>OX422211.1:452396418-453015975 GCA_949130495.1 Sambucus nigra | reverse complement strand
ACTCCATGCAAAAGTTTTCTTTCTGTTTCTCAAGAAAGTTATCAACTCTTGTTTTATTGAAGCATGCAACGTCGAACCTATCTGGGTTATTCGTTCAGGGTACTCGTCGTCCAGAATAACTTTTTCTGTAGATTCCACCACCTGTCCTTTTACAAGTTGGGATTCATCTCTGGGATCCAGTGTTTCAATTTCTGTACCTTCATCCACCTGGTAGGTAGTAGTCTTTTTCCTTGACTCTTCAAGCTCCTCTTGCTCGGCAGACGAATAATAGCATTCTCGAGCTACTTTCTGATCACCTTTCACAACTCCTACTCCAAAATTTGTAGGGAATTTCAAACACTGATGTACTATAGATGGAACTTCTTCGAACTTCTTCAAACCAACTCTTCCCATGATGATGTTGTAAGCTGATTGCACATTTTTATCCATCACAAAGAAGCGTATTCTTTCTGTTCGATAACAGGCCAAGTTCCAATAAATATATCCAACTTGATCGTCCCAAGTGGAAAAACGTTCTGGCCAGCAAAACCCAGGAGTGGTTTGTGATAAGGCTCCAATTGAGATAACTTTAAATTTAAACTGTCGAAGCATGAGTAGAACATGATGTCTGCCGAACTACCATTATCTACCAGAACCCTTGAAATCACTACTTCTTTCATCCTCATTTTGATCACCAAAGGGTCGTCGTGAGGGTAAAGAACACCTGCAAGGTCATTTTTTGAAAAACCGATGACCAGCTTCTCTTTGTTTACCTTCCTCGGGCGATCCTCTTCAGCCAGATTTATCCGTTGAATGTATGAACAAGCCTGAACCTCACCGAGGTAAGCTTTTCTTTCTGCAGTAAGGTCTCCTCCTCCTGCATCTCCTCCTGTAATGACATTACAATCAAATGACCCAAAGCGTATTGAAAATACCTCTCATTCTGGCTGCCTTGGTTTCTTGGGAAGATCGGGGTCATCATCTGGATCGTCTTCATGGTTTCTCTTCTTTTTCTCCTCTGCTCGATGAGGAGATCTAGACCTTTCTCTAGTTCGGTCATTATTTCTTCTTTCGCTTCCCCGATCAACATACTTTGCTAGCTTCCCTCTTCGGATGAGTGTTTCAATCTCGTTCTGAAGAGCTATGCAATTTTTGGTCATATGGCTGTGATCCTTATGGAACTCGCAATATTTCTCCCTATTCCTCATGTCAGGGTCTGACCTCAGTTTCTTTGGCCACTTTAATTCCTCGTTATTCTTGATTTCTTCCAAGACATGATTAATACCCATTTTCAAAGGAGTATAATTATCGAATTTCTTCAGGACTTCCCATGACGATTTATTATTCTTGGAATGTTTGTCACCGCCATTCCCCTTATACTCTTTCTTCTTGGATTTGTCGTCTTCCACCTTGGTTTCTTTATCCATATTCTTCTTCGCAGCCATAGCCTCCTCGGCATTCATGATTTTGACCCCTTTTGCCATCAACTCTGACATAGTTGTAGGTGGATCTTTGGCCACAGTGTAATACAACTTGTTAGGCAACAACCCACTCATCAAGGCGGTGATTGCTGTCTTTTCTTCATAGTCTATGACTTCCAGCTTCTCGTTATTGAAACGAGTTATGTAATCTCTAGTGCTCTCACCAGATTTTTGTCTAACACTTAACAAGTGTGCTACTCTTTTTACTGGCTTTGCTCCAAAACAGAAATTTCCGATGAACAACTCGGCCAACTGAAAGAAAGTTAAAATCTTACCCCGAGGAAGATTGTTGTACCATATCTGGGCAAATCCAGTAAGATTTCCTGAGAATGCTCTACATCTCATCTCGTCGGGGACAGCATAGATGTCGGCGGCAACTTGATATTGCTCTATGTGAAGAACAGGATCTGTCTTTCCGTCATATTTGGGGGTCACCATAGGTGCTTTAAACTTTGACGGGGTAGGAAAACCCACAATGGCCTGGACAAAAGGTGTCCCTTGAACAAAAGTTCGTTGTAAGGGATTCTTCGCCTTAGCCATTTCTCCCAATATATACTCCAACCGCTGAATGGAACCTTTCCACGCATCATTTCCCTCCTCGGGCTTGTTAGTTCGAGCAATTGATTGCTCTGAAGTGGCCTCCTGAGATCTATCTTGACGAGCAACTGGTCGTGATTGTGCTGATCCTTCTCTTAGATCTGATGGTTGTCGAAAACTCCTCGACATGGTCTTAGGTGGACTCCTATTCCTCCTAGGGCCTAATCGACTGAAAGGAGACACCCTACTCAGTCTTTCCAAGGTACTGGGTCTTTCTGGAGAGAGAGTGATACGTTGATCAGTATCTGTAGCCCTTATTGACGAAGTTCGCCCAGGTTGATAAGAGAAATCATCAGATTCCTCATTACGATATGACTCAGTACGCCTGGATCGTGAAGAAAGTAAATAGGTTTGCCTATGACCGCTTCGCTGTCCCGAATGTGCAGGTGCACCGCCATGAAGGGTCTGTATGAGTTGCCGCATTGTTTCTTGCATGGCGGTTTGTCCTTGAGCCAGATTCGTCATAATTCCAGCCAGATCTGGAGGTGCAGAGGAATTTGGAGGATTTCCAGCATTTTCAGCATTTCGATTGCTGGATTCTGGATTATCTGCCATTGATGATGAATGATTTTTGGTGAAAAACGATAACAACAGTCTTTCCCACAGACGGCGCCAATCTGTTGATGTAAAAAACTAGATTGCTCTAATAATTCAATCACGGATAAATAAATGAGACAAAGAATTTTAAAGTGGTTCAGCCTTATATGAATGGCCTACGTCCACTGTTATGTTATTGCTGAGTGTTTGGGAATTCTCGATTACAAGTACTATCAAGAAATTTCGGTCCCTTTGAATGAGGGTAATACAATGTATTTATAGCCTTGAGGCTATAATCTGAAAGAGTGATACATTAAATGATGTACATATAAAAGGGTAATTCATTTAATGCTCTTCAAGCGTGTGCGCCAAGATGATAAGCATTCAATGAATAGTTGAACTGTTGATTATCTGGCAATCAATGCTGTGGTCGAGATGCAGCTCGAATCGCCTTAGTTGCTCGTCGTTCAAGAGTTCCTCGGAGCGCTGGAGTTCCTCGGAGAGCTGGAGTTCCTCGGAGTACACTTGTTGCTCGGAGTGAGCCTGACTTGGTCGGGGGAATAGACTTCCTCGTTGCTATTGTGCCACGTAGATCGACACGTGTCTTCTTGTGATTCGTCTATATCAGCATACTAATTTCTGTATCAACACTAATGTACATACAAACTTCAAAATATTACAAGTGATAATAGTTCATAAACTAAAAAAATTGGACAGAGTTTCCTCCATTTTTTGGATATTCTAAAACCTGCTAATATAATACCTGCGTAATGTAAAGCCCGCACGGCCATAAAATATAACAATAAAATTACAAAAGCCCGCATGGCCATAAAAACTAACAATACAACTATAAAAGCCAGCACGACCATAACACAAAAAAATAGAATCCTAAATATTAACGACATTAAGTAAATAATCCCCTTATTGTAGACCATTAGCTTCATGTGTTCCACATGGATAAAATCTAACGAAAAAATGTTATCCTGCAAAAAAATAAGATACAAAAAGAGATGATATTAGTAACTGAGTAATTTTAATAAAAAATTATTCAAGCTGAAAATTTGCATATACGAATTAAAATTATTACTGTATTCACAAATCGAAATTCTTGTAACTACGTGGTCAGCTCCTACGAGTTACATTAGTCCCATGCGAGGTGTTAGTGCCTCTTACGGGGCCGTTTGGGGACCGGTTTAAGCTTTCACCCTTTAATGGCTTGCTTTTAAGCCTAATCTAGATATTTTCAAATTATCGTCATATTCTCAAATCGGGAGAATTGTGACTACGCGGTCAGTTCCTACAAGTTACATTGGTCCCGTGGGAGGTGTTCGTGCCTCTTACAAGGCTGGTTTGGGTTTTCACCGTTTAACGACTTGCTTTTAAGCCTAATTTAAACATTTTCAAATTATCATCATATTCTCAAATCGAGAGACCCGCGATTACGCGATCAATTCTTATGAGTTACATTGGTCCCGTACGAGGTGTCCATGCCTCTTACGGGGCCATTTGGGAACTAGTTTTGGTTTTCACCCATTAACGGCATGTTTTTAAGTGAAACTCTAGATATTTTTAAATTATCATCATATTCTCAAACCATATGTTCCGTGACTACATGGTCAGTTCCTACGAGTTACATTCGCCCCGTGCGAAGTGCTAGTGCCTTTTACAAGGCCATTTGAGGGCTAGTTTGAGTTTTCACCCTCAAACGACATGTTTTTAAGAATCATCTAAATATTTTTAAATTATCGTCATATTCTCAAACCATGAGACCCGTTACTACCCGGTCAGTTCCTACAAGTTACATTGGTCCCGTGTGAGGTGTTCATGCCTCTCACGGGGCCGTTTGGAAGCTAGTTTTGGTTTTCACCCTTTAACGGCTTGTTTTTAAGCCTAATCTAAATATTTTCAAATTATCATCATATTTTCCAACCGGGAGAACCGTGACTACGCGACCAGTTCCTACAAGTTATATTGGTCATGTGCGAGATGTTCGTGCCTCTTACAGGGCCGTTTAGGGGCTGGTTTGAGTTTTCACCCTTTAACGGCTTGCTTTTAAGCCTAATCTAGATATTTTCAAATTATTGTCATATTCTCAAATTGAGAGACCCGTGACTACGCGGTTAATTCCTACGAGTTACATTGGCCCAGTGCGAGGTGTTCGTACCTCTTACGGGGCCATTTGGTGTCTAGTTTGGGTTCTCATCTACTAATGGCATGTTTTTAAGCCAAAGTCTAAATATTTTCAACTTATCATAGTATTTTTAAATCATATGTCCCGTGACTATGCAGTAAGTTCCTACGAGTTACATTCACCCCGTACGAGGTGTTAGTGTCTCTTACAGGACCATTTGGGGGTTGGTTTGAGTTTTCACCCTCAAACGACATGTTATTAAGAATAATATAAATATTTTTAAATTATCGTCATATTGTCAAATCGCGAAACCCATGACTACACGATCAGTTACTATAAGTGACATTGGTCCTGTGCAAGGTGTTCGTGCCTCTTACGGGGCCGTTTGGGGGCTGGTTTGAATTTTCACCCTTTAATGGCTTGTTTTTAAGCTTAATCTAGATATTTTTAAATTATCGTCACATTCTCAAACCGAGAGACCCGCGACTATGCAGTCGATTCCTACGAATTACATTGGCCATGTGCGAGGTGTTAGTGCCTCTTACGGAGCCGTTTGGGGGTTGGTTTATATTTTCACCCTTTAACGGCTTGTTTTTAAGCTTAATCTAGATATTTTCAAATTATCGTCATACTCTCAAACCAAGAGAACTGCGACTATGCCGTCAATTCGTACGAGTTACATGTAATACCCCGTATTTTCAAAGATTTAAATAATTATGTGATTTATTATTATTGTGGGATTAATTAAATTAAAATGTGAGAATTAATTATTAATCCAGATTAAATTTGAATATTTACTAGCGTGACGAGAAGTTAGTAATTATTAATATTACTGTGAGAATAAGTAATATGGAATGACGATTTTATATAACTTGTCATAAGAGAGAAATACGACAGTTTGGTATATTAAGTCGGGGACGAGCGTGTGAGTCGTGTCAGGACTAATTAAGTGGAATAAAAAGATAAATTATTTTAAGTAGCTTGATGATCATTTCGAGTGCGCCGTTGAGTCAGGAGGGGTTGAGATAGTCAGAAAACTCTACCCGAGTATTTTATTTGGACTCCGGCATATTTTTAGGCCAAGCCGACATCCGGTAGGGGTAGTTTTGTAATTTAGATTTTTGGAGGAATTAAATGGACGAAAATTGGAGAAATAATATATCAGCTAATTTGGGACAATTAGGGCTAGGTTACACCAAAATCAAGAGAGAGCCACAGTGGGTGAGGGAGAGCAAATTCCAAAGGAGGAGAAGTTATGTTCACCACCTTACACAACCACCACCACCATCGTGTAGATCGGAACGCGAGGAACGCATCCATACCAACACACCAATGGATCAGACCTTCAAAATCGAGGCAAGTGTTTATTGCTTTCTTCTTTAGCGATAATTATGTTCATGTTAGTCTAAGTTAATAAACCTTTGTTATGAAAGTTAATTTGGGTGAAATTGGAGAACTATATTATAATCTAGGGCTGATTTGATAAGAATTTGAATTCCATATGTAGATAGGATGATGCCTATGAATTTATGATGATTTCTATGAACAAATCTGGGTTTAATTTAGAAGTTATGCATATCAATGTAAGAACTAGGGTTCTTGATAATAAATTGGTGATTTTGAATTATATGGATGATTGGTGATGATTTAATGATGTTAGGTTATGGGAAATCACATATATATGTCAGAATAATGTTTGGTATTGATTGTTGGAAGTTTAGGCTTGATCTTTAGAGGTTTTTAGGAGTAAAAGTGATGAAAAATGGAGCTGTCAAAGGGTGAAGACGAAATAACACCATCTCGCGCGATGTCACGCAAAGTAGTCGTTCAAACGAGATTGAATCTCTCGAGAAGTGGATCGAGCGACATAGAGATGTCGCGTGAAGACTGGTTCGAGCGACATGTGTAAGTCGTTCAAACGACTTGGCTTTCTGGTTCGAGCGAGATTTTTAATTTTGAGACAATTTCCTATTTTGCTCCTATTTGTGTAAACAATCAATTTGAGTGAGACAAATTAGTGTTCGATGAACCTAAAATAGTGCAGAATTATTGGGAGTTGTTCAGGTGTAATGATTCAAATATTTGGAAGGATGAATTTACCTTGAAGATTGCGCGAGAGAGATAATCGTAATTTTAATTGCGTCGAGAGTATTAAGTGATAAATACTTACGATATTAGTTTTAACGATATGGAACTTATAAGAATAAAAATTAGTGGGTACTTGTGGGACTCCTTATGATTTTGTATTAAGGATTTTTGGGTGACATATTATCCTCATATATATTACGAGAGAGGGAACATCGTGATTTAAAAATACATTGATAGTATTTAGTGATGGTAATACTACGTATGGAATATGACATTTGGTTGTGTGTATACCATTTGATTTGATGGGTTATGTGTATACCTATATTTGATATTATGTGTATGACATACCTAGTTGCTTGCTATCGCGGGGGGTTGTGTAGAAACAGTCTTATCCTGAGTGACCTTCGGGGGGATATTTGACTTGTATCTCAGAACATAGGACTGTGAAGACTTATTTGTGAGTTGATAAGTTGCTGACTATGGGAGCGTAGGTATGTGCATGACCCGTAGGTATGTGAACTATGTTCGCCGCCAATACGTGTGATTTGTTTATATGGTTCGTGGGAGAGTTCTGAACCGATAGTCCTTGTTTGAGTACGAGATGTACCGGGACATGATGGCAGAGTATGCAATGCATTACAGGTGTATCCTTGGGGAGATGTGTTGGTATATATATAACAGTGGTGGATATTTATATATACTTGTATTATACTTACAATGTGATATTTGTAGGCTATCAATATTGGGTTAATACATATATAATAGTGAAAGATATATATGTTTGCTTTCGGTAAAACTAAAATGAGATAATATTAGATTATTAAGATAGTGAAATCTTCAGTAACGTAAATAGTAAATACTTGACTTTAGTGTGATAACACTTATTTAAAATGATAAATGTCGAGATCATATATGGGATACTACCACGAGGGGTAACTAGTAAGATAAGTTTTTTCCTAGTTAAGAGTGTGTCAGATGGCTAGGTTGGACTAGATGTACGTTAGGCGTGCACATTAGTCGAGAGGTGAGAATCTCATGTGAGAGTTCGAACTAACATGCATATGATACTTGCTTTAATGCAGTTTTAAATACTTGTTAATAAATCTTTTTAAAACATCGGACTCTGACCCGTCTCTTACAGTTCTTCTCTCTTTTGCTATATATATATGTACTAGTACAGGTGCCCAGCCACAGGGACACCGGTTCTAGATACTTGGATGGTTTGTCGAGCTGCAGTTGTTGTCAAAGTTGCGGGTCATTGAGATTAGATGCTTCTCTTAGTTCATTCAGTTCCTAGTTCAGATATCTCAGTTCGGGCATGTGTCGCCCATTCTCATTAGCGGAGTTGTACTCAGTTTCCTTTGTAGTTCTTGTCAGTTGGATTGAGTATTTATTATGGTTTGGTTTGTGACTGTGAACTGGAAAGTTTTATCCAGTCTTAATTATTCAGTATTTGTTTCAGTCAGTATTCATTTCTTGTGTATGGTTTATAATTGCATGTTCAGAAATTAATTAAATTAATTGGCTTCAAGTTTAATTGGAAAATGTTATGACACTAGCTTAATTAAATGTTAGGTAATTAATTGGATTTGATTTTTCGACAGTGATGCTAAGAATGAACCAACCGAACATTCTGTTATTAATTTTATAAAGGACTGATCACCCGATATTTAATTGGGCGGAGTGTCACATTACATTGGTCCCGTGCGAGGTGTTAGTGTCTCTCACGGGTCCATTTGGGCGTTAGTTTGGGTTTTCACCTTCTAACGACATATTTTTAAGCCTACTCTAGCTATCTCAAATTATCATCATATTCTCAAATCGGGAGGCTCGTGACTAAGCGGTCAGTTCTTACAATTTACATTGGTCATGTGCGAGGTACGAGGTCCTCTTACGGGGTCGTTTGGTGATTGTTTTGGGTTTTCGCCATTTAAAGGCATGGTTTTAAGACTAAATCTAGCGATTGGAAATTATCGAGTTCCTACGAGTCGCATTGGTTATTATTTTTGGAAATTGGTTTGTTTTCTTTATTATCGCATTAACCAAATGTTCAACTTACATGTGCTTATTCAACCAACCCATAAACTACCTAAGTCATTCAATTAGTTCTACATAAATACTAAAGATCTTTACAAACTCATCAAATAGTACCTTAAGTGCGGCCACTTTCACAAAGAGAGAGAGGGTGGTTTATCGTCATTCCAAACATGAAATGACTAGCACTTTGAGTAGAGATTCATTAAAGCAACAAGAAATAGACAAGAAAAAATCTAAATGAGATCATTTATAGGAGATGGGATCACATATAAATCATATTAAATAAAGAACAACACACTTTTGCATAAATTTCTGGCAACAATATAGTTAGGAACATATAATATTCCAGTGGATATTTATGTAGGGATATAAGGTGTATAGCTATTAGTGTGAGAGCCTCTTATAATTTTTTGTAATTATCTCCATTGTGGTCAATTATACCCCAAATTTTAACTAAGGTTACCACCTTATTTTGTAGCACCCTCTCAAGAATCCCAAAACTTCCAATACATCCTTTTTAGTGCTTGCAAAGAAAACTTCCATCTTTTACTCCCTGTTATGATAACATATAATTTATAAACATAGAAAAATGAACACTAAACGTTTGAAAATTAACATTGTAGAACCGACATCCTATTTAACCTTGAAAATGAAATCAAACAAAAAACATGAACATAAACAAAATAATAACAGATTTAAGAGATAACAAAAAGGAAATGGAGATGATACTAACTCAGATTGGATAGGAAACGGAGTCGAAATTGAGGAACAACCAAGCTTTGGCACATGACAATGATGTGAAAATTATTATTTAAATAATCCCATTTTAATGGACAACCTGAACTTTGAATATACAAGTTCTTTAATCAAGCAGTAGAAACACTAAAATTCACCAAAAACATACAAGTTCTACCATTTCATTATACACACATGTGCGAACTATTATTCCAATAATCCTATCAGCAACATATACATTGTGAAAATAATGACATTAAACTAGTTTCGAAAAAAGATAGGTTTTGACTTAATTAGACACGCTAAGAGATTTGGTGTTATACACGACAAAATATATAATCATCAGACATGTTGATGAATTAAGAGAGTTATAAACTTACATCCACAACATCTTGCTCAGTTCGTATCCCTAGCATCATGACGTTTTCTATTAATTTCTTCCCATCCATATCAATCACATGAAAAACTGTATATTAAACATTCATAGGCCCCAAGTTAATACGAGTTGAAAGACAACACATATATAATACTAACGTGCACATAAATGAGCGTAGCTTACCATCCATGAACCATCTTCACTACTGCTGCTGCCACCTTATCATCACTACTGCTCATCCTATCTAACCACCACCTCATCATCATTATTGTTGCTGCCACCATTTGTTGCTCCGTTCAAATTGATCATGTCCATCATTCAGAGCTGCTTATTGGTTCATCACCCGCTCTATCATCTTGGAAAGAAAACCAGTTGGAAAAATATGCCATTGAAACCATCATTACCAGCCACATCCCAATAATGTTTAAAAAATATGCCATTGAAACCATCAGGTCCAGGTGTTGCACTAGCACTGGAAGACAAAACCATTGTAGAATTTAATAAAGTGACATTGAATAAATAGCTAAGAACTCAAAACTGAAAAAATGCATTTGTCACTTAAATAGTGATTGAGCATGACTAACGATTTTTTATCCAGTTCAAATGGAAAAAGTTGATAGATATAAGGTATGATGCATAAAAGTTCAAGTATACTGGTATTCAATGTTGGTTGGGAAGCTTCATGCAGGGTGTAATCCAACAGTTTTCAATATTCGTAGGGCAGCCTAACTTCAATGTTACCTATCACAAATTTTATTTCTCGCACTTGAAACTAACCAAAAGACACTAATGTGAGACTGAAAAAGTTAACGTAAATTGGACAATGCGATGTTCGACAGAATCTTCTCCTATGTAAGCCATATTAAAGATGATAAGAACTAGCATTAGTCCTTCTAGATAAGAATATTTCCATTTTAATCATCCAACAAGATCATAGGTGTTGTTTATATGAATAGGGGCATATAAGTGGATTCATTAATGTAATAAGATGATACATAAAATTTCTAAATGTGCCTTTCTCTTATGATATAGGAAAACAAATATAGGTGGATTCATTAAAGCATACTTTTTAGTTTATGAGATTAAAAATGTGAATTCGTATCAAAATGAATAATTATTCTATAAATAATGAGGCAATACACATTATACTTATATAATTGTTCAGTAAATAATGGGGTGATACACACACCCCAACCCCAACCCCAACCACAAAATGACAGTTAGATTGGTCTAGTTTTGTATATTTCCATAACTTGCCTTCGGTTATTTCAATATCGAGATGGAAATGGATAGATAGTTGTTTTGAGCCACTAGGAGTGTTTTCAAATACGATACACCTTGTAGGTCCATCATTTTAGTCTTTTGAAACAACAATTGAAAAAGCCTTACTCTATGTTCTACAATATGCACGGTTGCTTTGGAGATCAACCAATAATATTTCATGTACATTACAAAAAAATACATAACGAACAAAATATAGATTAATCAGGGATATGATGTTGAAAGCGATTGATTATATATGATATTAATGTCTTTAGGGGTGTAGATTGGTGCATTTGACTCTTTGTTGAGCAGAGAGACATTGTTAGATATAAGTACAGTCCTGAACACCTCATTAACACTGCCCTAGCTTCTTACAAGAAGTGCTTTGTATATCCTAATAATAAATGTCAATATATCAAATAGTCGAGAAAAACTAGAAAACAACTAGATAAAAACATATTTGTTCTAGTGAACATTATTAGATATTTCCATATTGTTGATCAGTTTGCATCAGAAATCAAATAAAAGCAATAGAAGTAACCATCAATAAGTTCAAGATGCTCAAGTTCCCCTAATTTTCAATCAGTTTAAACTTCAAATGCATACGTCCAAACGATGTCTCCCTGGCAAACCTGAACCTCTCAGGATCTGCAAAACTTTATGCTAATTTCGTTGCATAAGTCAATTTTTATCATATGAAAGATTGGGTTGCAATCAAACTACTTTTAATCCAATCAAAAACCGTTCATTTCATTAATTTGTGTATTGAGAAAGAGACATGTTTGTAGAAGAGTAGGGGTGGTTGGGCTACAAAACTTAGAACTATGAATTATTTAAGTTTAGTTACTTTTATATATATATAAATGGAGTCGGACATCCCGCTAGTACTTGCTTCTAGCTTATGCGCAATCTCTTACTAGGATGGATTCAACTTATGGCTTGTACAATGACTGCTCTGCACATTTTTTGGGTCGGGAATTAACCCATCAATTGTATGGGGCCCACGTTAAGTTCCTAAGAGGAATCACTAATCCCATTTGAATCAAGGTGGGCGATAAGATGGATCCAAATCAACTTGTGAAGCTCATTGAGATTTTGAATCCTCAGAACAAACTAGGGAGGATTACTGTAATCACAGAATCACGAGAAATACATTTAGAAGTCATTTTTCACGTCGCTACATCAACGCTAATAGCTACCCCAAACCCAATGATTATTAAACGGTTGATCCACACACCTAAACTATTATTCTCCTCGTCACTCTGCTCACATCCTCTGTCAACAGCTTTTGCTCAGCCTCCAAGTCTACTTTGACAAGAAGCTACAAATATCACTGGAAATGAGAGGAAATTATGTTCTTTTGTTTGGAGAATATCATAGGAAATAACAAAATATATCGGTTGATATATGGATTGAACGGCATACGAGGTACGCAATAATCCAATTATATAGGTGCAATAAGATTTATCACACCTGAGATGAGATGGAAGGCTGATGGGAGTAGTCAAGCGCTAGTGCAGTTCCTTTTGGGGAAATTCTATATCGTGATGTAGATAATAGGGCACTTAGTGTCATGCAACTTTCCTATAAGATCGAAGCGATAGAGTTGTGATTATAGGCTCGTCATTTTTAAATGCGGTTATAGAAGCACTAGGTGCGATGTGTCGTTGTTAGAATTAACCTTACGACAGAGGTAGTGTTTCAGCATATAGAGATTTAGTTATTCTTATTGTTAAGCTAGTACATTAGAGTATAAACCTTAAGATAGCTGGGTACCGCGAACGAGTATATGGTAGAGTACCATTGTGTTAGTACCATTCGACTTTTGTGTACTAGGACATAGTGTGATTAGCGATCCTAAGTTGGTGGTATAAGACGTATTCGAATTTTTCGAACGAAATTCCTTTGTAAGGGGGGGAGTATGTAATACCCCGTACTTTTATGGATATTTAAATTACATAAATGGGTATAATTTAATAATTAGAGGGATTACTTTGGAATTTATGAGTGTTAGATTATTACCGATGTGTATTACATTTATTGTTGGGACTAAGTAAATGAGTCAAAAATATTTTATGTCATGTCGCAGTTAAAGCGACGGGAAATATTGCACGTTGGAGAAAATGCGTGTTGAGAATTGTTAGGTCCGATTAGTGAATTTTAGTCAAGTGACTCGGATGGAGATTACATAGTTAGTTTCAGAATGGTCGAGTTAGTCAGAATGGAGTACCTAGGGGTAGCGTTTGGGTTCCGAGAACTTTTGGACTAGTAGGGACTCGCAAGTGAGTAAACGAGTCATTTTTGGGTTTAATAAGGAGATAAACTCCTTTTCTCTCTTATAAGGCACGAGAGAGAGAAATAGAAGAAAGAAAAGATAGAAAAGAAGAAGGAAAGAAAGGAAAAGAGGAGAGAAAAGGGGATTTTCGGCCAAACTCTGCGGGATTCGACTCAAGGTCTTCGGATTTTATCCACGAGGCAAGTGTTTACTTGCTTTATTCAATTGAGTGTGTGTATCTCATATTATAGTTGGTAAAGTATATTATTTTTGGGTTAAAACCCTTGAAATATATGTGTAAACTTTGATTTTGAGTTCACAAATTGGTGTGTTGTTAACTCTTTATTAATTCTAGTGTTAAACCCATGTTAATGGTGTGTATATATGGTTAGAAATGGGATGAAATGAGAAATGGGAGTTCAAATGGTTTTAGGGTTTAAATCCAAAAGAAATTGTTATATCCTATAAAATAATTGATGTGTTAGTTATAAATCAGTGATGGGATGATTATTTTGTTGTTGGTTGAGATTAGAAAACACAAAAATGGAGGTTGGGGTGATTTTGGGGATTTTGGAGAAGATGAAATCGCTCGAACTGTAAGCTCTGGTTTGAGCAAATCGATTCGCATCTGAGGCGAATCGTTTCTCTTAGGAAGACATGTAAAGTTCGCATTTGGACGAATCAATTCGCACACGAAGACCTGAGTACTGATCATGTTCGAACTGATTCGGATTTAGACCGAATCGATTCGCTGTGCCGAATCGATTCGCAACTGGGGGGGAATAGATTTGTATCATCGGGAATGGAAAATTTTCTTCCTTATGTTTAGAGGGAGTTAAATTATAAATTGGATAATATTGTAGGGGATTCTAGATGTGATATTAGGACTCGTGGGTGATGGAATTTAGGGTGAGTAAACCTTGGGTTGAAAGAGCGAACCTTGGATTTGTTGAGTTTACAATTCGGGGTATGGATTTAATGAATGTTTAGGACGAGTAACATTCGAGAGAAGTCTTTGGCAAATGTGTGTGTATATATATATATATATATATATATATATATATATATATATATATATATATATATATATGCGTAGAGAGTAAATATGGGCCGATTACATTTGAGTGAATCCTAGGATGCGAGTAAGATATAATTTAGGATATGGTATAGAGAGGACTAAGCTACTATCCAGTAAGTCTATATTGACAATTATTATCATAGGTGATGCGATACCTGTGGAATTAAAATAAGTTACTTGTATACTTATTTATTTATTACGAATCAGTATATTCGGGTTTATATAAAATTCTTAAAAATGATTAAAAGGTGAGTTAAATATTAAGTAAGAGAATACTTATAGGTTTAGTATATTAAGTGTGTGAATACTTATATACTATTACGAATGGGAACATTCGGGATGTTGGCTATCGCTATGAGAGTTTGGCAATTGTAGCCAGGGTATATTGAGAAGTGATATATATTATATATACGGGTGTTGTTACAGTATATATATGTTTTGGTTATAAATATATCGGTATGGGAATGATATATTTATGTATACATATATCTCTCGTGCTATCCAGGTAGGTTGCATGATGTGGGTGAATCCCCTGTCTTGAGGAGCAGGGAGAGTATAGTCCCCAGGTAATATCGTCCCGCATATGGGTGCGATAATGATTCCACTTTCAGGAGGGAATATTACTGTCACTCCCTAACCCCATTAGGATGTAATTAAACAAACAGTTCACAAACCACACTTATTCTTTATTTATTTATTTTGTAATACAGATAAAACAACTTCAAGGTTTAATAAGCCATAACATCTCAACATCTCTTCACTTTTAATAAGCCATATCATCTCAACATATAATACATACACATCATATTCATAATAAACTCAGTAAGTACACTCACATTGGGTTGTCAACTATATATTCACGTTTCCCTCGGGTGGTGCTAAACTGGGTTGATTTGACCTTACACCTGTTAATCCAACTAAATAAGTACTGAATATCAATCATAAGTATTATCTTAATATATCTACGTAAAGTTCAATGACTATACAACAAAAATATAATTCTACTCAATTAACATTCCATGAAACATGTGCAAAGACGAAACAATGGTATATATGTTGATAAGGTTATGAACATTCAACCATAGAAAATACCTCGTAAGGAATTTATAACTAAAATCAAGAAAACATAATATTATACTTCTCAATATATATACACATGAAACATGTACTCAAAATACCCTTAGGAAAGAGCAAATAAAAATATTCTTTCATGGGATATCCAGTATGGCCTCAAATTATTGTCCTCCATACTTAACCACACCATATTCATAAATTGTACATATACAGGTGTCCAACCTTATCAATATGAAAACATATATGAATATACTTTCCAGTACAAGTGACAGTGTAATTTTTCTTCCTGGGGCAAGTTATGACTATTTCTTTACAACACAAGAAATCTTCCCTACAAGCTCCTCTATTGTTCCTTCAACTTCCAAGAATTTTCATAATTTTTCTCCAGTATAACTTTCCATGATTTTCAACCCATTTTCAGTACACATACTGAATAGTAAATAATTTAAGTTTCATAATTTTTTGACTTCATTTTCTATCTCAAAAGCTTGACCAAACTCAGGGCATACCGAAATGAAATATACAAATAGCAACTATATACTAACTTGCAACCATAACTAAGACCTAAGCACAAGGAGTTAAATCCTAATTCTCGGATATGATATGAATATATTGGTCTACTTTCATATCCAATTAGAATTTCTCAATTCTATTAATCAAACAAAGAGATATGCAAGTTTGAATACTAGGGGTTTCAATACAAAGCAATATGACCTATAAACACCACTTATCTCACATATGAACCGATACATATTATCACAAAGGATGATGGAATTTTTATCAATAATTCACGATTTATATACTTTGAAATAAGTATAATACAAGATAAAAGCAATGTAAACACATAATTGTACCTTGGAAATACCTTAAGGATTTTCTTGGAATGTTTTTTCCTAGCTTTTCCTTGTAACGCTTTCTTCCTTAACTTCTACCTCTCTTTCCTCAAGCAAAAACTCTCCAAAACTGAACCTAGGGTTTTATTTGCTGAATAAATATCTTAGAAGAAGAGTTTTAAGTCGGACAAGGCTGCCTCCGATGCCAACCAATCAAATTAAAACATTTGGTTTACTAAACGACAATTTACCACTTAAAGGAATGGACATATTTGCCTCTTGTTCGTAAATTTGTCCTAACTTCTTACTCGGACATCCGTTTGATGCTTCGTTTATTTTGTCGCAAACCTAACTCATATATCTACAACTATATAGTTTTCACCTTGAGTCATTTGTTACATTATAAGGGTCAAAACTAGTCTCCAACAGGAACATTTCTATCGAAAATAACAAAATTTTGTGGTTGTACATAATTCGACATTTCATGATTTATGAAAGTAGGATCATACTAACCATAATAACTTAACATTGGATATACTAATAATACATTATTCATATCACATAAGGTAAGGATGATTTAAATATAATTTATCATAATTATATTTGGCTTGTCACAACCTCCCCCCCTAGAAAATTTCATCCCCGAAATTTAATATGAATGTCACTTACCAAACAAATGGGGATATTGTTTCTTCATTCTATCCTCCATTTCCCAAGTTTCTTCTTTAATTATATGGCTCATCCACATAACTTTAACTAAGGGAATAACTTTATTCCTCAATACTTTCTCCTTATGATCCAGAATTTCCACTAGTTCCTCGATATATGATAAGTCTTCCTTCGATTCAATAGGTTGAGTTTTCAATTGATGAGATGGATCTGCCAAATACTTACGAAGCATCGATACGTGAAACACATCATGTAAACGGGATAACTCTGGAGGTAATGCTAATCTATGTGCTAGGGTCCCAATTCTTTCCAACACTTTTATATGGTCTAATGTATCTTGGACTTAGTTTTCCCTTCTTCCCAAATCTCATAACGCCTTTCCACGGTGAAATACGTAGGAATACAAAATCC
The DNA here is from genome assembly GCA_949130495.1 of Sambucus nigra. NCBI lineage: Eukaryota > Viridiplantae > Streptophyta > Magnoliopsida > Dipsacales > Adoxaceae > Sambucus > Sambucus nigra. Next base: position 452,998,411 of record OX422211.1, on the reverse strand, counting down.
CCCTTTTGAAATTCCAATGGATACTTCCTCTTATCTCCATAAAAAAATTTCCTTCTTTGCGCTATCTTTATCCGTTCCCGAATCATTTTGATATTTTTAGTTTTCATATCTATCAATTCAGGGCCCAAAATTTTCCCTTCACCCACTTCATCCCAACATAATGGCATTATACATCTCCTCCCATATAAAGCTTTATAAGGAGCCATACCAATGGTGGACTAATACTAATAACTATTATTATACACGAATTCCATCAATGGAAAATGATCATCCCAACTACCTTAGGAGTCAAATACACAGGCTCATAATAAGTCTTCTAATATTTGAATCATTCTTTCTGATTGCCCATCGGTTTGTGGATGAAATGCACTATTGAACTTCAAACTTGTGCCCAGGGAATTCTGTAAACGAGGCCAAAACTTAGAACTAAAAGTTGGATCTCTATCTGATACTATTGACATTGGTGCCCCATGTAAATGGATAATCTCATCAACGTATATACGTGCATATTTGTCAACAGTGTAGGTCGTCTTAACTGGAAGAAAATGAGCTGACTTTGTCAATCAATCTACAATCACCCAAATAGAATCGTGACCCTTTGGCGATCGTGGTAATCCTATAATAAAATCCATCGTTATATGTTCCCACTTCCATTCCGGAATAGGAAATGACTGCAATAATCCTGTCGGCTTTTAATGCTCTGCGTTCACTTGCTGGCATACTAAACATTTAGATACAAATTCTGCAATCTCATGTTTCATATTGTTCCACTAGTAATACTCTTTCAAATCTCTGTATATTTTGGTACCTCCCGGATGCATAGAGTAAATAGAACTATGTGTCTCTTCTAATATATCCTTCTTTAAGGATGGATCATTCCGTACACAAATTCTATTTTTATAACACAACGATTGATCCTTCTTAATTTCAAAGTAACTTTCTTTACCATCGAGGATTTCCCGTTTCTTCTTCTCAAGGAATGGATCATTGATTTGCAAATTCCGTATGCGTTCTGCCAGTAAAGGTCTCACTGTAACGTGTGCAATTAATGCCCCCATTTTAGTTACGTTCAACTCAACTCCCATCAGTCTTAATTCCATAATATTGCCAACTCGTGCACATTGAATACAAGATAACCTCCCTAATGCCTTCCGACTTAGAGCATCTGCAACAACATTAGCCCTCTCGGGATGATGGTGAATGGTACAATCATAGTCTTTAATTAACTCCGCAAGTTCTAAATCGTGTGTAGGATAATTATGTTCATGCGCCTTTAACTGTCTAGATGCATAAGAAATTACCTTTCCATGTTGCATGAAAACATAACCCAAACCCTGGTATGAAGCGTCAGTATAAATCACAAAACCTTCTCCACTGGACGGAACAGTGAGAACTGGAGTTGATACTAGCCTATTTTCAACTTTTCAAAGTTGTGTTGACATTCATCACTCCAAACAAATTTCACTTCCTTTCGGGTTAATTTAGTCAACGGTAAGTCTATAGATGAAAACCCCTTTATGAATCTTCTATAATATCCAGCCAATCCTAGGAAACTCCTTATCTTAGTTACATTTCTTGGTCTTTCCCATTGCACAATTGCCTCTACCTTCTTAGGTTCAACATAAATTCCATCTCCCGAAACAACATGCCCCAGAAATACTACCTAGTTTAACCAAAACTCACATTTGCTAAACTTAGCAAATAATTCACTATCTCGCAACACTTGCAATACAACTCTTAGATGCTTCTTATGTTCCTCTTGGCTAGGTGGGTATATCAAAACATAACATTATCGACACAAACGAATCTATGAAATGATGAAATACTCGATTCATTAAATCTATAAACACCACAGTAGCATTTGTTAACCCAAATGGCATTACCTAAAATTCATAATGACCATAGCGAGAACGAAAAGTTGTCTTAGAAATGTCACAATCTCTCACCCTTAATTGATGATAACCCGATCTCAAATCAATTTTTGAAAATACTTTATCACCTTATAATTGATCAAACAAATCATCAATACGAGGCAACAAATATTTATTTCGAATAGTTACCTTGTTCAACTGCCGTTAATCAATGCAAAGTCGCATGGTACCGTCTTTCTTCTTCATAAATAATACCGGAGCACCCCATGGTGATACAATGGGTCGAATAAAACCTCTGTCTAGCAAATCTTGCAGTTGAACCTTTAACTCCTTTAGTTCCACAGGTGCCATTCTATATGGAGAAATAGAATCTGGAGCTGTACCAGGCACTAAATTAATAGTAAACTCTACCTCTCTGCTAGGTGGCAACCCTGGTAATTCATTTGGGAACACATCTTCAAAATCCTTAACTACTAGGATATCTTCTAATTTTTGCAATTACCTGTTTGTATCCATAATATATGCTAAAAAGCCTTGACAACCCTTATTTAACAATTTCCTCACCCGAAGGGTAGAAATAAGACAATTTGGAACCACATTTCTTTCCCTAGTAAATTTGAATTCTTCCTCCCCTGGCATGTTAAATGTTACTTCCTTGCAAAAATAGTCAATCGATGCATGGTAGGAAGATAACCAGTCCATACCCAAGATTATATCAAAATCTCGAATATCTAGTGGAATTAAATCAATGGTCAACTCCCTCTCCCCCACATACAATACACAATTTTTATACACAAGCTCCACTAACATCACATCCCCCATAGGTGTAGAAATATATAAACCACAATCTAGATAAGAACATGGTCTACCCAAATGCATGGTAAATGATAGTGCTACAAATGAATGAGTAGAACCCGAATCAATAAGCACGTAAGCATGTTTGTTCATGATAGAAAATGTACCTGTCACCACCTCTGGAGTAGCCTGAGCATCCTGTAAAGTCATAGAAAATAATCTTCCCGGAGCCCTGGAACCACTAGCATGTCCTCTACCTCCTCCTCTCCCTATGCCTCTAGGCGATGAACCTCGACTAGCAGTAGCTGATTGAGTCCCCCCTTTTAGCATAGGACAGTTCTTTTTGGTATGACCAATTTGATGACAGTGATAACACTCTACCCCTTTAACTTGGAACAATCTGGACTGATATGGCCCTCATCTTTGCAAAAATAGCATGTAACAGGCTTAGACTACCCATTCTCATTCCTCTACTGTCTATTTTGTTATCCCGTCGATCCTGCACCCCTAGAACTGTTTGGTGTCCTATTCTGAACATAATTTCCAGTCCCTCTACCGCGCTGAAATCTTTGACTCCCCTGTTTTGAGTATTCTATATCGCCTTCCTTTTGCTGAGACGGATCTAATCTACTCCTCTTCCCCTTTGTTTCGTATTCTTTATTGCATCATTAACATCTCCTTCAACCATCATAGCTTTATTAACTAACGAAGTATAATCTACCATTTCAAGTGCAGTGAGTCTAGACTTGATAACCAAATTCAACCCATCCTGAAATCTGGTGCATTTATCCTCCTCATCATATAGGAAACGTAATAAAAATCGAGACAAAGATATACATTTTGTTTCATACTCCCTGACCCAATTATTCCCCTAAGTCAATGATAAAAACTCTCTCTCTTTTTTCTTCTGATACATACGAGTAAAATACTTTTCATATAAGGCTTTAATAAAGGAATCCCAAGTAATTACCTCACCTCCCCCCGGAGTAAGCAATAAATGTTTGGAAGACTCCCGCTAATATTTAGCTTCGCCATTTAACATGAAAATAGCCAAAATTACCTTCTGAGCACCAGGTACATTCATCACACCGAAGATAGTTTCGGTGTCTCTGACCCAAGCCTCAACTTCTAAAGGATCTACAGAACCTGAGAATGTTGGGGGGGTCAATTTGATAAACTTCTCGTATAGAGTATTCTTCTCCTCTCGTTGTATTTTTCTTTCTCTTCTAGCCAAAGTTTCCTCCTCCAAGTACTTGGCTTGTTGTTCTGCTATTTGCGTCATAAACATCTTTTGTTGTTCTACCATTAAAGTCATGGCACGAGCCATTCTCTGCATATCTGTAAATTATTCAGGTGCCCCCTCTACATTATTTGGATTTTGTTGGTTTACTGTATTTGAAGACTCCTCATCCACCCTCTCATGAACATTTTATCCTTCCATATCTTACTATCTGTTATAAATCACAATTACAGAAACAAGAATACAACATTTATTTCTAACATAATGGTTAGTATTTCTCACAAGTTAATATAAATGACCCACACAACACTATTTATGCCACTGCTACCTCTAGACTCTCTAACCCCAGAATATAAAAACCTAAAGCTCTGATACCAATTAGTCACTCCCTAATCCCATTAGGATATAATTAACCAAATAGTTCACAAACCACACTTATTCTTTATTTATTTATTTATTTTGTAATACACATAAAACAACTTCAAGGTTAAAATGCGAAATATTAAAAAAATCCAATCGTTTTAAGGAAACATAATTTAAACCAAACTCCCATACCATTTAACTTAATTACAACTAGTACAATGTATAAAACAGAACTGACGAGACCCTACTACTACTCACCCAACCTCCTAGACCTGGCAGTGGCAACTTGAAAACCTGAAAATGTAAATATATAAAACCATGAGTTTAAAAACACAGTGAATGTACTATATCTCTATATAGTAAAAGTACTATATTAACATCTCAACATATCAATATATACATCTCTGTGCCAAATTAGGCAATATACCATATTCGGAGTTAATAAACCCCACATCTCTTTCCCGTAGGCAATAATTATATCCATAGGTTTTAATAACCTAACATCTCCTGAATTGCATAGCAACTCAACATATCTTGACTTTTATAAAGCCATAACATCTCAACATCTTTTGACTTTTAATAAGCCATAACATCTCAACATATCTTGACTTTTAATAAGCCATATCATCTCAACATATAATACATACACATCATATTCATACTCAACTCAGTAAGTACACTCACATTGGGTTGTCAACTATATATTCACGTTTCCCTCGGGTGGTGCTGAACTGGGTTGATTTGACCTTATTCCTGTTAATCCAACTAAATAAGTAATGAATATCAATCATAAGTATTATGTTAATATATCTACGTAAAGTTCAATGACTATACAACAAAAATATAATTCTACTCAAGTCACATTCCATTAAATATGTGTAAAGGCGAAACAATGGTATATATATTGATAAGGTTATGAACAGTCAACCATAGAAAATACCTCGTAAGGAATTTATAAATAAAATCAAGCAAACATAAAAGTATACTTCTCAATATATATATACATGAAACATGTACTCAAAATACCCTTTGGAAAGAGCAGATAAAAATATTATTTCATGGGATATCCAGTATGGCCTCAAATTATTGTCCTCCATACTTAACCATCCCATATTCATAAATTGTACACATACAGGTGTCCAACCTTATCAATATGAAAACATATATGAATATAATTTCCAATACAAGTGACGATGTAATTTTTTAGGCTTCCTTGGGCAAGTTATGACTATTTCTTTACAACACAAGAAATTTTCCCTACAAGCTCCTCTATTGTTCCTTCAACTTCCAAGAATTTTCATAATTTTTCTCCAGTATAACTTTCCATGATTTTCAACCCATTTTCAATATACATATTGAATAGTAAATAATTAAAGTTTCATAATTTTTTTACTTCATTTGCTATCTCAAAAGCTTGACCAAATTCAGGGCATACCGAAATGAAATATACAAACAGCAACTATATACCAACTTGCAACCATAACTAAGACCTAACCACAAGGAGTTAAATCCTAATTCTTGGTTATGATATGAATATATGAGTCTGATTTCATATCCAATTATAATTTCTCAATTCCAGTAAGCACACAAAGAGATATGCCAGTTTGAATACAAGGGGTTTCAATACAAAGCAATATGACCTATAAACACCACTTATCTCACATATGAACCGATGCATATTATCACAAAGGATGATGGAATTTTTATCAATAATTCACAATTTATATACTTTGAAATAAGTATAATACAATATAAAAACAATATTAACACATAATTTTACCTTGGAAATACCTTAAGGATTTTCTTGGAATGTTTTTTCCTAGCTTTTCCTTGCAATGTTTTCTTCCTTAACTTCTACCTCTCTTTCCTCAAGCAAAAACTCTCCAAAACTGAACCTAGGGTTTTATTTGCTGAAGAAATAGCTCAGAATAAGAGTTTTAAGTCAGTCAAGGCTGCCTCCGATGCCAACCAATCAAATTAAAACATTTGGTTTACTAAAAGACAATTTACCACTTAAGGGAATGGACAGTTTTGCCCCTTGTTCGTAAATTCGGCCTAACTTCTTACTCGGACATCCGTTTGATGCTCCGTTTGTTTTGTCGCAAACCTAACTCATATATCTACAACTATATTGCGTTCACCTTGAGTCAATTGTAATATTATAAGGGTCAAAACTAGTCTCCAACAGGAATATTTCTACCAAAATAACAAAATTTTGTGGTTGTACATAATTCGACATTTCATGATTTATGAAAGTTTGATCATACTAACCATAATAACTTAGCATTGGATATACTAATAAAACATTATTCATATCACATAAGGTAAGTATGATTTAAATATAGTTTATCATAATTATATCCGGGTTGTCACAATGACCGCCTCCACCATTTAGTATTTTTAACATGATCTTGAGTGAGTCCGATTTGGTACCTGGGTTAAGTTGTGCATACCCGGGTGATGATAGCACCTTGAGACTGCATCCTTGAGTTATAGCTCGGTGGGATGGTTATTAAATAGGTATAAATATACTTGTTGCATACAGTATATTGCACATATATGAAGATGTGAAATCATATAATTTAGACTTGTGTAAAGTGTAAGATGAATAAGATTTTATTCTACTTCCGTGAGATTTTATTTTTGGATTTATAAAGATGTGATTCGTGTATTAAAGTGAGAATTATATATACGAGATTTTGTATACTAAAATGAAAATTGTATTTTAAACTAGTGAAAGTTTCGGAATATGAACAACGTATGTATATATATATATATATATATATATATATATAATCGATGATTATATTAATTAAAGTTTATGTGGTAGCTTACGGTATAACTTATATAATATCACGATGGGTAAGTGATAGTTGTGAGAATTCAGAGGATGGATGAAAGAGATTAGTTAGGCAGGGTAGTTTAACTAGGTTGTTTAAAAATGTATACGATAGGTGTGCACTATTATAGGAGGGGCGAGGTGTATCTCTTGGGAGAGCGATACCAGTTTAAATATGAGAGATTTCATATTTTAAGAAATATAGCATTTAATGCACTTGCTAAATATTTTCAAAACTCGGGCACTGACCCGTTTCTCTATTTTCCCTCTCTCTTGCTATAAATGTATATATATTAGGTGTCCAGTCACAGGGACGCCTGGATGATGATTCTTTCGAGTCAGACATTACTGTTGCAGCTGTGGATGCATGCAGGATTATTTTAGACGCCTCTATCCTTAAGATCTAGATATGAGGTATAGTAGAAACATTCGGGTTGATGGCCCAACTGTATTCATTTATTTATTTACCGTGTTTTAGTTTGCGGCACTTCGATTTGGTTGTATTATATGTTGTACCGAGAGTTCGGTTATCTTATTTCATTTTAGTTATGTGTATATAAACTGTTATGATTGTTTTCCCTATGTTGGTTTGGTTAAAAAAAAGATTAGTTAATTAAAATTTTGACGCCATGCCTAATAGGTTGTTAGTAATATATAAGTTTTCGATAGTGATGCTGAGAATGAACCATATGAGATTCCTGTTTTAATTTGGTATAGGATTGATCACCCGGTATTTTATTGTGTCACATTATATTTTTATCTAATATCAGTTTTACGAGTATAAGTCTATCACATTTTCTAATAATGGTTATGATATCATCCTTGAGGTTCTTATCTACTATTATTATGACTCCGTTCTTATTTCTCTGTTTTTGTGCATAAAATAATTTAAACCCTACCGACCCATTTAGTTTCTTGTAAATAAGTTATGTTAACTTTTCTTCTTATCATGGCATACACTAACTCTATAATTTTTTCTATCATAGTTCCTATATTCCAAGTCGTTAACCTATGTGTACTATTTCGTACTAGCTTCTTTGACCCACACGTTTTCATATTGTTACAAGAACCCTTGTCCATTCCTCATCACACCCAGACAACGATGCGACACCCTTTGCCTATTTTTCGAGACAACCCGGTGGTAGGCGCAACGCATCGCTTAAGGGGAATGCCCTAGTATTAGCGCGTATATTCATACGATTCATGTTCATAAGGATCTGTCAAAGTTTCACGTTAGTTGTCAGCTACCTAACGCAATCCTCCTTATTTATCCGATTTGGGACCGGTAGTGTCCAAAAAAATATATAAGAAGTTAAGCATGACACATGCGGAGTTACAAAAAACTATTAAGTAATGAATTAAAAATCTCATTCAATGAATTGAAAGCTTTGGATGAATTGAATACCTTATATCCGTCGTCACTACTTACCTGTAAACTGTGTACATCAAGTTACATTGTGCTTGAATCTAAAAAAGTACAAAAGAAAAAGTAGCATCCCGAGTGTTTCCCTTTTTTACTTTATGAGAATAAAAAATTAATCATTTTGGTTTTAGCCCATCTCCTAAAACTTGTAACCATCCCATCCCATGTGTTTCTAAAATTGTAGAAAGTCTCATAATCACCCATAACTACTTTGTAATCACCCATCTTCCTTTCTATAGAGAATGACACTTATTTTATAGTGATTACAATAAGACCAACAACTAAAAATAAAAAACGGGACTAAATACTTAAGATCCCTTCACAAATAGTCTTAACATCCCGAGTGCATACAGGGGTGGAAAACCATGCTTTAAAAATCTCCTCTGGAAAAAATCGTTTCTAGAGAAAATATATATATCACAAAATCTGGTTCGACATAAAATTCCACATCTACTCAGACAAAATCCACTAGATGGAGATAACGATGATGGTTGGCGATGAGCATTTAGGTTTGATTTGAAGATTTATTGAGGTGGGGTTAGTTTTTCCTAATTGTTAACATTTTTGAAATTTTGGTTAGTTTGGGATTTGAGGAAAAAGATGAAGTTGGAAAAAAGAAGATTATTTTTGTCAACAAAAATATAAGGGGTTAGTCAAAATATGAATTAGAGTGATTTTTAACGAAAAAGTAATAGTGTTAGAATTTAAGGAGTCATGTCTAATTTTTTATTTTCCAGGGACTAAGTTGAAATACACTATTATTACGAGGGGTTAAGTAAAAATGACGTAATTTAAATTATGATTGATTGCAAATTTAACCCTAATATTTGGTTCAATTTTGCAATTTGGATCAATTTTTTTAATTTTTGCAACGTTAACCCTGACGTTTAGAATTTATGCGATTATAATCCTCCATCAAACCTCTTGACGAAGGTGATGACTGGGCAGTCTGTTCTTCCTCTTATGTGACATTTTAGCCAATAAAAGGGTGTCATATGGTAAAAAAATACATTAAGTAAAAAAGAAATTAGAATATAAAAAATCATAACTTGTATAAAACATAACTTTTTTATAAAACTATTTTGTATAAAAAATGTATTTTTTTAAAACTATAATACTGTATTTTTTTTTTAAAAAGTATTTCTTATAAAAACATATTTTTTTTTATAAAAAATGGTACTATTTAAAAATAATATATTTTAACAACTTTATTTTTTCATAAAATTATATTAAAAAAACTTTAGTTGCCACATATTGGACGGCTTTTTAAAAAATACAATTTTTAAATACTGTTTTTTTGAAAAACTTATAACCCAAAAAATATTGTTTTTTTAAAAAAAATATTTAGGTTTTTGAAAAATAAGTCTTAAAATACAGTTTTTTACAAAAATAAAGTTTTTTTAAAATACATTTTTCATAAATAAAAAAATTGAAAAGTTATGTTTTATAAAATTTATAATTTTTTATATTCTTAAATTATTATTTTTAATTAATTAATTTTTTTTGCCACATGGTGCCCTTTTCTTGGCTAAAATGCCACATAAGATGAAGTATGGACCGCCCAGTCACCACCTCCACCAAGTCTCCTAACGGAGGTTTGACGAAGGGTTAAAATCACATAAATTTCAAACATTAGAGTTAACATTGTAAAAATTAAAAGAATTGATCCAAACGTTAGGGTTGACATTATTTGTTAGCCATGCACCACTTATAAGCTAAAGAGATGAGTTACCCTCGTCATAAAGATCAAAGGTCGTCCAAGCAAGTTTAAGGATTTAGGCGTGTATATTGGGTTGAGTGACTCGGGTTTAGAATTGCTCAAGCTCGACCCGGATTGAATTATATCTTTCCAAGTCCGAGCTCGGTCCCGAAATAAGAAAAAGACTTGAGGCTCAAGCTTGACTCACATTCTATTACAAGCTTTTGGACCCGAGTTCGGGCATGCCCTAATTCGATTTCAACGGTCATTTTTTATATGTTATTTCATTCATGACCTAAATAATCAAAGAAATTAAATTAAATTAAAATAAAGAAGTCCACTACTTTTACTTAAATATTATAAAGTTTTTAAAGTTTTAGTCTTAAAAGAATAAACCACAAAAATTACTATCGCATTCTTTAAATGTATTGTTAAATCCATAAAACGTTATTTGTAGAATCCATTTTCATAATATATAATATAATTTTCGAGCTCAACCATATTTGGCTCAAGCTCAATCCAAAGTATAGTTTGGGCTTGAAATTTTAGCACAAGATCAGCCCAACTCTAACTCAACTTAAAGCTCAATCTGAATTTAGGTGACCAAATGGTCGAGATTCGAGCTTTCTCGGCTCAATTTACAACCATACTCTTGACCTTGTAGATAATATTTTCCCTCATTTATGCTTGCAATCTCCATCTAAGTTCACTTAAAATAAACCTTGAAACTGCCCTGCACCTAGCCATGCATATTTCTTGGTTGATATAATCAATGAATTACAATTCTAAGTTAACTCCAAACTATGAGTTTTAGAGATCCATTCCAATCAAATGCAATATGAACACAAGAACAAGATCTTGCCACCCCAAAAACTAGCAACCATAACTAGTTTAAATTTAGAAAAAAAATTAGGTGAAATTTTGCAAAGAGAATTTTGATAGTATTCACCCACAAAAAAAGAACAAAACCACCATCCTCCAGTTTAGATTTTAATTTTATAGATCAAATATTTTACCCAGATCAGAGGCGGTGGATAAATTTTATCAGATCATACATGTCTGTATATGAATACACCCCAAGTTCAATCTGCCAATCACCACCAAGAATCAGACAACTATATTTATTTATAGATATAAATTCAGAAAAGAAATTTTAGGGAAAACACTTGAGAGAATATTCATGAGATTTACGCATTAATATAAGAACAAAAAACCCTACAGTTCACCTAATATTATCTAGAAGGAGGATTCGAATAAATACGTGAAACGGGAACAAGAACCCAATACGCTATACACTCTAAATGTGGTACAATGGGGGGTAGGCTAAATTACATCACATCATTCAAATGATTTGATCTACCTGCAATTACAAGATTGATTAAAGTGAAAAATAATTAAGATTGTATAATATTGTTACTACGTGCAAGCCTTTGGTACAGGACCGTTAACACAACACGAGCATAACACGAGGGTAACATTGTAACCCATCAGACAATCAGGCCATCTGCCAACCATGCATACTTCTTGGTAGACAAAATCAATGAAATTTACTAACTCCAATACATGAACACCAAAAAATAAGTTCTAGAGATTCATTTCAATCAATGGCAATAAAATTCAATTGAATAAATGTAACCAAGAGGCCAAACGTAAATCTATGTCATGAACAATTTGATCAAAAACCCTATTGCAATAACCTTTTTATTACATAACGTCGTACTATCATCATTCATTTAGAGACACCTGTGGGGATTCGAGATTCAGTTTGATTGACTAGATTCACAATGCCTTCAGCTTCTAAGAACCGACTCAGATGCTTGTCTTCCAAATGTTGCTGAGAAAAAACGGAAGGAAAAATACGAAACAAGGGTGTGGTTACTTACCAAGATTGAAAGACATCAAAACACAGTTCGTTTTTCATGAAAATTGGAAAAATATTGTCCCCTTTTTCATTAAATTTAATTCTTTGGGTGGGTAAGAAATGTTTTTCATGGAAAATGCGAAAATAAATGGAGCGCATAGCATGTACAACCTTTATGACTATTTTCCCTATAAAATATATTTTAGATTACCACAGAAGTAAGGAATAAGTGAAAAGTTCAATTTTTCATGGAAATCAAATGAAGGTTGAAGAGAGTGAAAATTGCTTACTGAGAGACAATCTCTGTATTTCTGCCACTCAGAAACACACTCTTCTTTGTCCCACTGACCCTTCACAAACTTCTCTGAATACCACCTGTACATGATAGGTAAAGTTGAGAGAGAGAGAGAGAGAGATGGGATTACGGATTTACCTACTCAAATTATATATATATATATATATATATATATACTCAAACATAATCATGTAACATAAGTAAAGAAATAAAATTCGAGACATGGGATCAGCCTCTCCATATATGGGGTAAGGCCAGCCGACCTGTCTCCCAGACCTGCGGTTATACAGGAGCCTTGTGCACTGGTTACGACCTTTATAGAAGATCTCCAAAATGGAGATCATTTAAACCGAATTTCATTAAAAAATCAACAATTAGTGGGGTTAGGATGATCCAAAGTTTTTAACAGCCGAAAATGCACATATATCTCCAACTTTCATTTAACCAGCTAAATGATTGAAAATTTTGACCACCAAATTGCATCAAAAACTCATTCATTTACCCCCGAAAATTGACAGTATGTTTTAGGTATGTTAAATGACGTATGAGGGTGACTCTACTCTACACATATATGTATGTAGAGAAACCAATTTCAGTTGTATACACAGCTTTATATAAGTGAGATAATTCCTTCAAGGAAGTATGAGGTGACCTATGGAATGTCATGAACAGAGGACAACTATGTCATTCTGTTGAGTCAGTTCAGTTGTTAGATTTGTAGAGTGAGTTAGAGCTGAGCTAATCACAGACGTCGGTGGTATAAAACCATTCTATTTCCAACCTGTAAAGGGCTCTCCCATGTATTGACCGAATTAATCGGTAATTAGTAACAATTTTGTTTGTTCATAGACATACTTTTTCTTTCGATTTTCCCCAATTGTTGCACCGACTTACCTAAGGTATAGCAATCCGGTATCAGAGCTATCAAAACCGGGATCCCAGTGGAGAGAATGGCGAAGGGTACTCGGTTCAAAGATCTTCAAGAGAAGATCAAGAACCATGATGATCCGATTCATGGTGTTCATGAGATCCCATTGCAGCTACAAGAGAGTATGAAACAGATGGAAATCAACATGAAGCAGTTCCAAGAAGATGGCGGTTCGATTCTTACCTAACAGCTGAAGACAACCGCCAAGGCGTCGGCCCCGCTCCTCTGCGCATCATATACATCCTAAGGATTTGGAAGCCCGCTAATAAGATGATCCACCATTAGTATCTCATCCAAGATGGCGGTCCATATAAGAACGCCGCCTTCGACGGGATGCAAGTATCCCATAAAACTCTTGCGGAGAATTAATAATGGGTAGCGCTTGTCAAATGTTAATAGAAAAATATAATAGAAAATATTCCCTTTGAGCTCAAAAACTAGGCTTCCACTCAACATATATCCAAGGAATTTGTTATCGGTGATGCAGAGAAAATTTGTTCAAGTAGTAGATCTGTCAAAGAAAAATTTGGTAATCAAGCCAAATTACGTAAATCTGACTTATTAAAGTTAGATGGGACCAATCCTAAACTCGGTATGAACCAATGCTACCTGAAAAGTGGGTCGCTTTGGTACGAGGTAAGGGTAGGTAGATAAAGCCGTTATGCGGTACAGTGGGGAAAGGCTTAATTGGTTTGCTACGTTCAAAATGTTCTAATACTATTGATGAGACTTAGTAGTGGCAAATGGGCGGTTATGGGCGGTTATGGACGGGTCAAAAATGGATATGAATAAATTTGGGCGGGTCAAAAGCGAGTCGAACATAATAATTTGGGCGGGTTAAATTCGGGCCGGGTCGGGTCAAACCCGGATCAGGCCGGGTTGACCCGCTATTTTTTTTTTTGAAAAAACAATTATTATACCATATACAAATAAATATAATATAATAATTTTGAAAAAAAAATATACAAGTAAATACTTGAATAAAAAAAATCTTTTAACTCTTTAGTAATTTGAGTTTTATTTTTGTGAGGGTCCAAAACCATTTTGACCCGCTAATGACCCGCTAACAAACCATCTTATTGGATCGTTCAAACCATTTTGACCCACAAACATAATTAATGGGATCCAAACACATTATTTTGGGTGGATTATGGGCGGTTTCATCCTCAAGAGCCCATATTGCCGGGCCTAATGAGACTATACCAGAACCATAAGTACATTATCAAGCACATGCATTCCACCAAATTAGAAAGCTGCCTACAACTGTATTGTGTATAATTTATGTAATATATTAAGAATATAAATAAACCATTTTTAACTCTCTCTTGTATGGTTGGTGACAGCAACCAAAGCTAACAAATACATGGAGCAACTATAAAGAATTGGAAAGCAACAGCCTTGTTGCTCACAAGGAGGCCAAGGTATCGACTCTACCTAGGCCTGTGTTTCGGCCAGATCGGATCGGATCGGATCGGATCAGAAAATGGATCGGATCAGAAAATGCTTTTCCAGAAAAAAAATTCGAGTTTTTCTGAAATAAAATATTTACTCCGATTTTTTCGGAAAATTAAAGAAATTTCCGAATTCGGAAAAATCGGAAAAAATCGGAAATTCATAAAATATACTAAAAATCCAGAAATTTCAGATATTCTAAAATAAATTCAAGATTTTCGATTACTCGAAATTCTCATTTTAAAGAAACAAAGAAAAAGTTTAACCCAATATGTAAATACATGAGGATTTGACCCAATTTTTCAATTGTGTAGAGGTTAAGAGGAGGATCTCCTTTTATAGGGCACTACTTTGGAACCCTCATCCTCTCCCAACCGATGTGTATTACGAGAAAGTTTCAAAAAATCGGAAAAAAAATCGAAAATTCGGAAAAAATAGGAAATAATTCGGAAAAATGGGATCGGCATAGTTTAGGAAATTCAGAATTATTTCGGATTTCCGATCCGATTTTTTTCGAAAAAATCGAAAATCAGAAATTTCATTCCAAATTCGGAATAAATCGGATTGGAAAAATCGAAAGTTCGGAAAAAAAACACAGCCCTAACCCTAGTAGTTAAAAAATCTCTTATAATTAAAAAAAAAAAAAGAGAGGAGGGATAAGGGATTATGCAATTACTGTGATGTGACATTGAGCCTAGGCATATTTGTAATGAGAAGAAAATGTTTATTATAAAGGCTAAAGAGGAGGATGAGATAACGGAGATCCAAGAGATGGAGAATTGGGCTCAAGAAGAGGGTCTTGATCATGAAGTACAATGCTTAAAAAGGTGAGAGGTGGAGGTGAGGTATTTTGCCCGGGCGAGGCGAGGCATAAGCCTCGAAACTTATTGAGGCATAAGTCTCAACTTAGAAAAAAAATTTATATAAAAAATTCCTATAAAGATTTAGGGATTCTTGCCACCTATTTTGGAGAAAACCATCTTCGTTCTCTCATCTTTAACCGCTCTCTGTTGTCTCCTCACTTCTTGCTCTTCCCTTGTCATTAACTGCACTACGGTTTTCTCCTACACTAGTCCAAACATTCAACGCAAAGAGGATGCTAGTTAATCAACATAAACAGAGGCGTAACAACTCAGCACCTCAAGGCGCACCCCCTCAACCTCTAGAGGCGTAAGTCTCTTCTAAAGCCCCTAACCTCGGTGCATTTTTTCCCTGTTTCACCTCAAGGTGTGCCTGAGTGCTTTTTTAAAAATTGTGAAGACATGAAGATATCTCAATGCTTTCTCTGCTTCAGTCTCCCATAATTCTTAAAGGATCAAAGGCTTTGTCAAGAAACACCCCATCACAGTATTAGTTGACCCAGGAAGTACTCAGTTCTTTGAATCCAAAAACTGCCCAACAAAGTGACAGCCTCATTGAGCAGTCTACACAGCTAAGTGTCACAGTGGCTAGTGGGGAGAAATTATACAACAGTGCAATATGCCCTGGATTTTAATGGGTGATGCAAGGACACTCCTTCAAAGCCCTGGATGTAACATGATTCTAGGGATGGACTCGATGACTTTTTTACTTTGAGACACCAAAGCTCACTTTCAAAAGAAATGGGCAGAAGATAGTGCTAAGGGGGGCCACAGAGGAAGCTAGGTTGCAGTTGACTGGGAATGCACTAAAAAAACTACTGTTCTCAATGGCCAACTATTCTCTATAGGAGCTGTGGAACAGCAGAATTCTAAGGAGGTAACTATTCATTTTGAAATCACTCGGTTACTATCCCATTTTGAAATCACTCAATGCCTTATGAATGGGTTATTCAGACTTTATTTGAGAAAATTTGTGCTTAATTTTTTTTTTATGATATACTTGTTCTTTATCAAAGCATTCAGGATGCTCATTTGTTAAGCCCATGGTGGAGTACTTGGGCCGCATCATCAGTTAAAAGGGGGTCTCCAATGATCCCACCAAGGTGTAGGATATGAAGTCAAGGCTCAAACCAGTAACTCTAAAAGGCTTGAGGGGCTTTAGAGTCCTTACTGATTTTTATGGAAGCATAAGGTGTGAGACGAATTTTATGTCAGAAACACACAAGAATTGCTGCTACAGTTGTTGATGATAACAAGGATGTTGGATTGAAAGCACCTTCGTGTGGTCTTTCTTTAATTGAGGGCCGAGCTAATATAGAAGTGGGTGATATTTCGGATGGTGAGTGCAATCAACATGTTAACATGGAAGGAATTGCAATGCAACCAATATTAAGTTACAAGGCCATTGTTTTTTTTAAGTACAAGTAGCTACAGGATTGCTTCAGCAGGTCACATCGGGTGATAACAATGTTAGTGAAAAAGATGTCTTAGGCCCAAAATCTCGGTGTATGAAAAAAAAATGTTAGTGAACATCCTAGCTGTCACAAAATGAAAGGAATATCTATATGGGCATCGTTTCATTATATGCGCAGACCACCAGAGCATATAATTCTTAGGAACAAAAAGTCACTTCATCGTTTCAAAAGAACTAGCTAACCATGAGCACAGCTTAGCATCGCCAAACTCATGGTCAAGTAGAGAGGGTTAAAAGATGTGTGGAGACCTACCTAAGGGGTACAAAGTGGAGGTATACGAACTATAACATCAGTTAAAGGTGCTCACTGTTTTAGGCCCTTTATGGATACTCTCCCCCACAGTGGTCAATTACGACTGGGGGTTCTGTTGAGTATCAAATTATAAGTGAGAGGTGACCTGTTGAATCAATTGTGGTATGTTTAGAGAAAGAAGGGGTTTAGGGTTTTACTGAATAAAATTATACTTGTATACATATATATACACACATGATCTAAAAAGGGAATTTTTCAACCAAACCAAATGGAGATAATCACCACAAGTGGGAGAATTGTAAAATTGATGAATATGTGCATTTTCAACCCTTAAAAACTTTTGATGTCCTCTCACCCACTTTTCGGTTCAATTTGTTAAGTAAACTATTCGTAGATTATCTCCTCCACAAAGTTTGGTACAAAATTTCAATTTTTTTACTATTTCAAAAAAACTGGTGAGTTCTTAAAGTCCTTTTTAGATGTCGTGTGTATATGCATACATACATACTTACATATATACATATATAGAGCTAGGCTCTCATACGTACCAAGTTTACATACCGAATTTTTTTAAAAAGTATGCATACATACATACTTACATATATACATATATAGAGCTAGGCTCTCATACGTACCAAGTTTACATACCGAATTTTTTTAAAAGGTAAAAAAAATATTTTTGAGTTGAATTTTTTTATATGGTATTTAAACATTTCAAGGGCCCCATATAAAAAAAATAAACTCAAAATAATTTTTGTTTGCTATTTTTAAAAATCGGTTAAACTTTCACAATTTTTAAAGCACTTTAAAAACTGTGAAAGTTTGACCGATTTTTTAAACATAGCAATAAAAAGTTATTATGAACTGATTTTTTTTATATGGTCCCTTGAAATGTTTAAATATCACATAAAAAATTCAACTCAAAAATATTTTTTTTATTATTTTACTAAAGGGGGTTTTGGAAAAAGGTCTTCATTATTCTCAAAGTGTATAAAAATAGGACACTCCACATAATTTTATAAATTTAATCCCTGTACTAAAAACACCATGAAAAATGATAAAAATTGGTGCCGCTAGCGCGGACCAAAAAAATGAACTCCTAACTCTAAAGGGACCATACAAATAAATGTTATTGTACCACAGGGACTAGATTTATAAACTTAAAAAGCATTGTCCTAAATATCCAAATATAGGAAGGAACATAACCTTTACCTTAATTCTCTATTTATTAAAATAGGTTTGCACCAGCAAGTATGTAAACTTAGTATGTATAAGAGCCTACCTCTTTCTCTCTCGCTCGCTCGCTCTCTATATATACATATAGAACCGATCACGTGCAAACCCAAATGACATGTTTACTAACGGACCACCGCAAAACGACATCATTCAATGGTGAAAATGAAGGTAAAATGACAAGAACCCCCTCATTTCACCCCAAAAGGGTGTCATTTTGAGGTAGTCAGTAAGTAAACATGTTGATTGAATCCGAACCTGATGTGCATATCTATATATATATATATATAAGAACGCAAATGCGGGACTTCCGTACATGATAATTTTTTTTTTTTTAAATTGTGTGGGTTTTAAACATTTTAGGATACCCTTAAAAAAATTAGCTAAAAATGATTTTTTGGGGTATTTTAAAAAAATGGGTCAATATTTGACAAAATATTGACCAATTTTTTAAAAATATCAAAAAAAAAAATCATTTTGAGTATTTTTTTTTTTTAGGGATACCCTAATATGTTTAAAACTCACGCAAAAAAATAGAAAATAAAATACTTTTTATTTTTAAAAATTATCCCATACTTGAGCCTTTCTCTCTCTATATATATGGTGCGGGTGCACGTGCACATGTAAAAAGAAACCCAATTGTATAATATAATATAAAAAGAAAGGAGCATATACTAAATAGTCCTTTGAACTTTTTTTAATACATGTATAGTACAAGTCTTTTTATTTTGCACAAAAAAGAGAATAAATGACTTTTTAGTACAAAATAAAAGGCTTGGACTAAATGAATATTAAAAAATATTTGAGGACTTTTCAGAATTTGATCCAAAAAGAAACCCAATTATATTATATATAATATATAATATAATTGGTTTTTTTTTCCCCATACATATAGAGAAATATATATTGCGAAAAGAAACCCATTTTATCGGTATCCACAGCTAGAAATATATAAAGCCCTAAAAGTAAGTGATCTGTTGAAGCAATTATGCCAAGATTTAGAGAGAAATTATACATACATACATATACATATATATACATAGGAAAAGAAACCCATTTTAGTTGTAGTTGTATACACAAAACACAGCTACAATAATATAATATAAGTGAGAGTTGACCTGTTGAAGCAATTGTGATAAGCAGCTCTGAGATGGGCACAAGGTGATGTTGATGAAGATGAACCCTTTTTTTCTCTTTTCATCCCCATATAAAAATTCACCTACTACTACTACTACTTTTCTTACGATGTTAAGAAACTTTTTCATACACTCATGAAAATGTTTCTCTCTCTATAGATAGAGTTCATTGTCCATAACTATAACTAAGGGTCCGTTTGGTTGGCATAATTTATCTAGGTAAATGCTAAAAAGTTGGCAAATATGAAAATTTGTCCACATTTTAACTGTTTGGTTGCATAATTTGCCTAGGCATTATTTGTCAATGTACAACACCTCATATGCACAATCTGTGGGCAAATTTTGTTTACCTATTTGAGTGGGAAATATTTGTCCACAAATTTGCCAACTTCTTAAACGATTTTAATATTTTAAAAAATAATTTAAAAAGTGTTTTAAATAATTAAAAAACTGTTATGAATATTTAAAAATTATTTTGTAATGTTTCAAAAACTGTTTTTAATATTATAAAAAAATGTTAAGAAAATGTTTACAATTTTTTTAAAAAACCGTATTAACA
The DNA here is from genome assembly GCA_949130495.1 of Sambucus nigra. Classification (NCBI taxonomy): domain Eukaryota; kingdom Viridiplantae; phylum Streptophyta; class Magnoliopsida; order Dipsacales; family Adoxaceae; genus Sambucus; species Sambucus nigra. The sequence goes on along the minus strand of OX422211.1, from coordinate 452,978,130 downwards.
AAATATTGTAAAAACAGTTTTTAACATTTTTAAAAACTGTTGTGAATATATTATAAAAACAGTTTTAAAGTTTTAAAAAATAATTTTAAAGACTGTTTTAAATATTTAAAAAAACTGTTATAAATATTCAAAAACTGTTTTGTAATGTTTGAAAACTGCTTTTAATATTATAAAAAATTGTTAAGAGAATGTTTTACAAATTTTTTGAAAAACCGTAATATAAAAATATTGTAAAACAGTTTTTAACATTTTTAAAAACTGTTTTGGATATATTATAAAAACTGTTTTAAAGTTTTAAAAAATATTTTTTACAACTATTTTAAAGAGTTTAAAAACTGTTTTTGATATTATAAAAAATTGTTAAGAGAATGTTTTACAAATTTTTTGAAAAAACGTAATATGAAAATGTTGTAAAAATAGTTTTTAACAATTTTAAAAACTGTTTTGAATATAATATAAAAACAGTTTTAAAGTTTAAAAACAAAATTAAAAAATATTTTAAATAGCTAAAAAAAACTGTTGTGAATATTTAAAAATTATTTTGTAATATTTTGAAAATTGATTTTAATATTATAAAAAATTGTTAAGAAGACGTTTTACAATTTTTTTTAAAAACTGTAATATAAAAATATTGCAAAAACTATTTTTAATATTTTTGAATATAATATAAAAATTGTTTTTAAATAAATTAATTGGATTGACTTTAATTTCACCTAATGTTGTTTGATAGCGTCATCTGAATTTGCCTAGGTAAAATTTGCCTAGGCAAATTTTGTCATGCCCACGCTTTTGCCCACTAACAACCAAACGGACCCTAAGGTCAGGCGGTGGGGACATATATATATATGGGTGGTTTTTTAATGTACCATTTTTTTCCAATTTTTTTTAATACTTTGAATCCATAAGGTAATGATGTAATTTGACTAGCCCCACGAGATGGACAACCGAGTTGAAAATCGCCCACTATTAATTTGATAAAAAGAGGATGGTTCACATTTAAAATCAGCGAGTCAAAACGGGTTTTTATGTTTCACTTTTGGGTTGGCTCACGGACGATAAAGTGGTGGGTCATAAATGAATGAGAATCGATTATAATATTCTAAACCTAAAACAATTTATATTTGTAATAGTCCCTTGTTTTCTTCTCCCGCTCTTCTCCCTATGTATCTGCGATGAACTCTCTCGCTATCTCTTTATATATATATATATATATATATATATATATATATATATATATATATATATATATATATATATATATATATATATATATATATATATATATATTGTGAAGGAATTATTTTACCACACCTGAGAGGTGGATACGTGTCCACAAGTCTTATCAGTGATCACGTTCAAGAGGATAAGCACGGTTGAGGTTGATTAACATAAATCTCGGAATTAGATGTAGTCGATCAAGCGCTAATTGTGATCTAAGTTAATAGAGTTCCACACATCTCATCCTCTTTCTTTTCTCTTTAAATGTAACCCTCGCCCGTGAGAAAAAAGGCATTTAATCTTTGTTATCTTGAGACGATCAATAAAGAAGAGAGCAACACACGTGGACGTAGACACATTGTTAAACCACGTACATATTATTTTCTTGTGTGATTGTACATGCTTTTACCTTATCCACCTTTAATTGTGTTAACAAAATATTAGTAGGTTTTTTACCACCTACAATTGGCGTCGTTTGTGGGAACGATTTCCCTTCCTCGGCCAAACAAAGTTGGTAGATAACCATATCCCATTCGTACATCCAACACTCGCCACCTCATGACATTCAGGAAGATGATTAAAATGGCCCTAAGATTCCCAATGTCAGATCCAAAATCCAACCCAACAGGAGGCACAACGCTCCCAAGTCACGTTATCGCCCACATGAGGATTAAACTGTGGGTAGTAATGGCGTACCACGATCCAACCAAATCTTTAGGCTCATGGACGCCTACGAATAGTGCCTTTGACAATAAGAGGCAACCACACTCCGCCATTAGGAGGAGAATTCCCGTCTTCAGCGTCACTTGGAGAGTATGGAGGAAGATCTCAACGGGGTTAAGTAAGTAAAACTTGTACCCTTAGCCCTCGAGCAAGTAAAACTTGTAGTCGAGGAAGGATTTCTCGATGTGACCAGGATAACTCATATCATCGAAAATCCCCGATTATAAGGGATTTTCACAGTGACCACTGCCACAAGAATGACCTTCGTCGCCTTATATGAAGAGAGGTGGATAATCACCTTGCCCACTAGGGAGCCAAGTCCACCGAAGAGTTCACCAGGAGGGCTCTCATCTGTCAAAGGAAATCCCATTTTTTTCTGAACGATAAAAGACTTCGAACCTCCTAAAGGTTCATTACCTCCAGGTTCAAGATTTATGATGGGAAGACTGACCCCACTGATTACATCCAACAATATCGCCAAGAGATGAACCTCTAGAATAATAATGAACCTCTTATGTGTCGTGTCTTCCCCTCCAGTCTAGGGGATGTTACGCAGAAGTGGTTTGAGAACTTACCACACCAATTTATTGTGAGTTTTAAATAGCTCGTGGAGACCTTCATGATAAGTTTCATTACCATTAAAATGCAGCCAAAGAGGATGGATGCCCTCCTCATGATGAAGAAGAAACGCCAGGAAACCATGCAGGAGTATGCTCGATGATATTGGGAATCCTATAATGAGGTGGAAGACTACTCCGAGAAAGTGGTTATTGTTCAATATCGACCTTCTAAACAGTTCCATGGTTCACCAATCTTTTACTAAAAGGGAGGCGAGCACTATACACGACCTGGTGTCTAGGATTAAAAAGTACGCTAAAGTAGAAGATGTAGTGGCTAGTACCCAATAGGGCATTGGTCTCCTGAAGGTAAAAAAGAATGGAGACAAGGAGAGTGACCCTAAAAGGGGAAAGAAATAGAACGGTGGATCTAGGGTAGACGATAAGATAAATCCCATCAAAGACCATCGTGCCATCAACACTGTCTTCAAAGATTCGATCTATAAAATCTTAAACAATATTAAAGATCAATAATATTTCAACTGGACAAAAAAGATGGCATGATACCCATCAAAGAGAAATACTTCCATGAGATGTTCCCATCATAAGGAGCATGGACATAAAAAAGAAAATTGTTAAGCACTCAAGTCGCACCTAGAGGAGCTAGCCCAGGAAAGTCACCTGGACAACTACGTTGAAAAGAAGAATGTGAAGGCCCTTGTTGTGACTCCCCACTCAATTAAATACCGGGTGATCAGTCATTTCTTAAATTAAACAGGTTTCTCATTTGCTTCATTCTTAGTGTGGGTACCTCGTTTAAATTGCATTGGCCCAGAGAAGTAGCCCGACTTGGCCCTATCAAAGATAGGGAGAGTCCGACCCAAAATCTAAGGCCTCATAAATAACTAATTCAACAGTGACATGTTCAACCCCTAAAATATCTCAAGGAGATATTTTAGGGATTATGGGCCAACGTGGAGGTGCCCAACACCCCCACTCTCCGAGAATTACATGCATATATTGAAACCCCCAGTCCGGGGCAAAGGGCATGCAATTATAAACACTCCCTTGGAGAAAAGAGAAATATAAAACAGAGAGCACCACCGTGGACGTAGGCCATTTTTTCAAACCACGTATATTTTGTGTCGTGTGTGATTACAGCTATTTTATGTTCTTTACTTTTCTGGTGATTGCATTTGCTTATAATTTGTGTTGAGATATATTGTCACCACAATTGGCGTCGTCTGTGGGAAGCGATTGTTCTTCCTTTAAGAAAGCATTCACCAACAAGAACCTATAATCTCTGGTCACAGCAGCAATGCCCCTCATGCAGGGGATATACAAGAGAAACCCATTCCTCATAGGGTTAGATCTGAAGTTCGACGCTCAAACCCAGGGCCTCGTCCAGAATGGCAGACCTTAGAAGAAAGCAAGGGACCAGCTAGATCCATGCAAGTCTCCAGGATGATCGATGCCTATGAGACCAGGCTCTAAGAACAGGATGAGGCCACTCGCAAGCAAGAACCTAAAAATGCTCGCCTCAAGAGGAGACTAAAGAAAATGGAGAGAGAACTCCATCGCAATACAAGGCAATGTCATTATCACACTTCTAGCCCTTAGGCGAGCAAATATCGCAGCCGAGGAAGGAGCCCAAGACATGGATCTCAAAGAATTGAGGGACGTAGGTCAGATGACGACTTGTCTGGGCAATAACCATCAGCTCGTCATTACAAGATCCCAGGCCGAGGAAACGACGACATACGAAAATTGGTTCGAAGAGAAATAGACGAACACCCAGCATATCGGGGTGCCAAATCGACCAGAGAGCTAGCCAGGCGAGCTCCCAGGACCCAGATGAAATCCCCTCTCTCAAGGGAGATAGAGGAAGAAGAATCCCCTAAGAATTATGAAATGCTCAGGTTCAAGATCTACGATGGAAAGACTGATCCTATCGACCATGTCAGGCAGTACAGGAAGGCCATGACCCTTTGGAACCACAAAGATGCATTGATGTGCCGGATCTTTTCATCGAGCTTACACAACGTGGCTCAAAAGTGGTTCGAGAAAATCCCTCACAGACCCATCAGGAATTTTGAGTCCCTGGCAGAGCTCTTCACAACTCTCTTAATTACTAACAGCTCCCACCTAAAGAGGATGGATGCTTTGTTAACTATGAAGAAAACGCCTCAGGAGAGTCTCAGAGACTATGCAAAGAGGTATTGGAAACTATTTAACGAGGTCGAGGACTGCTCGAAGCAGGTCACCGTCGCATCCTTTAAGATTGGCTTACCCAGTTCTTGCCTCTTACATCAGTCCCTCACTAAGAAGGAGGCTACAACCATCGACGACTTAATGGATCGTATTAAAAAGTACACCAAACTTGAAGATGTGACCCATCTTAGTTCAGGGAAAAATGGTCGCGCCAAGTTCATCGGCAAGGTCAGCGATAAAGCTGAGAGTCAAAATAAAGGGAGTAAGAATGGGGGCAAGAGCGGTCCTAAGAATGGGAACAAGAGTGATGCCTCAAAAGCATTTCAAGTAGTGAACACAGTTCATAAGGAACCGATCTATAAGATTCTGGCAAAAATCAAGGACGAATCATTCATTAAGTGGCCCAGAAAGATGGGTGGAGACCCTTTAAAGAGGAATAACGCACTGAGATGCGCTTTCCATAAAGAGGGATGGCACAAAACTTAGCACTGCAAAGCCCTCAAGTCTCACATTGAAGAGTTAGCTCAAATTGGACATTTGAGCAAATTTATGGAAAAAAAGGCAGAGAAAGTAGCTGCCAATGGAGATTAAAGTCCCGACAACGTACTCGAGGAAGACATAGGTCATGAGTTCGAAGTAATCCATAGGGCGTCCGATCTCAAATAGATTCAAGGAAACGCAGCTCGGATGGAAGTCAAAAAGCTTACAGCAGTAATGCAAGCCTTTCAAATCGATCCAGCCAAAACACAAGCAGGAAAGCTTTGGCGAGCAGAGGATGTCGACTATAACAAGCACATCGTGTTCAAAGATGAGGATCTAGTAGGAGTAAAAGTCCCACACCATGATGCATTGATCATTACACTCAGGATAGGTAACTATGACGTCGACACGTTGCTCGTCGACCAAGGTAGCTCATCCTAAGTACTGTACCTCGACCTGTTTAGGAAGTTAAAGTTGAGTATCGCTGACCTAAAGGAAGCCACCGTTCCTCTAGTTGGTTTCGCTGGAAAAGTAACCATCCCCTTGGGAAAGATTGTCTTGCCAGTAAGGGAAGGAAACATCTCAAAAATAATCAAATTTCTTGTGGTCGATATTGATTCCCCCTACCAAGCGATCCTTGGTAGAGGATGGCTGCATGCGATAAAGGTCATCCTTTCCACCTACCATCACAAGCTCAAATGTATTATTGAGGGAGGAGTGGTAGAGATCCATGAAGACCAGGCGATGGCGAGGAAGTGCTTCATAGCAGTCATCCATCCCAAGCCAGAGAAAAAGGTTTAGAAAGTTATAAATAAGGATGAAGAGCAGGAGAGGCTAATGCCCTCTAAATAACAACTAAGATATGGAAGACCAGGAGTGGAGGAGACCAGGCTCCTCCCCTCTGAAAGAGTCATCGAAAATCTAAAGGAAGTCACAGTCAGTGGTAGTTCAAGCGAAAGAAAGTTCTTGATTGGAACCTCACTCACTGATCAAGAAAATAGGGAATTGATCACCCTACTCTGAAGTAACCTCGATGTCTTTGCATGGGAGCCTTACGAGTTGCCCGGGATTGATTCGAACATCACTTGTCATCGACTGCGCTTTGATCTGGTATTCAAGCCAATTGCACAGAAAGCTCATTGAAGTGCTCTAAAAAAAGCTAAGGCAGTGGAGAAGGAAGTTGAGAAACTACTGGACGCATGATCCATACGAGAAGTTCAGTTCCCCAAATGGTTATCCAACCCAGTGGTTGTCCCTAAGAGCAATGGAAAGTGAAGAGTCTGCATTGATTTCACCAACCTCAACAAGGCATACACTAAAGACAGTTTCCCCCTCCCAAAGATTGATCAACTAGTGGACGCCACTGCAGCACGCGAAAGGATGAGCTTTCTAAACGCATACTCCGGGTATCACCAGATCCTTTTGTATGACGATCAAGACAAAATAGCATTGATAACCACAGTTGGGTTATATTGCTACAAGGTTATGCCCTTTGGGCTAAAAATGCAAGGGCAACTTACTAACAGTTGGTCATAAAAATGTTTAAAGACCAAATAAGAAGCATTATGGAGGTCTGCATCGATGATATGCTCGTCAAGAGAAAGCTCAAGGATGACCACCTCTCTGACCTATCAAGGACCTTCGAAATCCTCAAGAAATACCAAATGAAACTCAACGCGAGCAAGTGTTCCTTTAATATCCAGTCAGGTTAGCAAGAGAGGTATCGAAGCCAACCCAGACCAAATTAACGCCATTAACAGGGTGCAGCCCCCCTACGATAAGAGACGTGCAGAAGCTCACGGGGATACTTGTTGCCCTGAATCAGTTCATATCAAAATCATCCAAAAAGTGCTAGTCGTTCTTCCAATTGTTAAAGAAAAGCAAGGATATGGAGTGGAGTGAGGATTGCTCGAGGGCGTTAGAGGAGCTCAAAGCTTACCTAAGCACACCACCCTTGCTCGTTATCCTTCAAGAGAATGATTCTCTATATCTGTAGCTTGCAGTGTCCAGTCATGATGTAAGTTCTGCTCTGGTATGCAAAAAAATGGGGATCCAAAAACCAGTCTATTATGCGAGCAAAACTCTCCTGGACGCCGAACAATGATACTTACCACTGGAAAAGCTCGACTTTACACTAGTGGTAGCCTCAAGGAAATTGAAACATTACTTCGAAGACCACTCCATCATCTTACTTATATCCCACCATCTTAAAGTAATCCCGAGAAAAGTAGACATGTCACGTAGATTATCAAAGTGGTCGGTCGAGCTTGGGCGATTTGGCATCCAGTTCCAGCCGAGGAATGCCATCAAAGGGCAGATCCTCACCGACTTCATCGCAGAGTTTATAGAAGAACATCCTAGCTACCAAACCCAAACTATTCATCAGAATGAAGTTCCCTCAGCATCAGGCGTCTGGAGAATATTCCTTGATGGAGCCTCTAATTCTAAAGGGGCAGGAGTAGGCATCGTGTTGATTACCCCCGAAGATGCACTACTCGAGCAAGGAATCAGGATTGGATTCAAAGCCTCCAATAATGAAACAGAATATGAAGCACTAATCGCGGGCCTATAAAATGCACAAATGCTCAGAGCAAGACGACTCCAAGTGTTCGGCGACTCACAGTTGGTCTCCAACCAGATAAGTGGCGATTTCAATGCTAGGGATGAGAGGATGGCAGCCTATCTCGCCACTATTAAAGAATTGATGGCCAACTTTGAACAAGTCAATATCCAGCAGTTTCCCAGAGGAAAAAATAGCCATGATGATGCCCTGGCAGCCTTAAGCCCAGCGATCAACTTCGACTTAAAAAGGACAATTCAGATTGATTTTCTTACCTAGCCAAGTATCAACTAGATCGACGAGCTGCCAAATATGGGGCATGTTCTCCAGATCGAGACAGCCCCTAGTTGGATGGACCCCTCAAGGGATTATTTGAAGGATGGTACGCTACCAGATGATAAGAAGACTGCTCATCAGATAAGAGTCAAATCTGCTCGCTTTCACTTATCTTCTAAGGGCAAGCTGTACAACAAATCTTTCACTAGTCCTTACCTCCAATGCGTTTATCTAAAGAATGTCGAGCAATTTCTGCACGAACTCCATGAGGGAATCTGTGGGAGTCACATTGGGGGCAGGTTGCTACCTTTCTAAGCAATGAAAGAAGGCTACTGGTGGCCGTACATGCAGAAAGACGCTGTAATATATTCTCGCCAATGCAAAAAGTGCCAACTTCACGCACCTATGGTTCACCATCCAGTAAGCGACCTTAAGTCACTTACTAGCCCATGGCCTTTAGCCCAATGGGGCATGGACATCGTGGGCCCTCTACCTACCACAACTGGTAATCATAAATATTTATTGGTCGTAACATACTACTTCACTAAATGGATAGAGGTAGAGCCACTGACAAACATTAAAGACGCAGACATGATAAGATTCATATGGAGGAAAATTATCACTCGTTTTGGGATCCCTAAGACTATCATCACTGACAACGGAACCCAGTTTGAAAGTGTCCTCTTCTAGGGTTTCTGCAGCAACCACAGTATCAGGCACTACTTCAGCTATGTGGCATATCCTCATAGCAACGGACAGGCTGAAACTTCCAATAAAACAGTGATTGATGGATTAAAGAAGTGCTTGGAGCGAGCCAAGTCGGCATGGGTAAACGAACTACCCACATCCTATGGGCTTACCACACCACCCCACGTCGAGTAACTAGAGAGACATCGTTCGCACTGACGTATGGGATGGAGGAAATTATCCCCTTGGAAGTTAGCCTCCCTACCATGAGGTTTACCCTTGTCGACCAAGGCCAGAACGATGCATCATTGCTCACTGAACTTGACCTAGAAGAAGAACAAAGAGAGTTATCTCTAGTGAAACTAGCAGCTTATCAGCAACAGCTAGCAAGGCACTACAACATGAAGGTCAATCCAAGGGCATTCCAAGTTAGGGACTACGTCCTGAGGAAAGTTCTTGGTAGTGCTGTAAAACCATCGGATAGCAAGCTAGGACCACACTGGGAGGGTCCATTCACGGTGATAAGAGATGACCTACAAGGAGCCTATCACTTAGAAATGCTGGAGGGAAGGGAGATACGTAGAGCTTGGACTTGGAATGCAGCCAGTTTGAAGAATTTCTACTTCTAATTTTTCTCTTCTTTTTCATTTTTAAACTAGATGTTGAAATTTTCAATTCATTTCTAATTAATAAAGATTTATTTGGCAGTAGCATTCTATGAAGTGTTGATTTTTTTCAACTACATTATAATTCACGCACCATTTGTAAGTTACAAGCTCTCCTCTTAACATACAAAACTAAGATCACGAGATATGTATTAAAGAAGGGTCAGTATCCAATGAACCTCCTCAGGCATTTGTCAGCAAACACGAATGACCTCATAGCTTGCCCCTGGCAATATATGAAGCCCTACAGGGGACCCTTAGGTAACATGGCCAACCCAAGTTGGTCGCCAACATTGTTTGGCTCAAATATCCTGCTCGAATAGAACATCCAATACCAGGTGTATCCTCGCCATTGGCTCACTTAGGCCTAAGAAAGTGTGGCGACACAACCTAAAAGGTAAAGTAAGACAGAATAGTACACTAAAAGCATACTGTACTGGGGGGATACTCACTCAATAAACCAACTCTGCCGAAAACAAGTCTAGTCGGCTGGAAGAGCCCAAGATAGTTGAACAAGAAATCAATGAAGTAAAAAAATACATAACACTTGTTTAGTCGGCAAATCGCCCAAAATATAACTATTTTATTACATCATTACATATACAAAGAGTTAAATATGCTGAGTAAATTAAATCCTAATGAGAACTAGATCGCTGAGCAAGATAATCGACCACTGGCGCTCTTTGGCCATCATCTGGGTGAGGAGCTAATTCCTCCCTGACTTTGTCTGAATTTGGCTCCACGAGCTGCCTTGGGATTGCATCTATGGGAACCCATCGATCATCCATTCTGAATGGGTTCGACGTTAAATTTGAGGGGGAGATCTCATGCCGATACCAGAGGACGGAGTTCCTAGGGACTTGTAACTCCCTAGGAGCACTCAACTACCCTCTTATGAAAGATAACTCTTCAACCTCCCTTAACTTCGTTGGAGCATTGGTCCGACCCTGGTCATAACTATCAGTCCACACCTGTCGAGGACCTTTCTTGAACAGGTGCCTGAGCGAGGTAACATCTCTTTGAAGATCGGCAGCCATCATGTACGCCATGCGAATGTTACCTCAAAGCTCGGTAATCTTCCTAGTTAAGCCATTATCATCAGTATTAGCTCACGGCCCAGTCGATGAAGAGGAACCACATAAAACTCGAGGGTCAATGCTCGATGCATTCTCCCTAAGTCACGAGAATTCCCTCTTTAGAGCATCATTCTCTTGTTGAAGTAACTCCCCAACTTGATTAACCTCAGAGGCATCCAAAAACTTAGCCTTCAGACCATCCACTTTTTCTTGAACAGAAGCACCGACCTCCTCCATCTCCTGAAGCCTATCTTTTAGCTTAGCAACAAGCTCTTATTGGTCCTTATAATCTTGATTCCTTAACCTAAGAGACTTACAGATTCTTGAAAAGGCACGGCAAACTCGATTGCTCGCATTAGGACCAAGAATTTTTCCTAGTTGAGAGGTAGCGGGAATATATTCCTCAACATCGATGATCTACAAACCATATAAGAATTGCAGAATAAATAAATCAGTACGCGGAAGGGAACATAATTTCATTTTATTAAAAGGAAGTTCAAGTACATCAGCAAAAGAAAGAAAGGACAACAGAAAGACAAAAATACAAAGGTCCCTAAAAAGACTAGCTAGCGACCTCAGTCTGCTCTGAGGATGCAAGTTGCTTCCCCTTATCCATGGCAGCCCCAGATACGCCTCCCTCAGATGAAGCAGTCACCATCCCCTGATCAAGAGGAGCATCAACAGTAGTGGTTAGGACAACTGGGATACCTTCATTGGCAGCAGAAGGAGGTACCTCATCCATAATAGGCTTGGGGCCAGGGTCGTGCTCATCAAAGAGGGGGGAATCAACATCCACCTTAACAGCAAGCAAGGCCTTATCCCAACCCTTCTTGAAGTTGAGATGGATAATATATCCAATCTAATCCTCAGCATCCTCGTACGCTGCGATCCATCCAATATTGTACGATCTCTCCTTGAGGGTGGCAGCCTCAAATTCTACCTTCTTTGCCTTCTCAGCCAGCACCTTGTTCTCCTCAACCACCACCGGTTTACTTATACAGACCAGGTCGTAAGACTTCCTTAGCTCCTCCATCTCCTTAGACCTTGCCTCTTTTGCCTTATTAGATTTTATCAGGGCAACGTCGTAAGACTTTTGAGCAGCAAGAGAGGTCTTAAAAGCTCGCTTCCAACTCGGCATTTCTCCTCGCCAGCTCATCAGAGTTACGATAGAGGACGGTGAAATCAGACACAAACTATAGAGAAAAAGAAAACGTTTAGCGAAGAAAACATTATAAGAAGAACTGCAAGAGTAAAGAAATGAAAATACACTTACCAAGGCTAGCCCCTGACTTGCCTTCAGGGCTAATTGGCCGGTCCCTATACTCAACGACCTCTGGCAATTAGCTGGCAAGACTGCTCTCTCGAGCACTACCAGAGCCAACTGAGGGGAAAGATCAATAGAATCTCCCTCAGCCAGGGTAGACACGGGCACCAAATACTGCCCCATCTTGATCCTCACTTCTTCTCTCCTTCTCTCTTCCTCTATCTCCTTCTTCTTCCTCTCTTCTTCTTTCTTTCTCTCTCTCTCTCCCTCTCTCTCACCAATGCCTCCTCTTTCTTCTTCCTCTCTTTCTCATGAGCAACAGTCTGGGAGTCAGTGGAAGTATCCCCACTCCCATACTTATGCTTCTTTAGCCTGCGAGCAAGCACCACATTGTCCTCATCATCATCCTGGATCAAAATTTTCCTAGGAGGAGCCACGGTTTCCTCACTGGAGCTATCCGAATCCTCTGAGTCCTCTGAAACCTCTGAACCCTCCTCTAAATTAGAAGATTCTTCATCTCTTGAACTCTTCTCACTATAATCACCCTTAGCTCCACCTCTATCATCTCCCTCACTCTCTTCACTAGAGCTGCTTTCCTCCTCGTCTAATTAAACTGGGTCAACAATAACCTCTTTTGTGATATCTAGCTGAGGAATAATATCCACAGGTCGGGTGATGAAGTTGGACCCGATGTTCTTGTACTCCAAAAGGAATGCAACTGATCGTGAATGCTCACCGTCAGCCAAGTATTCCCTGATCTTCCAGGCCTTGACCAGCTCAGCATCTTGAATTTCGCAAATAGCAGGTTCTGAGTTCTTTGTCTTCATTAAAAGAGGAAAAAAGGAAAATATAAGAAAGAAAGTACACTAACAGAAAATTAATGAGCAGAACAAGAGTTATGCCTACCTATGTACTCCTCCCCATAAAAGGGGATCATAGATCCCCTGTACCTCGCCCCTTTAGTTTGGGGAGGGAACTGCCAGTTCTTGGCAATAAACCCCTCTTGCCAATAGTCCTTGTGGGAATCAGGTAGATTGACTACCAATACCCTACCAGGACTCCTAGCTTTCAGATAGAGGAGACCAAAGCTTATTCGAGAGAAGGAATAACAATAACAAATTTCAGCAAGGCCTAAATTGGTTCCATAGAGCAGAATGATTCTATAAACACCATTGATAATCTTCCAAACATTTGGAGAACACTGTGCAGGAACTATATATAAAAAATTGAAAAAATGCAAAAATAAGCAATTTGGGGGAAAAGTCAGACCCCCTTGGGATAACAGAAGAGCATGAATCCAAAGGTCATCCTCAATATCTCGAACATTATGAGGAACAGGGGCACATTCAATGTCCACCCAGTTTGGAATGTTGTAAAACTCCCTAAATTCAGCTATCGACCTATTACCTATTCTTGCCATCAGAAAAGAAAAACCCTAGCAGCGATAATGAAGAAATTTCAACACAAAATAAAGGAAGTGAAGCTTGGAGAACTTACGAAGTGAAAATCAGTTTGAGACAACGCAAAGCCACAAGCAAGGAAGATGGGAAGATAAGGAAGAGATCGAAAACAAAAAACGAGACATGGAAGTGAGAAAGCGTAGTAAAAAGATGAAGAAATCTTGAGAATGCGAAGAAGTTTGGAGCGACATTAGAAAATGGCTTCTCTAAACAAATTTAAACCTTTTCAATGATTACGCATAGAGAACGAAGTGAACCTACTGCCTAAATCTACTTGGGAATGACGTTTGACTCCCCAAATCTTCTTGCAATTCACAAAAATGCCATCAAAGCTATTATTTAAAATTATTGAGCCCAAATTGTGACCCAAAACTTTTAGGGGCAATTGTGGGTACCTCGTTTAAATTATCTTGGCCCAGAGAAGTAGCCCGACTTGGACCTATCCAAGATAGGGAGAGTTCGGCCCAAAATCTAAGGCCTCATAAATAACTAATTCAACAGTGACCCATTCAACCCCTAAAATCTCTCAAGGAGATATTCTATGGATTATGGGCCAACGTGGAGGTGCCCAACACCCCCACTCTCCGAGAATTACATGTATATTTTGACCCCCCAGCCCGGGGCAAAGGGCATGAAATTGTAAACACTCCCTTGGAGAAAAGAGAAATATAAAACAGAGAGCACCACCGTGGACGTAGGCCATTTTATCGAACCACGAATATTTTGTGTCGTGTGTGATTACAGCTATTTTATGTTCTTTACTTTTTCTAGTGATTGCATTTTCTTGTAAATGTTGAGATTTATTGTCACCACACTTAGCATCACTATTGAAAACTTATATTAATTACTAATAACCTATTAGTTATTTAGTCGTTGTACATTTTTTTCATTAACAGATAATAATAATAATAATAATAATAATAATAATAATAATAATAATAATAATAATAATAATAATAATAATAATAAGCGGAATTAATTTAAAACATTCACATAATAAATAGAGTCTAAACCATCACGAGGAGTAAATAGATAAAAGTTTTGTCAAAAAAAGCATCGGCTACAAATCTAAATTCCAAAATAAAATCACTAGTAAATAACTGAATCCCAATATAAGTCTGAACTGAATAACTCAATAAATAAAGTCTAAATAGAGAAACATGCCCAACTGAGATACTAAAATGAAATCCTACATTAGGAATAAAAGATGGATGCGTCAAATCAAGTCATGTAAGCCTCCACAGTGCTGCAGCTAATCGTGATTAGAATGGATCGTCAAGTCTGGCGCCCCTTTGGCTGGACACCTAAAAGGATTTAAAAATATTTTGACACGGATCAGAGCCCAAGTAAAATATTTTGAAAATAGTTAGCAAGTATTTAAATCACAATTTAAATTAGTTATTTATTACACATGTATTATTCACGTACGAACACTTGAGATCCTCACCTCTCAACTAATGTGCATGCCTAGCGTATTCTACCTTACTAGTATCACTCTCATGACTAGTTAATGTATTTAAATATTTTCACGAAGTCTCGTTTTCTCGTATTTCCCCATACGACCCAATATTACAGTCTCAATAATAAGTTTATTTATTCTTATTTTATTATTGAGTCAATCATTTAAGTTTCACTACTTAAATTCTTTTAGATATACATCCTTTATCAATTTTACTATTTCACATAAGTAGATGTATTATCCTAGTATATATATATATATATATATATACACACACACACACACACACATATAGCATCCCCGAAATGGCTCCTCGTGATGATGGCAAAATCTGCTATCAACTCCATGTACCTCTCATACTCAAATAAGTACTATTGGTTCGATATGTCTCCTCGAACCCAAAATCAATCAACATAAAAGTGGATGCGAGCATGGTTCTAAGCCTTTGGGATATGCATTTACCTAATGGACCCAAATGACATGCCAATCCTACTAATACACGACACATAGTGGACCGCCCTAAGTTCCATTTTCAGGAGAATTAATCCAGACCTCACTAGAATCGTCAAGGTAGGATCGCCCTCTGCGCGTAAACCTCCTGATAGCAGGCAACGTATGTATGTTCACACACATAATCAAATCATATCTATTATGGGTATTTACACAACATATTTATATATTATTCACTAGGTATACACACAACCCAATTTCATCAACTCATACGTAATATATATCACTCGTATATTCGACGAATCATAAATTTTAATTAAACTTCCAATGTGTATAATTTCGAGTCTAGTTCACTACTTAAATATTCCTAATTACCCATTCTGAATTTCGTAGTTATTTTCATCATGTCCTACTGGTAAGTTCACTCATCTCTACGTAATCCTTCTTGAATTTCCTTCATTTATTAATTACGTATATTTTGTTAACCTCCCCAAATTATTCACTCATCCCAATCTGGCATAATTCTAATCTATCCTATAGACCTACTGACCATTTTTAGATTCCCCTCTAAGATTTAAGATTATCTTAAAAGTCATTTCATGAATTCTCCATAATTTCTGGCCTTAAATGACAAAAATTCAATTCTGGAAAAATCGAATTGATTCATCCAATGGCCTAATCGATTCGTCTTGCCGAATTGATTTTCCCTTGGGCCGAATCGATTCGAAAAGTGTTAGGGGTCTTTTTCTTCCTTTTGCTATTACAAATTTTCATGCTCTTAAATTCCTTAAGCTTTCATACCACAATCTCAAACCCTCAATTATCATATCTAAATATCAAATAATCATGTATGGATGATTTCTAACGTAAGTCATGAATAAAATCCATACAATTTCTTCCTATAATCAGATTTAACATCTCATAATCATTATCCCTCCAGTTTGTGTTTTTTATATAAATTCGCTAAAACCCAAATTTAATCCATGATTCAAATCCCAAAATTCTTGATTATATTTTCTCTATGAAATTGGATTTATTATACATAAAATCCTATTCCCACTTAATATTTTCCCCATCAAATTACAAGGGTACATGAATTATTTTTAATTCAAAGTTTCTATTTCACATGGGTATTATAACTAATAAAATTTTTGCAAGATATATACTTGCCTTATATTGAAGTGGACTGATTTGATCCTTTTTTATGAGTCTCCTCTTCTAATCCTTCCTCCAAGAATGGTTGTGATGTCAAACTGAGATTGAATTCTTCAAAATCCTCTCTTAAGCTCCAAGAAAACTCTTCATCTCCTCTTTACTGACCTCCACTTGTTTTTTTAATCTTTTTACCCTAATCTCACACCACACTAATGTACTACCCCGTACATTTATGGATAAGTAAATTACATGACTGAATGTAATTTAATAATTTGAGAATTTAAAGTAAATAGTAAATATTAATTTGCAAGTGATAGATTAATATTTGCATATGTTATATTTACTTACGAAAATAAGTAAATGAGATAGACTATTTGTATTTCACGTCTCAGGTGAATAAAAGCGACTTGTGATGTTATTCTATTCAAAAAACACGTGTGGCGATGTGTTGGGTTTCAGGCGTGAATTTTTTATAAGTGACTCGGATGGAGATTTTTAGTACACGGTTGTTTTCAAAATGGTGGTAATAGTCAGAATAGAGTACGCGAGGGTAGTGTTTGGGTTTCGAGGACTTTTTGGATCAGTAAGGACTCGCATTTGTGCATACGGGTCAATTTTGAGTTTAATAAGTGGATAACCCTTACTTTCTCTCTTATAAGTCATGAGAGAAAGAGGAAAGAAAGAAGAAAGAATAGAAAAAAGGAAGAAAAGGGAGAAAAAGGGTAGATTTTTTGCCAAGATCCGGCGGATCCTATCACGAGGACGTCGAATTTATCCAATGAGGCAAGTGTTTAACTTGTCTTAACTATAAAGTGTGTTTATTATTCATATTATAATTGGTGATGAAAACTATAAGATTTTAGGTTTCTGATTCTTGCACAAAAAATGGGTTTTTCAGAAATGATTTCATATAAATTGATGTGTTGACAAGTCCATATGAAATCTAGGTTAAAAACCCATGTTAATGGTGGAATTTTTGGTGAAATATTGAAAGATATGTGTAATGTAGAATTAAAGGGATTTAGGGTTTAAATCTTATTAAATTTGATGAATCCCATGAAGTAATTGATGTGTTGGTTAAATCATAGTGTGTAGATGATTATTTTGATGGTTATTGAGGGTAAAAACCATAAATTTTGGAGTTGGAAGAGAAAATGAACTCCTGAACTGATCAGATCGTCGTACCGATTCGTTTTGGGGGCTATCGGTTAGGTTCGTTTATTTCAGAACCAGATCAGTTCGTTTTATGGTCATAGGTTCAATTTGATTATGGCTGTTGATTTTGGGATATTTTTCTTGGATTAAAAAGGATTGGAAGAGAATTCCTTTTGGAGATAACTATTTGGGTTTCCTAAATAGAGTGTGAGGATCTCTAGATGGTTAAATGAGTGATGTGTGACCCTTGGGATTAGTGGGAATAAAATTCGGGGCATGAATTTCGGGAATGTATGGGATGAACGACGTTCGAGAAATTTTTCGGCAGGTTTGTACATATATATTTATGCGTGTAGATTATATACGCCGATATATATATATATATATATATATATATATGTGTGTGTGTGTGTGTGTGTGTGTGTGTGTGTGTGTGTGTGTGTGTGTGTGTGTCGAATATATACATAAGACTAAATCCTAAGGTGCGAGTCGGATGATTTAACAATATTAGCCAGACGTGATAAGCTACTATTCGGAAATAATGAATGTGATAATTATATCATAAGTGGGTGAATACTTATGGCATTAAAATAAGTTGTGTGTATATTTATGAACTAATATGAATGGTATATTCGGGATTTACAGGCTAATGTCAGAATTGATAAGCATGTATGGTCGGATTTGATAATACATAAGGGTATAGAGACAATATGTATATGATATGATTATGAATATATCTGTGTGTGAATGATATGTTTATGTTAAGCATACCCCTCTAGTGCTATCATGGGAAGTTACGCGATGTGGGTGAGGCCCCTGGCTTGAGGAGCAGGTGGCATATAGTCCCCAAGTCATTACGTCCATTTTTTATATTGTGTGATTTTATCAGGGGCAAAACGTCTTGGATATGATTCGTCTTATTTCCAGTGAGGAACTATGATCGGTTCCCATACGTTGTGATTTGATTTTTACCAAGTCGGTGTGAGAGTCTGACCGCTGGTACCCAGGATGATGTGTGAGTAATTCCCTAGAAGATGATAGCATTGAGAGACTACATCCATTGAGTTATATCTCTGAGGGATGGCAATTATACTTGTATAGTGTGTAATATATAAGTATGGATATACTTGATGTGTATAGTATATTGTATATATATGAGATGGGAATATATATATATACATATATACACACATATACAAACAGAATAAATAATGAAATGTGGAATAATTTCTGGATCATCCGAAAGTATAAATTCAGAATAAAATATGTGATATACGTATATAAAGATGAGAATATTATATACGAGATAAATAAGACTAAAATGTGAATAGTGTAATAACTAGTGAAGGTTATTCATAATGAATGGATATTTGATAAGCGAGAAATTTTAGGTATGAGATTATTATAGTAAGATATCACTAAAGCTTAGAATATTATACGTGGGACTTGAGATAGCGTATGATGATTTAGTTGCTTGGAGAAATTAGTTAGGCGGGATAGCTTAACTAGGGTGTTTTAAATAAATGCATTAGGTATGCATTATTAGATGAGAGGTGATGGGTATCTCATAGGAGTGCGACACCAGTTTAAATATTGAGAATATCGTATTTTAAATATTAAAGTATGTTAAGCACTTGTTAAAATATTTTTCAAAATCTGGGCTCTGACCCGTATCTATCTTTTCTTTTTCTTCTCCTTTGTTATACTTTTTAGGTGTCTAGACACAGGGATGACTGGATGACTATTCTTTCGAGTCAGACATTGTTGCTGCAGCTGTGGATGTTGGTAGAAAATTGTTTAGACGCTTATATCCTTGTGATCTACATAGGAGGTACTGTTGTAATATTTAGGCATATTACCCAATTGTTGTATTTTTGTTTATTTTCGACATTTTTATTTTATGTTATTTCGATATGGTTGTATTAATATTTTAGCGAGTGCAAGGACATATTTTCATTGGTCCGTTATCAATTTATTATGTCATATACCGCTACACCATCGAAGAGCATTCAAGAGACATCTACATCAAAGACGGATCCGAATTACTCAAGTTCCTCATCATTCAAGACTCTGCGAAGTTTACTTTGGTAAGGTTATGTTTTAAATACCTTTACTTTTCACTTAGAGCTTTTGGGAGATTTTTACAAAATATTTTCTAAGTGTTGGAGCGGACTTTTTCGTCAAATATTGAGAATGAGTATTTTTTCTAAGTTTTGAAGCGGACCTCAATTTTGACGCCCAGGTCGTTCGCGCGAGATCAGCATCTCGTTCGAACGAGATTGGAAGTCGCGCGATGTCATTTGAACGATAGGCGTACTTCGTTCGAGCGACATAGCTTCTCGTTCGAACGAGCTCGTATTTCGAGGCGATGCATTTTTATATAAATACTCATTAAATGAGTCTGTTTTCATTAAGAAGTCCATACGTTTTCCAGAACAGAAACTCTGCTAAAGCAGAATCCTTTTTGGCTTCTTCTTTTAGGGTTTAATCCCTCTTTGTTTTCAAATCAAAAAACTCCCATAGGCTTTAGTGAATTGTTTTGGTGTTAAAGAACACGCCTTGCTACTGTTTATCTTTGTGGGGAGAACTCTACAACCGGAGAGCTGCGTGCTATTATGGAGGGAGTCCTTATAAAGATCACACTTGTGGAGAAGCTGTTTCTCTTCTTCATTGCTGCCCTCCTGGAAAGGGAAAGTTCCAGCCGAGACATCGAAACCGATACCTGCGGGTATTTCGTATGTCACCCTATTTCATTGTAATCCGTGTAAGCCGTTTTCTTACAAATTATAGTGAAATAAAAGGTTTTGCCCCTTTGGGTATTTTTCCTGAAATTGTTTGTTTTATCCTGCATGCTTTATTTTATTTGATATATCATCTAGATGCATGTTTTAGGGTTTAACTAAAATTTGGGATTAATTAAAATTGGATTTTATTTGAGAAGTCACAATATTTCCGCTGTAGCGATTCTACAAATTGGTATCAGAGTGGGTTACGCTAATTTATTTCGAGATCCTGATTTTTCAAGGATTTACTTTCTGATACAATTTGTCTACTCACGTTTACAAATTAGTATCAAAGCCTGTTGCACTAAGTTATTATGTTTTGATCCTGATTTTTGCACAAAAATGGCTTTTGATGATCTTCGATGTCAAATTTTTGAAAAAGTTAATTGAAAAATTCACACGAACTCTTGTTTTAAATCTTCTGTTGAAAACGAATCTGACAGGTGTCCTTATTGTGAGGGTGTTGGTCACACGTTAGATGAGTGTACCATAAATTTAAATAATAAATTGAATAAACCGATTTCTCATGTTTCTACCCTTAGTGATAGTGATTCGGAAGAAGAAGTCTTTTATGCTTCTAGGCGAGATCTTCCCATCCGTGTGATTAGTGATGAGAGTGAGGGTGAAAAGAGTGAGGAGGAAGAAGAATAATTGAGTGAGTTGCAAGTTGCCTACAATAGTTTGTATTTTGAATGTTTAAAGACAAAAAAGGCAAACTTGAAACTTGAAGCTCAATTGAAAGAGTGTGCCTTAAAAAATAATGATGTTTTATTTGAAGAACTTAGGGCACATGAGAAAATTTTGAAAGAGAAACTTGAGTACGTTGAGGGTGAGAGAGATAGTATTAAAGGGTTGATGGAGACTATGAAAAGGAGCTTTTAGAGTTTGAGGATTCTAGACGTGTACTTGAATCTAGGATAGCTGAACTTGAGGTGAAATTGAAAGATTCAAGTAAAGTGAAATTTGATTTGGAGTCTAGGTCTGAAAAACTTGATAAGATTTTAGGCACCGTCGAGATAAAAAAGGATAGGGGTGGGATTGGTCTTGAAAAACATGTTGCACCCATTCCCACACGTGTGAGAGAGCCTCCTAGGATTGTTAAGAAAGAGACACCTAAGGTTGTTAGGAAAGAGCCCCCTAAGAATATCATGAGAGAACCTCCTAGGATCATTAGGAGAGACCCACCTAGGTAAATTTGGAGAGAGCAATCGAGAAATTTGAGGAGAGGGCCACCTTTAGGTAACACATACCGCCCGATTTACACTTGCACACATTGCGATAGGCAGGGTCATCTTAGGCGATTTTGTTACAAGCTTTTAAATGAACCTAGGAAGGTTAATAGAAGAATAAATTCGATTCCCCACACCCCCACACCTTGTTACACATCGATTTGGGTTAGGAAATAGGATTTAGAGGCTTATGGTTTACTTGTCCACGATTCCCGTTTGCTTGCACGTGATTCACCCCATGTGAAATCTTTTGGTTGATTGTGTTGGATGTTTGTCATACACTAGCGACGCATCATGTTATACTCTTTCTAGTGTTATGACTCACTTTGATGTAGCGCACATTGTTATATTTGTTGTATTTGTGTGTTTCGCTACTGATTTAGCACTGTTTTGGATCTATTTGCCCCTTTCAGGTATTGTTTTCACGAAATTTTTGCACTAGGCAAAACTGTATGATTTTTTGGGAATACTGGGAATTTTTTATTTTCTCGTTCGAGCGAGATGAATTGTCGTTTGAGCGACATCTCTATCTCGCGCGAAGTCGCATCTCGCGACATGCCCTTGTCGTTCGAGCGACAGAGCGATATCGTTTGAGCCACCTGTCTGAAAATTCTATTTTTGCTTCCCTTCTGATTCCAATACCCGGTGTTCATATGCTTAGATTTTTGGTACTGATGGGTTTGCTTCTGGTCGTTTATATGAAATTATTCTTGGTATCCATGCTTAATTGATAACACTGCATTACTCATTTATCACATATGCGTTCATTGTGGATTCTCTTGTGTTATTACTTGTTGCTATCATATGATGTTGTGCATATCGATATTATATGCCTATTGCTGGTTGTATCATTTTGTAGTTATATTTTTTTCTGTTTGAAATTTTTGAAAAAATACAAAATATTTTATTTTGATAAAATTTTTAAAAATCCAAAAAGATTTTTGTATTTTGTCTACACCGTTTACGGATAAACACTTGGATGACCGAGTCACAATTTCATTCCATTTATCCATGTGACTATTTTATAGTGTTTTGAGACAATAGGTCAATTCATCCATGTGCTTTATAATGTTTGGAGTCATTAAGATGTAATTAAGTGTTGCTTCCTACATGTTTGACTCATAGTTTCCTTTATTGCACACATGCACGGATTTGTTTGATTATTGTTCTTGACTTATCACATGTTGGTTGGGTGTTTTCATCTCAATCCTGTCCTTAAAATGAACCAAGTGCAATAATACGAAAGTAATAAAAGTAATGCATGTAAAAACCATTGCCCGTGAGGAATAAATTATTTAGTTTGAAAAAATGATGAGTGAACACGGGAAAGGGCTGCGAGTGAATAATAATCATGTCGTAAAAGCCACCGTTTGAAAAGAGCTCACACAAAAAAATTAAGGCTATAAAAAGATGAAATATGCCAAAAATTTGGGCCAATAGGTTTTCTCTAAGTTGAGAATTTAGTACCTCTTTAGATATAAAAAATTGCATTATTATATATGAGGGAGTTTTGGATGGATATATCAATGGGTTTGCACGTCCTTTGAAAAGTTCTCGAAATGGCACTAAATAGTTTTGGACGTTATTGGTGTGGAAATCATTTGACTTGGATTTTTTGATTTGTATAAGACGATGTCATTTAAATTCAACAAATATTTTTACACCTAAGGATTCTTTTGATGTTCATTCGTTAGGGGTACACGTATTCATCGTGCACATATGATTGATTGAGTTGATTTACCTATCGAATTTGTTCACAACCATTCATTTCGTTTCCATGACTTGGTTGTTTGAGTTTAAATCCATGGTGTGATTGTTTTTGTATCCTATTTTTGTATGAAAAATTTGAAAAATCAAAAATAGTTTGTGAATGTTTTTGGGACATACCTTTGCATGCGCGTAGCTTGATCTTTGTTTGCTATGCATATTTATCGTGACACTCCATGTTTTGATTGTTTCTTCTTATCTGTCTATTTGGGGACATCATAAAAAGGGGGAGAAAGAATTATCATGTTATGGGGGACTTTTTTCATTATGGGGGAGATTTGATTTATTAATGGTTTATTCTTCTATCATTTCAAACTCGATGCGTCACGAAGGTATTTTGCTTTATCTCATGTGTGTAGGTACAAAGCCTGAAGATTATGATGTTGCACACCCTGATGAGAAAAGCTTTGAGATTTGATGAAGATTTTTGAAGAACAGTTTGAGGTCTTGCAAATTTATTCATAGGAGGGTAGATTTGTATAGGCAATTTGATATTTGATAATTCGGATTTTTTATGTATGTACCGGCATAGACATAGGGGGAGATTTGTAAGGACATATTTTCATAGGTTCGTTATCAATTTATTATGTCATGTACCGCTACACCGTCGAAGAGCATTCAAGAGACATCTACATCAAAGAAGGATCCGAATTACTCAAGTTTTTCATCATTCAAGACTCCGTGAAGTTTACTTTGGTAAGGTTATGTTTTAAATACCTTTACTTTTCACTTAGATCTTTTGGGAGATTTTTACAAAATATTTTCTAAGTGTTGGAGCGGACTTTTTCGTCAAATATTGGGAATGAGTATTTTTTCTAAGTTTTGAAGCGGACCTCGATTTTGACGCCCATGTCGTTCGCGCGAGATCAGCATCTCGTTCGAACAAGATTGGAAGTCGCGCGATGTCGTTTGAACGACATGCGTACTTCATTCGAGCGACATAGCTTCTCGTTCGAACGAGCTCGTATTTCGAGGCGGTGCGTTTTTATATAAATACTCATTAAATGAGTCAGTTTTCAGTAAGAAGTCCATACATTTTCCAGAACAGAAACTCTGCTAAAGCAGAATCCTTTTTGGCTTCTTCTTTTAGGGTTTAATCCCTCTTTGTTTTCAATTCACAAAACTCCCATATGATTTAGTGAATTGTTTTGGTTTTAAAGAACACACCTTGCTACTGCTTATCTTTGTGGGGAGAACTCTACAATCGGAGAGCTGCGTGCTATTGTGGAGGGAGTCCTTATAAAGATCACACTTGTGGAGAAGTCGTTTCTCTTCTTCACTGCTGCCCTCCTGGAAAGGGAAAGTTCCAGCCGAGACATCGAAACCGACACCTGCGGGTATTTCGTATGTCACCCTATTTCATTGTAATCCGTGTAAGCCGTTTTCTTACAAATTATAGTGAAATAAAAGGTTTTGCCCCTTTGGGTATTTTTCCTGAAATTGTTTGTTTTATCCTGCATGCTTTATTTTATTTGATATATCATCTAGATGCATGTTTTAGGGTTTAACTAAAATTTGGGATTGATTAAAATTGGATTTTATTTGAGAAGTCGCAATATTTCCGCTGTAGCGATTCTACAGCGAGAGTTATCAGTTATTATTTATTCATTTTAGTTGTTGTTAAGACTTTTGTATGGATTGATTTACTTGTGCGTTTTAAGTTAAAAAGATTAGAAAGTTTAAAATTTGACCCCGAGCTTAATAGGTTGTTAGTAATTAAATGGTTTTCGATAGTGATGCTGAGAATGAAACCATATGATATTCCTATTTAATTTTATATAAGACTGATCACTCGGTATTTTATTAGGCGGGGTGTCACAGATGATATCAGAGCATCAGGTTTAAGTGTCCTTAGGAATCTGTGCGAACGTACTATGTTTCTAGCGTTGCTTTCTATTTGATATAGAGCCCTATATTTAGGATTGTTGATTCATATTGTGAGATTTCGTTCTCCGGCTATATTATATATTATAGTAAATCTTATATGCATTAGGGTGTGTTCGTCAGCCGGAAAATGAAGGACGGCCAGTGAGGGCCATTGTGAGAACAGCAGGAGGTAGGGCTCAGTTGTAGTTGAAGAATATTTTGGGGTCGATGACCGTAGTTGAGGTCACCCCTATTATTGCTCGAGAAGTTGGGACTGTACAGACCACTAGGGTGCAATATATATTTTTCAAGTACCGCTATAGTAGAAAGTGGTGTCAAGTTAGAGTCACCCAGTGTGGTTATAATGGGAGAGAGTAGAAGGAGTCTTTGTAGAGGACCACCCATTGAAATTTTGGTAAATGCAAAGATTGTGTGTGTAGCCAATGGATGTAAGATAACCAGAGGCTTTGGCATATAGAAGGGAGTAGTATACCCGAAATTTAAAAAATTGGGGTAAAGATTTTTTTGGCTCGTGGAAGCAGTATTGAAATGGTGGAAGTCAATCACTATATTTTTAAAAGTGAAATAGTATGCCAATGGAAGGATCTTAGGTACAGATTAACCGTAAGTTCCTTCATCTTTTGTTCAAAAAGAGATGTGGATGAAATTTTAAACTTATCACTGGAGGGCTGGACATAGGCCTTGTCTAGCGAACTTTGTACCCGAAGAGGTAGGTACAATGGAGAAAAGAGTCCTTAAGTAGGTGCTGGACTCATAAAAGGAGTCACCAGCACTTAAGGGAAATTCTTGTTGGAAGGTCGAAGTAGATGGTGGCTATGTCGTGTTTTGACAATGAGGTTATGAATACTTCTTTGAGAAGGGAGCTAAAGGAGTTGGAGAATTTAGTCAGGGAGTAAGACTGCATGTAATGGTGCTAGTGAAACACCATAGGGGGAGACCCATAAAGGGACCTCTTTAAATGATTCAGATAGCTGAATTTCTACCGAGTGATAGTGGATTCAGTTGGGACTGGTAAGACCAGTAGTGTGTTCCTTAAGGCTAGTGAAGCTAAAGGAATAATGAGGGTGGCCATCAGGGTAGAGGCTACCAGGGTCCGAGAGAAGGATAACCCTAATATGATCAGTATGGCCAAGAACAGTGGATTATATGAAGGGGTATTTCTTTATGTGGAAAGTAGGACCTCATGCATTGATTTTTCTCGAAGCGAATAAAGGGACAAGTGTGTGGTGCCTAGCTGGGGTAATAATTAAGATTGTTTTTGGTTCAACTCGGATAAGCGTGTCATATTAGAGAACCGTTGGAGCACCCAGGGCGATTGGCAATGTAGAGAAATTAGTTTTAACCTCCGGTGAAAAAGGTATGCTTTGTGTGGCACGAGTGAGCCACAGTATCTTGATTAGCACTAGATACGCGTGTGAGGCGAGTTTAGTGTGTGTATCGATAACATTATTATGTTCATATATTTTTCGTGGTATAGCGGGGTTATTCTTGGTTTCATCCATGGGGAAGCGGGTGTAGGCATAGTGGTATATATATTTTATTAGAACTACTCACTTTAGTGATGTGTTATATGAGTATGATATTATCCTGAGTATAGACTGGTTAGAACGACAGTGGGCTGATATTACTAGGCTATCGTGTTTGCTTTTCCAGGGTAGGATGTGTTATTTTAGCGATATCTCACCTGAAAAAGGGTCGAGCTCGCATTTATATTATATTATGATAGATACATCAGAGAGTATGGTTGTCTCGAGATATTTGATCCCGATGTGTAGGGACTTTATTGAAGTAATTTGAGGTATATTGGATTGGCTGTTGAGTGGAGAGACTTAGATCATTATTATGTCTAGCGCTCAGAACTTGGTGATATGGAGAACGTATTGTTATATCACTCCTTTAGAGACATGGGAGTTGAAATTTACAGGGTTTTTGAGAGTCCCGATTATGTGTTTGATGTTTATGGAATTTGAGTACCGCCAATGTTGAGTGATAGTGAAATTGAGAAAACTACTTCTTTGAATATTATTGCGTGATGTGAATCTTGATAAACGTCGTGAGTAGAGAGATTTGATGGATGCTAGGGCATCAGTTTTGAATGTTTATTAATGGCAAGTGTAGAGAAAACACTCTGAACTGAGAGCTATTATATAGTATAAGGCCAGTAGAGCCGGTAATGTCATGAGATATCACTAAAAAAAATTCTCACCAAGAGTTGAAGGGTGGAACAATGATAAGAAGGATTAAATTTCAATTTATGGGGTGATTGAGAATACCCATGTGTTATATCCACGTCGAGAATGCGAGGCCAGTTTTGAGGAAAATGTGTGACGTTTCTAGTGTTTTGCAATTATGCACCGATTATAGGATATATGGGCTCTATGGTTAGCTAATTTTGAATCGTCCGAGATAGGAGGATGTGATAATATATGTGTGGAATATATTCCTATGGGTCGGTTATAATCAAGCTGGCATGGCATGATGGATTGAACGTCGTGTGAGAATGACGATAATCCAAGTATATGTGCGCAATGAGAGTTGGCACACCCGAGATGGGTTGAAAGGATGTGGAAAGCCATTTGAAAGGATACATCTTGAGGAGAGGAGAATCCAACTATGGTGGAAAGTAGATCGGAGTCTTACTTAGTTGAATGTTGAGAGTGGCTTGCCCATAAATATAATGTTAATCTCTATAAGACAAACGGGCCTAAAAATGCGCATTGTGGCAAAAAGTGCAAGGGCCGAGACTTCTGGTACACCCCAGAGGAAGAAGGGGAGTATAAAGTACCACTTAATGTAAGACGTTATAAGTGGAAATTGGTGCTAGGTGAGACATAGTGAGACTGTCTTCGAGTGCACCACTTACACATGAAAATAAGTTGGTTCGATATGACCAACCAGAAGATTTTGTATCAGGTCGACGATTCGAGTGACGGAATGGGCAGACATGTTAGCAAATTTCATTGATAAGTGTGCTCAAAACTTTCTTTAAATAAAAGGACTGCACCGATGCAAGGTGCCACCCAATATTGTTATGAATTATGATGAAGATCCTTGAACCCCACCTCTGATAGGAATTTTGAGAAGTAGTGGGGATAATGTTTTGTTTTGGCCAAGTCGTGTAACCCATGGCCCGATGAGTAGATGGGAGGTGATTGACGACTAGTAAAGTGTTATGAAATCAACTCTGAAGTCACTACAGTCGGTTTACTTACGCAACTGACCTAACTTGTAATTGAAGTAAAGCATGGTACAATAATTGGGAGGGAAATTACCGATTGGTAGAGTTATGTGTAGTCACTCGTACTTATTTGTTGTGGACAAGGTGCCTATTAAGGTTTTATGTGGTAAATCCTGGTCGTTCTCCCTCTGGTTATTTAGAGGTGAGCGAATGACTAGACTTTTGGATCTGACGCGATTTAGAGTCCATTATCTAGAGGGGCATTAATCGCAAACTGTTTTGGGCCCACTTTTGAACGTCATAAGAGTTATGTCGTCATGAACCAAGATTTGAAGGAGTGATAGGAGTGGTTAGATGTTCTTATGGTTTCTCTCTGGATGGGAATTTTGTGTTGAAATGGACACAGGAAGCTAGCACTTAGTGATGTGCGGCCTTCCAATAGAACTGAGGCGATAGACGCAGTGATTTATAGGCTTGTCTTATTTGTATTACTAAATTATACTTGCCATTATTGAGGTGAGAGTTTATGACTGATGGAGTGTATCAGTACGAAGAGAATTGAACAAGCTTGCCGTGAAGCTGGGGCTATAGTGCTAAAGCCTTTAGACATGTGGGTGCCACTAGCGGGTGTATAATGGAGTAACCCTTATGATACTTTGAGATTGATTTTTCGTACAAAAGGGTGCTGTGTGTGGATCAAGATGCTAAGTTTTGGTATCGGTTTTGTCCGAATTTCAAGGACAAAATTCCCTTGTAAGGGTGGAATAATGTAATACCTCGTACATTTATGGATAATTAGATTAAATGAGTGGGTGTAATTTAATAGTTTTAGAATTTAAAGTAAATAGTAAATATTAATTTGCAAGTGATAGATTAATATTTACATATGTTATATTTACTTACGGGAATAAGTAAATGAGATGAACTAATTGTATTTCATGTCGCAGGTAAATAAAAGCGTCAGGTAATGTTATTCTATTCGAAAAACACGTGTGGAGATGTGTTGGGTTTAAGACATGAATTTTTTATAATTGACTCGGATGGAAATTTAGAGTACATGGTTGTTTTCGGAATGGCCATAATAGTCAGAATAGAGTACGTGGGGGTAGTGTTTGAGTTCCTGGGACTTTTTGGATTAGTAGGGACTCACATTTGTGTATACGAGTCAATTTTGAGTTTAATAAGTGGATAACCCTTATTTTCTCTCTGATAAGTCACGAGAGAAAGAGGAAAGAGGAAAGAAAGAAGAGAAAGAAGGAAGAAAAAGGAGAAAATGGGAGATTTCCCTCCAAGCTCCGATGGATCCCGGCAAGAGGACGTCGAATTTATCCAGCGAGGTAAGTGTTTAACTTGCTTTAACTATTAAGCGTGTTTATTGTTCATATTATAGTTAGTGATGAAAACTATAAGATTTTGGGTTTGGGATTCTTGAACAAAAATGGGTTTTTTGGAAATGATTTCATATAAATTGATGTGTTGACAACTCCAAATGAAATCTAGGTTAAAAACCCATGTTAATGGTGGAATTTTTGGTGAAATATTGGAAGATATGAGTAATGTACATTTAAAAGGATTTAGGGTTTAAATCTTGTTAAATTTGATGAATCCCATGAAGTAATTGATGTGTTGGTTAAATCATAGTGTGTAGATGATTATTTTGATGATTTTTTAGGGTAAAAATCATAATTTTCGAAGTTGGAAGAGAAATTAAACTTTCGAACTGATCAGATCGCCGAACCGATTCATTTTAGGGGCTACCAGTTCGGTTTGTTTATTTAAAAACCGAATAGGTTTGTTTTATGGCCATAGGTTCGGTTCGGTTCGGTTATGGAAGTTAATTTTGGGATATTTTTCTTGGATTAAAAAGGATTGGAAGAGAATTCCTTTTGGAGATAAATATTAGGGGATCCTAAATAGAGTGTGAGGACCTCTAGATGGTTAATTGAGTGATGTGTGACCCTTGGGATTAGTTGGGAATAAAATCGGGGGCATGAATTTTAGGAATGTTTGGGATGAACGACGTTCGAGAAATTTTTCGATGGGTTTGTACATATATATTTATGAGCGTAGAATACATACGCCAATTATATATATGGGTATAATATATATATATATATATATATACACACACACACACAGTACTACTCTTGTGCATATAAGTCCGCATTTTAAGAGTGCGGACCGGACATGTGTCACCTGGCGGTGAGCCCAGAGAAGAGAGAGAGTGCCTATAATTTAGTCTATAGTTTCTAGGCTCACCATCAGGTGACATATGTCCGGTCCGCATTCTTAAAATACAGACTGGTATGCATAAGAGCATTAAGGTGCAAGTAGGATGATTTAACAATACTAGCCACACGTGATAAGCTACTATTCAGAAATAATGAATGTGATAATTATATAATAAGTGAGTGAATACTGATGGGATTAAAATAAGTTGTGTGTATACTTATGAACTAATACGAATTGGCATATTCAGGATTTACAGGCTTATGCCGGGATTGATAGGCATGTATGGTCGGATTTGATAATACATACGGGTATAGAGACAATATGTATATGATGTGATTATGAATATATTTGTGTGTGAATGATATATTTATGTGAAGCATACGCCTCTAGTGCTCTCATGGGAGGTTGCACGATGTGGGTGAGGCCCCTGGCTTGAGGAGCGGGTTGCATATAGTCGCCAGCTTATAGAGTTCATTTTTATATTGTGTGATTTTATCACGAGTAAGACGTCTTGGGTATGATTCGTCCTATTTCTAGTGAGGAACTATGACCGGTTCCCATACGTTGTGGTTTGGTTTTTGCCAAGTTGGTGTGAGAGTCCGACCGCTGGTACCCAGGATGATGTGTGAGTAATTCCCTAGAAAATGATGGAATTGAGAGGCTGCATCCATTGAGTTATATCTCTGAGGGGTGGTTATTATACTTGTATAGTATGCAATATATAAGTATGGATATACTTGATGTGTATAGTGTGGTGACAAATATTTTCAACACAAATAGATAAGAGAAGCACAATCACCAAGCAAAATAAAGAAGATAAAATGCCAATCACACAACAGGAGATGTACGTGGTTCAGCAAGAATGCCTACGTCCACGGTGGTGCAGTCGATATTATTTCTATATATTCTGGGGAGTGGTTACAGAGAATACAGTGCGTGTCCTTTACCCCAGACTTAGGGTTTATTATATACATGTTTGTCTTCGAGGAGTGGGGGTGTTGGACTCCCCCACGTTTACCATATTCTCCTGAATTATCTCTTTACGAGAACATGGGAGAAGACTCAGTCATAATTCTATTCAGTAAGGGGTCTGGACTTTGGGCCGCTCTAATTGGTGTACTCATCCGGGCCCGTAATGCCAAATCCGGGTACCCACAATTACCCCTAAATTTTTTGGGCCACAAGTTGGGCTCAATAAATTTAAATGATTTGTCATAATGGCTCTTTTGCATATCACGTAACTCTTCCCAAAGTTTGAGGACTGATTTAGGCGGCAGTTGTTTCGTGTCCTGTGCGCAATGATTAGTAGCATTTAAAAGTCATTTTGAGCAGCGTTTCATAGTTGTCGTTTCAATCTTCTTAGTGTTCTTCCATCGTCTATGAGTTTTAGAAATTTGTGCCCTCTTCTCCAGGTCTTCATTTTCTTCGCTTTCGATCTCCCTCGTCATTTGGGCTTGTGATCTTGCATTGTCTAAGTCAAACTTTCATCTCGTAAGTCTCCTTTGCTTTCTCTCTGTGCTTTCTTTGAATTTGTAGTTTGTGACTGACTTTGCCGTGCTCTATCACTCTCGCGACGAGCTGGTGAAAAAAAATGGTGAGTTGGAGAATCATAGCGCTGCCTTGAGAGTGAAGGGTACAGAGCTCGAGGCTAGTTTAAAGGTCGCTGATTCTGCTCGAATGTCTTTCAATCTGGCTCTTACTAAAGCCAATCGAGAATGGGAGGTAGCAGTTAAAGAACTGAATGAACTATGGTAAGCCTATGATCTGGTCTGCTCCAGAAAGCTGGCTGTCATGGAGGAGAACAAAGTGCTGACCTAGCAGCTGAAGGAGAAGGAGTCTGAGGCAGTCGCCATTAAGGAGGACTCATATAACTCTGAGCGGGCTGCCGCGTATGAAGACGCTGAGGTTCAGATAGGCTACATCAGCCATCTGAACTTCAAGAAGGGATGGAACAAGGCCTTTTTAGCTGCTGGTGTGGATGTTGCCTCTCCTCTGTTCGATGAGCACGATTGGGGCCCAAAGCCTATCGTGGATGAAGTTCCTGCCCCAGCCATCGAAGGTGTTGACTCTACCTCTCAGTCAATTCCTATTGATGTCATTCCTTCTCGAGCGACAGATGCTATCCCTGTTGAGGGTGATGCTCCTTCTTCTGCTGATAAGGGGAAGCAGCCAACTTCTTCTGAGCAACCCGAGGTTGTCAGCTAATCTATCCTTAAGATTGTTTTTGTATTTTTATTTGTAGTGTTCCCTTCTGATTCTTCAATATACTCTGATCTTTTTCATATGAATAAAATGAGAAGACTTTTTCCTTTAGTGTACTGAATAATTCCATCTTTCATTGCTCTTTTATCGCTTATAGTTGATTAATGTTGTAAGGACAAATTTTCAATCGAGTCATTTGTTATATTGGCTTAATTCCGTTGGACAAAACATTTTTGGGTCATACTGCATCAACGATCATTCAACACAAGGATTCAAGCATCGCATTCAAAGTTCACGCATCATCAATATTCATGTCGTGCTATTTATCCTACGAAGGTATATGACCTAAATACAATTTTATAAGTTGGAGTATTTTGACTAATCAAGAAATTTCAAATAAGCAAATGTTCATATATAAGCTATATTAATTTTGAAAAAGTCCTTGAATTAAATTGAAAAAAATTTTGAGCAAAAATCAGATTCTCGTTCGAAGTTTAACCCAGGTCGTTCGAACGACCTGGTTCTAACGAAGTGGTGCCTCGTTAGTAGTTCGTTAGAAGTTCGTTAGATATGTCGTTCGAACGACCTCGTTCGAACGAGATTTCTAACAACATCTAACCATCCTAAACTGGCACGCCGTTAGATAAGTCATTCGAACGACATGTCGTTCGAACGAACTCGTTCGAACGAGTTTCGCCAGAATTGATTTTTTAAACTTATTTTTTAGTGCAGTTTTTTCCTACAACTATTTTTTGCCCACTACTTTTTCAGTTATTTTCTAATGGACGAAAATTCAGTTTTATAACTTAAGGAAGATCATTTTTCAAAGAGAACTCTTTCCATAACTTCCAACCTTTTTGATAAAAATCTCTCCAACATTTTTATCAATTTTTCAAAACAAAACCCCTTCATCAATTCACATTCAACAAGCAAGATTGCGGTGGATTTCTGCATTCAAGCTTCGAGGAGACGGTGGTTTTGGGCTTCGGTGGATACTACAACATGAGGAGTGTTGAGCAACGCGTTGGAGTTTTGCGGACTACAACTTCAGAGGTCGAGGACGACATAAGCATGTCTTGAGTGAGTCAATGTCTGTAAGTCTTTTGAGTCTCTTGTAAAACCTTTTGTTGTAGTGGATTTTGTCTAGGCCCAGCCGTCCGAGGTTTTTCCCATTTGGGTTTTCCTCGTACATCGGCGTGTTGTGGTTGGGATTTTCGCACTTTCATTTTATCATATCACCTAGATACATGCTTAGGATAAAATGAATTTAATTGGAATTTGTTCTTGCAAATGTGTGAAACTAAATCTAAAATTGAGATAGAAGAATACATCTTTCATAGAAATAATAAAATTGGATTAAGTGTGTGTGTGTATTCTACGAATTAAACTAAGACCATATAGCCCTGCAACTTCAGATTGGTATCAGAGCTTGTTTCTATAAGTTATTTAGATGAATCCTGGAGGTTATATGGATAGTTTTTCGTCGAATAGACTACCTTTATTTGATGGATCAAATTATACCTATTGGAAAGCACGTATGAGATCCGCTCTTAAATCTATTGATGAACGTGTTTGGGTCAGTGTTGAAAGTGGATGGTCCCCTCCTACAATGGTTGTTAATGATGAACGTATTTTGACTCCTGTTGAACAGTGGAGCGAGGAAGATTTAAAATGGTGTAACTTTAACTCAAAAGGATTAAATGCCTTATTTGGTGCCGTGTCTCCCGATGAATTTCGTCGTATAATGACGTGCGAAACATCAAAGGAAGCTTGGAACATTCTCCAAGTTACTCATGAGGGAACGAGTGTTGTTAAAGCATCAAAACTTCAAAACTTAACTACACAATTTGAAACTATCACCATGAAAGAAACTGAAACTTTTGATGAGTTCTATGCTCGTTTATCTGACATAGTCAACTCTTGCTTTAACTTAGGTGAAAGAATACCTGAAAATCGTGTGGTTAAGAAAATACTTAGATGTCTTCCTAAGCGTTTCATTCCCAAAGTCACTGTACTTAATTCTTTAGGAAACCTAAATACCTTAAAACTTGAAGAACTTATTGGTGATCTGCAAACGTATGAACTTGATATGTTTCCTAAAGATAACAAAGGGAAAGATAAAGGAGTATCTTTAAAAGTTAAGAAAGTTGATGTGTCTGATTCTGATGAGTCTGACTTTGATTCTGATGATATAGCCTTATTTGCCAAAAAGTTTAAAAAATTTCTCAAGTTTAAAAAACAAAACTCCAAATTTGAAAAACCTAAATTTGAGAATAAAAACAAAGGAGGAAATATAAAGTTCACTAATCAGGATACTAAGAAGTTCAATAAAGACAACTTTAAGAAGGATGATTCGGAAAGATGTTTTGAATGTGAGGGACGTGGTCATAGAGCTTTCGAGTGCCCCACAAAACTTAAAAGACAAGGCAAAGAGAAAGCCGTTTACAATGCTACTTTAAGCGACAGTGATAATGAGTCTGAAGACTCTGATGACTCTAACTCACCTAGAAATAACTTCACTGCCTTTATGGCGAGCCTTGCTAGTAATTCGTGTGAGTCAAACCTTAATGTTGACAATTCTGAACATAATCTAGAGGTGGTTTCTACTCATTCTACTAGTAGTGATGAAAAAGAGAGTGATAGTGATATAGATGAGAGTGAACTACAAACTGCCTATTCCGAACTCTACAATGAATCTCTTCGCATTCAAAAAGTCAACAAAAGATTAACCTTGAAAGTTTTAACTTTAGAAAAAGAGTTGAAAGGCCTGAAGGAGAAGGAGGCCTTAGTCAGTTAACTCGAGGCTATTAAAATATCTCTTTCTGAAAAACTTATCGTGATTGGCAAAGAAAAATGTGACTTGATTATCTCCTTAGAAAGTGCTAACAAAGAACTTAATGAGTCTCATGAAATTAGAACATCTCTAGAAACTAAAATAGTCCAACTTGAAAAAGATCTCAAGTCCTCTCGTGAAGTTAAAGTCACACTCGAGGACAATTCAGGAAGAATGGGAAAACTGTTTCTAGGTCCTGTTTTAGGATATAAGGAGAAAGGGTATCAAGAAAGAAAGGGAATAGGATATGAAGAAGGAAATTCTTCAAAAGTCAAAACTGAACCTGTTGCTAAGTTTGTTACAAAATCTAATGTTCCTAAAGATAACAAATCTAATGTTCCTAAAGTTAATCCCTCTAAGAAACATTTAAAAGCTGGCCCAAAACAACCTTATGTATGTTCATATTGTCACAAACAGGGTCACCTTAAAGATTTTTGTTACAAACTTGGAAAGAACCCTCAATTCACAAATTCAAAACAACCTTACAGCTCCTTAGCTAATCTTAAGAGTCAAGTTGAGTACCTTGTCAATACTTCTAAAAATCTAATGGAAGAGTTTCTTAGGTTCTCTAATGTCAAAAGAAATAACTCTAATTATAAGACTAGAGCCAATCAAGGGAAGAAAACTACTCAAACTTGGGTTAAGAAAAATCAAATCAAGAAAGCTTTTGTCGCTCACGTTGCTCTTAAGGCACAAAATACCTCTCAATGGTACTTT
The DNA here is from genome assembly GCA_949130495.1 of Sambucus nigra. NCBI lineage: Eukaryota > Viridiplantae > Streptophyta > Magnoliopsida > Dipsacales > Adoxaceae > Sambucus > Sambucus nigra. The sequence goes on along the minus strand of OX422211.1, from coordinate 452,941,906 downwards.
GATAGTGGTTGTTCTAGACATATGACGGGCGATAAATCTCTTTTTACTACTCTCGAAAACCATAAAGATGGTAAAGTTACTTTTGGGGATGGTAGCAAGTCCTAAATTATTGGTAGAGGTTCTATTGAAATCTCAGGTTTCCCTAAACTTGAAAATGTTCTTTATGTTGAGGGTCTAAAAGCTAATTTGTTAAGTATTAGCCAACTGTGTGATGATAATCTTGATATGAAATTTAGTCAATCGGAGTGCATCATTTATGATCAATCAGGTGAACCGATTTTACATGGTGTTAGAACCAGTGACAATTGCTATGGAATCATTCCAAAATCTTCTTTAGTCTGCAATAATGTAAAAACCTCTTCTACCGATCTTTGGCATCAAAGATTAGGTCATGTTAACTTTAGAGATCTTGACAGACTTGTGAGAAAAGAGCTTGTTCGTGGCTTACCGCCACTAGGAAAGCCAACATCCACCATTTGCGGACCGTGTCAATTTGGTAAACAAATCAAAAGTCCTCATAAAAAGATAAACTCGATAACAACATCTCGTGTCCTAGAATTGATACACATGGACCTTATGGGTCCTACTCGTACCGAGAGTATAGGAGGAAAAAGATACATCTTGGTTATGGTGGATGATTTCTCTAGATACTCTATTGTAGGCTTTTTGAGAGAGAAATCTGAAACAGTTGACTTTCTTACTGTTAAATATAGAGCTCTTCAAAATCTTCACGGTGTTACTATAAACCGCTTTAGGAGTGATAATGGAACCGAATTCAAGGAATCCGGTGTGAATGCCTTCTGTGATGAAATAGGAATAAAACATGAATTCTCGGCCGTTCGAACCCCTCAACAAAATGGTATAGTTGAACGTAAAAATCGAACGATCCAAGAAATGGCAAGATCCATGCTCCTTGGAAGAAATGTGGCTCGTAGGTTTTGGGCCGAAGCGGTTAACACTGCTTGTCACACGGTTAATAGAGTTTATTTGCATCCTAACACTAACAAAACTCCTTATGAATTGTGGACGGGTAAGAAACCCAATTTGTCCTATTTTAGAGTGTTCGGAAGTCCATGCTATATTCTTAGAGATAGAGAACTTCTAGGAAAATTTGACTCGAGGAGTGATGAGGATATTTTCCTAGGATACTCTCAAAATAGTAGAGCTTTTAGAGTCTTTAACTTAAGCAACTCTAAAGTAATGGAATCCATTAATGTGGTCATAAAAGATGATGCTCCGGCCACACAAATTAATAATGAGGAAGATTTATCATGTGAGTGTGATGTTGAGTCTAATGATGAAAGTATTGCATTTCAAAATGATTTGGGTGTTCCATCTACCGATAAAAGGGAAGTTACTCCTTGGGTGCGTAAAATTCATGATACTTCACAAATTATAGGAGATCCCGAGGTAGGTGTCAAGACTAGGGCGCAATTAGAAAATGAAGTTACTTATCTCTGTTATACTTCTACTATTGAACCTAAAAACTATAAAGAATCCCTAAAAGATGAACATTGGATTAATGCTATGCAAGAAGAATTGTTTCAATTTAAGAAAAATGATGTTTGGGAATTAGTCCCTAGGACTTCTAATACCAATGTCATTGGCACTAAATGGATTTTTAAAAACAAAATGGATGAAAATGGTGTCATTGTTCGAAATAAGGCTAGATTAGTGGCTCAAGGGTATACTCAAATAGAAGGTGTTGACTTTGAAGAAACTTTTGCTCCTGTTGCTAGGTTAGAATCGGTTCGTCTCTTACTTGCCATCGCATGTCATCTTCAATTTAAATTATATCAAATGGATGTCAAAAGTGCTTTTTTAAATGGTATTATCCAAGAGGAAGTATATGTTGAACAACCAAAAGGGTTTGAGGACCCAACTCATCCTACTCATGTCTTCTTTTTAAAGAAAGCTTTATATGGCTTAAAACAAGCCCCCCGTGCTTGGTATGAAAGACTCACTTCTTATCTCCTTTCTCGTGGCTTTTTGAGAGGGGGAGTAGATATGACACTTTTTGTTCGGCGTAATGAAAAAGGTATTCTTGTTGCTCAAGTTTATGTCGACGACATAGTGTTTGGGTCTCCATGTGATAAACATACTCAAATTTTTTCCAAAGAAATGCACAATGAATTTGAAATGAGTATGGTAGGTGAACTTACCTTCTTTCTAGGTCTTCAAGTTCGTCAACTCAAAAATGGGATATTTTTGTCCCAAACTAAGTATGCTAAAGACCTTGTTAAGAAATTTAATATGGAATCCGCTAAACATGCTCGTACTCCTATGAGCTCCTCTATTAAAGTTAGTAAAGACACCGATGGAAAAGATGTAGAGCATACACTCTTTAGAAGTATGATAAGTAGTTTACTTTACCTAACTGCGAGTCGTCTAGATATTTCCTTTAGTGTAGGAGTTTGTGCTCGTTATCAAGCCGCACCAAAAGAGTCTCACTTACTTTCTATTAAACGTATCATCAAATATGTTAGTGGGACCCTGTCTTTTGGCATTTGGTACTCCTTTGACACCAATGATTGTCTATCGGCATATTCAGACGCCGATTGGGCAGGAGATGTTGATGGATGTAAAAGTACATCCGGCGGTTGTTTCTATTTTGGAAGTGCACTTGTCTCATGGATGAGCAAGAAACAAAATTCTATCTCCTTGTCCACGGCGGAGGCCGAATACATTGCCGCTGGGAGTTGTTGCACTCAACTCATTTGGATGAAACAAATGTTGGAAGATTACGGCATTTCCCAAGGCACTATGACTATATATTGTGATAATACTAGTGCAATCCATATTTCCTGTAATCCCGTTCAACATTCTCGAACCAAGCATATTAAGATCCGTGAACACTTCATTCGTGACTTGGTTGAAGAGAAAATTGTTTCTCTAAGCTTCGTTCCTACCGATCAACAATTGGCCGATATCTTTACTAAACCTCTAGATGCCCTTAGGTTTGAAAACCTTAGGAAATCAATTGGGGTTTGCTCCATTGATTGAGATCGAAGCCGTTTATCTAGTTTAGGTTGATTCTCTTGCATATCTATTTACCTATGAACTAGATTTCCTTTGTATATATTTTATTCAAAAATCTCAAAAATATTTTTTATTTTCTTCATTTTCAAGGAAAACGGGAATGGTTAGATAATGCTATCAAAACTTTTGTCCATATGGCTTTGTGGTCGATGTATTCAAATCCCTATCTTTTTCCATGTTCACGTGGCCTACGATGAATAGTTAATCCATACATGGTTTATCTTGTGCACAATAATGCTTTGTTTTATGATATATAATGCTGTGATTTCCTCACATATTTGCCTTTTGCACACACCGTACACGAAATATTTCGAATATCTTGTTCACATTGTACTTGCAAAGTGAGATTTGGTGTTGTCTTCTCAATCCTGTCACATCCATTATAAGCAATCGAAATTGTGCATGATCATCCGTTGCCCGGATTGAAACAAAATGACTATATTCTTCCGGTTGATTTCCGTTTCTAGCAATGGAACCGGGCTGCGAAAAACATAAAAGTTCTTGCGTGAAAAGCCTCCATTTGCATATTCAGATGTGTGAGTAAAATAGACGCATTGAAAATGATATATATACAATGCAAAGCCAAAATAATAGGCTTGATTGAGTCTTCAAAAGATTCGTCTCAATCTATTTGATATTTTTGGGAGATATAAGTTGAAGATCAACGGGCATGCACATTTCATTAATTTATTGCTTTCTTCTTGTGACTTTATTGGCGAGAGAATCATCTATTTTGTACACTTGTTACATTAGTGGTTAAGTGTTCAACAATATTTCATTTTTGACACAAGGCTAATCTGAGTGAATATTGCTCGTATATATTGTTTGGCATTACGCACTTGTACAAATGTTGTGGCTAAAGACTTTCACGCGTATTGTTCACACCCCTACATTTCCACTCCCACCATTTGGATATGTTGGCTCGAGCTAGGATTAATACAATCACATTTTTGGCAATGATCTGGCCATCCCAATTCCTGATATTATGGTATTTTTCAATCTATTTTAGAATATATTTTTTTAAAATTTTCAATTTTCGTTAGAAATTCTCGTTTGAACGAGCTTTCTAACGACATTTTTAGCCCCATACTGTCTCGTCGTTCGAAATATCGTTCGAACGACAATGTTCATTCGAACCACCTTCTAACGAGGTATCTAACGACCCGAGGCTGTCTCTTTGTTCGAAATATCGTTCGAACGACAATTTTCGTTCGAACCACCTTCTAACGAGGCATCTCACGACCTGAGGCTGTCTCGTCGTTCGAAACCCTCATTCGAATGACATCACTCGTTCGAATGAGCTGCAGTTAAAACGGTCATATCTGACATCCCAAAATTCTGCCACCTCTCCCATTTTCTTCCCTCCACGATTTCCCATACCCCCATTTCCCTATTTCCCAGATTTTCCTTACCCCTCTCTTCCACTTTCACTACCTCCCACGATTTTTCCCCACTCTCTCTCTTCCCTTATTTCCCTCCTCCTACCCACCTTCCTCCATTTCTTCATTTCTCTTCTCTCCGATTTCTGCTGCTCCTACCTCCTCTTCCATTTCAGGTATCGTTTTTGTTCTTTCTCTCTACCGCTATATATATATCTATATATATCTATAGATATATTCTATCTATTATATATATATATATTATATATATCTTCTATATCTTATATCTCTATATCTCTAAATCTCTCTCTATATATATGTGTATATACCTAATGTTGGGAATTTTTTTTCAAACTTGATTCTCAACCATTTTCCCCACGTTACTCTATATGCATGTGTGTATATTTTTAAATGGGGCTCTTTTATTGTGTTATTTATTTCTATTGCCCCTGATTAAAATACCTCCCATGAATATTTTTTCTCAAAATCCCAATTCAGTACTATTCATGGCATTTATTTTAATCAAATTTAATTTTTTTTCTCTGCATTTTTTAAGGAGGATGGGAATTATGCTGATTGGTGTTGGATTTTTTTTTGGTGTAATTGGTGGTTCGGTTGGCTTGTCTTCGGGTAGGTTCTAGCTTTTGTCATCTTTCCATGGCTCGTAATCGCCGCCAACGCCGACTTAGCGATTCCCCTGAGGAACGCACCACGTCCTCGGATGAGGAATCCCGGGGTATTCCCGACCTAAGACTACGTTGGCGCACCCTTTCTCAACATACCCGCTATCACACCCAAGGGTTTGCAACCCGTTCTGTTGTACGGGAGAAAGTGATTAATCTCCCCTCCCTTCACGGCACACACGTGCATTCATGGTTATCTGATTTAGGGTGGGACCCACTCTTCTCCCTCACTGATGTTGTTTTTCCCGACATAGTACGGGAATTTTATTTTAGCCTGATTAATAGGGATACTCATCTTTACACTCGGGTAAATAATCCCTCTTTTCCATGGACATCCGAGACCACCCCCGATCCTACTCTAGTTTTTAACACCGTTTTTAGGATTCTTCCTTCCGGCACGGTTACTATTTTTCATAAAAATTTACATCCCGATTTTATGGTCCTTAATTGGATCGTTTGTGCCTGCCTTCTCCCTCGTGCCAACACCCCCCAAATTACAAAACAGCACGTGGATCTCATGTTTGCTATAAGCATTAGGGCCCACATTGACCTTCCCTCCAATCTTTATAGCGTGATCCGGTCTGTTAGGGTTCTTCCCGCCAGCCCCACTCGCCAGGCCCTCCCATTTGCGGCCCTTATCACCCGTATTTGTCTTGCCGCCGGTTGCCCCCGTGTGTCCACCGATATCCCCACCACTAAATACCAAACCGTTGACCTCACCTCCATTAGTCGCTCCCGTGGTCATTTGCCACTGGATACCCCTCACCTCACCCCCTCTGCCTCCTCCCACTCCGCCACCTCATCTCACCCCGCTCCCAGTCGTCCAGCTCCCTCCCGCTCTGTCCATCACCCCGCCCCTTCCCAGCTTAACGCACCCGTTGCGTCGGAGGATTTTATGTTTTTGCGTTCACAGGTGGAACAATTTCAGGAGGACCGCCGCCAGGACCGCACACTTATGCAGGAGCTCATTCTGTCTATGCAGCAGGACCGCGAGGCCCACGCCCGTCGAGAAGCCGCCCGGGATGAAGCTCAGGCACGTCGGGATGAAGCCCAGGCTCGTCGGGACTCTCTTCTCTTAGAGCATCTTGCTGCCCTCCGCCATATGGAGCTGCGCCGCGGGGCAGGCTCTTCCGGAACCGGCTCACTTCCCGATGACACTCCACCTGCTGATCCTGCCTCTTGATTTATTTTGTTCATTTCCTGTTTCTTTATGTTTTGTGAGGATGAGTGCTTTCATACTATCTTGTATTTGGATTTATTTCCCTTGGTTATTTCATTGTCTGACTCTTAGCTATTTCCCCTTTACCCCTTACTTAATGCATGCTCCCTCTTTTCATTGTCATGATTCATTATTTCTATTTCCTGCCTTGTTATTTATTCTCATTTCTTTTGCAGGCCCCCTTATCCCTTTGTCTTTTTCGGGCAAAAAGGGGGAGAAAATTTTAATTCATATGACTTTATATTTAGGGGGAGTTTGATAAATTTGGGTAATTTAATTGACATTTCATATTCATTGCAATTAATAATTATTTAAGGTAATTATAATTGAATTAAGTTATTATAATTAAATTTCCAAATTGATTCTAATATTGACCTTATGCACAATTAAGGGGGAGTTAAACTGTTCATATTGAATATTGAGGCATTTATGCACCATGCACAAAATATTCTATCGCATTGTCTTATATATAACATCTCTTTATTTCCCATGCGTTTATGAATTTGTTGTTTCATGTGTGTAGGATACATCTCCTACTCCTTTGCAGCTCGTCAGTCTTGTCTTTGTGTCTGTATTTTTTTGGGTTTTTGGGACGGGACTTAGATACGGCTTGACGGCTGGCTTAGCAAATTCAATCTTTTATTTATTTTTTTCTTATTTTGTTTTGTCCCGGAATAGCCAAAGGGGGAGATTTGTAAGGACAAATTTTCAATCGAGTCATTTGTTATATTGGCTTAATTCCGTTGGACAAAACATTTTTGGGTCATACTGCATCAACGATCATTCAACACAAGGATTCAAGCATCGCATTCAAAGTTCACGCATCATCAATATTCATGTCGTGCTATTTATCCTACGAAGGTATATGACCTAAATACAATTTTATAAGTTGGAGTATTTTTACTAATCAAGAAATTTCAAATAAGCAAATGTTCATATATAAGCTATATTAATTTTGAAAAAGTCCTTGAATTAAATTGAAAAAAATTTTGGGCAAAAATCAGATTCTCGTTCGAAGTTTAACCCAGGTCGTTTGAACGACCTGGTTCTAACGAAGTGGTGCCTCGTTAGTAGTTCGTTAGAAATGTCGTTCGAACGACCTCATTCGAACGAGATTTCTAACGACATCTAACCATCCTAAACTGGCACGCCGTTAGATAAGTCGTTCGAACGACATGTCGTTCGAACGAACTCGTTCGAACGAGTTTCGCCAGAATTGATTTTTTAAACTTATTTTTAATGCAGTTTTTTCCTACAACTGTTTTTTGCCCACTACTTTTTCAGTTATTTTCTAATGGACGAAAATTCAGTTTTATAACTTAAGGAAGATCATTTTTCAAAGAGAACTCTTTCCATAACTTCCAACCTTTTTGATAAAAATCTCTCCAACATTTTTATCAATTTTTCAAAACAAAACCCCTTCATCAATTCACATTCAACAAGCAAGATTGCGATGGATTTCTGCATTCAAGCTTCGAGGAGACGGTGGTTTTGGGCTTCGGTGGATACCGCAACACGAGGAGTGTTGAGCAACGCGTTGGAGTTTCGCGGACTACAACTTCAGAGGTCGAGGACGACATAAGCATGTCTTGAGTGAGTCAATGTCTGTAAGTCTTTTGAGTCTCTTGTAAAACCTTTTGTTGTAGTGGATTTTGTCTAGGCCCAGCCGCTTGAGGTTTTTCCCATTTGGGTTTTCCTCGTACATCGGCGTGTTGTGGTTGGGATTTTCGCACTTTCATTTTATCATATCACATAGATACATGCTTAGGATAAAATGAATTTAATTGGAATTTGTTCTTGCAAATGTGTGAAACTAAATCTAAAATTGAGATAGAAGAATACATCTTTCATAGAAATAATAAAATTGGATTAAGTGTGTGTGTGTATTCTACGAATTAAACTAAGACCATATAACCCTGCAACTTCAAATGTTGATGACTATATACCAGCCACTTCTCAATTGGGAAGAATGCTTGGTCCTGATGTAAGTTCTGAAGTTTGTCATACCTTTGTGAGGATTTGCAAATCACTACGATTGAGGAACAAGCATTTCATAGAGCAGACTGAGCTCGTCGTTAAACTGAAAGACAGGCTCCAAGAGATGGAAAAAGTCGGTGCCTCAGTCCAAGAAGAGGTGAATACTCTGAGAGCAAGGCTTCTAGATGCTTCTGAGATCAACCAGGTTGGAGAAATTCTTTAGCAGGAGAATGAGGCTTTGAGGAGGGAAATCTCGTGACTCAGGGAGCATGCGTCAAGCATCGCTCCTACTGTATTATGAGGTTCCTCCTCGTCATGAGTTGGAGCTACTGCGAGGTTCTACCCCGTTGACTGTTCCACGAGCTGGTACAAACACAAGAAGTCTAGCTAGGGAAATGGAAGAGCTCCGTGGTGATGTCTAACGAGCATATGTGATTGCTACTGGGCTTCAAAGGGACGTCGCTCTGTTGAGGCATCTGTTTAAGAGAGGACCTCGACGAGTATGGGCCGATGGTTACGAATAAGGTTGGCTAGATGCTCCGATGAGGCTGAAAGAATTTAAAGATCTCGCCTTTATCAGGGGACGATTGAGTGCCCTAAAGGAGCTGCAAGTCCCAAGGAACTCAATGCTCTGGTATCGTCATGAGATCTCTCCTTCCACTATAATGCCTAATCCCTTTCGGAGAGATGATCAGTGGATCCCTATTGATGCCATCCCTCGGCAGCTATTGGAGTCGGATGCGAATGAAGTCGAGGAGGGGCTAGTTACCCATCCCGACGATGGTTGAAGGGATCAAGTGGCTGATTGTCTCATTCAGAGGCCTCGACCTCATTAAGATTTTTCCAGTAGTAACTCTGTATACATTGTAAAGAAGTAATGTAATGTTGATATTTTGGGGGAGATCACCGACTAAACATGGGTTGTATTTGTTGTAACTGTGATGAAGTAATATAAAATTTATGTTCTGGGCGAATTTGCCGATTAAACAAGTGTTGTATATTTTCCATATCTTTTAGACTTTGCTCAATAATCTTGGGCCTATCTTGGCTGACTAGATTTGTAAGTTTGCATTGTCAAGTGAGTGTCCCTCCAGGCCAGTATGCTTATGAGATTCCATTCTGCCCTACTTTTCCTTTTAGGTCGTGTCGTCACACTCCCTTAGGACTAAGTATGGCAATTGGCGAGGACACACCTGGTGTTGGATGCTCTATCCGATCAGGATTTTATTAACCAAACATTATTTGGCAACCAATTTTGACTTGGCCATATTGCCTAAGGATCTCCTGTAGGGCTTCATATATTGCCAGGGGTAATGCTAAGAGGTTTTTCGTGTTTCATAACGAAAACCCGAGGAGGGTGATTTCCCTGATATAGTGTAATGATTAGTGTGTCTGTCAATTGGAATGGGTGTGTTAGTTATAAAGTTCATATACTAGTTAACTAACACTTTGTATAATGCAACTGCTAAACAACTTTTATTAATGATAAGGAAATGAGCTCCCAGTTTCATAAGTTAAGAACAAAAGAAGAATCTAGAAATAGAATTTCTTAAGATTGGCTGCATTCCATACTCGAGTTATCTCTCTGCCTTCCAGCGTTTCTAAGTGATAGGCTCCTCGCAGATCATCTCTTGTTATCTTGAATGGTCCTTCCTAGTTTGGCCCTAACTTACCGTCTGATGGTTTTATTACGCTGCCCAGGACTTTCCTTAGGACATAATCCCCAACTCGAAATGCCCTTGGATTGACCTTCTTGTTATAGTGCTTTGCGAGCTGTTATTGATAGCTCGCTAGTTTTACTAAGGCAAGCTCTCGGCGATCGTCGGTTAGGTCAAGCTCAACGAGCAATGCTGGATCATTCTGGCCCTGGTCGATAAGGGTGGACCTCATAGTGGGTAAGCCTGCTTCCAATGGGATGACTTCTTCCATTCCATACGTTAGTGAGAAGTGGGTTTCCTCCGTTGCGCAGCATGGGGTAGTATGGTAGGCCCACAGAATATGCGGTAGTTCATTCACCCATGCGCTTTTGGCTCATTCTAATCATTTTTTTAACCCATCGATTATTATCTTGTTGGAAGCCTCGGCTTGGCCATTGCTCTGAGTATAAGCCACCGAGCTGAAATGGTGTTTGATTCCGTGCTCATTACAGAAACTCTTAAAGGAATCACTTTCGAACTGCGTTCCATTATCAGTGATGATGGTCCTGGGATGCTAAAACGGGTGATTATATTTTTCCATATGAATCTTATCATATCTGCGTCTCGGATGTTCGCCAGGGGTTCCACCTCGATCCATTTGGTGAAGTAGTAAATTGCGACAAACAGATACTTGTGATTACCGGAAGCGGTAGGAAGAGGTCCTACAATGTCCATTCCCCATTGGGCGAATGGCCATGGATTGGAAAGTGATCTTAGGTCGCTGGAAGGTTGATGGACCATAGGAGCATGAAGTTGGCACTTCTCGCATTTGCGAGCGTATACTACAGAGTCTCTTTGTATATATGGCCACCAATAGCCTTCCTTCATTACTCGGAAAGCCAATGACCTTCCTTTAATATAGCCTCCACAGATTCCCTCATGGAGTTTATGTAGAATTTGTTCGACATCCCTCAGGTGAACACATTGAAGGTAGGGACCGGAGAATGATCTCTTTTATAGCTTGACCTTAGGAGATAAGTGAAAGCGAGCAGCTTTGACTCACATCTGGTGATTGGTCTTCTTATCATCTGGAAGTGCGCCATCCTTCAAATAGTCCCTTAGAGGATCCATCCAACTGGGTGCTGACTCAATTTGGAGCACAGGCTCCACGCTTGGCAGCTCGTTGTTACGGTTAATGCTCGGATGAGCGAGGAAATCGATGGGGATTGTTCTTTTTAAGTTGAAGTCAATTGCCGAACTCAAGGTTTCTAGGGCGTCAGCATGACTATTCTATCCTCTGAGAAACTGTTGGACTCTGACTTCCTCGAAGTTGTCCATTAGCCTTTTTACCAAGGCGAGGTAGGCTGCCATTCTTTCATCTTTTGTATTGTAGTCTCCACTTATCTGATTGGAGACTAATTATGAGTCACCGAACACCTGTAACTGCTTTACCCCCAAAGTCTGTGCCTTTTGGAGGCCAGCTATTAAATCCTCATATTCTGCTTCGTTGTTGGAGGCTTCAAATCCAAGGCGGATTCCTTATTCGAGGATTGTATCCTCTGGAGTGACAAGCACAATGCCTACTCCTGCTCCCTTTGAATTGGAGGCTCCATCAACAAACAGCTTCCAGGCTCCCTCTTTTGCATGATTCTTTCTTTGCTTCACGGGTTGAAGTTGGTTGAGAGGCTGCTCGCCTGTGAATTCGACTATGAAATCAGCAAGGATCTGCCCTTTGATTGCGTTCCTTGGTTGAAATTGGATATCAAATCGTTGGAGCTAGATTGACCATTTAGACAGTCTACCCGACAAATCCTCTTTCCTCAGGATCGCTTTAAGGGGGTGCGATGTAAGGACGATTATAGTGTGAGCTTCAAAGTAGTGCTTCAACTTCCTTGAAGCCACTACTAGTGCAAAAGGGAGCTTCTCTAGTGGTAGGTACCACTGCTCGGCCTCTAATAAAGTCTTGCTCGCATAATAAACGGGGTGATGAATTCCTGCTTTTTCGCACATCAATGCAGAACTGACAGTGTGGTTGGAAACGGCGAGGTATAAGTACAAGGAATCTGTTTCCTGGGGTATGACGAGCAGTGGTGGTGAGTTAAGGTAAGCCTTGAGCTCGTCTAATGCCCGCGAGAAATCTTGATTCCATTCTACTCTTTTGTTTCCCTTTAGGAGCTGAAAGAACAGTTTGCACTTCTCGGAGGATTTTGAGATAAAGAGGTTCAAGGCAGTGAGTATGCCGGTGAGCTTCTGTACGTCATGGATTGTGCGAGGAGGTTGTACCCTATTTACTGCATCGATCTGGTCTGGGTTAGCCTCGATGCCTCTCTTACTGACCAAGTACCCAAGAAATTTTCCTGATTGGACACCGAAAGAACACTTACTTGCGTTAAGTTTCATTCGGTACTTCCTGAGGATTTCGAAGGTTCTTGATAGGTCTGAGAGGTGGTCTTCTTTCTTCCTGCTTTTAACGAGCATATCGTCAATGTAGACTTCCACGGTGTCTCCCATTTGGTCTTTGAACATCTTGATGACCAGCCGTTGGTAGGTTGCCCCTGCATTTTTGAGCCCGAAGGGTATGACCTTATAACAGTACAATCCAATGGTGGTGATGAATGCTGTCTCGTCCTGGTCTGGAGCGTACATAGGGATCTGATGATACCCTGAGTATGCGTCCAAAAATCTCATTCTCTCGTGAGCTGCTGCGGCGTCCACTAGTTGATCGATTTTTGGAAGAGGGAAAACTGTCTTTAGGGCACGCCCTATTAAGGTCAGTGAAGTCGATATAGACTCTCCATTTCCCGTTGTTCTTTGGAACTACTACTGGGTTGGATAACCATTTGGGGAATTGTACTTCCTGTATGGATCCTGCATCCGGTAGTTTTCAAACTACTTCCTCCACGGCCTTTGCCTTCTCGGGTGCAATGCGTCGTGCCCTCTGGGCGATTGGTTTGAAAGTGAGGTCGACGTGTAGCTGATGACAGACCATACTGGGATCAATCCCAAGCAGCTCGTATGGTTGCCATGCGAAAACGTCTACATTGCTTCTTAGAAAAATTGTTAACTCCTTCCGTTCCTGATCTGTGAGAGAAGCTCCAATCAAGAAAACCCTATCATCATCGCTACCTCCAGCTATAACTTCCTCCAGGTTCTCTACGACTCATTTAGAGGAGAGGAGCCTGGTCTCTTCCACTCCGGGTCTTCCGTACTTTAATTGCTATTTCGAAGGTATCGGGCCTTCTTGTTCCTCAACTTTCTCACTGGGCCTGTCTGCCTTCTTCTCTGGTCTTGGGCGGATGGCCGCTATGAAGCACTTTCTTGCTATCGCTTGATTGCCATGGATCTCCATTACTCCTCGCTCGGTCACATATTTGAGCTTCTGATGGTAGGTTGAGGAGACTGCCTTCATCGCGTGCAGCCATCCTCTCCGAGGATAGCTTGGTATGGCGAGTCAATATCAACCACTAGAAACTCAATCATCTTAGAGACACTTCCTGCCCTTACTGGCAGCACGATCTTTCCCAAGGGAATAGTCACTTTCCCAGCGAAGCCAACTAAAGGGATAGTGGCTTCCTTTAGGTCGGCGATGCTTAACTTTAGTTTTCTGAACAGGTCGAGTTACGTTACCTCAGATGAGCTTCCTTAGTTGATGAGTAACTTGTCAATGTCATAGTTAGCTATCCCGAGAGTAATGATCAAAGCATCATGATGTGGGGTTCTCACTCCCACCAGATCCTCATCTGTGAATACGAGATGCTTACTATAGTCGACGTCGTCTGCTCACCGACGCTTTCCTGACTGTGTTTTTGCTGGATCGATCTGAAAAGCTTGCATCACTGCTGTAAGCTTTTTTACCTCCATTAAAGCTGAATTTCCTTGAATATGCTTCACATCAGATGCCCCATGAATTACTGTAAATTCATGGCCAGCATCGTCTTCGAGCATATTGTCAGGCCTTGCTTCTCCATTGGCAGCAACTTTCTCTGCCTTCTTTTCCACAAATTCGTTCAGATGCCCAGACTGGGCCAGTTCTTTGAGGTGGGACTTAAGAGCCTTGTAATGCTCAGTCTTATATCCTCCTTCTTTATGAAAAGCGCATCTCAGCGCGTTGTTCCTCTTTGAGGGATCTCCTCCCATCTTTCTGGGCCACTTAATAAATGGCTCGTTTTTAATCTTTGCAAGAATCTTGTAAATTGGTTCTCTGAAGACAGTATTGACTGCCTGAAATTCTTTCGATACATCATTCTTACCTCCGTTCTTAGAGCCATTCTTGACCCCATTCTTTCCTCTTTTCTTCTGGTTCTCAGTTTTATCGCTGCCTTTCCCAGTGAGCTTGGTTCGACTGTTCTCTCCCGTGCTGAGGCGAGTGACTTCCTCCACCTTGGCGTAATTCTCGATGCGAGCCATTAGGTCATCGATGGTCGTGGCCTCTTTCTTTGTCAGGGATTGGTATAGGAGGGAAGAGCTAGGTAGCCCAATTTTGAAAGAGGCCACTGCTACTTTCTCTGAGTAGTCCTCGACCTCGTTGAATAACTCTTAGTACCTCTTCACGTAGTCTTGAAGGGTCTCTTGAGGTGCCTTTTTCATTGTTAGTAAAGCATCTATCCTTTTGGGATGGGAGCTACTAGTAATGAAGCGGGCCATGAAGAGTTCGGCTAAGGACTCAAAGCTCCGGATAGACCTGTTTGGGAGCCTTTCGAACTATTTTTACGCCACATCATGTTGGCTTGAAGGAAAAATCTGGCACATCAGTGCATCTCGATGGTTCCAGAGGACAATGTCTTGTCGGTACTGTCTAACGTGATCAATGGGATCAGGTTTTCCATCATAAATCTTGAATCTTGGAATAGCGAACTTCTTGGGGGCTTCCTCTTCTTCTATTTCCCTCAAGAAGGGGGATTTCATCTGGGTCTTGAGAGCTTGTCTAGCAAGATCCCTGGTTGATCTTGCGCCGCGTTGTGCTGGGTGTTGGTCCATCTCCCTTTGGACCAAATCTCGTATGTTCTCATTGCTGCGAGTTGGGCTCCTGTAACGGCGAGTCGGTCGCTGGTTTTCAAGTGAGTCGCTGCCTGACTCGTGCCTTTCACTCTTTTGGGATCCTCACCTAGGGCTCCTTCCTCGGCTGTGAGACTTGCTCGCCTGAGGGCTAGGAGTGCTGTAAGGACCTCGCCTAGTGCTACGATGGAGCTCTCTCTCCATTCTTTCTAATTTCCTTTTAAGGTGAGCATTCTCAGCCTCCTGCTTGCAAGAGGACTCCCTTTGCTCTTGGAGCCTTGCCTCATAGGCATCGATCAGTCTAGAGATTTGGGTGGACCTCTCTGGTCCTTAGCTTTCCTCCGAGATTGGCCTCTCTGGGTGAACCCTCTGATCTAAGCGCCGAACTTGAGATCTGATTCTGCGAGGAGCAGGTTGTTCTTGGATATCTCCTGCCTGAGAAGCATTACTGCTGTGACCAGACATTTTGAACTCCTTTGTTGGTGTGGGCTTTCTCAGGGAAGATAAACGCTTTCCACAGACGGCGCCAATTATGGTGACAAATATTTTCAGCACAAATAGATAAGATAAGCGCAATCACCGAGCAAAATAAAGAAGATAAAATTCCAATCACACAACAGGAGATGTACGTGGTTCAACAAGAATGCCTACGTCCACGGTGGTGCAGTTGATATTATTTCTATATACTCCGGGGAGTGATTACAGAGAATACAATGCGTGTCCTTTGCCCCAGACTTAGGGTTTATTATATACATGTTTGTCTTCGGGGAGTGAGGGTGTCGGACTCCCCCACGTTTACCATCTTCTCCTGAATCATCTCTTTACGAGAACATGGGAGAAGACTCAGTCGTAATTCTATTCAGTAAGGGGTCTGGACTTTGGGTCGCTCTAATTGGGCTACTCCTCCGGGCCCGTAATGGCAAATCCAGGTACCCACATATAGTATATTGTGTATATATGAGATGTGAATATATATATATATATATATATATATATATATATATATATATATATATATATATATATATATATATATATATACATGGACATAATAAAGAATAAAATGTGGAATAATTTCTAGAACAACCGGGAGTATAAATCCGTAATAATATATGTGATATACATATATAAAGATGAGAATACTATATATGAGATAAATAAGACTAAAATGTGAATAGTGTAATAACTAATGAACGCTATTCATAATGAATGGATATTTGATAAGCAAGAAATTTTAGGTAAGAGATTATTATAGTAAGCAATCGCGAAAGCTTAGAATATTATATGCGGGACTTGAGATAGCGTATGATGATTTAGTTGTTTGGAGAAATTAGTTAGGTAGGATAGCTTAACTAGGGTGTTTTAAAATAAATGCGTTAGGTGTGCACTGTTAGATGAGAGATTAGGGGTATCTCATGGGAGTGCGACACCAGTTTAAATATTAAATATCATATTTTAAATATTCAAGTATGTTAAGCACATGATAAAATGTTTTTCAAAACTCGAGCTCTGACATGTATCTATATTTTCTTTTTCTTCTCCCTTATTATACTTTTTAGGTGTTCAGACACAGGAATGCTTGGATGACTATTCTTTCGAGTCAGACGTTGTTGCCGCAGCTATGGCTGTTGGTAGGAAATTGTTTAGACACTTATATCCTTGTGATCTAGATATAAGGTACTATTGTAATATTCTGTACTATTGTAAAGAAGCTAGTCCAGGATACTAGACTTAGGTTAGCGACTTGGAACATAGGGATTATGACAGGAAAAGGGATGGAGTTAGTAGATACCATGATAAGAAGAAAAGTTAACATAGCTTGTTTACAAGAAACTAAATGGGTCGATGAGAAATCTAGAGAAATAGAAAATACAGGATTTAAATTATATTATACAGGAAAACATAGAAATAAGAACGGAGTTGGAATAATAGTAGATAAAAACTTTAAGGACGATATCGGAACCGTTATTAGGAAAGGTGATAGACTTATACTTGAAAATATTGGTATTAAGTGAAAACATAATTAATATTGTTAGTGCTTATGCACCTCAAGTAGGATTAGATGAGCACACTAAAGTACAATTTTGGGAACAAATGGATGAACTAATTCAAGAAATACCCCTAGGTGAGAAAATCTATATAGGTGGAGATTTTAATGGCCATGTAGGAGAAGATCATGTATGATATGAGATAGTGCATGGAGGACATGGTTTTGGAGATAGGAACGACGGGGGAGAGTCTATCTTAAATTTTGCAATGGCTTATGATTTTGTACTAGTAAATACATGTTTTAAAAAGAGGCTTAAACACTTAATAACTTATAAAAGTGGAACACATAAGAGCCAAATAGATTTTTTTATTACTAGGAAAGGAAACCGATTAACGTGTAAAGATTGTAAGGTTATCCCGGGAGAGAGCTTAACTTCACAACATAGGATAATGGTGTTGGATATAAATATTAAAAATCAATCACGAGTGCGAAAAGTGAAGATTAACCCATGAACTAGGTGGTGGAATTTAAAAGGAGAGAAATTAGAACTATTTAAAGATAAAGTATTAAATGAAGCAACATGGAATAGTGAAGAAGAAACTAACATAACGTGGAATAATATGGCCACATGCATTAGGAGAATATCAAAAGAAATTCTTGGAGAATCAAAAGGCAAAGGGCCACAGTCTAAAGAAACTTGGTGGTGGAATGAAGAAGTACAGAATATAGTAAAAATTAAAAAGGAGTGCTTTAAAACATTGCAAACAAATAGAAATGAAGAGAAATTGAGAAATATAAATGGGCTAAAAAGGAAGTTAAGAAAGTGGTAAGAGATGCTAAGTTAAAAGCATATGATGATCTTTATACAAAATTAGGAACACAAGAAGGAAAAAAAAGTATTTATAAGCTTGCTAAACTTAGGGATAGGAAAACAAAAGATTTTAATAACGTTAAGTGCATCAAAAGTGATGATTCGAGAGTCCTAGTCAAAGATGATGAAATTATGGAAAGATGGAAAAACTACTTTGAGAGGTTATTAAATGGAGATAATGGGAGTAGATTAGATATAGAGGAACTTAGGGAGACTCGAGAAGATATATTTTTTCGTGGAATTAGGACAACAGAGGTCAGGATTGCTCTAAAAAAGATGAAAACATGGAAGGCTTTAGGAACAGATGGTATCCCTATTGAGGTTTGGAAGTGCTTAGGGGAGGATGGAGTATCATGGCTTAAAAAATTATTTAATAGAATTTTAATGACTAATAGGATGCCCGATGAATGGAGAAAAAGTATTTTAGTATCTATTTATAAAAATAAAGGGGACATACAAAGTTGTTCAAATTATCGTGGTATTAAGTTAATGAGTCATACAATGAAACTTTGGGAGAGAGTGATTGAATATAGATTGAGATTGAAGACAAAAGTATCTGAGAATCAATTGGGTTTATGCCTGAGAGGTCAACAATGGAAGCAATCTATTTATTGAGGAGATTAATGGAGAGGTATAGAGAAAAAAAAGGATCTTCATATGATTTTTATAGATTTGGAGAAGGCGTATGATAGGATACCCAGAGATATAATATGGTGAGTTCTATATAAAAGAGGAGTGACTCGCAGATATATTGATGTGATCAAGGATATGTATGATGGTGCGATGACTACAGTAAGAACATCAGCTGGAGAAAGTAGTGAATTTTCAATTATGGTAGGGCTACACCAAGGTTCAGCATTAAGTCCTTATCTCTTTGCTCTTGTTATGGATGAGTTGACTGGACAAATACAAGATGAGGTGCCATGGTGTATGCTATTTGCAGATGATATTATTTTAGTCGATGAGACTAAGATGGGGATAAATGCTAGGCTGAAATTGTGGAGAGAAACTTTAGAAACAAGAGGATTTAAAATAAGCAGAACTAAAACAGAATATGTGGAGTGTAATTTTAGTAGTAATATGAGGACAAATGGAGATGTGGTGAAATTGGAGGGTCAAGAAATACCTAGAAATGATCATTTTCGTTATTTAGGATCGATTATACAAAAAGATGGAGATATTAGTGATGATGTTACGCATAGGATTAGAGCAGGCTGGGTTAAGTGAAGAAGTGCGACCGGCGTTCTGTGTGATAGGCGTATACCTTTGAAGTGAAAAGGAAAATTTTATAGAATGGCCATTAGACCCGCCATGTTATATGGGACAGAGTGTTGGGTAACCAAGAAACAAAATGTGCAGAAAATGAGTGTGGCGGAGATGCGAATGCTAAGATGGATTTGTGGTAAAACTCGAAAGGATAAAATTAAAAATGAACAAATTCGTGAAACGGTAAAAGTAGCTCCTATAGAAGATAAATTGAGAGAAAATCGACTTAGATGGTTTGGACACGTCAAGCGTAGACCAATGGATGCTCCTGTAAGGAAGAGTGATTTAGTTAGTATTGATGGTAACCCAAGGGGTAGAGGTAGGCCTAAATTAACTTGGTGGGATATTATAAAAAAGGACATGATATCATGTGGTTTAACCGAAGATATTGCACTGGACAGAATGGAATGAAAAGATAGGATTCATGTAGCCGACCCCAAATAATTGGGCAAAGGCTTTGTTGAGTTGAGTACCCAACTGTTGTATTTTTATTTATTTTTGTCATTTTTATTTTGCGCTAATTCGATATGATTGTATAATTTTTTTACCAAGAGTTATCGGTTATTATTTATTCATTTTAGTTATTATTCTTACCTTCGTATGGATGGATTTACTTGTGCGTTGAGGTTAAAAAGATTAAAAAGTTTAAAATTTGACACCGGGACTAATGAGTTAATAGTAATTAAATTATTTTCGACTGTGATGCTGAGAATGAAACCATATGAGATTCTTGTTTAATTTGATATATGACTAATCACCTGGTATTTTATTTCGCGGGGTGTCACAACTAACAATATTTAATACTTGAAATTTATAAATTCCCTTAATCCTAAGTTATAAAAATGACTAAAATGTCCTCTTGTGTTGTTGGTTTGGTAAAAAATTATCCCGAGACCTAAACTACACACCCGTGTATACTATTTTGACTGTTTCGACCCTTTTGGACTCAATCTTAACCTCAAAATTATTATCCGAGTTACTCATAATTTATGTTCTATATCTACCTCATTTAGTGCCCACACGACATCCGGTTAAGATAACATACTGTCACGTCACTATCACTCGTTGTGACCTCAAATATGTAATTACTATTCACTTAGTAATTTTATTCAATAAACATTAATCATTTCTCTCCAATTAATAATTTAATCAACCCATAATATTTAATTTTTATTAAATTATGTCACACATGTAATTTAAATTAACTTAATTCATTTTTTCATTCCTAAAAAATGCGTGTTATTACATACTTTTTCTCTTACAAGGGAATTTCGTCCTCGAAATTCGGACGTACTTTCGGTAACTAACTTTGGATACTACTCACGCATGTCATCCTCCCGCTCCCATGTCGACTCGTCTACATTGTGGTGCCTCCACTGAAATTTAACCAAGGGTACCACCTTTGACCTAGCTTACGCTCACTATGATCAAGTACCACCACTAGTCGATCCTCATACGATATGTCGGGCTGTAAGTCGATCTGCTCTAATGGAACGTGAAAAAAATCTCTCTTGATCCTCCAATATCTCTTCAGCGATGACATATAAAGCACGCCATGAATCTACTGAATATGCTCTGGTAATTCCAATCTATAAGCCACTGGTCCCACCTTCTCGATGATCTAAAATAGTCCCACATATCTAGGTGCCAATTTCCATTTCTTGCCAAATCAAATCACTCCTTTCATAGGAGACACTCGCACTAATACCTGTTCGCCAACCACAAGCGCAATATGTCTCCTATCTGCATCGGCGTAACTCTTCTGCCTATTTTGAGTTATCCGGATGCGCCCTCAAATCAACGCAATCATGGCAGTGGTGTCCTGAATTATCTCTAGCCCTAATAACTTATTTTCCTTAACCTCCAACTAACAAGTAGGCAAACGACAAGGCAGACCGTACATCCTCAAAAGGTGCCATGTCGATGGTGAATTGGTAGGAATTATTATACGCAAATGTAATACCTCTTAATTTTGTGAAATTTTATTTTAATTATGAAATTTGGATTAATTGATTTAAATGGAGAAAATTTAATTTATAATTAATCCGGATTTAATTGTAATAATTACTAGTGTGACAAGAGTTAGTATTTATCAAAAATAATTATGTTGAATATTAGTTAGATAGTAAAGTAATATATAAATACGAGAATATTATTTTGGTCGGGAGTAAAAAATACGTCAGTTGCAACAATTGGGACGCGCGTGTGAGTCATGTCAGTAATAATTTATTGGGCTAAAAAGGATAATTTATTTTTAAGTAACTCGTATGTCCGTTTTGAGTACGCCAATGTGTCCGGAGGGGTCGAAATAGTTAGAAAACACTACTCGGGTGTTTTATTTGGATTCCGGGGCATTTTAGCCCAAAACGACACCCCGAAGGGGTATTTTGGTCTTTCGGGATTTTTGGGAATTAAAATGGACGAAAGTTAGGAATTAAATTAGGTATGTACGTGGTCCAGAGGGAGTTGTCAGTTTCGAACCTATGTGTGTGTGTGTGTGTGTGAGAGAGAGAGAGAGAGACCCAAAGAGGAAGAAGAAGAAGAACTCCACAGGAGCCTGGGATAAGCACAAGATTTCACACCAAAAATCACACCAACGCATAGATCGTGATGAGAGGATCATTCTCATACCAATTTCTTCCAACAATTCAAAATTTCACGAAGAGGCAAGTTTTTATCTTGCTAAAAATTCTGAGCATAAATGATTCATGTTAACCCTGGTTTATGAGATAACCATTAAACTATGAAATTGAGACTAGATTGCGAAACTAATTTCGAAATTTGAAGATAGGTTTTCTTGTAGATGAATAACCCTATTGTAGTAACGATAAATCTGGAAATTTTATATTGTAATCACGAAAATAATGGGGGTTTTGAATGATTGTTTATGGTGGGTTTATTTGAAGGTACCTTTAGGGATTTGAGGTATTAGTTTAAATTCCCAATAATTATGTAAAAAAATGTCATTGTAATTATGTTAGAAAGTACCCTATTACGATTAGAAATAGTTTAGACTCATTTATTGGGAGTTGGGATGAATTTTAGACAAATTTGGATGAGGAAAGGATTGGAAAAACGAAGTTGGGAGGAACAGGGGAAATCTCAGAATTCTCTTTCGAAAACCTGCCCAGTTCGTTCGAACGAGAATTCCAAGGAGATTTCTAACGAGTTTTTTTGAGTTCGTTCGAAGTGAGAAGCTCGTTCGAACGAGAATCCTGTACTTTTAACGAGATTCCAGAATGCTAATTTTTGGCCCGGACAAGTTAGAATCCTTCTAGGTTGGTCCAAGTGAGAGAAATTAACCTACGCTATCATCGAATAACTTAAATTCCTAGTTAGCAATGAGTTGAGAGAGAGACTATTCAAGGGGATATAACGGGATAATAGAGCCTTAGAGAAAAGGTATATGTTCGAGAGATAAGTCGAAGTGTTACAATCATGTGAATAGTAAAGACGATTATACTATCTATAAACTCGAGGAATTGGGTTGCGAGAATACCTATTGTATATATGTTAAGCTGTGTGTATGCTTGTTGAATAAACTATTATGTGTATAACATACCTACACTGCTTGCTATCGAGCGGAGGTTGTGCGTTGTGGATAATCATGCCTTGAGGAGCCTTCAGATGGGATATTGATTGGTATCACTAGAGAATAAAACCTAAGTACGGACTATCTGTGAGAATGATAGTGATGACGGTCGTATGAATGCATAGGTATGTGCGTAGCCCATCAGTTTTGGACTATGTTCGCCTGCAATATATGTGTTTTAGTTTGATGGTTCGCGAGAGACTGAACCTTTAGTCCTTTATGCAAATGAGCGATGCAACAGGACATGATAGCAGAGTATGCGGGCACCGCAGCTGTGTCTCGGGGTGCAATATTGTGTATATATATATATATATATATATATATATATAAGATAGAGTGAATATATGTATATACTTGTGTTGATATCTACTGTGTGAATTTAGTAGGTAGAATTGATAATGAAATTTGAAATGAATTAAGTAGCTAACACTTAATTATATTAATCTGAAAGTGTCTATTTATGTTAAAGAGGGATTGGTTCTATGTATTATACATTGCGAGGGACGTAATTGGGAACGATATCGGACTATGATGGGTTATTATACATGAAGGGATAGTTAGTATGGGAACAAAATTTATGGGATTTGAATACTCGCTAGGCCACATTAGATGAGAGGTGAGCATCCCAAGTGAATTCGATATTTTAACATGAAAAATATATGTGCTAATAAATCATTTAAGCACTTGCTGATTTTTAAACTGTTTTCAACCTGGGCTCTGACCCGTTTTGCAAATCTATTTTCTTGTCAAATTATTTTAGGTGCTCAGCCACAGGGACACCAGGCTTAGGAGTTCCATTCATTCGACGATCTGTAGCTGTTGTGGAGGCTACAGGACTTTGGTAGTAGACGCCTATGAGTCTATCATTCCTTACTTTTGAGTTATTCGCATTAGTTGGACATGTCGTCCCTTATTATTTATATATTCAGAGATTTGAGATTTAGTTCATTACTCTTATCAGTTGTTGACTTTATTTAGTTGGATTACTGCATTTGATTTTTGAGTGGAAGTGTTTACTCCAGCTCCTTTTTATTATGTCAGTTATTTCATTTCTTATGAGATTGGATTGAATGGTGAATGTTTAATTATTTTCCTTAATTGGTTTTATATTAATTGAAAAGATAAAATTTTTGACATCAAACATTTTAAATATTAGGTGGTTAGTTTTAATAAAAAATTTAGGGAGTGATGCATAATCTGAACCACCTGGATATTATGATTTAATTAATAAAGGACTGATCACCTGGTATTTAAATTAGGTGGGGTGTCACAGGTGGTATCAAAGCATCAAGTTCTAGATCCCTTAGGATCTGCACGGGTTATTTTGTTTTTCGCATAACTATCTTTGATGTAGAGCCCTATATTTAGGACTGTTGTGTTCATTATTCGCACATTTTACGTCTTCATCTATTTGAGATATTTACTGTGGAATTATAAAGCTTCTCTCTTATTTTAAAATGCCTCCCAGACGTGCACAATGAGTCAATAGGGATGCCCAGCCCAAGCCCTAGCCATCTCCGATCCAGGGTACGATGAATGCTACGAAAGTTGCCACTATTGTAGCACAGGCGGTGAATGCAGCATTAGCTGTGGTACAACAGGCTCCACCACAGGAACCAACAGTGGCTCCAGTACCAGTTCACGCTTTCCCTTCTTCTTGGGAGCGCATCAGAGATGCCTTTCAGAAGGTACACCCTCCAGAGTTAGTGGGGAGTTCAGATGTGGTAAAGGCGAGCCAGTGGAGGAAAGATATACAGAGACACCTGAGGATGTATTAGTGCACCGAGGTACAAAAGGAGATTCTGGCTACCTTTAAGTTGGTAAGAGCAATTCTACAGTGGTGCGAGTCCATCACCACTGCTGAGGAGAGAGATAACTTGAATATCAGAGATTTTTGGGTGCGGTTTGACCGCAAGTACTTCCCTTCCTTCGTGAAGACCGGGTACTGCAAAAAATATGTCAAAACCCCAAATATGATGATAAGGTCTCTGACAATGATTTCAAGACCTTTGGCACTGATTTCGTAGAAAATGGAACCTTCTTCGATCTCATCTTGGCAGCAAACAATCTGAACATCAAGAGCTTGCTGACATGCCAAATAGTGGCGGACACCATCAAGATAAAGACCCCAAAAGAGATTCGTAGGATGTTTAACATCAAGAATGACTTCGCCCCAGAGGAAGAGGATGAGGTTCGCAGGGAGAATGTTGGGGAATTTAAGTGAAACATCAACTCCTTTTTAATGTTCATACTTAAATAGAATTGTTATGTCATATATTATTACTCTATTAAGCACGTTTATTTTATATCAATAAATATTTAGGTTCCGTATTGCTCAGTGAACCTTAGACCTCATTTTGACATGAACTAAAACCTTCTTTAACTATATGGGTTTAAGTTTTATGGGCTTCAAAAAAGGAAAAAAAAATACCTGTGTAGCCTACGTTCATATTTAATATATACATAGATAATTCTACCATTAACAAAAAATATATTTCACCCGCCGTAGAGATCATATCCAAATTATAGACTTGATGTCTCGTATTGAAGGTTGCATTTCAAGATTTGCCAGAGTCAAAGACGATTAGAAGGTTCAAATTTTTTTATGTGTACTTACTTAAGGCCTTTTTTGTTCTCTAAACTTTCTTTATTTATTTATGTTATACCAAATATTTGGATATTTTTCTTTGTTATATGTTTATGTTATTATTTTTATTTAACAATTAATCAAACCTTTATAATATGTCACTGGGTAGGTGTTGTATCTCACATGGCTTATATCATCACCATACAACAACACAACACAAACAAATACTTAATATTGCTTTAATGTAAAGAACCCAAAAGTGTTTAAATAATACCCCAAATAAATGATTTTTAATTGCTAATTCTTGACGTATTTGTCTATTTTGTAGGCTTGCCTGCACTTGTGGATTTAAAATCTCCATTTCGAGACAAAATGCGACAAAAATGTGGTTCAAGGAGCTTAGACCTAACCCCTATGCCTAAATACCATGTCCCTAACCCCGAACCTAACCCCTGTGCCTTTTATCCTGTCCCGTAACCTTCACCTAAACCCATTCCCGAGCCTCGTGTGTTTAGTTTGCACCTTTTATTTTATTTTTATTTTTTTATTAATTTTTCAGATTTTTATTTGAGTTGTTTTTAATTTTCATGATTTATTTTAGATTTTGTTTAGAATTTTGTATATATTTTTAGGATTTATTTGTGTTGGCTATTTTTAATATTTCTTTTTATTTAGGTGTAAGTTTTATTTTTATTTTTATTTGATCTTTATTTTTATTTTTTAATTTTTTTTGCTTTATTTTTATTAGGATAGATTTAATTTTTTTCTTTTATTAGGAATTTGATTTTTTTAGTTTCATTAGGTTTTGTATTTTCTTTAGTTTTACTTTATTAGAATTTTAATTTTTAGTTTTTATAGTTTTTGATTTTTTTTTTGTTTTGTTAATTTTATTTTTTAGTTAGATAGTTTTATTTTTAAATTGGTACAAATCTAAACACACACACTATCATATCCTACACCCTAGCACACCCCCAACCCATATTCTTCCCCACATATTCTCTCTCGTCTCTCTTTCCACCATAACCCAAACTCAAGACATTCTCTCTCCTTAAACCTACCTTGACCCACTTGAAATTAACCTGTCGGCGACCTCCACCTCGGCTAATCTGCCCGAGCTGCTACGTTACTGACGACCAATCTCCAAACCCCCCACACCGAACCTCCATTAAATCCGAGCAGCACCAAAACCACCATGCCACCATATCCACTGATATCCACCTTTACCCGTGACCCTATAACCCAATACTTGAATCTGCAAACCCGCCAGAACCTCCGGTCGGAACCTAATCAATACCTATAACCCGCCACTCCGGTGCATGTTCTAGACCCGAACCTCCATTACAACCTCATACCTCCAGCCATAACCAACGGAGATGATCCATTCCCATTTCCCAATTCAAAACCATAACCCATTTCCGAATCACCTCCGACCAGCTCCACCAAGACCTTGACCCGCCACCCAGCCTCTTGAACCCACGAACACCCAAATCCATCTACCAAAATTAATTTTGACTTAGTTAAAATTAATACCAATAAACTGAAATCGTACTGACCCGAATCCGCCAACTCTGGCCACATATCCGCTTCTTAACTCACGAACCTAGCGGTCGAATTCCACATCCTCTAACCCGATTGGACCCCCAAATAAACCGAACCCCTTCCCGAAATACTCCAACTCGGCTCAATCCAAAATTGGGCCCAAGTTGCTAACGTTTACCCACTTAACCACTGCTCTGACCCATACCTCTTTGACACACTTTGACCCAAACCAACCCCAAGATGCAATTACATTTTAAAACCCACTAAACAAAAATCGTTTCTAGCTGCCAACAATAATCCAAATAAACCAAAAGAAAAAAATAAGAACTCACCTGTCATTAAATGAATTTTGTTCCCTTTACCCAAAATACCCTCAAATAACCTTCTCTAACCTCACAACCCTCATGCACAACCCTCATGCCTAATTTGCCCCTTATTAATTTGCACCATATAAATTGAAGATTTGGTGACACTTGAAGATAATCTTCATTTTAGTTTTTAACTTTGTGTGATAAATTCTCCCCCACCTCTCTATAGAGAATATTTGCATTTTTAGCAAATATCTCAATATAGAGTGCTGTGGTATAATTTATCTCTTGAATGAATCCACTCCACCCCTCTAAAGTGAATTTTTGCATGTTTAACAACTATCTTAATGTAGAGTGATGTGGTTGAATTCATCCCTTTTGGAAGTAACTTCTTCTCCATCCCTTTATGGTGAGTATTTGCATTTTTAGCAAGTATCTCAACCTAAAATGATGATGTAGAATTTATTTTCTTGGATGAATTCTAGTGTACAAATTTATAATTTGATAATTTTCATTTTTAGAAAATCTTTCTCATTATTTAAGATTCCATTCTAAATTCATCCATTGTATATTATAATTAGTATTTATTTTTTATTTTGTAATTTTTATTTTAGAATAAAATATATTAGTGAGGGATTGTAATTGAGAGAATTTTGTATTGTAATTGAAGATTTCACTCCAATTCAAGGCATCAATGGGTTTGATCTATTCTTTTTAGTTACTTTTATTTTAATCCTCACATGCTTTTATTTGTTTATTCTATGTATTCGATGATGATTAATGAGGGCAAATATCCTTTTCTATGGATGAATTTTGAAGCCCCCATGAGTCTAATTTAGTTAGTTTACTTTTTAGCACAATTTTGTCTTCTCTTATTAGATATTACATCTTAGTTAGTACTTTAAAAACTTAGTATTGTTAGTTAATTACTAATCGCTTGAAAAATCATAAAAAATAATAATATGAAAATGAATTTTACATTTTTGTCTTCACATATTTGGTTCTTCACTCCTTAGAGTCGGACTCACTCCCTTAATTACCGTATACATATTTTGAGTTTATTTGTAGGTTCAAGGGAATTTTTATGGGAAAGGAGTTGCAACAACGATCAAAACACATTAGACTATTTTTTTTCTATCATGAGGCAAGAAAATTGGGAATAATATCAAGACTTTTAATTTATAATGTTCAAACGTTAATTACAACTTCATTATTAATTTTGTATGCAGATCAATTTTTTAATCAATCCAACTAATTTTTTGAGCAATGTAATTTAAGTATCCTAAACATTATAGAAATTTAATTTGGAAATTTTTTGACAAAACTATTTATTATTATAATTTTGATCCCTCTAAGCATGGTCTAATATATTATAGTGGTTTTGTTATTTAATTATCTTACTCTTTGAAATATATGTACAATATATTGTGTAATAAAATAATTTTACCTAATTATTTTCAAGACGTACTATTTTCAATTATTAGCTTTAATAGATTTCTTTTGAAATTTTTGTGCAGGTGGCATCTAGTTCTGAAATTTGGAGAGA
This sequence comes from Sambucus nigra, assembly GCA_949130495.1. Taxonomy (NCBI): domain Eukaryota; kingdom Viridiplantae; phylum Streptophyta; class Magnoliopsida; order Dipsacales; family Adoxaceae; genus Sambucus; species Sambucus nigra. Next base: position 452,913,278 of record OX422211.1, on the reverse strand, counting down.
TTAACGTGCCCTCAATATTTTTTTAAGACTAACTGGTTTACAAAACATTATCTATGCAATTATTTAAAAAAAAAGGTTAGTTGATATGCTAAAATATACTTACCTTTTATTTTGAAGTTTTCATTTTTTAAAAATAAATTTACTTATTACTTTGTATTTTTTACTAGCTATAATAATGTTTTATGGATTAAAAACTGTTGATATACACTTATCTGTGTACCCCCAAGATAATAAAATTTGATTAATAAACATGCTTGAAACTTTAATATTGGTTTGAGATTTCCTTTATAATTTTATTTAATATCCATGTCGTGTTATATCTTCTTCTTACAAGCATGTATGAATTTTAAGGTCTTTTTTCATTAGCTTCAAAATCACTATGCTCTTTTCCTTGAACACTTTGATGAACATGCAATATTTTATTACAAGTTTTTAGTAATTTTATTGAAAAATATTAACTGAACCATAAAACTTTGGAATGCAACATTGTTAATCATCATGCAACTAGTGCAATTGGTGATCAAGTTTTCATTCAAGAATTGTAATGTCAAAATTGAAAACACAGTGATCATTTGTTTTAAGACAACAATTTTAAGTTTATGTATTATCTTGAACGGAAAATAACGAGAACTATTGTCAAACAGTACGACATGTTGAAATCTACTTGACAAATCCACTATTTGACCATTATCAAAATTTATATAACATTTTGTGTTGCATCTACGAATTGTAAGTTTATAATGGTAATTAAAGAGTAAAATAAATATAATAAATAAATTAAAGGCAACGAAAATTAAAATATTTTTATTAGGGAGATGCCTAGAATCTTATTACATAACTGAGTCTGAATAAATGGAAATATGTATTTAATTTGTACATGCCACATATAAGGTAAAACTGGTAGAAAATATTTGGGAATCATAAGAGCTGATAAGTTGTGGTGTAGATATTCCAACAGGGACTACCATCGTTGTCTGCTACCACCCTTATGTACGTAACCGAAAAGATTTTTCGAGGTAAAATAGAATAAAAATCCAGATGTGCGGAAAATATCTCATCTTCTTTAGGTTCATCATCCATATGGAAGGAAAATAATTAAGCAGACATGTCAAGTAGATACTTTTTATTTCTATACAAGGCACGGGAGAAAATGTATTGTTTGAGAGTAATTTGATTTAATATTCATGTCATAAAATTTGGAGGCAACTGAAATATCATAGAACTGTCAGGGGGTAGTGGTGTTTAATGATATGTAGATGAATGATATTGTGGAGTGTATCAAATTAAGGGTTCAAACTATAACAAGATAACCCGTACATTATCGGTTATAGGGGCTTGCGTAGACATACCATTACAATATTGCCCAAAGCATAATATATACTTGGACAGGAAATCCCAAAAAAATATTAGGGAATAATAAACATAATAAATGCTTTTCACACTTATCTAGAGTCACACTCATACGCATGTAGAAAATCAAAACTAGAAACTTAACATTGGAGTCCTGTAGGCCAATTAGAATTACCGTGGTATACCGGGGTCTAATCCCTGAATCATAAGGTATGCTGCCAGTGATTTCACAGATAGTGGTCATAAATTGCAAGGTAATAAGCAGTTATTATAGTAGGTTACAAGGCTATACCACAATTAAGGGTAAACACAAGAGTTTAGTGGCTTTTACTCAAGTCATAAGCTGTAATGATTTTTCATTTTTAGAATAATTGAAATATCTAGAGAATAAATATACAGAATAAACATGAACTACATAAATGAGTTCCTATCTGTAATAGGAGTTCAACACTATCACAGAATGATATAACAATCAGTAACTGTGAAAGATATAATCTGAATTTGTTTAATACTAAAATTAAAATTACCTACTTTGAAATTTTCTACGAATTTCGGGTGTGTACGTCTAATTCATGGGGTTGACTGGGAAGTATGAAATTATAGAGAATGTAAGTAGATCATAAAGGCCTAATATAACGATTATGTGATGCAGTAAGATACCAAACTAAAATTAATTACAGGGTAAAATTAACTAGGAGGGTTATAAATATAATTTTAAAAAATTAATACTTCCTACATTTCTATTTAGATTTGAACTTAATGATTGAAGGCAAATTGGTTTTATTTAGGCTAAAGAAATTGTGGAAAAAATTTTGGGCTACCCTAGAATACTTGAAAAATAGCTAGGGGTTTATGTGTAAGCTAAAAACTTAACTTTTTAAACTTAAAATTGATTTTCTCAAGAAATTTATTTCTAGGAATCCAAACAGGGTGATGTAATATACCATTTTGTTTAGAATTTAAAAATAAAATTTTTGGAAAAAAATTAGAATTTTTTGATTGGAGACGCGCCCTCACGTGTTGAGTAAAACTAATCACGCGCCGGGTTTGACTTCCACTCATGCACGTGTAACCCACTCCTCTTCAACCTTCAACAGTTTGACTAACTTTGACCTCAAATTAGAAATATTTTAGAAATCCTCTTGAGTTGATTCCTAAATGAAAGCTTCATATTTTTTGAAGAGGAATCTTTCAAGAATTTTAATGGGCTAAATCGAGCTATTGGGTTTCTGTAAAAATGGTAAAATTTTAACCAAACACAAGTAACTTAAAGCTATGATTCCTGTTCCGTTACCATAAGGGTTTTGTTCTATATAAAAAATTTGGAAGAATAAGCCTGATTTGTGAAATTTTGGTTGAGTAAAACTCTCGAAATAGTTTTCTGAAAATTCCAGGCCCAAAAATTTCAAGATTCGATTTGGGGTAACAAAACCTAGTTTTAGTCCAATTAAACTTTGCACCTAGGTTCCTGGGAATCTAAGCTCAACTTACCTCGCTTTGAAACTGGTTCAAAGCCAAGGAAGGAAAATCCACCATTGAAGCTCATGCTTTAATGGAGTTTTCTTGTTGTTGAGCTATTTCAATGCATAGACACATTAACATTCACATAAAAACTCATAATTCTACTCTATATATATGTAGAAACATAACCAAATTGAATAAACAAGCATTCATGCATAAAATAATAGAAAATCACAAACTTTCAAATTTTTACTTTGAATTTGCTCTCGGCTGGGACGGTTTTCTACTGAGGTAAATGAAGGTATTTATAGGGTCTGTGGAGAGGAGTTGATTGGTAATTTTAGAGGTGGAGATGAGGCTGAATTGCAAAAGTTTTCACCAAGGATTCATTGGATGTAAAATGGGTATCATAGTTAACCCACATGGTATAAGCCATGTTGGCTATCCAGCTGATGCCATGTCACCAGGGGGAAAGGGTAAATAAGTTTTGGTTTTGGTTTTGTTCCTTGGATAGTTTTTGAATAAGTTTTAAGGGTTTTAAGTTATTTTATAAAATTTTAATTTATTCAAACCTAATGGATTGGTTCTTGATATTCCTACAAAATTTAAGTCATTTGATTAAACTTTGAGTGAAAGTTGAGGTTCAATTGATATAGTAAAATGTAAGTAATCTTAAAATTTCCTTAAGAGGATTTTGGTAATTTATTAAAGTCTAGTGTTTATTTGGAAGTTTCCATCTATTCAAGGGACTAAAGGCATGTTTATGGTATGTCTAGAGTGGGCTGTTTCATTTTTTCAACCTAAATTTTTTTTTCCTCAAAATTACTTGGAAAAAGTGCGGGGTATTGTTTTCTCATAGTGTCTTATGTTTCCTATGTTACCTCTTCAGTTACGTGGTGTCGCCAAAGAACTTTGACTAGTGGTATAGTTGTATGTCGGAGAATATTTTCTTGTCGGTGGAGAATATGAATGGGGATTTCTTCAATCTCGTGGTTGGATTCAATTATCATATCCTTCCAAGTAATGATGTGACTTGGGTCAGAGATGTATTTTCGCAACTGTGAAATAAATGGATATTGAATAGTTCGAAAGGTAATTTTAGACGATATGCTACTGGTCCAATACGTTAAATGATTTTAGAGGGACCAACGTAGCGAGGTGCTAATTTTCCTCATTTTCCAAATCGAATTATCCCCTTTCTTGGAGATTTTCGTAAGAATACTTGATTATTTACTTGGAATTCTTGGGGCTTTTGGTGGGTGTCGATGTGACTTTTTCGTCAACTTTGGGATGAATGTAATCTTTCTCAAATAAGGCATATCTTTTTTGTGGTTTCGATGATGATCTTGCGTCCAAGTGTATGATTTTCTCCTGATTCATTCCAGCATAAAGGTGAAAGGCAAGGTTGCCGATAGAGGGCTTCATAGGGATGGTCTGAATTCTGGTTTGATAACTATTGTCATAGGAGAACTCAATTAAGGCAAGATGACTATTCCATGAACTAAGAAAGTTTAATGTGCATGCTTGTAACATATCTTCTAGAGTTTGAATTATACATTGGAATTTTTCGTCGGTTTAAAGATGAAAAGCAATGATTAGGTACAGTTTGGTTCCTAAGGAGGTTTATAAATCTTGCCAAAATCTTTCGATAAATCTGGATTCTTGATCAAACACAATAGAAATAGGTACTCCATTAAGTCTAACAATTTCCTTGACGTAGAGTTCACTTAGTCATTGGAAGGAATCGGTGGATCGGGTTGGTAGAAAATGGGAGAATTTTTTAAGATGACTGATGATTACCCATATTGTATTGTATCCTTGAGAAGTTCAATAGAATCCCCTAACAAAGTCCATGGTTATATAATCTAATTTCCATGCTAGGATGGGGAGTGGTTGGAGTAAACTGCTGGGTTGTCAATGTTCAATCTTCACTTGTTGTCAAGTTAAACACTTTGCTATGAAGTGTACAATATATTTCTTCATATCGAGCCACCACTAATATTGCTTGAGGGTTTGATACATCATGGTTCTTATAGGGTGAATCATGAAGTTAGAATGGTGAGCTTCCTACAATATTTCTTCTCGTAATGAGGTGATGAAAGGAACACATACTCGATTTTTTAATTTTAATCCACGCTCGGGGTCTAGAGTCCAATATTTTTCAGGAGATTGTTTCTAAGTTTTTGCTTCTTGGAATGTAAAAATTCATCTCGGTCTTGAAGATCAATGATTCTTTTGTGTAGAATGGGGCGAGCGATAATGCTTCATAAAAGAACTTGGGTCTTGGAGGAGTCTCGTTGTAGAATGTATTCTCCAATGGTTTCTAAGAGCACAAACATAGTATGGATGCTTTACTAGGCATTGTATCTTAAGGCCTAAGCGACTACATTATCTTTTTTAGGATTGTAAAGTAAGTTAAACTTGTAATCCTCTAAAAATTCAATCCATCTTCTTTGCCTAAGGTTGAGATCCTTTTGTGTGAAAATGTACTTAAAACCCTTATGATTAGAAAATACCTGAAATTATTCTCCATATAAATTACATCTCCAAATTTTCAAGGCAAAGACTTTTACGACTAATTCCAAGTCGTGTATTAGATAGTTACGCTAATGAATTTTCAATTTTTGTGTCCGTACTCGATTATTTTCCCTTGTTGCATCAATTCACAATCGAGTCCTTGTAATGAAGTGTCGGTGTAAAAATCGAAATTGCTGTTATTGAAAGGAATGATTAGGAAGGGGCAGTGGTTATTTTTTCTTCAAAATATAAAAAACTTCATTCAAAAATTCATATAAATCGAACATCCTTTCGGGTCAACTTCATTAAGGGTAGGGTAATTCGAGAAAAACCTTCCACAAAGTGTTGATAATATTTGATAAGTCCTAAAAAGCTACGTAGTTCTATGATGGTGGTAGGTTGAGGCCATTCGAGTACTATAGTGCTTTTGGTTGGGTCCACTTGTATACCTACTTCAGTAACTACATGTCCAAGGAACTTTACTTTCTTCATAAGGAAATATTATTTACTCTATTTTGCATAAAGATGATGTTTACGAAGGGTTTGCAACACTATATATAGGTGTTCTTCGGGTTCTGTCCTGGTCTTTGAATACATTAATATGTCATCTATAAAGACGATCACGAACTAATCTAGAAAAGGGCAAAATATTCTATGCATTAGGTCCATGAAAGTGGCAGGGGCATTCGTCAATCCAAAGGACATGACTAAGAATTCAAAATGGTTGTATCTTGTCCGGGAAGCGATTTTGGGTATATTTTCTTCATTCACATGAAGTTAGTGATATCCAAATCTTAAGTCAATTTTTGAAAATATATTTGACCCTCACAGTTGGTAAAAAAAATCACATATTCTTGGCAATGGATATTTGTTCTTGATGGCCACTTGGATCAACTTACGGTAATCGATGTATAGTAAAAAAGATCCATCTTTCTTTCATATGAGTAAAACTAGAGCTCCCCAAGGTGATGTACTAGGGAATATAAATACTTTCTTGAGTAGGTCATCCAATTATGTTCGAAGTTCTTGCAATTCTAGAGCAGCCATCTGGTAAGGAAGTATCGAGATATGGGAGGTATTTGGCAACAAATTGATCAAGAATTCAATTTCTCGAGGTGGGGGTATTCTAGGTAAATCTTCGGGAAACACATCTTTGTAACAATTAGGATGTTGGAAAGGGAGGAGGCTTCTTTTTCACTTATTTGAAAAAGTAAAGGTTGGTGGGGATTTCCTCTTTGGAAATGGAATGAAGTTTGATGGGGTGATTTGAATGTCAATATCTTTGCATGACAATCAATGTGAGAAAAAGTTTGGGGATAATACGTCCATTCCTATTATTAAATCAAACTCTGTTAAATCGAGGACTATAAAAATCTATAGTCAATGTTCTGGTTCCAAAATGTAAAGGGTGACGTTTATAAATCCTATCGATAATGGCCATCTTTCCTGTCAGCATTCCTATAGAAAAGGGGGAGCTAATGGACTAGAGGATAATTGTAGACGAGTTGTACATGAATGACTAATGAGAGAATGGGTAGATATACAATCAAATAATATACGTACGAAAATATTATAAAAAGGAAGATTACCTTCGACCACACCGTGGTAATTTGGATTTTTCTATGGAAGAAAGGAGGAATTATGACCTTGGATCTTATTGAAGGGTTCTTTCTTTCTTTCATGAGGATTTTATTGTGATAACCTGTTAGAGGTGTTGGTTGGATTCTTAACAGGAGATTTGAAAAGGTTGGGGGAAGGAGAAGGAGTAAGCATGTGTAGAATGGGGCATTGGGGTCTAAGATGTCATACTTGGTTGTATTCATGACAACACATTAGAGGTCTACTATGATTGTGCTGAATTTAACTAAATAATCGACCATCCTTGGGTTTGTTATAAGGATGATCTTGCTAATTTCTCTAGTCCCTAATAACATACGGATTGTGAGAAGTAGAGGTTCAGGTTATGTTGGTAGAGGCAGGGTGTTTTTCTATAAGGAAGGTTATTTCGATTATCCGATTAAACTCTTGAACTTGTAAAGGAATGATAAAGGATTTGATGTTCTGTCATAAACCTTGCCCAAAATGCTTGCACCTTTTAGGTTTGTTGTCCATATATTCTTGAGCATATCGGGATAATTCAGTGAACTTAGCCTCAGAATTGGCTACAATCAGCTCTTGTTGTTGTAGGCTTAGGAACTCTATAGTCATTTGATCTCTTATGAATTCAAAAAAGTACTTGTTGAAGAAGATTTCTTCAAACTGCTCCCAGGTTAGTTCATTCAAATTTCAGAAACGTACAATAGATTGCCACAAGAAATCTTCTTCTCCTTTGAATAAGTATAAAGAAAATCTTACCCTATATTCAGGGTAAATGCCTACCCCGTTAAGTACCTTAAATGTCTGACGAATCCATATTTTTGCTTTAATCGCACAAGGCTTTCCAAAGAATGTTGGGGTTTTTGTCTCAAAAATTCCTTAAGGAAATTCATTCTTCGAGTTTATTCTAAAAGACCATTATTAATGAGGGGTGGAGGCATATTCTGTTGTCGCTGGGTTAGTACAATTAATTCTTCTGTAAAATGTAAAATTCGTTCATTAGTGGTGTTGGATTAAGCATTTGTGGAATAAATCGTTCTTCCTGAGTTCCACTGGTAGTTGCTCGAGTATTAACCACCTTATATATAATATATATTAAAAGACAAATTATAAGTGGAGGTATATCAACATACTTGTTATATTATACCATGTTGGTTTACATAGTATTACATAGGCAAAACATAAAAAAAAAAGATTTCCTAGCCATTAAACCTATTTTATAAGAAAAGAATGTTGATTAATACAAATGAACTATTAGTTTAAACTACTCCAGTCATTCGGGAATATGGGCTTCGTCTACTCACACCACCCACCTGTAGATTTTATTTATTTACATCCATATTCCAATGATAGTTTTTAAGCCATTTGGGGAACCGTTCGGTCAATCTCGACATCTGTGTCATCTTTAGAGGGATTTGAATTATCGAGGGATGAATTGGTATTCATGGGGGTAAAGATAGTATTAGCGGGAGAAATAGAACCATAGTCTATCAACGAATCAGGGGGAGTAATTGTAACTTCATTGGGTGGTGAGACATCCCATGCAATATGGATTGCTTGTAGAAGAGTGTCAAGATATTAGGAGAATCTCTTGTCCTGTCGAGTTGCTTGAGCCTCTCCCATAAGGCGACCAATAAGTAGACTGTGTTTAGTTTCAGGAGTAGTAATTTATGAATAACGATATATTTTCTTGATGTGTTGGCAATGCTATGCGTATTCGACTTCTTTAAGTGCTCTCTCAAACCTTTCGTGAGTAGAATCACAAATATCAAAGTAGATATCATCCCAAATATTCATTACTGCAAAATTAACCAAATATGATAAAAGAAATATTCATAGGAATAATCGTATAAATCGTAGGCGAAAGACTCTTGAATTTTGTCTCGCATAGGCATAAAACTCGATGATGCTCTGATATCATGTTGTCACATCCGTAAATTCTATGTTTATAAAGGTAATTAAATAGTAAAATAAATTTAACAAATAAATCAAAGGTAGGGAAAGTAATTTTTTTTAATTACGGATATGCCTAACATCTCATTACATAACTAAGTCTGAAATAAACGAAAATACATAATTTTTTCGTACATTCTACATATAAGGTAAAACTGGTGGAAAACATTCAAGAGTCATAAAAGTTGATAAGTTGCGGTGTAGATATTCCAACGAGGACTACGATCTTTGTCTGCTACTAACCATATGTATGTAACTGAAAATATTTTTTGAGGTAAATTAGAATAAAAGTACAGATGTGTGGGAAGTATGTCATCTTCTTCAGGTCCGTCATCCATCTGGATGGAAAACAATTAAGCAGACATGCCAAGTAGATAATTTTTATTTCTATACAAGGTACGGGAGAAAATATATTATTAGAGAGTAATTGGATTTACTATTGTTGTCATAAAATCTGGAGGGAACTAAAATATCATAGAACTCACAGGGGTATACTAGTGTTGAATGATATGTAAAAGAATGATATGGTGGAGTGTAATAAATTAAAGGTAAGACTATAATAAGATAACCCATACATTATCGATTATAAGGTCTTCAATTGCGTAGACATACCATTAACATATTTTCCAAAGCATAATATATACTTGGACAGGCAATCCCAAAAAATATTAGGAAATAATAAACATAATAAAGTCTTGGCATACTTAGCTAGAGTGGCACTCGTACATATGTTGCAAATAAAAACTAGGCACTCAATATTGGAGTCTTACATGCCAATTAGTATTACCATGATATATCGGGGTCTAATCCCTGAATCGTAAGGTATGCTACTTAGGATTTCACTAATAATGGTCATAAATTTTAGGGTAATATGTAATTATTGTAGTAGGTTGCAGGTCTATACTACAATTAAGGGTAAACAAAAGAGTTTGTGGCTTACTGAAATCATAAGCTATGACAGTTTACCGATTTTAGGGATAACTGAAATATCGAGAGAATCAATATACGAAATAAACATGAACTATACAAATGAGTTCGTAATTGAAATATGAGTTTAACATTATCATAGGGTGATATAAGAATCAGTAACTGTGAAAGACATAAGCTCAATTTGTTTAATACCAAAATTAAAATCACCTACTTTGAAATTTTCTACGAATTTCGGGTGTGTATGTATAATTCACTAGGTTAACTGAGAAGTTTGAAATCATGGAGAATGTATGTAGCTAAGAAAGGCCTAATACAATGCTTATGTGATGTAGTAAGTTACTAAACTGAAATTAATTACAGCATGAAATGAACTAGGAGGGTTATAAATATAATTTTAAAAAATTAATGTTTCCTACATTTCAATTTGGATTTAAACTTAGCGATATAAGACAAATTGGTGGTATTTAGGCTAAAGAAGTTATAAAAAATATGGGGTTATTATGGAATACTTAAAAAATAGCCATGGGTTTATGTGTAAACTAAAAACTTATTTTTCTAAACCTAAAATTGATTTTCTCGAGAAAATGCTTTCCAAGAACCCAAACGGGGTGATGAATATACCATTTTGTCCAGAATTTAAAAATAAAATTTTTGGAAAAAAATAGAATCTTTTGATTGGAGACGCGCCCTCACGCACTGAGTCAAACTAATCACGTGCCTAGTTTGACTTCCACTCGCACGTATGTAACCCATTCATCTTCAACCTTCGACAATTTTGACTTTAGGATTTTAAAACTTTGACCTAAAATTCAAAAATTATTAGAAATCCTCTTGAGTTAATTCCTGAATGAAAGTATCATATTTTTTGAAGAGGAATCCAACTATATTGGTGTTAAGAAATTTGGTTGGCTAAATTGAGCTATTTTGTTTCTATATAAATGGTGAAATTTTGACCAAACATAAGTAACTGAAAGCTATGATTCCTATTTTGACGCCATAAGGGTTCTGTTCTATATAGAAAAATATGGAAGAATAAGCCTCGGTTGAAGAATTTTGATGGAGTAAAACTCTCAAATTAGTTTTCTGAAAATTCCAGGCCCAAAAACTTCAAGCTTCAATTTTGGATATCAGAACCTGGTTTTGGTCCAATTAAACTTTTCACTTAGGTTATGGAGAACTAAAATCAACTTACCTCACTTTGAAACTCGTTCAAGGCCAAGGAAGCAGACCCACTATTGAATCTCAAGATTTAATGGAATTTTATGATTTTCAAGCTTTTTTAATGCATACATATGTTAACATTCACATAAAAACTCATAATTCTTCTCTATATATATGCAAAAACATAACCAAATTGAAGAAAAAAGTATTCATGCATAAAATAATAGAAAAGCACAAACTCTCAAATTTTTACTTTGAATTTGCTCCCACCTAGGAAGGTTTTCTACTGTGGTAAAATAGGGTTGTAAGGTTTGAGAAGTGGAGTTGATTGGTAGTTTTGGAGGTGGAGATGAGGCTGAATTGAATAATTTTTCACCAAGGTTTCAATGGATGTAAAAAGGGCATCATGGTTAACCCACATGGTACAAGCCATGTTGGTTATTCAGCTGGTTCCATGTCACTGGGGGAAAGGGTAAATAAGTTTGGGTTTTGGTTTTGGTCCTTGAATAGTTTTTGAATAAGTTTTAATGGTTTTAAGTTATTTTATATAAGTTTAGGGGCTTATGTTTAATTTATTCAAAATTAATGATTTGGTTCTTGATATTCCTACAAAGTATAAGTCATTTGATTAAACTGTGAGTGAAAGTTGAGGTTCAATTGATATAGGAAAGTGTAAGTTATCTCAAATTTTCCTTAAGGGGCATTTTTATAATCTAGTAAAAGTCTAGGGTCTATTTGGATGTTTCCATTTATTCAAGGGACTAAAGGCATGTTTAAGGTATGTTTATAGTGGGTTGTTACATTTCGGAGTGTAGTCTATTTACTTACATTGATGGTTACGCTAATTTATTAAATGAGTTTATTATTTAATTTAAAAATATTTTGTCTTTAAGTGCTGACTTTAAAGTCTCCTCAGCTACATTTAGGTATTGAATTGTAGTAGTAAAAAAAATTCAATAATTCTATGATGAGTCAATCGCGACATGCTGACATGGCGTGTCATGATTGGTTGGTGTCTTATGGATGTGGCACGCTCTAGTGGTACCAACCAATTGTGACACACCATGTTAGCATGTCGCTGCCGACTAATGAAAATCATGAGTCAGTGTAGAAACACTCATAAAATTATATGTGCCCGCTCATCGCTGGTGTTACATGCTAGTGAATATTTGTAAGGTAAGAATAAAAAAATAAATTATATAATGCAATCGTGAGAGGAATGTAAAGACGGACTTTATTAACAATTGGGTGTAAAGGTAAAAAAGTATGGGAAGAAAATCTATGTCTTTTTGGCCTGACAAATATCTATTTTCTCATAAATTAATTAAATGTCATTAAGGTTAGGATTGTCTTAATTGGTCAGTGAAAGTTAAGGAATGTTACAATTTTGATTTGCATTTGAACTACTTTAATGCATAACGTTCTACTTAAATACCTCTAAAACTCTTAACGGTTTCGGAAAATTGAAAGTGTTGAAAAATATTTGAAAACACTTGAATATTTCTAAAATAATTTTAAACATATCTAAAATAAGGTTAAAAAAATGGAAAAATTTACATTTAGAGAAATACGAATATTACAAAAATATTAAAAAATCTAAAAAATTGATGAAACATTTTAAAAGAACTTGACTTTTGAAGAAAAGATAATATAACTTCTCAAAAAATGAATTAAAAATCTCGAAATTGTTTGAATTAAAAAACCTAAAAAAATTTCATAGACACATTTAATGACTTGAAAATATTGGACAAAATATTTTTGAAAAGTATCTAAATTACACTTATATATATATATATATATAAGATTATAAAATTACTAAAAAACTTTCAAAAAATCTTGAAAACAAAGAAAAATATTTTCCGAAATCTAAAAATTACAGAAATGAAATGATTTTTTTTAATTGAAAAAAAGGATTCCATAATTTAAAAACCATAAAATCGAATAATTAGAAAACAAAAAAAATAGATAATGAAAAGAAGAAAATAAAAACTCCTTTTATATTGACGAAAACAAACACTAGAAATTCCCAAATGAGAGTTACAAACCATAGGTGGAAAAATCTCACAATGAATCATCCCAAACAACTAACACCAAATATAATGAATAAGTCACATAATCAAAATATAAGTATTTATATGGTTTGATAATGGCGTAATCCCACAAGATATTTTACATTTCCTTATTACTTGGTTCCTAGTAACAAGAATTAGATACCTAATTTTTCAAGGGGTTTGATTATGTTTATTGAGGTCATGAGGAGATTATGTCCTATAGGACTCTAGGAGTTATTAGTTACTATTGTAGTTTGTTTGAGTTGATCAACTCTGAATTCTTAGCTAATGGGACTCTCCTCCATTTATATCTTGAGCTGTCAACCTTCATCACTTAATGTCAGACAAATGTCACTTAGTTTGTGTTGTCTGGACTATTCAGATAATTTTCCCACAAATGTTCCAAATATTTGCGACTTGAATATGACGTAGAGGTTTGATCAATGTCGAGAATGGTATTTATCGACTGAGGTGGTTGGTCATAGATTGAGATAATGAAGCTTATGAACACTTGTAAAGAATATTAAAATGGAGATTTTCTATATTCTGCTCGTTGGGTCTTGGAATGACGCGCTTGCTAATTTCCAGATATTTGAGGGTTATGATGTGAATGATATAATTATAAGGGAGTTTAAGAAGAGGTATTAAATTCCTGATTGGGTAAGAATAGCATCAACCTTTGTTCCTACTAATTATTACAATGTTAAGGGTGGTCACTGGATTCATATAATTTCAGTGGCTAAGGGGGTTCTTCATCGAGTTTATGATATTTTTAAAATGGTTGCTTCCCAATGTTCACCAAACACATGAAGGATAATGAATGGGGTTTACGGGATAAATGAATTGTATGTTACTCCAATAGGGAAACAATAATTTAGGTATTGTTAATCGTATCAAAAAATGAACGACGATGTATTTTACCAGAAGGCAAGGGAGGAGGATAGGGTTTTAGTTGTTAGTCTTCCTCACTCCAATAAAATATATTGGGGCCATGGATTTATTGATAAGAATTGAGAACATTCACCCATTCCTGACGGTGGTGAAAAGACGTAGGGTTTGTGAAAGGGGGTAAAAAATAGGTTAATGTTACCCTCTCTTAGAATTTATTATTATCGATCAGTTATTGCATGAGATTGTTGCTAATTTTGCTTCTTTGTTTATTTTATGCCACCGGGCAAAAGAAAAAGGAGCATCTTGTCTCCTATTTTAAAAGAGAAAATATCATCAAGGTTTAGATTGTAAGGAGTCAAACATCCTAAGTCAACATCTTTTTTTAGAGTATCCCAACTCCACGTCCATGTTTATAGTCATACTTGTGTATTCATTTATTGTATACCCATCGCTTCGAATACTAAGGAGTCTTAAAGTGCGGCTACCTCATCCTCTTTTAAAACCGTGAAGATTAGATTAGGTCCCATAATTCTTTGTATTTTCATGCTTTTGAACACTTCTAAGGTATTTATCCACCTTTTGATCTAATGAAAATACTTTTATTATCGATAAGAAATTACTTATTGATTGTTTATTACTTTATGAGGGCTTCGTAACCATCTTTTTCATTCCTTAATGTTTTTCTGTTAGTCCTTATAGCTTAAAAATAGGTTGGTAAAAGTTTCGTTGCTTCCATAGACTGATGACATCGACCTATTACTTGGTCGAGATGACAGCAACCAAGCTCGTGACACATTTGTTTTTATTTGGTAAGATCTCTAAAAGCTGACAAGTGCTTTTGACAAGTAGACTCAGATGGCTGTTGGCTTACGAATGGAAGTAAAGGACGCCATAGATATTGTAGAGCTCCTGTAGAATAAAAGTAAATCTTTAAAGGAGAAACTCGATAAGAATGAGGAAGACTTCAAAAGAAACGGTGCGATCAAGCAAGGTATGGGCCGTGAGGTAATGAAATTAAAGTATCTCTTTAATAGGGGTCTCCGTGCATTTTGGTTTGCTGGTTATGATGAAGGATGGGTGGATGCTCATCTTAAACCAGATAACACCGAAAAGGTGGCTGTTATTGTCTGAAACTTGTATTAGGCTGTTTCTCAGTTTTGGCTAGCAAATACCAATAATAGACTATAACAAATATAGGAGAAAATAGTTTAAACTTGATAGAGGTGAGAGATAGATAATGAGATAAATGATTTAATGTGGTTTAGCCCGACGAGAATCCTACATCCACAAGTGCAATTCTCTTTTGTATCAGAGAGGGGTACAATCTGTCAAGGATCTCTTTAGGATTTAGTGTATACTATTTTCTTCATGTACCTGCTATGTGATAAGGGGTGCCACTTATAGTGAGAATGAGAAGAGGAAGGGGCGGAATGCCTTTATAAGTCAGATAGTTATAACTTTTTACATTCTTTATGACATCTAATGATGATATAATAGTAGGTAGTTGAGAAAATTAAACAACACACACACACACACACACACACACACACACATACACACACACATATGTATTAAGACTATGCATATTCCAATATATAGCTTACACATGTGCTTTGATAGTCTCAATTTCTGATGGTCGATCACACAGTCGACCAAGAGAGAACATTGAGCCAACCAGAGTAATGACGTGCTGATAATGTCAAAATGAGTATTTTATGATGACATGTGTCAGAATTTCATTGGTTAACATCATACTTTAGTTTTATGATACAACAAAATCCACTAATACTTCATTCATGGATGGAGTGAGGAGTGGCTGGTGGAGTGAAGGGATGGAGTATTAATCGGTATGTGTTGGTTGGTTCTAGTGAAACTTAATTTTAAGATTTCGATGGTGGCTTTGGCCTATTCAGGAGCTTGGTCGACAAACAATCTCTAAAAGTTGGCATTATGGGAGATGATTTTGCTTCTTGATACAATGGTAATTTTATAAATAAGAGCGACGCATCGGGGGGTACACTGGTAATAAAGAGAGTTGGGTAATGAGCCGCTGTCAAGATGAAATGACATATACTTTTAATTATATCGATTCTGTACAAATGTAGAGAGGTCACCAAGCTTATAAGGTATCATTTCCCTCCTTTGTTCATATCACCCCTAATTAAAAATCTCTTTTTTTCAAGATTTTTCTGCCATTCGTGAGAGTCATGTCCTTCCCTTTTTGCTATGATAACTCCTTCTCTATTATACTTCTTTTATAGTTCTTCACTGAAAATATAGTTTACTTATGGATGAAAGTTCATTAGAGATTTTTTGGTTTACCCATAGAATCCTTTCGTGTGTTAAAACCAAGTCGTTGACTGGGGCTTATGACCTCCGTGATTTAACTGAGGGAGATTATTTACCCAATATTTTTATTGTTGAATGTGTTACATTTTGCCACAATCATTTTTTCTGGAATTTTATCAATACTTTGATGTAGTTGCTGCCCAAGTTTTCCCAAACACTTGGAGGATCATTGATGGGGTTCATCGCATTAATGAGGAATATAGGAAAGACATTGGCATAAAATAGTTGATATACTACTATCACTGGGGTACTATCGATGAGAACATTTATTACTTGAAGATGAGATAGTCCAACATGGATCTAGTCGTGAATCTATCTGATTCCAATAAGTGTTATTAAGATCATGGTCGATATGTAAGGATTGGAGGATGATGAACTATAGGAAAAGGATTATAAGGATTGGAGGATGATGAACTATAGGAAAAGGATTAGGGGTGAGAGGAAGTTAAGACTCATCTTCAACTTTTTGCCTAGCCGGCCCTATGTCTCTCGTAAAAAATGCTCTCGAAGATGGGGAAACTCTTCTCCTAGTTCGATTAATTTGCAGTACATGAACAAATTGAATGGAAGTTGACCGAAGATCAAAATAAATAACTTGAAGGGCTATTGGAATGAATCAGTCAAGAACACAATATAAATCCGATAAGCTTCAACCAAAAAATTCATCGAAAAACCCAACCAAAGCCCAGAAAACTACTGAATCCACCAAATCTTAACCCTAAAGTGTTGCCTAAGTCTTAAATTTACCCAAAAATACCTTAATCCTAGCATAATGCCACCAAAAATGGTGGTTAAAAAAATTCAGGTTGCCCAAAAACACAGAATAAGGTAAAAATGGAAAAAAAGTTCTCTGGAAATAAAAAATGATGGACAAATAGGATAACTAGGAATAAGAAGATGCCGAAAAGGATAAGAACGAGAGGAGAAGATCTACGAATAACAAAGGATGTATAGAGAGATTGAAAACATGATCTTTGGTTATGATGGAATGGAAAATGATGGAAGAAATGGAAAATAAGTTAAAGGTTTGTTTTTAAACTAACTGAAGTGCATGAGAAATCCCATAAACAATGATTGAGGTGCGATGTTCAAGGAAGAAAGCTTCAGCGCAACCACTTGGGTAACATGCTAACCCACACACTAATTGACATGTGTCAACCTTGAGGTACTGAAATGACACCCCTAACAACATGCTATCCCACTCCAATCAATGAGATATGCTCCGATATTGAAGGGACATATGACCGCTTGGTACCAAAAGAACTTACACCTCATCTTCTCATTGACACTGAAGCTTAAGGTCTAGGGAGTGAATGATATACATAAGTCTATTCTCATTTGGACGAGACGCATCGTTACAACATGTTCTCTCACTAATCATCTCAAACTCATCATACACTAGAATTATCACCTATTGGGGTATGTTCCATAGTTTCAGCTTTCGAGACCACCTCATCCAGTGATTGTCATCATTAATTACTGACCACACTACTGGACTTGCAAATAATGGAAACTTGGTGTTGGATCCAACAGTGTCGGCCTCCGATAATTCTATTAGGCCGATACCTCATCAACATTTATATTCATTGGGAACAAAGTTAGCCCATTATCAACCTTATCCTTGAGCAAAGGCCCTTCAATAGTCTCGTCCAGTCGATACCCTCCATCTCTGTTATAGCTCACATGCATGGAAAATATGACATAGGTATTATTATAACACATGATCAGGACCATTATGGAATATAAACCCCCACGTAAAAGGAATATTTGGTTCTCATAAGTTACACATTGCATTATACAGCTGTCACACTCTCATTTTTCATTTAATCTCATTCACAAAGACTACATGCTAGGGGTGATATGGCACACCCCCAACACTATAAAAAACGCTCATCCACTTTTTTTTTATAGGGATTGATCATTCGTATAATAACCACTATTTTTCACGTAAAGGTTGGCTAGACATAATACGTCGAAGAAGGGACTTATCTAACAATCTATATCATTCTCAACATCAGACCATAATAATAATAATGCATTTGAGTTTTAAAATCGAGTAGCAGAACAATCCATTTAAATAATAACTGATAAGAAATAATTCCAACAACTAACTAGTAATAAAACATCCACTCAAATATAACAAATATCCCAAAAGACTAAATAATAAACTCGGGCTTATGCCCATACAATATCAGACATAGTAAAAATAACTGGAAAGGTATTGGAAACTTATGATAGAGTCAAATGAACTAAAGTAATTATACAAATACGATCGCAAGTCTGATCTCCTGTAAGTTATGTTGTCCCTGTCTATGTAATACCTGGGGGAAAATGTTTTATAATTTGGGGCCTTCTCCCCAGAGTTGAACGAATGAACTTACTATAACAATGTGCAATCATGCATTTAATTCACATTATACACCACCCATCAACACTCGCATTCAGTCAGTATCTCATCCCTCATCTAAGTGAAATACCCATATGAACCCAAGTCCCAATTATGAAGTTTGATAATTACCACAATAAGATAATATTCAATGCATCTAGCACAATTAAGAAACTGAAGTGGATCATCTACACATATGCTTGTAGTCCCAAGAATAACCCCTACGAAACCACCCTCAAGAAATCACATACCATCTATTAAGCATTTACTTAGTATTGGGTCCATTATCAATTGTTTACATCATTAGACTACAGTGGTTTAATCTCAATTAATTTATATAAATATATATATCCTTATATATATATGACACATAAAGGTATCTACCTTCAATGTGTCATTCGTGCTCTATTGGTAATTTTGAATGAGTCCCTCATCCAAACGGACATCATAAAACACACACAAGATGCACGCTCAATACCCCCGACGGTGATAATGGATCCCAGCCTCTACACCTACCTCCTCATAAGTGGAGATACCACGTAGGACCTAAAGTAATGACCTACAGAATGTCTAGCCCACCTGTGCCGATGCGTGCTCTAAGCCCGAGACATACGCAACCCCAACCGATAGGCCGTTCACGAACATGGGTATGTTTACACAAATAATTAAATACATATTTTTAACACATAACATGTATACGTAATTCAATCTATAATTACCCCCAAGAAGTCTCATTAATCTCTACTTAATATTCCTACTTTAAAATTAACAATCTAGTTAATTGTCAAATTCCCAAACTAATAAATAGTGACACAAATCCAATATTAATAAATCATCCACTCACTTGGATGTAAACAATCGTGGAATCGATTGGCCCACCAATTCCATAAATAAAAGTCTCATAATAAAAGTGACGGAATGGAAAGTAAATCTAAACTACTAAAGCAAGTAAAATAAATCTCGAGCTGCACTCCTAAAAATATCTCTAATCACTCATGTGCAGCAACTCCAACACTATACCTGAAATGTTAGTCAACGCAATGGGTCAGAGCCCACCGCATGAATACTAGCTACTCCTCCCAATTAAGGTTCGTAAACCTGAACAATATAATTATACATGATAGACATCACAATAGAGTATTTTAAATTAAACGAGATATATATTAACATGCGAGTAAAAATAAACTTCTACCAATTATCTACATAACTAAGCCGCCCCAATTGTTGAAGTCCAATTATTCCATTTCAACTATGATTTAGACATTAGCTCTTATCCTTACTTAATTTAATTATCCAATTATTTTTATTCGTGAGACACCACTATGGCTAATCAACCCCTTATCAGTTCTACACACACTCTTGATGCGCTTAAGGTTCTACCATCACACCCATTCCCCTCACTATATCCACTCAACCCAATTTCCGTCGGCTCTGCACATACTCATGAGGCTCCACGCACGATACATAACTATAGCCAATCAACCCGATATCTGTCGTCTCTGCTTATACTGGTGATGCCAACACCCCCCTAATTCGCTATAACCAGTTGACCTGATTATTGTTAGCCCTTCACATACTCGCGACGTAAATTCATTTTAATACCCATTTATTACCTTAGGCATCATTATCAATTTCCTTAAGTTCTCATTATTTTCTATTAGCCCAACCCTTTTATGGAGAATAAATTTCTCAAACTACCCCTAGTCCCATACCTAGAGGTCTCCAAAATGCAAGTGTATACTAGCCTATCATTTAGGACGAATACCTACCAATAACTACGACCTAGCCTGGCGTCTAGGCTCACAATCTAACGTAAATGATGTACAATTTAGCCCCACCCTAGGATCATCCATCCGTAAAAGCCCTCACTATCTAGTCCCATACCTAGAATGCGTTACCAATAACTAAGGCTACCTACTAGTCCCGTAGCTAGCAAGTAACCTAAAAATAAGGTGAGAGAAATAACTACCCCAACAATCCCGTTGTCTCCGGGGTATCAATTATTAATAAAATTAACGAATCACAAATGAAAAATATTTAACTTATCAAAATAATTCTTTAAATAAATCACAAGATCACTATTTATCCAAATTATGTCTATTTAATTAAAACAATTTATTTTCTCAACAATTTATAGAATTTTCATTCACATGCATATTATTGGGAACATACAACAACAAATCTTCACTCTACAAGATGCACATAATTAACTTGATTTTACATGTCGAAATAAATTTATAACATCCCTACGATTTATTTTACATGAGAACATCATAAATTCTAACGGAATCCCAATTCCTAATCTAATCATACAAGGGTTTTGAGTCTCAAATCGTATTAAAGATTTGAATAAAATCAGTACCAAACTTTAGTTTCAATTTTTCTAATTAGTCTTTCTAATTGATTTTCATAAAATAACAATTATTAGGATTTAGGCAACATTTAAAATGCATAATACAAAAGGGGAACAATAAAGGTATTAATGCCTTTAAAAATCATTTGAAGAATCAGGTTGGATGGATGCGTTCCTCCCGATAAAACATTAAAAGCACTTTCCCAGATGATCTTGTGAAATCTTGGTTTAATTCTTCAAATTATGGGTTGAAACTTATTTTTGATGGGATTTACGTTTTGTAAATAAGAGGAGATAATAATTAGGGAGGCTACTGCTATTTCCAACGATAACAAAAACCATTATTTTTGCACATGGTTTTCTGAAGTTGTTTACAGCTAGCTTCAATAGTTAAATTGTCATTGACCAATTTCCTTTTACTAAAACGATGCAGTTAGTTTGAAAACAGTAAACTCGATTAGAGTATGAGATTTTGAATACCACGTGTCTTTTTTTTAAGTAACTTGTTTGTGTTTCTTTATAGATCGTTAGATCAATTTGTTATCAACTGTTTGTATCTGTTCGACACAATCCATGTGTTGATACCAAATTTAATCTGCTGACTCGGATCAAACATATGAAGACACGTGGCTATCTACATGGCAACAACATGCACTTCCGAGATAATCACACGCTCCGAGGAACCATGTTACTCCGAGGAACTCATACCCTCCGAGGAACAGACCTCTCCGAGGAACTCATACGCTCCGAGGAACAGACCTCTCCGAGGAACTCTTGAATATTAGAAAGCTTAGGCGGTCCGAGCTGCATCTCGAACAAAGCATTAATTGATGAATAACCAACAGTTCAACTGGTTCATTAAATGCTTATCATTTAGACGCACACGCTTAAAGGGCATTAAATGTATTACCCTTTCATATGTATATCATTTAATGTATCACCCTTTCATATGACAGCCTCAAGGCTATAAATACGTTGTACAATCCTCATTGTAGGGGATCTAATCCTGAATCCAAACTTTGGGATCCAGAACGGAATTTCTTGTAATCGAGAATTCCCAAACACTCAGCAATAAAATAACAGTGGATGTAGGCCATTATTATAAGGATGAACCACTTTAAAATCTTTTGTCTCATTTATTTATCTGTGATTGAATTATTAGAGTGATCTAATTTTTTACATCAACAGATTGGCGCCGTCTGTGGGAAACGACTGGTAAAATCGTTTTCTCATAAAAAACAAACCATTACCAATGGCTGATATACCTGAATCCAGCAATCGAAACACTGGAACCCCTCCAAATCCATCCGCTCCACCAATTATTCCAGATCTGACTGGAATGATGGTGAATCTGGCTCAGGGCCAGACCGTCACGCAAGAAACGATGCGACAACTCATCCTAACCCTCCATGGCGGTGCGCCAGCCCATTCCGGATCACAAAGCATCCAAAGAAATATCCGTGCGCCTTCTGTGCGTACTAGGCGTACTAATTCATATCGCAATGAGGAATCTGAAGATTTTTCTTATCAACCTGGACGAACTTCGTCTGTGCGAGCCACAGATACTGAACAACATGTCACCCTCTCCCCAGAAAGGGCCAGCGCTTTGGAAAGATTAAGTAGGGCCTCTCCTTTCAATCGATTAGGCCCTAGGAGGAACAAAAGTCCTCTTAATTCAGAGTCTAGGAGCTTTTGACGATCATCAGATTTAAGGGAAGGATCTGCCCAGTCGCGACCAGCTGCTCGTCAAGATGGATCTATTGACCGACCAGCTGCTCGTCGAGATAAATCCCAGGAAGCCACTTCAACGCGATCAGTTGCTCGAACCAATAGGCCCGAGGAAGGGAATTATGCATGGAAAGGATCTATTCAAAGGTTGGAGGATAGATTAGGGGAAATGGCTAGGCTAAGAACCCTCTACAACGAACCTTTGTTCGAGGAACACCTTTTGTCCAGGACATTGTTGATTTTCCAACACCATCAAAGTTCAAAGCACCTGTTGTGAATCCCAAGTATGATGGGAAGACTGACCCTATCCTTCATATAGAACAATATCAAGCTACAGCCAACATCTATGATATCCCAGACGAGATGAGATGTAGAGCATTTTCGGGAACTCTTACCGGATCTGCTCAGATATGGTATAATAATCTTCCCCGGGGTAAGATTTTAACTTTTCTTCAATTGACCGAGTTATTCATTGGGAATTTCTGCTTCGGAGCAAAGCCAGTTACACGAGTAGCACATTTGTTAAGTGTTAGACAAAAAGATGGTGAGAGTATTAGAGACTATATAACTCGTTTTAATAACGAGAAGCTCGAAGTCATTGATTATGAGGAGAAGACAACGATTACTGCTTTGATGAGTGGACTGCTGCCGAACAAGTTGTACTACACTTTGGCCAAAGATCCACCTCGAACCATGTCGAACCTGATGGGAAAAGAATCCAAGATTATGAATGCCGAGGAGGCTATGTATGCGAAGAAGAATATGGACGCCAAAGAAACCAAGGTGGAAGGTGATAAACTTAATAAGAAAGAGCATAAGAACAATGGTGGTGACAAACATTCCAAAAGTAGGTCGTCATGGGAGGTCTTGAAGAAATTTGATAATTACACGCCTTTGAAGGCAAATATCAACCATGTCCTGGAAGAAATTAAGAACAGCGAGGAGTGAAACTGGCCAAAGAAAATGAGGTCAGACCCTGACACGAGGAATAGGGAGAAATATTGCGAGTTCCATAAGGATCATGGCCATATGACCAAAAATTGCATAGCTCTTCAGAATGAGATTGAAACACTCATCCGAAGAGGAAAGCTAGCAAAGTATGTTGATCGGGGAGGCGAAAGAAGAAACAACGACCGAACTAGAGAGAGGTCTAGATCTCCTCGTTGAGTAGAGGAGAAAAAGAAGAGAAACCATGAAGATGATCCGGATGATGACCCTGATCTTCCCAAGAAACCAAGGCATCCATAACGAGAGGTATTTTCAATACGCTTTGGGTCATTTGATTGTAATGTTATTATAGGAGGAGATGCAGGAGGAGGAGACCTTACTGCAGAAAGAAAAGATTACCTCGGAGAGGCTCAATCTTGCTCGTACATTTAGCGAATAAATTTAGCTGAGGAAGATCGCCCGAGAAAGGTGAACAAAGAAAAATTGGTCATTGGGTTTTCAAAGAATGATCTTGCAGGAGTTCTGTATCCTCATGACGACCCACTAGTGATCAAAATGAGAATGAAGGAGGTAATGATTTCAAGAGTGCTAGTCGATAACGGTAGCTCGGCAGGCATCATGTTCTACTCGTGTTTCGATAGTTTAAATTTAAAGCTATCTCAATTGGAGCCTTACCACAGACCCCTCATCGGTTTTGCTGGCGAGAAAGTATTTCCACTTGGGATGATCAAGTTGGATATATTCATTGGTACATGGCCTTCTTGTCGGACAGAAAGAATACGATTCTTCGTGATGGATAAGAATGTCCATTCATCGTACAATATCATCATGGGAAGAGTAGGATTGAAGAAGTTCGAGGTTGTACCATCTACAGTGCATCAGTGCCTAAAATTTCCAACAAACTTCGGAGTAGGAGTTGTGAAAGGTGATCAGAAAGTAGCTCGGGAGTGCTATTATTCATCCGCCGAGCAAGATGAATTAGAAGAATCAGAGAAAAAGACTACTACCTATCAAGTAGATGAAGGTGCAGAAATCGAAACATTGGATCCTCGAGATGAGTCGCAACTCGTGAAAGGTCAAGTGGTAGAAGCTACTGAAAATATCATTCTGGACGACGAACACCCTGAGCGAACTACTCAAATAGGTTCATCGTTGGAGGCCTCATTAAAACAAGAATTGATAACTTTCCTTAGAATCAGAAGACAAACTTTTGCGTGGATTCATGAAGATATGCCTGGGATAGACCCAAACTTCTTATGTCACGAGCTCAATGTGAATAAAGAGATCAAGCCTGTGAAGCAGAGAAGAAGATTATTCAGTCCCGAGAAGAATCAAGCTATACAGGAGGAAGTCGAGAAGCTTCAGAAAGCTCGTTTCATTGAAGATGTTAAATATCCAGATTGGTTAACCAATGTGGTGATGGTAAAGAAGAAAAACAACAAGTGGAGGATGTGTGTAGACTTCACCGACCTCAACAAAGCATGCCCAAAAGATCACTTTCCACTGCCCCGAATTGATCAACTGGTGGATGCTACCTCGGGACATGAGTTGCTGAGCTTCATGGATGCTTATTCTGGTTATAATCAGATCAAAATGAAACCTGAAGACAGGGAAAGTACTTCTTTCATTACCCCTAGGGGAACTTATTGTTATAATGTTATGCCTTTTGGTTTAAAAAATGCAGGTGCGACATATCAGAGGCTGATGAACAAGGTCTTTGCTAAAAAAATCAGTGACAATATGGAAGTCTATGTTGACGACATGCTGACAAAAAGCAAGAAAGCTGGCGATCATCTAGTTGACTTAAGTCAAACTTTTGATCAACTAGATAAATATCAAATAAAGCTGAACCCGATGAAGTGCATATTTGGAGTACGAGAAGGCATGTTCCTCGGGTACATTGTCAATCAACGAGGTATTGAAGCAAATCCTGAAAAGATCAAAGCTCTGTTAGGGCTGCGATCTCCAATAACGAAGAAGGAAGTACAGAGTCTCACAGGACGAGTAGCGGCACTCAACAGATTTGTGTCGCGAGCGACTGATAGATGTCTCCCATTCTTCAAGACACTCAGAAAGACTTTTGAGTGGAATGATGAATGTGAGAAGGCCTTTCAAGACTTGAAGAAATACTTGGGAGCACCCCCACTGTTATCCAGGCCGGTGATGGGAGAAAGATTGTATTTGTAACTTGCAGTGTCCGAGAATACAGTTAGCTCGACGTTGATCAGAGTGGAGAATGGAGTACAAAATCCAATTTACTACACAAGTAAGGCCTTCCGAGGAGCAGAGATCAGATATCCAAGGATGGAGAAATTGGCACTGGCACTGATTGAGGCGAGTAGGAGAATGAGGCCATACTTTTAGGCTCATACGATATTAGTATATACCAATGTGCCATTGAGATAAGCCCTTCACAATCCAGAAAAATCAGGGAGATTGATGTACTGGGTAATAGAGCTCGGAGAATATGATATAATTTATGAACCCAGGTCATCACTAAAAGGGCAGGCTGTAGCAGATTTCATAGCGGAGTTCACCTATCCTGATACCCCCGAGGAGCAAAAGTTGCTCGCTGATCAACCTGTGGATGTTACAGGATCAACAAACACTGGCTCAGACCAACTCCGGTTGGTAAAAGGGCAAGTGGATGTTACAGGATCATTAAATTCGAGCTCAGACCAATCTAGGTTGGTAAAAGGGCAAGAAAAGATAATCGACGAGGAGCAAGAAAAATCCGGGAAGGATGGAAGGAAGCAGCAAATATTTCACCGAGGAACTCTGACTGATCAAAAATTTGAAGGCGAGTTACCTATATGGAGGCTATATGTAGATGGCTCATCTTGCACTGCAGGATGTGGCGCGGGGATAGTTCTGAGCACTCCGAACGAGGTCGACATGGAATATGCCTTGCGTTTCCAATTCAAAGCTTCCAACAATGAGGCTGAATATGAGGCCATGATTGCAGGGCTTAATTTGGCAAAGATTATGGAGGCACAGCAGGTTGTGATCTTCAGTGACTCTCAATTGATTGTAAACCAAATGATGGGAGTATCTGCAGTTAGAGGAGAATTAATGATCAGATATCATGCAAAGGCAAAGGAACTGTTGTCAGAAGTTGCCGCTATTCAGCTGGTCAGAATACCAAGAATGGAGAATGCGAGAGCAGATGCCTTAGCTCGACTAGCATCAGCTACTCGCACCGAGCTACGATGAACAATCCCAATTGAAGTGTTAGCTGGTCGGAGTATAGATGAAGATCTGACGATGAACTTTATCACCCTTAATTTGGGACCATCTTAGATGGATCCCATCAGGGTATATATCGAGGAGGGAGAATTGCCAATTGACAAGCTTGCAGCTAAGAAATTAAAGTTTAAAGCTGCTCGGTATGTACTAACTAATGGTGTTTTATATAGACGAGGAATTATGGAAGGTTTACAGAGATGTGTACATCCCACCGAGGTGAAAGATTTGATTGAAGAGATCCATGAAGGGTCTTGTGGAGCACATGTAGCAGGTCGAACACTTTTACAAAGGGTGATGATGCAGGGATACTACTGGTCGACGATGAGGGCAGATTGTATAGCTTATGCCAAGAAATGTGACAAGTGCCAGCGCTTTTCATCCATCCAAAGAACTCCACAAGTATTGTTGTCACCCATAACTTCCCCTTGGCCATTTGCCATGTGGGGAATTGATTTGGTTGGACCACTGCCAACGACCCGAGGAAGGTTCAAGTACCTCGTCGTCGCAGTGGATTATTTTACTAAGTGGGTAGAAGCTGAGCCACTCATTGATATGACATACGAGAAGGTGTACCAATTTGTTTGGAAGAACATCATTTGTCGATATGGTCTTCCTCGTGCTTTCATCACAGACCATGGAACATAATTTGATAACGAGGAGTTCGATGCCTATTGTCATCAATCAAACATTTTGAAGGTTCATTCAGCACCAGGCCATCCTCAAAGCAATGGACAAACTGAAGTGATAAACAGAACGCTGTTGAACGGTTTGAAGAAAAGATTGGATGATGCGAAAGCGAATTGGATCAACGAGTTACAATCAGTACTCTGGGCTTACTGAACTACTCCCCGAGTAGCAACTGGAGAATCGCCATACATGCTGGCATTTGGAAGTGAAGCTATCATACCAGCCGAGTTGGGCCTCCTAACACACAGGGTACTGAATTTCAATTCTCCTGTCAGCGATTTAATGAGAAGACTGGATTTAGACACGCTCGAGGAAGTCAGAGAGGAGGCAGCCATTAGAAATGTTGCTTACCAGCAGCGGACAACTTTGTTCTACAACAAGAGGGTGAAGAAGTGCGACCTGAAAGAAGGAGACTATGTGCTGAAGAAATTAATTCAAAAACATAATAAACTGGAGGCAAACTGGCATGGACCATACCGAGTTACAGAAGTTGTTCGACCAGGAACTTATCGAATATCAACTTTAGAAGGCGAGGAGTTTAAAAATTCCTGGAATGCAGAGCACCTGCGCAAGTATTATCAGTGATGTATATGTAACGCAGTTTCCATCAGTATGAATAAAATGACAATATTCTGCAAGTCTCTCTATTTATTGAAAATTTTTCGGGGAATACTAGTGCTATGCACTGCTCAGTACAGCTCGGCAGACTACTCAAGAAAATATTCCAAACTGTACCAAGTATGGTTGGTCGGGGATAAAAACCCACTAACTGTAGTTGGTCAACGAGGAGAAATATTCCTAAAAATGCCAACCTGTTTGGCTAGGAAACGAAATATTCCAAACTGTACCAACATAGTTGGTCGGCGAGGAGAAAATATTCCAAACTGTACCAACATAGTTGGTCGACGAGGAGAAAATATTCCAAACTGTACCAATATAGTTGGTCGACGAGGAGAAATATTCCTAAAAATGCCAACCTGTTTGGCTAGGAAACAAAAATATTCCAAACTGTACCAACATAGTTGGTCGACGAGGAGAAAATATTCCAAACTGTACCAACATAGTTGGTCGATGAGGAAAAAATATTCCAAACTGCACTAACTGTAGTTGGTCGACGAGGAGAATTTATCGACTTTGGTTAGTCGGACACATTTTATGAAAAAGACAAAAATTTACCAAGTATGGTTAGTCGGGGATTAACTCTCACTAACTATAATTGGTCGACGAGCACAATTTAACAACCTTGGTTGGTTGGAAAATTTTTAAACATAGTTATATTCATTACTTGATTATTAAGTGATCAAGAAACATTACTAATACTTGTAGCTTTTCAATTATTATTGAAATGGTCGACAAACAATACAATACTTGTTATCTTTTTAAAGATACATGAATATAAAGTATTCGATAACTACAAGAACAATAGCAATTAAGATTTGCAAACAGAAATGAAAGTTTTTCATTAAATTCGAAATAAATTACATTGATGATAAAATGAAAGTTACATTGATATGTATACTAACTGTTACATTAAAAATTCCTATTCTATTGGTCTTTTCCCATCAGCTTTCGATACAGGTTCCTCGCCAGCAGGCGGATCATTGAAAGACTGAGGAGAATTGATGAAGTTCAAACCCTTCAGCATCCTGACGTTCATCACAGAAGGTCGATCTAATAGATGCTCGGGACGAGATACCTCGATCTGAGAGCAAAGATTATAGTCACCGAGGTATTTTGAAATTAAGCTTCGAGGAATGGCCCGAGCAGGAATCCACTCCATCTCCAAGTTGTACGGTGGCGCAGGCAGGTCAAGCAACCCGAGATCATGGTAGTCCCATAGATAGTGTCCTTGTTCGAGCTTCAACACACCTAAGGCATTCAACTAGCCTTGCTTGTAGTACTCATTGTTGGCATTCTAGATACGATCATCCAAA
The DNA here is from genome assembly GCA_949130495.1 of Sambucus nigra. NCBI lineage: Eukaryota > Viridiplantae > Streptophyta > Magnoliopsida > Dipsacales > Adoxaceae > Sambucus > Sambucus nigra. Next base: position 452,883,737 of record OX422211.1, on the reverse strand, counting down.
TGGAATAGTGCTTCGTTGTATCCAGCCATCCAGAATTCCCTGGGCTGTTTGTGGAACTGATATGTTAGCCTTTCTAGCTGCTCGTGGAGATTCTTGACGAAAAGCTCTTTATTCTCCAAGACTGATTTCTGCACAGAGAGCTGTTTCTCCAAGTCCCTTATTTTCTTTGACATGTCAGACAAAGCCTGGTTCTTAGCCAATAATTGGAATGCTTGGTTCTCTAAGGCAGATGCTGTCCTCTATTCCTCGACCAGCACGCGAGCTGCTCTTCCTCATCCCCGAGGAGATGTGGAAGTGCCCGACCTCCTCAAGGTGTCCAACTCTTCCCTTAATTTGGCATTCTCAACCTCTAAAAATGAAAATCCCTCGTCAGTCACTGGGATTAAGGCTGTTGAAGAAGAAGCTACAGACTTCAACTGCGCTAGCTCCTTCTGCAAATTGTTATTCTCTTGCTCTAGCAGCTCGAAAATCTGTCTGCACTGTTCAACCTCACCCTTCAAAGTTCTCTCCCTCAACGAGGGATGTGTCTCTGGAAGAGCTCGGATGACTCGTCGACCTTCAATTCCTGAAGGGAAGCAACCCATCCGTCCCTGAAATACTTTACACTGCCATAATCCACTTGAGAAACCATGGCAGTACATCCCATATCCCAACCTTTGTCCCAGCCAGAGCTGAAGGACTTCTTCACGACAGCTTTCCTTTTGGCCTTCTCCAAAGCAAGCTTCTCGGACAGCAAAACATCAGCAGCTTTCAGTTTTTGTTCAGCTTCCTCCTTCTGCCGAGTTATTTCCTGGAGTTGGACCAACCTCTCCTCAGCAGCCTTGAGTTTATTTTCAAATTCCCCCGCAGTCTTGAGCTTCACATCGAGCTCTTTATTAGCCTTCTCCAAGGCATTCACTTTCCTCTCCAAATCCCTAGAGGCCTCAGCAACCCGAGTTTTCTCCTGCTCGGAGGAAGCAAGTTTCTTCTCCCAGACTGCCTTATCAGTATCGTACCTCTGGCGAGATTCCTCCAAGGACTTGGTAGCTTCTTCCAGAGCTCCCTCCACACTGGACGAGGAGCAAGAAGCTTTGATTGCTTCATCCTTCTTAAGGATTATGTTGAAGCAGCTCGTCAACTGTAAACCGAAAAAGAAAGCAAAGTCAGAAACAAATATGAGAAATAACAAAGGAAAATACAAAAATTTCAAAGTAAAGGTACTTACTGAAGCAAGATGATGAGCAGCCAAAGAAGTAACCATATCCCGAGTAAGGTTATCTTCATTACCTTGCACCTCGGGAATGGTCAAGGACTTTACCGAGCTCATGTCAGAGCTCGGGGGAACAGATGTGGGAACCCCAGTCTCAGCAGCAGGGGGCTGAATGCTGGTGTCAGCCAAATTGACCGAGGAGCTCTTCTTCAGCCTCCTCGGGGGAACAGGTACAACCAAGGAATAATCCTTGGTCGGTGATATCACAATCACCTCTCCAGGAGTAGCAGAGCTGCTCGGAGCCACTGCGGGCTTCTCGATAATCTTCGCAGGAGCAGCTGGAGGAGCTGCAGCAGTTTTCTTTGTCCCCTCCCTCGGGACATCAATCCTAATCCTTTTTACCTCCCTAGAGCCGGAGGAAGTTTTCTCAAATGGAGCAGGAGTCCTTCTCTTCTTCATCCTTTCGCTCAACGGAACATGAGATTCTGGCGAAGAACTTGCAGAGGATGGTACTGGCTCTGCTTCACTGATCACTGGACGAGCAGTGAAAGAAGTTGTATAGCTCTTGTATTGGAGCAGATAGGAGGCTGATCGAATGTGCTCGTCAGCAACCCTTTGATGTAGACCCCAGATAAGTCCCAAATGCCTTAGATTGACATCTGTTTCTTTTGGGCACTTTCTCTTGCTATCAACTGCAAATAAACAAACATTGTTATCAGTAACACATTTTATCAAACACAAAACAAACATGATTTCAAGATAAATAAAATAAAATAAAATAAACATAACCTATCCCATGGCCATAAGGAGGGCATCTGGGACCCTGGTAAACCTCATCTCCGATTAAAGGAGGGTGTTGCCAATTTTTTACAACAACCCCATGTTCAAAATAATCCTTGTTGGCATCAGGGAGATTGACAACTAAGGCTCTATTTATAAACCTAGTTTTTAAATAATAAATATTATCATTAACTGCCCATCTATAGCAGTACATGATTTCTGGAATCCCTATACGAGTTGCATGCACTTGATTTAATTTATGCACCCCATTAACTATTCTCCAGGTGTTGGGGGCTATTCGTGCAGGAATAACATCAAAGTACTGACAGAATTCCAAACACAGAGAATTTGGTGGAAAAGAAAATCCACACTCAGCAAAAAAGAGACTGGGGAACCAATGTCCCTCAGCCAAATTGAAATAATTAGAAGGCTCAGAAAGCTCTTCCAAGACAACCCAAGAGGGAATGGAAAAATCAGATCGAAATTTGTCAAGAGACTCAACTGGGTAAACCATGATGATGAATTAAAATAAATGAAGAAGAAGAAAGAGGATCTTACAGAAAAAAGATTGAAGCTGTTGACAATGAACGACGGAAGAGATGAACGCACAAGAGAGTAGAAGACAATGAAAAACTCGAAGATGAAAATTTGAAAAGATAGAAGACGATGGGAGTCTCTGTGAAGTTTAAATACCTTGCCTTGGGAACTGGATAAATAATGATTACAAAAAGGATGATTACGTGAACAACGGCTAAAAAGGCGAAAAGTGACGCGGGAATCGAAGCAAGCAGAAAAGTCCAAAAAAGCATGATTCTACGAATTGAGATGGAAAAATAAATATAAGGGAGATGATCCTAAAAATCAGGAACAACTATTTAAAGCTATCGTATTCCGAGAAAGAATGGTCCGTATTACTCAAATTTCGAACTACGAAACATTGGGGGCTTCTGTTGATACCAAATTTAATCTGCTGACTCGGATCAATCATATGAAGACATGTGGCTATCTACATGGCAACAACATGCACTTCCGAGATAATCACACGCTCCGAGGAACCATGTTACTCTGAGGAACTCATACCCTCCGAGGAACAGACCTCTCCGAGGAACTCATACGCTCCGAGGAACAGACCTCTCCGAGGAACTCTTGAATATCAGAAAGATTAGGCGGTCCGAGCTACTCAGGCGATCCGAACTGCATCTCGAATAAAACATTAATTGATGAATAACCAACAGTTCAACTGGTTCATTAAATGCTTATCATTTAGACGCACACGCTTAAAGGGCATTAAATGTATTACCCTTTCATATGTATATCATTTAATGTATCACCCTTTCATATGATAGCCTCAAGGCTATAAATACGTTGTACAATCCTCATTGTAGGGGATCTGATCCTAAATCCAAACTTTGGGATCCAGAACGGAATTTCTTATAATCGAGAATTCCCAAACACTCAGCAATAAAATAACAGTGGACGTAGGCCATTCTTATAAGGCTGAACCACTTTAAAATCTTTTGTCTCATTTATTTATCTGTGATTGAATTATTAGAGTGATCTAATTTTTTACATCAACACCATATACATCTGATTTACACCAATCAACTCACACCTCATATCCCTATAAATACAAGACGTTGGGTACCTCATTTTTATTATCTGCGAAAATTATTTTTACCCCAAAACTCTGATGAATTTGAGAAAAAGAGAGAAAGCGAGAGAGAGTAAATAAATTAGAATTTACATCTGGTTTCTTCAAAATATTGATTTCCTTTCGTAAATCAAAATCACAAACGAAGAATGGACCACACTCATTCTGAATCTGCACTTCGTTTTTCAAGAGTATAAATCTTTTGTAAGTGTTCCTCCCATGTCAGTAATTTTAGATCTGACTTTGGATCTATTTTGGTGTAAAAACTTCGCTGATTCATGTTGTAGGTAGAACTCTAAGAAAAACTCACTATTCTTTTAAAAATTTATTAGAAAACCACACACTCACTTGTTTTGATTGTTTATTGAGTTTTCAGTTTGATGAGTTTGATATGTTGTGGTACTTGTTTCTTATAAATCCATTTTCTAGAACAACTTGCATGTGTAGGTCTACTGGTTAATTACACCACATACAATTGGAAACAAAATCTTGTTCGAATTTGATCCATCTTGAGATCTTGTTTTGTGTATATTCTAGTTTTCTTGATTGGTTATGAATCTTTGTTTGTTTGAAATGTTTTGTTTTAAACTGAAATGGAAAACATTTGGTTCACTATATTCACATATGTTAACTTTAGAGATTTAAACTTATGGAGGACTTATTTGTAAAGACCTAAAACCTTAACAGTCCTTATTCTGTTGCTTGAACCATATACCTGACCTGTTCCAGTTGAGAACTTAGAACTGATTTTGGACTGAACCTTGAACATTGAAATACCGAACTATTTGACTATTTAAAATTGATTAAATAGTGTGTTAGATTAAATCTAGTTTAATCTAAACATATCTTTAAAACAGTCTTTGTATATTTGACTTTGTGCTTGTATTGTATATATTTTTCAATTCATATATTATTTTTGTATACATTGTTAAAATGTATATGATTACTTGATCTTAAGTGACATTTCAGGATCTATTATATATCTCATATAACTTGAAAATCACACACAGAACACCACTATTCATATAGGCACTGAATATTGTGTACATATTAAGATCGGATTTGAGTGTTCTGATTATTTTGAGAAGAAAAGATTGATAAACCTGTGTTAAATCAAAATACCTTTATTTAAATAGAAGAACAAAACATAAGAGTTGTTACTGATATTTAGGAAATCAAATTATTTCATTATCATTAGGGTTATAACATTAAGGGTGAGTGTGTCATATAAAACATAACACATCACAAAAGCACTGCACTACCGCACGTCACTATTAAAATCAATAGACTGAGCTGACCTGCACTAAGGAAGCTAGAGGTAAAGCTGAGATGTGAAGAAAGCAAAGTGGACAGGTGCTGCATAATGTGGCTAATTGTGGAAGAGCAACCATAACAGAGAGAAGCTTGGTTGAGATAGGTAATAGTTTTTTTTTCTGATTTATCCTACTTTAAGTCTTGTTTCATGTTTATAAATCGCTTCGTATTGATTTGTTTTATTGGACTTTGGTAGACTAGGTGACCCTAGAGGGACCGTTGTTTTTCCAAGGGGAAGGGTTTTTACGATGTAAAATAAATCATCGCGTGCTTTATATTTTGTAATAATCACTTAACTCGAAAAAGTAGAATTTAAGTCTAGAAACTTGCCTAAATAAACTGAGTTAGTTATTATCTTTTTAATCACCTAGTTTAATCAAGATAATAATTAGGACTTTAATTAACTTACTTAACCTTATTTAGTTTGTAGTATAGTTATCAATTTATGTAAAGATTAAATTGGTCCCCTCTTGATAATTTGTAAAAACTCGTAGGTATTTTGTGTTTAATCAACAATAGTTTACTTCAACACTATAGTCTATTGCGCCTTAGTCGCCTGCTCAGTTAAATTCATATACATCATGTTTTAAGCATCGGACTGTCGAATTTCCTTGTATTTTGGATATATTCTAGCAGAAGGCAAGACAAGGTCATGTAAGAAAAATCAACTCGATCGAATATCGTCAAGGCCGTCTATATCACGTTTTGGATATCGGACAGTCAAATTTCTAATCCTCCTTAGGTCATATCCTCACCCAATTTTTATATATAAAAGTTATAGTTTTCGAATTTTAATCCCGATTTAAATTCCACTTAAAACTTATTTTTATATATAAAAACCAACATTTTTACACACCAAAATTAAATAGATTCCAAAAATTATTTTTTCAAAATTTTTAATTTAACAAAGTTTTTTACGACTCAAAAATCACGGGGTGTTATATACTCCCCCACTAATACAGGAATTTCATTCCCGAAATTCGACGAAGCATAAATGTCAAATGTAAAGTTGCGCAAATAAAATAAGACTTACATATGCCTACTTGTAGAATGATACGATTGGGCGCCCATACACCCAAACCTACACGCACCTACCCCATGAACAAAGATACAATATATATCCTAACTACATATGTCCGTATAAATATGAAAATAAATGCGTACCACGCTCTCCCATGAATCACCACTCAATTTTATCTCCAAAAGTCATCGCAACACTAAAATCCTCAAATCAAATCATATCACTGCATCGATACTAGATATACCAAAAATTCATACTAATAATCTGCCAAATAAATATCGTCTCCAAAATCAACTCTAAGGATCCTCACATCAAGATTTACTACTTCTAACCTCAATGCCTGCGACGTCCTTAACACAAAACTCCCTATTTCCAAGAAACATAGCTAACATGTATGCTAGACCCAAAAGGGAATCAAAGATCGATACGTGAAACCTATAATAAACTTAAAACCTATGAGACCTAAGACCATGATCTGATACCATCTGTAACACCTCGCGCATTCTGGAAAGTGAGGTGGCCAGTCGTCACCGCCAAACTACATTGGGCGTCACTAAATAAGTTATCATTCTCAGCATGTGACAAAAACATGTGACATTTAAAAGATTTTCCGCAAGATAATATTCAGATCTATCCATAAAATATAAACATTCATGCAATTTAAAATCCATCACCATACTATCTCTAATATAAATCCAAATCCAAATTTATATAAAAACCTAAATGAAGTAATCCAACTATAAATATCTAACGGAAACCGTAAACAACCGTGGAACCGATTACCTCACCAATTCCATAAATAAAATTCTCATAATAAAAGTGACGGAATGGAAAGTAAATCTAAACTACTAAAGCAAGTAAAATAAATCTCCAACTGCACTCTAAAAAATATCTTCAATCACACTGGTGCATCTACTTAAGGACTATACCTCAAATGTTAGTCAACGCAATAGGTCAGAGCCCACCGCATGAATACTAGCTATTCCTCCCAATTAGGGTCCGTAAACCCAGACAATAGCATTATATATGATAAATCACAATAGGGTATTTTAAATTAAATTAAATATATATTAACATGCTAGTAAAAATAAAGTTCTACCATCTACCCACATAACTAAGCCACCACAATTGTTAAAATCCAATTATCCATTTAAACTATGATTTAGACATTAGCTCTTATCCCCTTTATCAGTTCTGCACACACTCTTGGCACGTTTAAGGTTCTACACATCACACCCATTCCCTTTACTACAACCAAAAAACTCAATTTTTGTCATCTCTGCACATACTCACGAGGTTCCACACACGACACGTCACTATATCTAGTCAACCCAATATCTGTCAGCCCTAGATATACTTGTGACGCTAACATACCCCCATGTCGCTATAGCTAGTCAACCTGATTATTCCTAGCCCTGCACATACTCGCGATGCAAATTCATTTTAATACTCGTTTATTATCTTAGGCATTAATTATCAATTTTCTCAAGTTCTCATTATTTTCTATTAGCACCATCTTTTTACTGTGCATATATTTCTCAAATTACCCCTACTCCCATACCTAGACATCTCCAAAAATGTAAGTGTATCCTAGACTATCATTTAGGACAAATACCTACCTATAACTACTACCTAGCCTCGCACATAGGCTCACGATCCAATGAAAATGATGTACAATTCAACCCCACCTCAGAATCATCCATCCGAAAAAACCCACACTATTTATTCCCATACCTAGAATGCGTTACCAATAACTAAGGCCTACCTGTCCCACACTAAGCAAGTAACCTAAAAATAAGGTGAGATCAATAACTACCCCAACGATCTCTTTGTCTTCGCGATATCAATAATCACATATGTCATAGTTTTAACTTCTTACAACAATTCTTTAAATAATTCGCAAGATCACTATTGATCCAAATTATGTCCATTTAATTAAAACAATTTATTTTCTCATCAATTTATAATATTTTTATTCACATAAATATTATTCAGAGCATAGAACGATAAATCTCTACTCTACAAGATGAACATAACGAACGTGGTTTTACATGTCCAAATCAATATATAACATCCCTACGATTTACTCTACATGCGAACATCATGCGGAATTCCAACCTCTAATCTAAGTACGCAAGGGTTTTGAGTCTTAATTCGTATTACAGATTTGAATAAAATCAGTACCAAACTTTAGTTTCATTTTTCCTAATTAGTCTTTCTAATTGATTTTAAGAAAACAATAATTATTAGTGTTTAGGCAACATTTATAATACGTAATACCAAAGGAGAACAATAGAAGTATTCATGCCTATAAAAATCGTTTGAAGAATCTAATTGGATGGTTGTGTTCCGCTTGAGAAAATTGTGAAAACACGTTCTTGGACGATCTTGCGATATCTTGGTTTTATTCTTCAAATCATGGGTTGAAACTTATTTTTTATGGGATTTACGTTTTGTAGATAAGAGGAGATAATAATTTAGGAGGTTACTTGTTTTTTAGAAGAGTTAAAAGTGTTTTGAAAAGTCTAAACTCATCCATAATATAAATGATTTAAAGAAAGAGTCCTTATCAAACACAAACACACAAAAATACATTTCGGACGATCGGACCATCGAAATTTACTAAAATTTTGATATGTTGTAGCTAAAGGCGTGCTGAATCGGCTGTCCAAAAATCAGCTTGATCGGATGTTGTTGAGTTTGTCTGCATCATGCTCTAAAGATCATACCGTCGAATTTCCTTGAATTTTGGATATATTCTAGCTGAAGGCGAGACAAAATTGTGAAAGAAAACTCAACTCAATCGGATATCGTTATCATTGTCTGCATCACATTTTGGAGATCAAAAAGTAAAATTTCTTATCCTTCTTAGGTCAGATCGTCCCCCGATTTTTATATAAAAAGTTATAATTTCCAAATTTTAATCCCGATTTAAATTCAACTTAAAACCTATTTTTATATATAAAAATCAACATTTTTACATGCCAAAATTAAATAGATTCCAAAAATAATTTTTCAAAACTTTTATTTTAACAAAGACTTTTACAGCTAAAAAATCACAGCGTGTTACATTGGTTGACCTCCCACATACTCGCCTAAGATTGTAAAAATCACCTAAATAATTTGTTGGTCCTACCCTGACGTAGGCCCAGAGGCCGAATCAAGTGGGCTAATAGGGAGATGTGCTTCAAGTGGGATAATAGCTTCCATTCCATAGGTGAGCATGAAGGGTGTTTCCCTAATAGGTCTTCTAGGCATGGTACAGTAGCCACAAGGACATGGGGGAGCCCTTGAATCCAGGCACCCTTTGCTCTTTCTAGACTCTTTTTTCAACCGTCGAGCATCATTTTGTTGGAAACTTCTACTAGACCATTGCTCTGGGGGTATGCTACAAAACTGAAATGATGCTTGATGCCATGATCATCATAAAATCATTGAAAGAATATGCTTTCAAACTGTGTGCCGTTGTTTGTGATTATAGCTCTTGGTACCCCAAAGCGTGTTATAACGCTCTTTCAGATGAACCTTGTCATATCGGCATCACAAATGTTCACTAGAGATTCTGACTCTACCCACTTGGTAAAGTATTCTGTGCCGACGAGAATATACTTATGGTTTCCAGGTGCAATAGGTAGTGGTCCCACAATATCCCATACCCATTGTTGAAATGGCCACGGACTGGTCTAGGATTTGAGGTCTCTAGCTAGTTAATGAACCACGGGGGAGAATTTTTGACATTTTCCACATCCCTGAACATAGATACTTGCATACCTTTTCATGTTTGGCCACTAGTAGACTTTTTTGATTGCTGAGAATGCCAATGATCTTCCTCCTGCGTGACTCCAACAAATACCATTATGAAGCTCGCTAAGAAATTACTCGATGTCTTGCGGGTGGACGCATTAGAGGTAAGGGCCTGTGAAGGATGTTTTTATAGAGTTTCCCCTTGGGTCAAATTAGAAACGGTCTAAATGTCCTTAGAGAGCTTAAGACATGGGTGGTTGAATGCCCTTAGAGATCTTAAGACACCCAAAGATTCAGAGTTATGACTCAAATACCAAGGAGATTGCCCAGCTTACCGTCATCCCCCATTTTTAAAGGACGAGACATGGATTCCCATCGACATTCCTACCCAACTGATGCGACACTACCTTTAAGACAACGAGGAGGTGTTTGCCTCCAATCCAGATGATGGTCGAAGAACACGCATAGCTGAATATCTAGCTCGCCATCTGTAGCTTGTTTGAGTCCTTGTATGATTTTTTATATTTTCTTGTATATTTGTACTCTTCAGTCTTTTATCAAAATAAATAAAGTCTGTTTATTATCATTGTCATATTTTGGGCATGCGTTGACTAAAAATAGTTAATAATTACTTTTGTATTTTGTTTGCCGACTAGGAAGAGTTGATACCTACAAATCAATTAGGACGTTTTTGACCAAATAATATTGTTAATCATTTTGGGCCTTTCGCTGACTAAATGAGTTTGTATATTACGTTAATCATCTTGGGCCTTTTTCGACTAAATGAATTAGTAACAAGTGTTAATCATTTTGGGCCTTTATCAACTAAATGAATTAGTTACTCATGTCAAACATTCTTCCAATCGAATATTCCTTAGAAATATCATTCCATCTACCTTACCTTTTAGGTTGTGTCGTCACACTCCCTTAGGCCTAGGTGAGATGATGGAAATAATGCACCTGATTAATGGGCCATATTAGTTTTTTAGCGACTAACACAATTAGTGACCAACTTGGGTTGGCTTTTTGCCTAAGGATCCCCTCAGACTTTTATTGTCGCTGGGGAAACTCATGAGGTCTGTTGTGTTTATTTATGAAAAAAATCTGGGGATTTCAGTAATTGAAATAAACTTATCTGCATATTGTAATTCGTATGAACCATTCTTGGCATAATGAGATTCCTCGATTGAAATAAGTTGAATAAAGTATTGTAATCCAAAGGAGTCATGTTCTGCATGAGGAAGTTCCTTGGTTGAAGTAGGCTGAGCAGCTTACTATAACCAAGTGTGATTCTACTTAGCGTTGAGAGAGTGGAGCTATCATTTGTAAATGGTGCATAATATTGAGATACATAACATAAAATTGAGATAGTCAATATGCAAAAGCGAAATGCGTGTTTATTTTTTGAATAATAACTTGAGAGCAACATAAGTTTGAAATGAAATTTGTATAAACTAGATGTGCTAAAAAAGATTAAGATGACTAAATGTATAACTTTTTGAGGTTGAACACATTTCATGTTCTTGGTATCCCCCTGCCCTCCCGCATTTCCAAGTGATAAGATCATTTAAGGCCGTCCCTGATTACCTTGAAAGGTCCTTCCCAGTTTGGTCCCAATTTGACATCTAACGATCTTACTGCACCGCTGAGGACTTTCCTTAGGACGTTATCCCCTACCTAGAATTTCCTTGGGTTGACTCTCTTATTATACTGGTTTGCCAGTTGCTTCTGTTATAAATCCAGCTGGATCATGTCATGCTCTCTTCGTTTGTCCACTAAGTCAAGTTCAGTGCGCAAGGCATCATCGTTTAGCCCTTGGTCGACCAAGTAGGTTCTCATAGTAGGGAGACCTGCTTCAAGTGGGATAGTAGTTTCCATTCCATACGTTAGCACAAAGGGTGTTTCCCTAATAGGTCTTCTAGGCATGGTACGGTAGGCCCAAAGGACATGGGGGAGCCCGTGCACCTAGGCACCCTTTGCTCTTTCTAGCCTCTTTTTTAGACCGTCGTGCATCATTTTGTTGGAAGCTTCTACTTGACTATTGCTCTGGGGGTAGGCTACAAAACTAAAAGATGCTTGATGCCATGCTCATCATAGAAGCTTTGAAAGAAACAACTTTTAAACTTTGTGCCGTTGTTGATGATGATAGTTCTTGATACCCCAAAGTATGTTTTAATGCTCTTTTAGATGAACCTTATCATATTGGCATCACGAATGTTTGCTAGTGATTCTGCCTCTACCCACTTGGCGAAGTAGTCTGTGCCGATGGGAAAATACTTATGACTCCTAGGTGCGATAGGTAGTGGTCCCGTAATATCCAATCCCCATTGTTCAAATGGCCACAGACTAGTCAATTATTTTAGGTCGCTAGCTGCTTGATGAACCGCGGGGGAGAAATTTTAGCATTTTTCCACATCTCTGAACATTGATACTTGCATCCCTTTGCATGTGTGACCACCAATAGCCTTCTTTGATTGATTAGAATGCCAATGATCTTGCTCCTATGTGACTGCAACAAATACCATCATGAAGCTCCCTGACAAATTGCTCGGTTTCTTGAGGGTGGACGCATTAAAGGTAAGGGCGTGTGAAGGATCTTTTGTAGAGCTTCCCCGTGGGTCAAGGTAGAAACGGGTTGCCTTTGCTTTTATTTGGTGAGCTAATTTCCTATCATCCGGTAGTGTGTCCCTATATAAGTAGGCAATGATAGGATCCATCAAACTAGGGGCTCTTTCTATGAGAAGGACCAACTCGGTGACCACTATATCGTAAATGATAGCCTAGGCGAGGAACTCGACCCGAATAGTCCTTCTGAGATCGAACTCCATTACTGAGCTTAGGGTTTCTAAGGCGTCAACATGACCATTTTTACCTCGAGGGAACTAATGAATGTGAACTTTATCAAATCCTTCCATAAGATCTCTCACCACGATAAGGTAGGCTGCCATCTTGTCACTTTTTGTATTTAAATTTTTGCTAACTTATTTGGAGACCAGATTGTAATTGTTGAACATGTTGAGGCACTTTGCCCCTAGTAGTTGGGCCTTATGTCGGCTAGCTATCAGTGCTTCGTATTCGGCTTTGTTATTGGAGGCTTCAAATACTAACTTGATTCCTTGCTTGATGAGAGCATCTTCTGGTGTGACGAGGATGATACCTACTCCTTACCCCTTTTAATTGGTGACTCCATCAACATATAGGGTCTAGTCCTCAGACTGTGCTTCCTCATTTGTTGACTGCTCCATTTCCTGTCAGTTAATGGGCTTATCCCCCGTGAATTCGGAAATGAAATCGAATAAGTCTTGTCCCTTAATTATTATTTTTGGTTGAAAGTGAACATCTAACCTTCAAAGATTGATCGACCACTTTGAGAGTCGTCCAGAGCTGTCGCCTTTTCGAAGAAAAACCTTGAGGGGAAATGAAGTCATCACCGCTATTGATTGAGATTCAAAGTAATTTTTTAGCTTCCTAGAGGCAACCACCAGTGCGTAGGCTAGCTTTTCCAAGGGCAGGTGGCGTTGCTTTGCATCCAGGCCTGGCCTAGTAGATAGGATACTTTTCGCCTACCTTTTTACATACCAGGGCCAAGCTATTAGTATGGTCTGATAGTGTGAGATAGAGGTACATGGGATCTCTATTATTGAGGATCACCAACAGGGGTGGTTTGCTGAGGTAGGAATTAATCTCTTCCAAAGCTCTTGAGCAGTCATCATTCCTTCTTTAGTAGATGAAAGAATGGTCGATAAGATTTTGAGGACTTGGAGATGAAGCGATTGAGTGCTGCGACCATCTTAGTAAGCTTTTGAATATCCTGCAATGTCCTTGGGGCTAGACCTTATTGATCTCATCAATCTACTTTGGATGGGACTCAATCCCTAGTTCGCTGACTAAATAACCCATAAATTTAACTGATTGGACACCAAATGAACACTTTTTTTTGGTAAGGTATTTTTCATACCACGAGGTGTTCGAGACAGCTTACACGTACCTCGACTAATCTCCGCTCGCAGTTCGTGGTTTTCGCTGGCCAAGCATTATTTTGACACTACCAGGGATCGAACTGGGGACCAAACCCAATCCACCCACAAACAGTGTCCCAGTGGCAACCTTATACCACTGGGACAAGAGGCTTGGTTACCAAATGAAACACTTCCTTGCGTTAAATTTCATCTGGTACTTCCTGAGGATTTCGAAGGTTCTGACTAAGTCCGTGAGGTGGTCATCTTTATTTTTGCTCTTGACTAACATGTCATCTGTGTATAATTCCATGGTGTCTCCTATTTAATGCTTGAACATCTTCGTGACCATCCTCTAGTAAGCTTTCCCTGCATTATTTAGGCCAAATAACATGACCTTGTAGCATTATAGGCCCACTGGGGTTATAAAGGATGCTTTGTCTTGGTCGGGACTGAACAATGAAATTTGATGGTACCCTGATTAGGCATCTAGAAATCTCTTTCTATCGTGGGTTGTCGTGGATTCAACTAACTGATTGATATTGGGCAGTGGGAAACAGTTGTTGGGGCAGGCTCTGTTGAGGTATGTGAAATCAATGCAGACTCTCCAGTTACCGTTTCTTTTTTGTACGACCTTTGGGTTAGACAATCACTTGGGAAAATAAACTTCCCTAATGGATCCTGTAACTAGAAACTTCCTAACTTCGTTCTCCATCGCTTTATCCTTTGTGGGGGCTATTGGATGTGCCTTCTGAGTAATTATCTTGAAGGTTGGGTCAACATGTAAATGGTGGCAGGCTACGTTGGGATCAATTCTAAACAAATCATATAGCTCCTAGGCGAAAACATTAAAATTTCTTCACAAGAAGGCAATCAACTCTTTCTTTTTGTGATCATTAAGTGCAATTTTAATCTGAGTAAGATGGATCCTGGTCTCTTCCACCCCTGGTCGGCCATACCTTAGTTGCTATTTAGAGGGTGCATCCCCCCCTTGGGCTTCCTATGTGGCGTCTTTTGTCTCTTTCTTCATTTCCTTCGGGGGTGAATGGCTGCAATGAAGCACTTCCTTACAGTGGTCTGCTCTCCATGAATCTTAACCATGCCCCGATCTGTGACACACTTGAGCTTCTAATGGTAGGTAGATGGTACGACTTTCATGGTGTACAGTCGGCCTCTACCTAGAATGGCGTGATATGGGGACTCTATGTCAACCACCAAGAATTCAATCAATTTTATGATATTTCTTATTCTAATCGTTAAGTATATCTTTCCCAATGGCACCGTAATTTTCCACATGAAGCCGATCAATAGAATTGTGGCCTCCTTGAGGGCAACTAAGTTGAGATTCAACTTTTGGATTAACTCTAGGTACATCATCTCTAATAAGCTTCCCTAGTCTACCAGTAACTTGTCGACGTCCCAGTTTATGATTCAAAGGGTAATCACGAGCGCATCATGGTGGGGAGTCCTCACCCCAATCAGATCTTCCTCTGTAAAGACGATGCGTTTGGTGTAGTCAACATCTTATGGTCGTTGGCACTTGCCAGCTTAGTTTTTTGTAAGGTCAATCTTGAATGACTCCATGACAGCAGTGACCTTCTTTAGTTCCATCCAAACAACGTTCTCTTATCTTTGCTTCAGGCAGTCGCTCCATGAATCGCCGCGAACTCCTATCCCATGTCATCATCAAGAACATTATTCGATTTCTAGTCGCCATTGGCTGTGACCTTATCGTCCATCTTCTCTATGTATTCATTCATGTGTCCAGCCTGAGACATCTCTTTTAAATGCGACTTTAGCAATTTTTAATTCTCTGTCCTGTGGCCGCCTTCCATGTGGAATGTGCATATCGACGCGTTATTCCTCTTCGTAGGGTCACCACCCATCTTCCCGGGCCACTTGACAAATGAATGACCCTTGATCTTGCTCAAGAACTTACAAATTAGTTCTTTAAAGACTATGTTAATAACCTATAATGCCTTTGAAGGATCGGCCTTGCTCCAATTTTTGGATCCGTTCTTGCCCCCGTTCTTATTCCCTTTATTTGGAGTGTCACTTTTTTCTCCTCCTTTACTTTCTTTTAATCGACCATTGTCCCCTGGGGTAGATTGAACCACTTCCTCAAACTTAACGTATTTTTAATACGTTCCATGAGGATGTCAATGGTGTTAGTCTCTTTCTTCGTTAGGGACTAGTGCAGTAGAGATGTGGTCGGTAGACCAATCTTGAAGGGCGTAATAACAACCTCCTGCGAGTAGTCTTCCACTTCATTTAAGACCTCTCAGTACTTCTTAGCATAATCATGAAGGTTGTTTTGCATATTTTTGTTCATAATGAGTAGTGAATCCATCCTCTCAGGGTGGGAACTGCTGGTTATGAAGCGAGTAGTAAAAGCCTCTACTAGGGCCTTGAAGCTCTTGATTAACCTGTGGGGCATCTTTTTGAACCACTCTGAGCTACGTCATGTAGGCTAGAAGGGACTATTCAACACATCAAGGCATCATTGTGGTTCCACAGGGTCTTCGCTTGCCTATAATGCCGAACATGGTCTATGGGATCCATCTTTCCATCATAGATTTTAAACTCGTTGTTAACGCAAAAATTCTTCTACGAGGACCAATCAGAAAAGGACACATGTCATCCTACGTGGCAATATTCGACATCCGTGGAGAGTTGGTCGGCACTCGAGGAGTATTAGTCGGCACCCGAGGAAAATTAGTTGGCACCCGAGGAGTATTAGTCGGCACCCGAGGAGAGTTGGTCAGTACCCGAGGAAAATTAGTTGGCACCCGAGGAGTATTAGTCGGCACCCGAGGAGAGTTGGTCGGCACCTGAGGAGAGTTAGTCGGCACCCGAGGAGAGTTGGTCGGCATACCAACCAGGAAGATCAAAGGATAACTATGCATTTAATTTGCATTAATGAAGATGGCAGCGCATTTAATGAGCCTTAATGTACATTTATACGGTATTAATAGATGACAACACATAGCATACCAAGCAATTCAACAATTAGATTCGTTGAATGTAGACATAAATGTCTACATACAATGAATCTCTTTATCTCCCATCACTATAAATACATGTATCCCCTTAGCCAAAAGGGAGGAGATCCGAGAGAACCTAGAAACACCATACACAAGATCCACATCTTTTCTCTCTCTACACCCTATGGTGCTATTGTAAACCCCTGGGAATAAAATAACAGTGGACGTAGGCTTTATTCATAGCCGAACCACTTTAAAAATGTTTGTCTCTTATGTGCTTGATTAGATCGCTTTAATCTATTTACCTGTGATCATAAAAATGGGATTCGGTCCAGTTTTTTGCATCAACAGATTGGCGCCGGCTATGGGAACGTGTTACAAGCATTGTTCTCCATCAAAAGCGAAGTTTTTTTTATTTTCTCTATGTATAATCAATTATATATTATACATATATCTTTTGATTCAATTATGATTTTTATGTTTATATACATAAATTAATTGTCCAATTTTTATCCGCAAAATATTGCATATCATGATTTTAAAATCATAACTGTTAGATTAATTCTTATTTAGAAATCTGAAAAATAGTGGATTTCATAAATCATAACTTTTTGCTTAATTCTCAAGTTTCAATTTTATATCATGGAATAAATATTTTAAATGATTACATATACCAATATATACGACGGTGGTAAGATTTGATAATTTTCATTATAAATTTTGTAAGATCTTTGATGTCTATTCAAATTCCCATCATATTTTTAATCAAAGAATGGGAAAAGGTTAAAGACAATAAAAAGTTTTCTCATGGAAATCATGACCCAGATCTATTTTCTCTCTCTTCAAGTTTGAGTCTCTTTGCATTCATTTTTATGAACTATATACTTAATTTGGTTCACATGCCATCCAAGTCAATAAAGTCTCATTGATTGATTTTGATATAAATTTGGTAATAACTTCGATCATTCAGCATATTTTTATCTCTCTAAATAGGGAATAGTAAGGGATCAATATAAAAAATAATTTTCTCTCACCTTAAAAACCATTACCCACCTCTTGTAAAAAAGGATCAATTAAACAATCATGACCATATCGAGACTTTGGGCATAAATTTGAGATGTTGGCTCCTCGTTCATCACACCACAGGGTTTCTTTATCGGAATCACACGATATAGTGGATTAGATAATTATTCATTTAATTAACATTCTTAATGCTTAAATTTTACATCGAATGTTATTTTCTAATCTAAGGATTCGAGATATTCTGGTCATCCATCCATATTGTTGGTCGGCATCATCTTGGGCCATCTTTTATTAAAGGGAAGCTTAACCAGACCAATTTTATTTGTCGGAGATAAGATGTGAAGATCCATCAGGAACGTTGAAATAATTTTATCCAACTACGAGGTATCTTATTATTGGTCGGAGACTCATATTGTAGCTCGGTGGATCCAATTACAGGTCGACGATCATCTACTTCTTGATCGGCGACATCTCAGTCTTGTTCAAAGGGTTCAATTTATTAGTCGGCAACTATCCAACCATCCACTTCTTGGTCGGTGACATCTGATGTTGTTCGATGACCATCCAACAACTCATCTGCAATATCAATACACCATTTTTGTTGATCGGCGAAATTGCTCAGCTGGTCGGGGACCATTTGCTTCTTGGTCGACACCATATATTCTATAACTTGAGATATCCTTAAATGTTGGTCGACAACATCCATGCCGTTTGTCGGCAGCAGTAGAATCTTGGGGTATTAAAAAATGCGAAGCACCCCAGATATTTCTTTAAACACGAGTTCAGCTCGAGGACAAACAGGGGCTTAAGTCTTTTTTAACTTGTGATCACCCAAAAATATTTTTAAAGCCAAGTGATAAATAATTTTCAAACATCAACTTATACCTGATTAGTTGTTGGAGATTAAATAACTTTACAAAAAACTCTACGTCTTATTTATGGCGCATATCTAATAATAATTTGTCCATCTCACACACATTTGGCATAAAACATATTATTTCATATTTTGAAATTTTTATTGCCTTATGCTGATACACATCACATATTGTTTGGCTGAATAATTATTCCCATGATAATAATTATTTTCTCTAGTCTCGACAGGTGCTCGAAAAGCTTATTAAAATTTCATAGGGACGAGATTCAATACCGATGAAAGCTCTCGTAAACCTCTGGAAAAGTAGTATTGCTCGACATCAGGCAATTGTGCCTCGACATATCAGCCAACATATATTATTTCATTTTTTGAAATTAATATTTTTATTTCTCAAGCATATACATATCATATATTGATTGGATGAGTAAATTATTCTCACAACTAATTAATTCAGCCTACACAAATGGTAGAGCAAGATATTAATTTTTACAAGTACAAGACTCAACGCCGACGAATGCTCGAAAACAATCTGGAAACTATTATCATTGCTCAGCATTATGAAATTTCACCTCAGCAAGGAACTATATATTTTATTATTGCTTTGATTTGTGCTCAAGCACGAATTATTCTATATCCGTTCGGATTCATATTTTATATTTATCTCAGCATGGAGCTCGAAAAATTTCTTCTCTCCCTATATATTCAGCTCCGAGGAAAAGCTACAACAGTTATTATATTTCACCCCTAACGGATAGTTGGTCGGGGCAATTCTTATTTATATTCAGGCCCAGATATCGGCTCAAGCACAAATTATTCTATATATCCCTTGGGATTCATATTCTATATTCATCTCAACATGGAACTCAGCGAGATACTTATTATCATATTCAGCTCCGAGGAGAACTATAATATTTATTATATGTCACCCCCAACGGATAGTTGGTCGGGGTAATTCTTATTTATATGCAGGCCCAACAAAGTTCTCGGCCATATTCTTATGTTCTAGAAAATATTATTCTTATTCGGCATTATGCAATTGTGCCTCAACAAGATACTTATTCAGCTTTAAGGAGAAATACAACATTCGTTGTATTTCACCCCCAACGGATAGTTGGTCGGATAATTCTTATTTATATTCAGGCCTGACAACGTTCTCGGCCATATTCTTATGTTCTGAAAGATCTTATTCTTGTTCGGCATTATATAATTCTACCTCGACAGATTAACGAGTCATTTTATTATTTTTAATTATTCTTTATATCTATTTGGATGCATATTCTATTCTTATTTCAGCAAGGAGGTCTCCAACATTTATATTATCTTATTCTCAACAATCTGTTGGCCAGCTCCAAGGAGGTCTCCAACATTTATATTATCTTATTCCCAACAATCTGTTGGTCAGCTCCAAGGATGTCTCCAGCATATATTATCTTATTCCCGACAATCTGTTGGTCAGCTCCAAGGATGTCTCCAGCATTTATTATATCTTATTCCCAACAATCTGTTGGTCAGATCCGAGGAAGTCTCTATCATTTATTATCAAAAATGTATTCCTCCGGGAAGTAAAACTTGTATTCTTCCGGAAAGTAAAGCTACTTGTATTCCTCCGGGAAGTAAAGCTACTTGTATTCCTCCGGGAAGTAAAGCTACTTGTATTCCTCCGGGAAGTAAAACTTGTATTCCTTCGGGAAGTAAAGCTACTTGTATTCCTCCAGGAAGTAAAACTTGTATTCCTCCGGGAAGTAAAGCTACTTGTATTCCTCTGGGAAGTAAAGTTACTTGTATTCCTCCGGGAAGTAAAGCTACTTGTATTCCTCCGGGAAGTTAAGCTACTTGTATTCTTCCGGGAAGTAAAACTTGTATTCCTCCGGGAAGTAAAATTTGTATTCCTAAAAATGCCAACTTATGTTGGTTAGGAAGTAAATCTATTACTAAAAATGTCAACTCAGGTTGGTCGGAAATAAGAAGCTGTCAACTACAATTAGTCGGAAACATTTTATGAAAATGTGAAAGCGATCAAGCAAAAAGCATTCAAAGTTCACATTCCACACTTGGGGGCTTCTATTACAGATACATTTATTCATTCGGTGGCACATTCTTATAACATCATGCAGTCGAGCATCAAATTCAACTCCACAAACTCACACGGTAGGGGCCCCGACTAATTATCATTCAGGAGTTGTTTTTTCTTGCTCAGGAATTATTTTTGATATTGAAGTTCAGGAGGCTATTGAAGTTCAGGAGGTATATTGAAGTTCAGGAGGAATTCAGAAGTTCAGGAGGCATATTCAGGAGTTATTATGCACATACTATTGAAGTTCACAAGTCAAATTTAGCATCTACAACACTGAGATCTTTACTACTACTATCCCGACCAACATTGAAGAAGAAGTTGTATGAAAATGTTTAGAAGTCCACCACTAGCTTGGTACTAATCAGATTGAAGAGTTGGGTTCAAAAGCTATTATATTACTCGACAAAGTATTCAGAGAATCATAAATCAGAAGAATCAAGCACGTGAAGTTAGCAGTCAGTTGCTCGGCACAGGAGGCAGTTGGTCAGCTAGCAAACCAATCAACATACTTGAATATTATGACAAACTACAAGCTACATACTATGGCATGGATGCATCCAAATTCCCAGGGGTGATACATAGCACACGGAGTTCCTCAAAAGAAAGATTAGCAACCATCGATCAGCCTGTATCATATGTCGTCCAGGAGATAATGCACTTTATGTTGAACAAATCAAGAAGGTAGATCAAGAATTTCACGAGCACCGAGCAACACTGCAGAATAAATACTCCATCCTTTCAAGTAAACCATCAAGCATGGAGCATTGGGGGCTTCTGTTAACGCAAAAATTCTCCATCTACGAGGACCAATCAGAAAAGGACACATGTCATCCTACGTGGCAATATTCGACATCGTCGGTTGGCACCCGAGGAGTATTAGTCGATACCCGAGGAAAATTAGTTGGCACCCGAGGAGTATTAGTCGGCACCCGAGGAGAGTTGGTCAGTACCCGAGGAAAATTAGTTGGCACCCGAGGAGTATTAGTCGGCACCCGAGGAGAGTTGGTCGGCACCCGAGGAGAGTTAGTCGGCACCCGAGGAGAGTTGGTCGGCATACCAACCAAGAAGATCAAAGGATAACTATGCATTTAATTTGCATTAATGAAGATGGCAGCACATTTAATGAGCCTTAATGTACATTTATACGGTATTAATAGATGACAACACATAGCATACCAAGCAATTCAACAATTAGATTCGTTGAATGTAGACATAAATGTCTACATACAATGAATCTCTTTATCTCCCATCACTATAAATACATGTATCCCCTTAGCCAAAAAGGAGGAGATCCGAGAGAACCTAGAAACACCATACACAAGATCCACATCTTTTCTCTCTCTACACCCTATGGTGATATTGTAAACCCCTGGGAATAAAATAACAGTGGACGTAGGCTTTATTCATAGCCGAACCACTTTAAAAATGTTTGTCTCTTATGTGCTTGATTGGATTGCTTTTATCTATTTATCTGTGATCATAAAAATGGGATTCGGTCCAGTTTTTTGCATCAACACTCGTGTATTCATAATAACAGCTAAATACATCATTGGTCAAACATAATTGCCTACACATGGTAAACCTTTAACCACTTATTGTTAATATTGAATGGTTTATCTTCTTCCATTTTTGAAATTAAGCAATGACCTGAGTCATGAGCCTCCTTTACAGTGAAAGGTCCCTCCCAATTCGCTCCAAACGTAGGTAGAGGAAGCCCCCTGATATGTTTAACTACTGCCTTCAAAACAAGATCTCCTTCCACGAACTTCCTTGGTCTCACTAAGTTATCATATGCCCTGGAGAGTTATCTCGTGTACATTTAAAAGTATTGCATCGCATTATCTCTGTGTTCATCTAATGCTTCCATCTGCACATGTCTATTCTGAGGGAGCATGCTGCTTCGCAAGGCATATCGAGCCGAGGGAACTTCTAACTCTACTTGGAGAATTGCCTCAGCCCCATAGATAAGAGAGAACGATGTATACCCCGTAGGCTTCCTCTTAGTCATCCTATAAGCCCATAAAATGGTTAATATCTTGTCATCCCATGATACTGGGAAATCCTCCATCATTTTAGCCAAGATATTGACTAAAGTCTTATTAGTCGCTTCAGCTTGACTGTTTCCCTTTGGGTACGCCACCGTCGAAGTGTGATGGATAATGGAGTATTTTTTTGTGAGCATCGTTACCTCTGAATTGATGAAAGGGGTTCCATTATCTGAAAGGATAACCTTTGGGATCCCCAAATGGTAAATAATGTATTCTCTGATGAAGTTGCTTACTACTCCCGCGGTTTCCCTTCTCAGTGGTATCGCCTCCGCCCACTTTGTGAAACAATCCGTTGCCACTAGTATCCATATCTTCCCCCTCGACGAAGGGTGTATTGCCCCTACCAGGTAGAACGCCCAAGTGTGAAAAGGATAAGGCATTGCTAGGGAGTGTAAGTCCATTGACGGGGCATGGATTATATTTCTATGAACCTAGCAAGCCTTGCATTTTTGAACGAACTCAGCGAAATATTTCTTTATCGTTGGCCAATAGTACCCTAAAGTCATCAACTGGTCATACAACTTGGCCCCTCCTATATGAGCCGAATCGTGCACTTATTTGTGAACCTCAACCATTTCTTCCTTTGTGATGCAACGCAACAGCCTGTTGAAGTATCTCCTTCGATAAAGGAGCCCCTCTTGAACGTAGAATCTCGGGGCCCTTTGTCGGAGTCCCATCGCATCAATTTTCTCCGTTGGGATAACTCCATCTTTAATAAAGTCAATATAGGGTTATCTCCAGTCAGGCTGAGTCTCCACAAAATGACATTTTGCTGCCTCAAAAAATAACTAACATTTGTCGCACTTCCATTGTAAATCGGTTGCATCCTGCTTTATGCTAGGCCAAAAATATCCCTCCATTTGAATTCTTCTATAAAGGGGGATCTCAGTCATTTCGCAGTGTTCTTCGTGCATTTTCTTTAATCTCTGCCCTGCTTTTTTTGGGCCGATGCATCTTGACAGCCATCCTCCTGCATTCCTGAAGTAAAGGTTTCCCTGGTTGGTAAAGTACCGGGCCAATTCTCTGAGCCCCATCGTTCCTTCACCAGTCTCCAGTTGCCTCTTAATCTCTCCCCTCCAGTCCGCATACTCCTCCATCGGTAAAATTGATTGTACCATCAAAGGAGTTATTCTTCGTTGAATCACGATAGTAGTTGTATCGCTCCTCATGATCATCTTCTGGGGGCATTGGTAGCATAGGCGTCTAGGTGACGGTTTACCGTCCTGGGCTGCCTCCAGATCTTGGTCCAATGGAACTGGATAAGGAGTCTCTGAATGATCGTTCTGTATGGTGCCAGGCTCATGTGTTTCAACGCATATTCTCCATTCACTTGTTGAACCACCAAGTTTGAATCCCCCTTGATGTAAAGTGAACGAATTCCTCTTTGAAGAGCCTCTAACAAACCCAATACTAATGCTTCGTATTCTGTCTCGTTGTTAGAGCAAGGGAAATCTAACTTGTAAGAAAGGCAGATCTCTTCCATCCCTTTCGAAAGAATAACCCCTGCTCCTCTTTTCTTTTCTGCCGATGACCCATCGAACTGCATTGTCCATTCCTCATCTGTTATTTCTAGGTGATTGGCCTGTAAGTCGTCTCCTGGGATGCTTTCTTTGGGTGTCTCAAACGTTCTTGAAGGGAAAATAGCCAACAGACTAGCGTACGCCTGGCTTTTGATTGCATGAGGAACCACGCACTTTAAGTCATACTCAGAGAGGATAAGGAACCATCTAGTTGTCCCGCCAATCAATATAGTTCTTGCAAGAAAATACTTAATGAGATCACATATAGTTACAATATGGATTGTAAAAGACAACATATAATGTTTAAGTTTTTGCGCAATAAATACTAAGGCTAAACAATGCCTTTCCAAACTACTATATCTGACTTCTGGCCCATAGATGATCCTGCTGAGGTAGTAGACCGACCGTTCTTGCTCGTCAATCTCTTGTGCCAGTAAAGCTCCCACGGACCTTGTGGTGGATGTGAGGTACAGCTGCAACGGTATTCCTACCCTTGGGGGAACTATGGTCTATGGTGAGATGAGAAGCTTCTTCAGTCCGTCAAGAGACTTATGGTGAATCGCCTCCCATTTAAACTTCTTGTTCTTTCACAGCAGTTGCATCAGTGGGTGTGTTATCTCGGCTAACCCAGGCACGAATCTCCTAAGGTAGTAGACTTTACCGAGGAAACTCTTCAGCTCCTTTGCCGTTCTTGGACATGGCATTTCTAAGATTGACCGCTGCTTATCCTGGTCCATCTGCGTCCCCTGCCGATCAACCACAAAGCCTAGAAACTTCCCACTTATTACTCCAAAAACACACTTAAATGGATTCATATTTAATTTAAACTTCCTATAACGGGAAAACACCTACCTTAAATCGCCCAGATAGGACTCCTCCTTCCTCGACTTTATGACCAAATCATCCTCATAAAATTCCACAAACTTATGAAAGAAGTCGTGGAAAATTGCCATCATTATTCTCTGGTAAGTTGCCCCAGCGTTCTTGAGCCCAAACGGCATCACCTTGTACATGAAGTTTCCCAACAGGGTTCTGAATGCTATTTTCTCTGCCACGGAGGGGTCCATCTTGATCTGGTTGTACCCTACATACCCATCCATGAAGCTATACATCTCATGAACTGTCGTTTTATCTATCGGGTTATCAATGGAGGGTAGAGGGAACTCATCTTTGGGGAAGGATCTATTTAAATCTCTGAAATCCACGCAGATCTTTATCTGGTTATTGTCTTTCTTCCCCACTGGGACAATACTAGATAACCAGAGTGGTTGATGTATCGGTGCAATGAACCCTATCGTTAGTAAGCATTAAACCTCTTCTTTGATCTTCAAATCTATCTCAGGCTTGTACGTTCTCGTTGCTTGTTTTACTGGAATGGCTGAAGGCATCACATTCAACTTGTGATAACTTACTTCCTCATCTAGCCCTTCCATCTCTGTGTACTTCCATGCGAAGACGTCTATAAATTCCCGAATTAACTCAACCAAGGCCTCTCGTTTCTCTTTACTGAGATCCTTCGAGATGAAGATGGGCCTTGGGTCTTCCCCTTCTTTTTTTAGGTTCAACTGCTCTAAATTTTATGCCTGCGGCTTCGGTCTATCCACCATGTAATCTGGTTCCTCGGCGACTTCCTATACAAATTCCTGTATGTTAGAATTGTCTATCTCCATACATTATCCCCTTTGATCTACCAGAAAGCATTCATATATCGGGTCAACGTCATCGTCAGCTTCCTCGGCCACCCATTCACACTATTATAATCGATACACCACCTTTCCTTCCTCGATAATGACCTTCTTGCACTGTCTGCCGATAGTGGTGACTGCCTTCCTCTTCTTTTCTCTGGAAGCCTCGGCCATTCTTTCTCCTGAGAACCAACTCAACACATTTTTTCATTGGACCTCATGCTCCATTGGATCCACCCTGGGCCTCATCCTGTCTTTAAGCTTCTTCGAGATGCCTTGGGGCCGCGGGACCGCCTGGTGAGCTTCTTGGGTCATTAATCTGGCGCTGCTCGCAACCTCTTTACTTTGTTCATTCAAGGTCCCCATCCCTTCTCTGATCGAGGGAACCCATGCTCCCTCCATCCTTCTCGTTAGGACCCGGACATCTTCTTCCAACTTAGTATAAAACATCGCGTCCACCAGGTGAGATTCCTTGATAGCGAAGGGCCTCTTTGTCGTCCTAATGGTCACCTCTGTCCCCTTGATGTTTGCTTTAGCGCATTGGTGGTACGTAGAAGGAGCTAGCCCTTGGTTGTGCATCCACACCCTTCCTATTAGCAGATGATATGAAGTTGCACTCTCTATCACGTGGAACTTTATATGGGAACTCAAATTTCCCATCACAATCCCCATATTAACATACCCAATGGATTTGGAAGATTGGTTATCATACCCCGAAATTACCAAAGGCATGGGGACCAACCTTTCTTCTGAAATATTAGCTGCATAAAAGGAGTTAATTGGCATGATATTGATGGAAGCTCCCCCATCCATGAGAGTCCTTGCAAAACTAACTCCGTTGACATTGGCAGTCACATACAATGGCCTGTTATGAGGGAATCTCACAGCCCTATCGGCATCGTTGAATGTCACTTCCAATAGGAACCTCCTTACCAACCTAGCCATGGGTCCCTTCCATTTTAGCGAAGGGACCGCATCTTTCCTCGCAATGTCTAGTATTGCCTGGGTTATTTTTAACCTGCCCTCTTTCGATATCCCCACCTGTTCGAAGAACCATGTGAACTTTGGGGATTTTGAGACTACACAGTACTCTAGGCCCGGATCTACTTCCTCACCTTCAATGCTGTACAAATCCTCCACGTCTTTGGCACTTGCTTCATCGTAGGCCAAAACTACATTAGCCATTCCCTTGGTATAGGTCTCCAAAGCTGCTTCATACTCTTCTCTTTCTCCTCTCTCCGCCTCTTCATCATAAGCCACCACGAGATTGGCCCCATGTGCTGGTAGTGGGTTGTTATTATCGTTCTGTGGAGGGATTTGCAATGTCCCTGCCTTCACTTACTTGTCAATAATTCTTCTTAGTGTGAAGAAACTTTCTATTGGGTGCTGGATTCTCTGATGAACCTGGTAGTACCTAGGATCCACCTTTGTTTCCGCATCAGGTTCCCCAACGGGAATGTCTTTTGGTTCGTAGATCATTCCGCCGTGGACCATTGCATTGTAACAGCTAACAGCCTCCTCTACTGTACAAGGAAATGGTGGTGGTTCCTCCCAGTTTCTTTCGAACTTCCTCTTATTGTCCTTCTTCGGTGCCTTGCCCCCATCTCCTCCTTCGGTGTACCCTACCCGTGGGGGCTGAGACCTCCCCCTCGCAGGTTGCATTGGCTGCCTAAACATTATGGGCACCCCCATCGAATTGGGTTGCACTACCAATGAGATATTCCTCGCTGCTTTCAAGAATGCTAAAAAAGTCCCCTCGCGCGTCTCATTGATGAGATGGAAGATATACTCAGGAAGCAGCCCCTCAGGTAGATCTGTAATAACTTGGACTCATTGTCTTCCTCCCTTACATCGAGGGATCTTTCCCCGAACCTTCGAACATAGGCCACCACTTCTTCCCCAGTTCGTTGCTTCTCCCTACCCAGTTGGGTCAAAGTAAACTCATCTTCTTCCAAAAAGAACTTCTGGACAAACAATACATGCATCTCCTCCCACATAGAAACACTATTGGGAGCCAAATAGGAATACCAAGTATATGCCTTATCGGTTAAGGATTTGGAAAACTTCCTCAATCGAAGCTTCTTATTATTGCAATGTGCCCCCAAGTGTTCGATAAAGCGCTTGATGTGCTCCTTCGAATTCCCACCTTTTCCCGTGTATTTTTCAAAAATATAGTCTTTCGAATAGGGTTCGTCGTTGTACTCCTGAGGATACGGTGTTCGAAAATCATCATAAATCGAAGCTACCTCACCAGCAGATTGTGAGGAAGCCTGCATGAACTTCAGTATCTCCCTTTGCATCTCTTTTCTCATTTCCTCCATGGGCGATGCCTCTGGGACAACAAACAATGGAATCACGGGCTGAGTGCCCATTGCAGCTGAAGCAGGCACCACGGTTGGGGCCTCCGATGCTCCTGATGTTCCCCATATTGGAATCACAATAGAGGGCATGCTCGCTGGGACTGTTCTCGTTACACCTGCACCTGGTGGGGCCGTTGGAGCTACCCCTGGTGTTACGAAGGCATTAGCCACCAATCCTCCCAGCATGGCTGAAGCTACTAGAGTTTGTAAAAACTCATAAAACTTGCTCATAGGAGAAAGAATAATTTTCCACAGATGGCGATAATCGTGAATGCAAGCATTATGATAATAAGGAATCTAGAAAGCAATACCGAGATAAGAAAATAAATGATCACACACACAACACCAAAGATAGATGGTTCGACAACTTACCTATATCCATGGAGAGGTTATTGTATTTTTAATAGTGTATCTCAAATAATCAAAGTTACTTCCCTTTACCCCAGGTCAGTGTTTACATTTTATTATTGTAAAAATAAGTGATTGAATTGTATAAGTAACTCAACCATCATGTAGATAACTCGTAGATGTCCCTGAATATCTCCTCCGAGATTGTTGGTAATCTATTTGAGTCTATCTCCATGCATTTAAGTACATATCAATTACACGGATATAAAATAATTATTTTCAGTTGGGCTGGACACTCCGTTCTGTGTATTGGGTTGGTCAACTACAGTATCAGGCTTTAATAATTAAACTCCCACACTTTTGTTTATACTAATCCTTGAATATATGCTTCTTACCCATAATTGGTAATTATTTGTAATAGATGTGATGGGATATTATCTATACAAAGAGCGGATGGGTGAGAAAATAGACTATGGGATGTGTTTCGTAGAGGTGCTAATGAATTTATGAAATACGTAAAGAGATGTCGTGATGATGAAGAGTTCCCATGTTCGTGTGCTAAGTGTAGGAATGGTACGGTATTTGAGTGGAAAACAATTGAATTACATATGTTAATATGGGATAAGCAAGATAGTTATCGATTTCGGGTTTTTCACAAGGAATCGAATGTTCCTTTTGTCCCCGAGCAACCTTCACAATAATCAACAAGTAGGATTGATGTGCAAGGGCAAGAGGACACTGTGTATCATAATATACTAGAGGATTTAGTTGATGACGCGTATGGAGTTCATGAATTGGAAGAAAATAAGGTCACTGATGATGTATAAGGTTCAGGTGCTCACAAAGATATCGTGATAAACCTTGACTATAAAAGTTTAAAATTTAAGGTAACCCAATTGTTGTACCCTAGCTGAGACAAAGATCAAATAAATTTACATGCCATGCTTGGTTTTCATAGTTTGAAGACCCAATATGTTTATTTGGCAATAGTATGATAGGAATTTTGAAGTGGGTAAAGGGATTGCTACCCAAAAAGAATACGCTTCCAAATAGATATCCTACAATGAAGAACAATTTGAAAGATTTAGGAATGAAGTATAAATTAATTCATGCTTGTGTGTATGACTGCATACTATACCGAAAGGAGTATGAAAATATTAATTGGTGTCTGGAATGTGAGGAACCTAGATATGTGAAATCTATTGAAAAGGAAGGCACAGGGTCAAAAGTGCCTCAAAAAGTGTTGGAATATTTTTACATTGGGCCTAGATTGATGCGATTTTTCACAGTACCGTGGATAGAGAAGGCAATGACTTGACATGCTAGTTCAGAAATAGGGGATAACATGCGTCATCCTATTGATTTTACAACTTGGAAAAGGATTAATTATGACTATCTCAATATTGCTCGAGAACATCATGACATTCGTTTGGAAATATCAACAGATAGTTTCCATTTGGAAATTTAAGCACGAGTCAGAGTGTATGGCCACTGATCGTAGAACCACCCAACCTTCTCCTTCACAGTGTATGAGACCTGAATTTTTTATGTTGTCTTTATTGATACATGGGCCAAAGTCACCAAGTTAGGACATCAATGTATACTTAACGCCTTTGGTAAAAGAATTAAATGAGTTGTGGGAAGAGGGGGTGCAAGCATTTGACTCTTAAAAAAGAAGAGTTTATGCTGAAAGCTATGTTGATATGGGGAATTCATGATTTTCCAGCTTATGGGACATTATTCAGTTGTGTAGTACATGGTTATTTGGGGTGTCCTATTTGTGGAGAGGAGACTGTATCTCTATGTCTCATCACTAGCGAAAAAAATGTACACCATTGTCATAGGAAGTTTTTACCCCCGCTTGTAGTTTTAAGATTTGAGAAAGGTTCCCATGTTTTATTAAGCGAGGTTGAACATAGGCTACCTCCAAGAAAACTTTTAGGTTCAGAAACTAAAAGTAAATATTCTAATTATGGCCTTAATATTCCATGAAATAATACTAATTTGAAGAATGTCAAACATAAGAAGACCCCAACCCAGGATGAAATTGAGATAAAAAAGGCAGGGTTTATGAGGTTAATTTTATTTGACTTACATTACTAGAAGAGTAACTCGGTGCGCCATGTATTGGATGTGATGCATGTGGAGGAACACCACTGAACATATTGTGGGCACATGCCCTGTGGGAGTCATTTAAAGGATGGATAAAATGCACGATAAGACCTTAAACGTTGAAACTTAAGCCACAACTATGGTTGAAAGAAGATAGTAGGGGAAGGACAATAATTCCTCCTGGTGCGTTTACTTTGATGAGTGAGGAAAGAAAGGTTCTTTTAGACACATTATATAATTTGAAGGTTCCATCTAATTTTTCATCCAACTTGAAAAAGATTGTGAATTATGCTCCCTATGATTTACAAAAGTGCAACTCCCACGATTGGCATGTGATCATGCCCTTTGTTGTTTAAGAATATTGTTTCTCCAAGCATAAGGATTTGGGGAGGGCCATTATGCAAATTAACATCTGCTTCACACTTTTATGTGAGAAAGTAGTTAATCAAAAGCACATAGTGGCCGCAAAAGTAGCTATAGCCGAAGCGATTTGTGTGTTGGAGAAGTACTTTCCCCTGTCATTTTTTGTAATAAATGTTTAGTTATTGGTACACTTATGAAACGAGGCACTTCTTTGCGACCTAGTTAGATATCAGTGGGTGTACCCATTTGAAAGGTTGATGAAGTTTTCAAGGATTATGTCAAGAATATGCGATACATTAAAGGATAAATTACAGAGGAATACATCATCGTGGAGTCATCAACCTATACTCGGGAATATATGCCTGACTCAAGCAACGATGATAACACCGATGAGTACATCGATGAGGGTGATTAGGTGATGGCCCCGTGAGTGAAATTAACGACTTTACATCATGAACAAGTAGCGCATTATCTATTTGACACACATGAAGATGTCAAAGAATGAAAAACATAAGTTTATATTATTTTAATTTTTATTCATGATCAGTTATGTAATGCGTTCGTCACAATCAATGAAATATGCTATGTGTGAGAATAATAAAATGCAAAGAACGATGGCACATTCAGGCAGTGAATTTAGGCTGTGGGTGTCACTAGAGGTAATTATAATGATAATGTCTCTTATTAAATTACATATTATAAGAAATATTTAAAACTAACCTAATTAATTTATTTATAATCTCAGCTCTTAAAGACGGGTGATGCGACATCAAGGCTTGCTCGTCTAACCTCCGAACCTTCGTTCATGACACACGAGTATAAAAAGTATCGATTGAATGGTTATGAATTCAGTGAAAGGGTGTACGTGAAAAATACAAATGTACAAAATTGGGGTATTGTATACAAAGCTCTTACTTGTTTTCGAGCGAGCAAGAAAGACAAAAACCTCGTTGAAGCTGAAATGACTTACTATGGTATCATTCAAAATATATTTGAATTGAACTGTATAATCTTCAATTAGGTAGTGTTTATTGTGAATAGGTAAGAGTTGAGGATAAAAAAGCTTATAAATTTAATCATACTACCAATTTGATCATGGTTGACTTGTCCAAGTTGAAGAACAACGAGTACGTGAGCGATGAGTAATTTGTTTGTGCTTTTTAAAAGGTCAAGCAAGTGTTTTACTCAGAGTATATCAACAACGAGGCACGATCAATCGTCATACACGCGCCAAAGCGTCTAACTAGTTATGTGGATGACTTAGCTGCTCCTACCGAATATAAATCCATTTTAGATGATAACCCGAATTTGAAATAATTTTTAGATTTGTAATAAGTATTCCAATTATTTGAAACAAAGCTTAGTTTAGTTTATGATATGGATTTGTATTCTTATAATGTCATTAACTTGTATTCCTCAAGTTCTTTATTATTATCGGACGATAGTTTAATGGCTTTATTCATTTAGATTAGATCTGTTTTTGTGGATTTGAATGAAAATTGGTTGGTTGGTCAGTGAATATGTTAATTTGGATTTTAATAAGTTTAAGCATTAATTCAAAGTCCGTGACATGACCTGAATTTGAAACATTTTATATTTTAATAAGTATTCCAATTATTTGGAACAATGCCTAGTTTGGTTTATGATATGGATTTATCCTTCTAGTGCTTTAATTCATTTGGATTTTATTCAATTTATTGCTTTTATTCGTTTGGATTTGATCATTTTCTCATATATATGTTTCTACTAATAACAACGATTTTTATAGGAAATGTCAACATTAGGGCGTCAGTGAAACGGGGGGAGAGGAAGGCTCGTCTAGCACTAGGCTCCCAAAGTGGGGCAAATTAGGGACCGTAGTGGAGAACAATATGGCCTTACAAGCGAGGGTCCTGGAGTTGCTGAAGATGATTATTGGCTCCGGGTACACGGATTGGAGGAAGGGGCCCTATGAGCTTAAGATGGCCATCTTGGGGGCATTACATATACTTGCTCACTTTCTTATTGTTTGGTATCATTTTTTATTTATATTTATGTTTTATAATTTAAATACTACTAACTCACTTTCTTTTTGTTTTATATTTTTTGACAAGAAAAATTTAGGCTTGCCCCCACATTTACGTGACACCACGTCGGAACAATTAAGAGATAAGTATAAAATATGGAAGAAAAACATGCACGTAAGATACTTTGGTAAGGACCATGAGTCCATCTTGCGACTTAGGGACACAATACCCTCGAAGGAGCTAATATCATTGGCAAGCTGGCAACAGTTTGTCGATAATGAGGTCTCAGAGAGGAAATTGTCTTCTCATCAATCGGGGAGGGAAAATCAGGCCAATAAGGTCGACGTGCACTACTCCGGGCATACGTCTTACGCCGAGGTGGAGCACACTATGGTAGGTTTTTAATGTTTTTTCATTTTAGTGTTATTTTAGTCTATTTAGTGATAACTATGTACTAATTTACTATTTTTTCATGATTTTATTTCAGGACGCAGGGAGTGGCCTTGGGGATAGGCCACATAGGCTCGATGCTTATGTTGCAATTCGAATAAAAAAGGGAAGGTTGCGGATGTCATTCCGAACATGGCCACCACTATTATAAGTTAAAATATTAATTACGTAATAAAAATAAAAATATATGATCACATAATTTTTTTATTAATTTAGCTAACCATGTACCTTTTATTGTTTCAGAAAAACCTTAAGGAAGTGCACAACTCCCACTGTGATGCCGACAAGGCATCTCTAGCTACGAACGCACTCAGCCAAGTGTTATGGCGGGATCACACGGGCCGTACTCGAGGGTGAGCTCTTGGGAAGGTAATAAAATACTGTTAGGCAGTGGCAGCGGCCATACTGCCCAACAGTTTTTTTCACTGCGGCCCAGTATTATCATGGACTTTGAACGTAACAAGTCTGTGATAAAGAAAACTTGAAATGAACTTTGATCGTGACATGTCCGTGACAAGTTAATAATTATCACAGACATGTCACAGTCAAATTCCATGACAAGTTTCCTTTGTCACGGAGTCATCACAGACTTAGACCATGACACGTCCGTGATAAGAAAAAACGTATCACGAACTTTGACCGTGACATGTTTGTGACAAAAAAATTGTCACCCCCCAACATGTCACAATTTTTTACCATGGAAAGTTCGCATTGTCAAGGTTTTTGGCCATGAAAATTCAACAGTCTTGGTGTAGTGTATGATGGGTTAAGACCGAAACCGTATATGTTTTTAAAATTTGTGTTTGGACTAAACAATATCAACTCGGGGTCAGAGTAGACCAAGATTTGATCATTATACATACCTTTATTATTTTTTTTCCTAGAGGCACCATTCTATTGAAAATTATTATTTCTTAATTGTAAAGACATAATGTAATACCCCTTACTTTTATTATTAATTAATTTTCAGATTCCTTATATTATTAATTTAATTAGGGAAATCAAATTGGATTTTAATAAATATTAATTAGCGTGATAAAGGATTAATATTTATTATAATTATTATTTACTTATGTGTGATAAGTAAATAGTTATATGATTTATTATATGTCACGTATAAGTGATAGCGGCGGTTTATTATTATATATCGATAGAGTGTTACATCGGCGGATCAGTATAATTTTTGGGCGACGTGTAGGGTACGCACGTGTTGAGCCCGGTTAATGAGATGTTAGCGTATTTGGAGTTTGGTGACTCAGTGAACCTTTTGGAGTGCACCGATGATCCAGAAAGGGTCTAAATAGTCCAGAATAAGCACCCATGTATTATGTTTGGGTTTAAGGGTTTTTAAGACATAACAGGACCCGTATAAGGGTAGAAGGGTCATTTTACACTTACGGTTAAGAAGAAAAATGGGATTAGGGTAACTAAGAGGATATTTAAGAGGTTGGGAAGGTGGATGGAAGCCCACTTTTCATATTTTACATAAGAGGTTGAGAGAGAGAGAACCCTAGATAAGAAAAAAATAAGAATAAAGAAGAGAGATCTTGGAGAGGAGAGGAGATATGACTCAATCCGTCATCAAATTCATAGATGACTTTGGATTCTAATCCCCAAGGTAGGTAGTTACTTGCTTTATGTCGCAATTTGATAGTAGTTTATTATTTTCATGATTAGATGTAGAAATCTAAAAATTAAGATGGTAAAGGTTGAAACTTTCAGAATTGATATAGATACCTAAATGATAAGAGACTAAGGTTTGTAAATGGATTATTTATGGAGAAAAATATTACTTGAAATTAAAAATACATTTTGGGATTTAAATAGGTGAACATATAGGATTTGTATATAAACATTGAATCTTTGATAACTAATTCGGGCTAAATTCTGTGTTGAATTAATTGGAAGTTTGATTTAAAATCCTAGAATTTAATTAAGTATATGGGGTTAATTACGAGTTAGAATACCTATGGAATGTTAGTGTAATGTTGTAAGAGACAAATTTTGTGTTTGGACTGGTTAGGAACTTCCATCGGAGGTTTTTAGAGTAGAAACCACGAGGAAGAAGACACTTGGGAGCCAGCAAACTGAACCAATTCACTAGGGGCAGCTAACCAATTTTCTAAGCCGGACTAGTTTGGTCTACCAGCGAACCAATACGGTTTGCTGGCCAGTCTAGTTTTTCATTTGTACGATATTTTAACCCGTTAGGGCTTGGGGATTGACCATAAGGGCTTCCATGGTACTGTGGGATTACTTAGGAAAATTTTACAGAACTCGGTACGTGTAACAGGCCAACATTAAATGGGGTTCAAGTGAGGAGAATCGAGGATCCAAGTGAGTGAATTTCAAATATTAATCGGGAGGTTGGGTTGAACCGTATGCCGTGGGATATGCGTATGAGTTTGATATATATATATATATATATATAATAAAGTAGAAAACTTATGTATGTCATAAGGTTGAAGTGTGATGTCATCTTTATGAATTTTTTTGCACTACCTATTTTTCCCTTAAAAATTTTGAACTCCCTCCCTTTTTAGCACTCTAATTTGTTTCACCCTTCTCTTTAAAATTAAAAAATAAGGGTAGAATAGTATTTCCCATTCTATCCATTACCCTTATTTTTACAAACCTAGCTTTCTTCTCATTTCTCTCCCTCTCACTTTATGCTCTCTCTCTCCCGGCTGTGGTCAACGATCAACAAATAACGGTATCTCTCTTCTAATTTCTTTTTTTGTGTGATGTTGTTGTTGCTCGGTTTCTTTCATCTTAAGGACCTTTGGTGGTTTTTTCACGGTTGAATACAAAATCAAACTGTTTCTATATGTGGTTTCAATAATTTGATTCAACCGATTTCAATCGATTTTGTATTATGATTTGGTATTACAAAATCAAGCGGTTGGTATTGTGATTTGGTATTATGATGGATCTCTCAGTTTTTTTTTGCTGTTGTCGGTTGATAACTGATCGGGATATGTACAGATGATGAAGAGTATTTTTCGAAACCTGGTATACACTCTCTCTTTAAGAGTATTTTTTGATTTTGGATCTAACAGGTACTTTCTTTACTTTTTTCGATTTTGGATAGAACAGGGACAATTTTGGATCTAACAGGTACTCTCTCTCTCTGGGTTTTGATTTTGGATCTAACATGCACCAATGCGATAAAGGGATGATTGAGATTCATTTTAAAAAATAAAAGGGACGAGTGCGTGGTTATATGTGTGTTGGAGAGGGTAGGACAGGACAGGGAGTTGTCTCAGATTAGATATTGCAAGGGTTTCACCACTCTCGCTTCTATTCTTTTAGACTGGGTATAATTATATCCCTCTATTTTCAGGTTTTTTGAAACCTAGAACTATTGACATATATGAGATTCATTTTTTTTTTGTTCAAATCATAATTTTTTTCTTGCAGAGCATCCATCATCACTATCGTTTCCTTAGATATCTATCATCTGCAGGGCTTGACCAAGGGTACGAAAGTTTTTTTTTTTTTAATTTGAACATGGGTAATGTCTGATGTTTTTTTGACATGAAACATAGTTTTAATTTGGACTTGACTATAGGTTAGATCTTATTTTTTTGGACAAGTACCAAAGTTTTTTTTTGGGATTTTGACCATGGGTAAGATCTTATTTTTTTGGACATGAAACTGAGTTTTTTTATTGGGTTTTAATTTATAAAATGCACCAAATGGGCCTCGATACATGTTTTTTCCCAGATACTAAAGGTGCCAAAGTAATTTAACGGTATGGCTTATACCCACTTTTTCCAGATATTGACACTATGTGCCTATTTGCATTCACCCCCCCTAATGTTCTTAATCTATCATTTTTTTCGACAATCTAACCACATATATGTATATTTCGTACAACCATAGATATGGATATTTCGTGTTAGATCTATACATCTGAATGGTTGACAATATTCTGATTTTTGCCAATATTCTATACATCGGTAAGATGTGCAAGGATCAAGAAAAAAGTGGTTTGAGACCCAACTGCTTTCTCTCTCTCTCTCTCTCTCTCTCTCCATTAGTTCTTTAGTTTATATTCGATACAATAGTCTGTTGGGGTTTGCCCATTATTTTGTCAAAAAGGGTCAACCTCAATTATTTTGCACCAAATTTGACTACCTTTTGATATTCTTTGATATTTAGTATGATTTTCGTATCTCAATAGTTGATTAAATGTCTGTTTCATATGGAATTCCATTTTCATATGGAGTTTTAATTTTCTCTTTTTTATATTGTTGTAGTGCTAGAGTATTAATGTTTCATCAAAATTAGTACTCATACTATGTGAAAATAGGGCAGTGTACTCTATCTTTTTTTTTGTTGTTTATTTATTTGGCAGCAACTCTATTGGAAGAATACTATTTAAATTTGAGTATTATTTTTTCCTACCTGATCTATTTTCCTACCTGGTCTACCTGATCTAGTCTTTTTTCCTACCT
Source organism: Sambucus nigra (assembly GCA_949130495.1). Classification (NCBI taxonomy): domain Eukaryota; kingdom Viridiplantae; phylum Streptophyta; class Magnoliopsida; order Dipsacales; family Adoxaceae; genus Sambucus; species Sambucus nigra. Next base: position 452,845,775 of record OX422211.1, on the reverse strand, counting down.
GATATATTTGAAGTTGTCAAATGGGATGGCAAGAGGCAGACATAGAGCCAACCACGGATATGCTGGTAGCAGAGCTTCATAAACAGATGTTATAGCCACTTGAGCAACTACTTCAAGTGCTGATTCCAGAAGCTGTACGATGCTAATGATGTGAGACATGGAAGGGGGTAAAAATTATGGGGATGAAGCGGGAAAAGTCAACAACAAATTATTCATTGATCACATCATCTTCAAATAATGAATTGGTAGGGAAATCCGCATTCAAATAACTTTAAAAATCAAAGGAGAATGTGAATATTGATTTTCACTTCATAATTTACTTTTCGTCGTAGTCTAAACTCTGTTTTTGGTTATGTAAAGAGGCACACGGTTAGAGATTGGTGAGAAATACTATTAGTTTTTACTGTAACCCACTTTTTCATTTCCGCTGCAATAATTGCGTAGTAAAACCAGCATACTTTTTTTCTTTTCATTCTATTTCTGTATATATTTTTTTTCGAGGTCGTGTTTTCTGGCCACAAGAACATATGTGTCTATCTAGAACACGTGTCTTATATATGTTTATGAAGTTCTTTAAATTATTGCGATCCATTTTATCTTCTTAGATGTTTTCATTAGTACCGTAATGTACAACATGTTTTACCTTATGATCATTTAAATTTGGTCTTTTTTAGTACCCTAACTGGCTTAATATTATTAACACATGAGCGTAATTTATTAACACAGGTTCAAATTTTGCAGAAAAAAATGATGTTGGTAACCGAGTACCAGAAGAAATTCCACATCCTCTACACTCAGTCGAAATTTACTGAGTCGAAAGAGAAAAAAATCAGTCGTTATATCAATGATTTGCAGCTGTGTATTAAGTCGAAATTGTATTTGAAGAAGATCGGAACATTTTTAGACTTATCGCAGGTAAGTTTTATTTATTTCCTTATTACCTTTTATAAAACAATTAAGCACTATATGTCTCCCATCCTGCAAAACTATATGTCTCTTCCACTCTATGTTGTTGTGTTGAATGGGTGGTGTGATGGTGTTTATGGTTGTGGGAAAGAATTCAAAGGTTTTTCATTGGGGTTTTTGTTAGCTTGAAGTTTATTTTTATGCATTCGATTTGCAAGTTTCTTTTTAGATCAGGTCTCTTCCATTATATATCAACATGGATTTCATGTTGGTGTCAAAGAACAATATGCAAGGGTAAGAATCCAAGCACTCCCTGCTTGCTCTCAACAATTGAGATTTATTTTACTTTGAAAAGTATTGTGTGATAATATTTTAATTTATCTATTTTGATATAAGTATGTACAAATCAAGGAAGAAAAGAATTTTATCCACAACCAATTAAAATTCATGGTCAAGTTTCACAAGGATGCACCGACAGATTCTGCAAGGATGCTGTTGTATGAAAAATTGCACAACTTCATTCTTTATAATTAGTCAATATCCGTGACAGCGATACACGATCACTTGTTTGTTTTTATGCCAAATAACTTTTGTTGTTCTTTGTCCAATGCATTGCATACTTTTTATATGGCAGTGCATACTGTTAATATTACTAACAATCAGGTTGTAGTGGCGAGTTTCCCTCAAATGCTTCTCTGCCTCGAAACAACATCGTCAAATAGCAGTAGTGGTGAGTTTCTAAGTTCATGGTTGGGAGTAAAGTTAAAGCTCAAGGAGGTATGATTTTCTAAATCAAGGTTTTATTTTTAATTAAATGTTTGAAAGATGGATTTCTCAAATTTTTTTATGGGATTTATGCCTTTTTACTTGGGAACATTTAAGATCTTTTGTACAAATTGTACACTTTAAATTTTTTTATTCTGGATTGTGTTTGACATCATGTCATTGTCAAGTTTTCGTGTTATAAGCCTTTGTTAGTATATTATAAGCCTTTGACATTAGTCTGCAGATACATGGAATTCATAATGTTCTTAATTTATTAGTAGTGAGTGCTCTAGGTGATGACCACAAACAACTTTATGAAACCATTAATATTTTCCAGTTACACTTGAGCAAATTCAAAGGTGTTCATAGATGTTTTGATATGATTGGTACATTTCTTGGATGCCACATTTATGATGATTATGCCGAACATCCATACGAAGTTCAAGGAGTTCTTCAAGCAACACGCCAAAGTTTCCCATATGAGGATCTTTTGGTGGTGTTTCAGCCTCATACTTACAGTCGTCTAGGTGCACTAATGAATGAGTATGCCACTACATTCAGTGAAGCAAATAAAGTCTTGGTCACAAAGGTTTATGGGAAAAGAGAAAGGAACACTTGTAATGTTAGTTGAAGGGATTTGGCTACTTCTGTAATTAGCCTGCAATCTGAGTTCATTCCTTCCCTCGCGGACGTGATAGATAATTTGTTGCATCAATTATCTGAGGATCCTAATCGTAACATTATCATTTTAACACTAGGAGAAGGTGACGTTTCAATCGTGGGTAAAAAACTTCTCTACGAGCTTCAGGAAGGAGCTACTCAAAGGTAAAATCTGTGAAGGTATAGAGATGAAGCCCAATTATTTGCACATTTGTTTTGTAAAAACATTTATGATAACTTACAAATTCAATACTTTGAAAAATATCATATACGTTGATTGGTTATATGATTTGGTTAAAGATTCTCTATATTATTAATGTGATTATGTGTTTGTTTTATTCGGTGTTTGTATTGATAATCACATATATTCCTCATTTATATTTCCAAGTGTTTATGTCGAATACCTTAATTCAGTTTTATGTTTAGGTGGGTCATTGGTTGGGGTGTTGGTGGTAGTTAGTGATGACGTCGTGTGGTAAGCCCAAGTACTAATATTGGGGGTAAACTTATCTTCGTGCCTTCAGGCATGGGCATACCCTGGTATATATATAAAGCAATGACATGTATATATATGTATGTGTGCATGCTACTTGTTTTATTTAAACATACCTACTCGATAATGCTATTATAGGAGGTTACGCATAGTGGGCGGTCTATCCTGGTGTTGACTAGTAGGTATTGGATTGATTCCCCACGTCATTATATTGTTTCATGGCCACTATCCTTCTGTGAGTATACGTGTTGGTTTTGAGACCGGTTGGGCGTAATGTATTATGATTGCAACCCTCGATTGTATGTCTATGACCACTTCCATTGTATGTATTTTCATTTGGGATTGGTGCTGAGATTCCAACCTGGTGTCTCGGTATGAGGTGTGATGCTTGGAGTCGAATATCATAAAAGGGATGCATTCGTGAGATCTCAGCTTTGGGGATGCAGTTATACGTATATAGAGAGTGATATCTATGTATGTTTATATGATATATGTATATATTTATTTATAGCACGAGCATAGCTATGTTATGTTTATTACGTGATTATTTACTTGTCGTACATGTGTCACTGCAATATTACTTATGAACATACACAAAGAGAAGGTAGTTATACTTAGCTAATAGAGAGTAGTAGAAGGATTGGGCTTAGATAGTGATTATATGTCCTAGTTAGACCGGGTAGTTTAATTAGGATAATAAATGAACACGTTAGGTGCACACTATAGTTGATAGGCGAGGTTTGCCTAAAGTGAGTGCGACTGGTTAATTATGAAAATAATACACAACTGTTTTAATTGATTTAGAATAATTATCTACATGAAAAATGTTTTCTACTTTTTTGGCTTTGACCTGCAGGCTTTTGTTTTCCCCTTGTTTTTCTTTTATTATCCCAGGTGTGCAGCAGCAGGAGCCAGGACCGTAGGGATAGATCCATTCTTTCCATGTAGTAGATGTGGATGTTACATCTTTGATTAGACGCCTCAGCTTATTTTATCTAGATAGGATTAGTCATTTCAGTATTAGTTTTAGGTGTGTTACTATAGATGGACATGCTTTTATATTACCGTCAGACACTAATATTTCAGTATTTATGTTTACTATTTAGTTCTACACTGTGGAAATTATATTTGGTATCTGATGGTTTATGTGGTTCACTCTTTTTATTTATCTATGTATGAGGAGTATTGGTTCATTTTAATTGTATTATTTTATTGGTATTATTTATATTATATTCTGACTGCGACAATGATACTGAGAATGAAGCATACTAAAATTCCTATTTTATTTTAGTAGATGATTGGCCACTCGATATTAGAATATGCGGGTTATCACAATTGATATTAGAGCATTAGGTTCTAGTATCCTTAGGACCTGTGCGAACTTACTACTTTGTCTGTGTTACGTTTTCTTTGATATAGAGCCCTAAATTTAGGATTGTTATTTCATACTGTGCATTTACGTTCTTTTGCTATTATTTATGATTGAAGAGAATCTCATACAATTTCAGTTTGATTTCAGTTCACAAACAACTAAAAAGTTAGACCAACACATTCCGCTAGGAAGGATGCAGAGGAGGAGGATCAGCCGGAGCCACAAGCCACTCAGGGGATGGTGACCGCAGCACAGGTCGCCATTATTATTACAAAGACGATTAATGCCAAGATGACTGCCTTAGCACATCATTTTCCCCATGCATATCTTACCTAGTGTCATCTATTTGGGAGAGAGTCAAAGAGGCCTTCCAGAAGGGCCATTCTCCAGAGTTCCAGGGGTGCGGATGTGGTTGCATCTAGTCAGTGGAAGAAAGACATCCAGAGTCATTTATGCATGGTTGAGTGCAGCGACACTTAGAACCATATACTAACTACAATTAAGCTAGTAGGGGCAGCACTTCAGTGGTTGGATTTGGTCACCACAGAAGAGGAGATACATTATGACGATCCAGGAGTTCTCAATGTGGTTTGACCTAAGGTTCTTTCCGTCAGCAGTTCAAATGGAGATATGGAGGAGGTTCCTAGAGCTTTAATAGGAGGGTCGGACTGTGGTCGAGTACGATGAAGAGTTCACACGCCTGGTGAACTTTGTACCAGATAAGGTGAACACTGAGGAGAGGAAGGTCTTCAAGTTCACTAATGGAATCATTAAGAGGATTCACCAGCACTTGTTAGGGAACCCATCATTGCCAACTTATAGTGAATTCGTAAATGTTGCGTTGCTCCACTATCAGGATCATCGCTTCCATCTGAGGGGATCGAAGACTCTAGCCAGCAGGGAAAAAATGGGGGTAGTGCTGCATACGGGGTGATGCAATAGTAGCAGATGCGTCATGAGCGGGGTTCCCAGCAGGGGGACTCTATTAAGAGATTCAAGTCGGGTAATGACAACTTGAGGAAGGGCTATCAAGGCAAGTAGCATAAGACTTAAGGCTGGCAAGGCTAGGGGAATCAGACGGGTGGCCAACTGGGCCAAGGTTATTAGGGACATTAGGGCCAAGGTTATGAGGGACATCAGGGCCAAAGATGGGGATAGCCCTTTTCGGGCTAGTAGGGAAAAAGGCAGACTGACTTTATTGGGAGATGTTTCATGTGAGGGGAGTAGGGCCAAATGTATGCTCGAGGAGGGCTAGGGGTCAGGAGTAGGGTGCCTAGCATGGACAATAATTATAACAGCTCGCAGCCCTACCAGTAGTTCCAGCGTTGCCGCCATCACAGGGGCATGGGCAGTTTGGGAGTGTGTGTCACATCTGAGGACCATTTTTATCGCCAGCACCACCAGTGATTGAGGGTATGCTTTCTATCCATGGGCATATGGGGAGGCTTTTATTTGATAAGGGGGCATCAAACTCATTTTTCAACACTAGATTTGCACGTGTGACGACTTTTACGAATTTAGCCTCAGGCATTATTATGACAGTAGATTCATCATTGGGTGGTGGGACTCTCATTCGTTCCATTTGAAGAGGTGGGTGTGGACATGGGGAGGTTATGTTTAGTAGAAAATCTTATCGTGTTATATTTGGATGAGTATGAAGTTATTCTGGATATGGAATGGTTAATGACCTACAGAGAAATAGTGGATGATTACAGTAGGACTATCATGCTCGGAATTCGAGGGCAGTACATGTTCCTAGTGGCAATGCTTCATCCTGAAGGAGGGCTGAGCGTACATTTATATTATATTGAGGAGGATACTTATGAGGGTATAGTCATCTAGTTGGATTCGATCCTTGTTGTTGGGGATTATGCTGATGTGTTTGAGGAGATATCGAGGTTACCACCGAGTTGGGAGATTGAGTTTGCGATCGACTTAGTGCCTGGGGCTAGACGATAACATGAGCACCTAGTCATATGTCTCCTTTAGAGATGAGGGAGTTGAGGGATCAAATTCAACAGTTATTGGGGCACTATTTTATCCGCAGGAGTAATTCACCTTGGGGTGCCCCAGTTCTATTTGTGAAAAATAAAGATGTCTCATTATGGTTATGTAGCGATTACCGATAGTTGAATAAGGTCACGATCTGAAACAAGTATCTTCTGTCGCGTATCTATGACTTGTTTGATCAGTTGAAAAGAGAAGCCTAACTCTCTAAGATTGATTTGAGCTCAGGGTACCATCAGTTACGTATCAGGGAGTAGGATGTCCCTAAGACCGCATTTTTAACGAGATACGGGTCATATGAGTTCAGGGTTATGTCGTTTGGGCTAACCAATGTACTAAAAGTTTTCATGGATATCATGAATCGGGGGTTTAAGGATTTTTTGGATCTGTTTGTGATTTTGTTCATAGAGGACATATTGGTTTATTCTCGGATAGAGGGCGATCACGGGAGCACTTGCATATAGTTCTTCAGACTTTGTGGGTCCACTAATTGTATGCCAAGTTCAAGAAATATGGATTCTAGTTGCGATAGGTGAATTTCTTGGTTCACATTGTATTCGAGAGAGGGTTTTCTATGAATCTGAGTAAGGTGGTAGTGGTGAGGGAGCGGGGCCAGCCCACGAAGCCAACTGAGGTGCACAGTTTTTTTGGGTTAGCAGGGTACTATCACTGGTTCATCAGATGATTTTTGATGATTGCAGAATCCTTAACGAATTTGACTCGTAAGGGAGTGCCTTTTGTTTGTGACGACCACTATCAGTTATCTTTCGATGAGCTAAAGGACATGTTAACTTCAGCGCCAATGCTCGTATTGCCTAGGGCAGGAGTGGAGTACTTTTTTTTACCGATGCGTCCTTATCGTGAGTTTGGGGAGTTCTATAGAATAAGGGTGGGATATAGCTTATGCATCTCGTAAGCCTAAGCTCCATGAGAAGAACTATCCCACTCACGACTTGTAATTAGCAGCAGTCATATTTTCCTTAAGGATTTGGAGGCACTATCTATTGGGGGAGAAGTTTCGATTATTCGCGGACCATAAGTCTCTTCAGTATCTTTTCATAAAGAAGGAGCTGACTATAAGGCAGTGTAGGTGGATTCAGTTCGTGAAGGATTACCAGTTTGACATCCGGTATCATTAAAGAAAGGCTAACGACAAATGATTCGGATATGGGAAGGATAGTTAGCCACAGTGTGGAAGACGAAGTGGTTGAGCTTCATTAGAAGAATGAGGTAGGCCATCACACTCGAGATCATCTTGAGGGTTGTGAAGGCACATACATGGGATCCGTCTTATCAGGAGAGGATTCTCAAGTTATTAACAAGTGGAGCAGAGTCTTACTCAGTCAGTTCTGAGGGTGGATTATTCTTAAATGGGAGGTTGATAGTCCCAGACGATGAGAACCTATGTCACGCAGTTATACAGGAGGCGCATGGGTAATAATTGTATATACATCCCGGAGGGGATAATATGTATGAGGACACGAGGTAATAAAAATTATGGGTCGGGATGAAATGGAACGTAGCGGAGTTTGTCTCCAGGTGTACCACTTGCCATATTGTGAAGATTGATTATTGGAGACCAACCAAGATTCTAAAGCCATTAGATATTTTGGTGTGGAAATGGGAGAGTATTTCGATGGACTTCATCACAAGTTTGGACTTCCTTGTGGATCAGTTGACCTGGGTAGCTCATTTCTTACTAGTTCGAGCGAATTACATCATAGGGTAGTATGTGTAGTTATTGATAGCAGAGATAGTGAGATTGCACGGGGTGCCTCTTAATATTTTTCCCAATCAGGACAAAATATTTGTGTCCCACTTCTGGCGGAGCTTTCAGGAGGCGATTGGGATTTGTATTCTAGAATTTAAGGGTAGTTGGGAACAATATTTTCCTTTGTTAGAGTTTGCGTATAAAAATTTGTACTAGTTCACTATTGGAATGGAACCGTTTGAGACTTCATACAGGAGACCTTGTTGTTCACACTCTTTTTGGTTTGAGGTGGGGGACAACAAGCAACTCGGGAAGTATTTAATTCAGGAGAAGTCAATAAAAATCGAGTTGATCAGGACTCGCATTCGGATATCTCAGGATAGGTAGAAGAGTTATGCTGATGAGAATCATATATTGATGGAGTTTTACATGGGTGATCAGGTGTTGCTACGGGTATCTCCAATGAAGGGAGTAAGCGGTTCAAGAAGAAGGGAAAGTTGAGACCGAGGTATGTGGAGCCTTTTCCCATTATCGAGAGGGTTGGGTCGGTTAAGTATAGGCTCGCCTTTCCATATCAATTGTAGAGGATTCATGACATTTTCTATGTCTCGTCATTGAAGAGCTATCTCAGGGATGACGCAACTTATTATGACGTACCGTTAGAGGAGATTGACTTACAACTAGATATTCTATATAAGGAGAGACCTGTTGCCATTTTGGTTCGTAGCGAGCGTAAGGTTCATTCACAGGTTGTACCATTAGTGCGTGCATAGTTGGAACACTACAATGTTATCGAGTCTACATGGGAGCATGGGGATGACATGCGAAAAAAGTATCCAGAGCTCTTTGTGCCAGGTACATTCGAATTTCGAGGATGAAATCCCACTATTAGGGGAAGAATGTAATACCCTATACTTTTATTATTAATTAATTTCCCCGTGCTATATATTATTAACTAGTTTCTAACCCCGCACGATGCGTAAGCACTTTAACATGTAATATGATTACGAATTAAAGAAGTTTGTAGTTGATCATTATTGCACATTACTTATAGCAACATCAACTTGTAAGAGAACCCAACAATCAAAATTAACATAATTTTAATTAAAAAATACAAAATCTATTTAATATATCTACCACATTTTATAAATGTTCCTGCAAACATATTGCATTACCCTTATGCTATAAAATGGCATGTCTAGCTTATTTACCAAATGACACAAAAATTTAGCATTAACCATATTAATATGATTTTTTTTAGTGGAGTTAATAATGAAAAGCAATTAAAAATGTCATTGTTTATCTTTATTCCTATTCCTCATTTTTTAATAATCTACAACATCTAATATTCTATCATTACATTAAAATAAATAATTTGCAAGAATAATAGTTATAAACATAGTAACTAGTTGTCTACCATTGCAAGTATAAAAATCATTTACCATAAAATGGTACTAAAAATATATATCTCATCAATGGTTTGCTAAGACTTATTACAATGAAAAATAAAAAATAAAACTAAGAAATCTAAAATTGTCAAATTGTAAGAAATGACCCAAGTACCTTAAACGTGACTTTCTATCTTATGTAAAATTAACAAACAATTATTGTTGCAATGATAGAGTTTTTTAGAACAGTGACATATGGAAAATAAAAAATAGGACAAAAAAATTAAGCCAATAAATTATAATCACTTTTCCCAAAACTAATACTTCATATTTTAATGTAACTATTTTTAGAATTAGCTTACACCGAGGGTTTAAGGTCAGATGGAGGAAGGTCTTGGATATGGAATATATGAGATTTTATTCATCTAATAAAACTTGAATTTCCATATGAAAATGAATAAGCCTAACACAAAAGAAGTCAAAATTGGATAACTACTTTAAAAGGTAACTAAGTAGAAAGAAAAACATAAATTAAAAATTAACCATGGGAACATAACAAAGTTAATGTTTTCATTACATTGTAGGAACAAAATCACAAAGTGATGAACAAAAGTTTTGATTGCCTATTCCACTGTTGAAGATATCAAACCATAGCATGATACAAGTATCAAACTCTAAATCACTTCTCAGTATTTCTATAGACCATCAGTTTCACAATCGCGCTTTCCTCCACTCAAAATATTTATGTACAAATCAAACGTCATCTGAATACTTTTGAGGGGGGATAGAAAGATTTTTATGGGAATGTGGAGGATAGTGAATTTATGGTCTTAAATATTGTGCTTGGAATTATGTATAGATTTAAAAAGACCAAGAGACTTCAATAATTGTTAGATGAAAAGGTTGGAAGATAGGAAGAATACAGATTACATTCATGTTCAATGTATCACCAACTCGTTAAAGAAGGAGTATAGGAATAGACAAGAGACATGGATGTTTGGGTTGAAAGAGGCGCTTGATTTGAAGGAGGAAGGAGAAGTTGTAAGGTTGAGAAGAATAGTAGAAGGATTTTTGTGGGTTATGAAAGGATTTTTGTGGGATTAAAGATTTATGGCCGATGACTTAGAAATTGCATCTCTTTATTGTGTTTTAGTCGTTGTCGTGCAACTTCTTTTTTATCAAAATTCCCTTGACCCTACAAAAATATAACAAAAGAAGTGTAGAGGGTAAGTAAGGGAGTATCAATCCATTTCTAAGGTTGAAACAAAAAATATGAGAAGACAAAAGTGTGAAATTCATTTGCATATTATTATAATTTTTCTATTTTTTCTTTTTATATTTTTTATGGATTTTTCAAGGGATTATTAACTAACTAACTATATAATAATTTTTAAAGTACTAACTAAAATGTAAAAGAAAATAAAAGAAATGAGGTAAACAAAGTTATCCTAAAAAGTAAACTAACTAAATTGGACTCATGAGGGCTTCAAAATACACCCCATGAATGGGAGATTAGCCCTCAATAATCATTATCCAATAAATATAAGATAAACAAATGAAGCATGAGATGATTAAAATAAAAGTAATACGATAGGAATAGATCAAACCCATTTAAGCCTTGAATTGGAATGGAATATTCAATTACATCAACAATCTCTCAATTATACATTAAAATTCTCTCAATCTCAATCACTCACTAATGTATTTATTGAATCTAAACTAAAAACTACAAAATAAAAATAAAAAGAATAATGGATGAATTCATAATGGACAATTAAATAATAAAAGAGATTTGCTAAAACTGCAAATCCTAACATTATGAAATTGTACATTAGAACTCACCCAAAGAAATAAATTCTATATCATTAATTTATATTGAGATAATTGCTAAAAATGCAAAATCTCAACATAAAGGAATGGATTAGAATTCACCTCCCATAAGGGATAAATTCAACTAGATTAATTTATTTTGAAATAATTACTAAAAATGCAAAATTTCATTATAGAGGGGTGGGGTGGAATTTATCCTAGAGATAAATTTTACAATACACCTCTATATTGAGGTAATGCTAAAAATGAAAATACTCAACATAGAGGGGTGGAGAGAATTTTATCACACAAAGCTTAAAAACTAAATTTGAGATCCTTTAAAAATGGCCCAAGTCTTCAAATTATATGGTGCACATGGAGGGTAGGGGTAAATTGGAGAATTTATGTTTTAGTGTGCATGGAAATGGTGAGAGGAGCATGGGTGAGGGAATAAGGGTATTTTGTACTTAAATGGATGAGAACATGTGGGAGAAGTGTTGGGGGTATAATGGGAAATGGGTTAAGTGAGGCTTATTAGGCATGTGCTTTTTATTTTTTTTGGTCTTGATTTACATTTGGCAGGTGACACGATTTTGGTCTTTGGCTTGGGAAGAGGGAAATGGGTTTTGGGTTGAATAAGGTTGGGCTTGGATGATGCGCAACAGGTAAGTTTTTGTGGATTTCGGGTGTGGAGGCTAGTAGCTGAGCGGGTTGGAGTGGGTTGGCTAGTGGTCGACCCGAATTCTTGGGTTTCGCCAGCGGATTGGAGTTGGGGGGTGTCCGCAGGTGGGTTCCGGCGTGTTAGAAGGTGGGATCCTGAAGCTTCGGGTTCGATCTCGCCGAAGGTCTCGGGTTGATCAGGTGACAACAAGGGGACGAGTTGGGGCTGACCGCTAGAGGTGAGGAGGGTCGCAACGGGGGTTTCACTGGAGATTGGGTGTGGGCGCGACGACGGCTTTAGCTAGGTCGCCGACGAGTAAGGCTCCGACCAGGTGGGTCGGTTGGTTTGGGTGGTGTTTGTGGTGGTGATGTTGTTTGGTTATGGGGGTTGAGGTTAGGGGAGAGAGAGAGAGATGGGTTTAATGGTGTTTAAGTTATGGAGTTTTGGTGAGAGGAGAGATAAAGAGGTCGAGGTTGAAGATGATGGAGGGAGTAGTTGGGTGTGTGAGGGTGTAGGAAGTTAGCATGTGTGTGAATGAGTTATTTTAGGTGTGTGGAGGTATAGGTTATGTGTGTGTAGGAAACTAAGGTGTGAGTGAGTGATGTAGGATTATGGGTGTGTGTGTTTAATTTGGACACCTAAAAATAACACTAACTAAAAAAAAAATTAATAAAATTAAAAATCTAAAAATAAAATCCTAATCTAAAAATAAAATAAAAACTCAAATAAAAAAAGTAAGACTAAAAAGAAATAAAAATAAAAATCTATTAAACTAAAAACTAAAAACCTAAAAACATGTAAAATCTAATAAAACTAAAAAAAATTGAAATCCTAAAAAAAAACTAATCCTAATAAAATAAAACAAAAAACTAATAAAAATAAAATAAAAATACACTAATTAAAAAGAAAATAGAAAATAAAACCTAGAAAATTTTATATAAATCTAAAATAAACTCTAAAAATAAAAATGACTCAAACTAAAAATTTTAAAAAAATCTAAAAATGGCACAAACTAAATACACACGGGCTTTGGGTAGGTTTAGGCTTGAGTAAGGTTATGGGGGAGGGAAATTAGCTCCATTTTAACTGCAAATTGCCTAAAAAAAATGCTTTTAACACCGCAAATGCAATCAAGCCTGCACATTGAACATTTACGTGCATAAGACCATTATTGTCGAAAATTAGCAACTAAAATACGTCTATTCGGGGTATAAAATGTACAATTTTGGGTTCTTATCACACCACCCCCAAACAGAGTGTTGCTAGTCCTCGAGCAATAAGGTAGAGAGAAAGAGAAAGATAAGAAACCAAAAGTGTACTACTTTCGTGGGCACTTGCGATTTCACTTGGCATGTGCAACAAGCCTTTAAACCTATAGGTTGCCGTACAGGACGAGTTGTGTCTTGTGAGGGTTTGCAGGGAATATACCCATAAAATTCTTTATTTAAAATGATTTATTGAAAGGCAGTCAAACTCTTATTAAACGTAGAATAATCACACAATCCATCATGAGAGAAATAATTCTAGAAATACAAGATAGAAGTGAATAAAAAGTTTAGCTAAGTAAATATAAAAGGCACATCCTTCCTAGAACTCAACGTGTATAGTCTGAATCGGTCAAAAAAGGATCGAGTATAATAAGAGTAATTCCTAGATTGCCTTTTCGGAATCAACTCTTCAACTTCAGAATCTCACGGGATATATCTCTTTCAAATGAACTCTTGAGATTAGGGTAAGTGTATCGCTCTTGTGTGTGAGAAGGTGAGTAAATGTAAGCAAGTTCAAACGTCTCACACACACATAAGAAAGAAAATGATCTCATGAAAGAATGCTAATCACTATAGTGAGAACGTCGAGTTATTCACCACGTTGACTATCATTTGCCCGAACACCTAGGGGAAATAATGATGTTTATGGGTGAGGGTAAAATGACATGGGAAGGATATGATGATATGAGGTAGGATGGTGATATGATGGATGTATGTTGTATGTTTGAGAAGAGTGTGTTACACTTTGACAAACAAATGTCTTTATTTCTTGACTGCAACTTTCTCTTTTTCTTCTTTTCCAAATACACATCAATGTATGAGACAAATCTGCTAAAAATACAAATAACCCCAACATAGATTTGTATTTAATTTTTCTCTATCCGAATCAACTTTGGGAGAGATATCCGCTAAAAATGCAAACTCTCTCTATGATAGATCTTTTCCTTTTTTACTTTTTTTTCTATTTTTTTTTCTTCTTTTCCAAATACGCATCAATGTATGAGATAAATCTGCTAAAAATACAAATAACCCCAACATAGACTTGTATCAAATTTTTCTCCATCTGAATCGGCTTTGGGAGAGATATTCGGTAGAAAAATTATATAAATCTAAAATAAACTCTAAAAATAAAAATGACTCAAACTAAAAATCTAAAAAGGGCACAAACTAAATACACACGGGCTTCGTGGTAGGTTTAGGCTCGGGTAAGGTTACGGAGGAAATTAGCTCCATTTTAACTGAAATTGCCTTGAAATAATTCTTTTGATACCGGAACTGCAATCAAGCTTGCACATTGTACATTTACGTGCACAAGACCATTATTGTTGAGAATTAGCAACTAAAATACGTCTAGTCGGGGAATAAAATGTACACTTTTGTGTGCTTATCAATTGACATATAGACAACTTGAAATACCAGGGGTATTTAATAGATGTATAATGTTTTATATTATTACAAAGATTTAATTGGGGGAATTAAACTGGATTTTAGTAAATATTAATTATTGAGATAAAGGATTAATATTTATTATAATCATTATTTATTTGTGTATGATAAGTAAATAGTTATGTGATTTATTATATGTCACGTGTGAGTGATAACGACAGTTTATTGTTACATGTCGATAGAGTGTTACATCGGAGGATCGGTATAATTTATGGATGACGCGTAGCATATGCACGTGTCGGGCCTGGTTAATGAGACGTTAGCGTATTTAGTGTTGGGTGACTCGAATGACCTTTTCGAGTGAACCGGTGATCTGAAAAGGGTCAAAATAGTCTAGAAATGGGGGATTTTTAGACATAACAAGACTCGTATAAGGGTAGGAGGGTTGTTTTATACTTATGGCTAAGAAGAAAAATGGGATTAGGTTAATTAAGAGGATATTTAAGAGGTTAGGAAGGTATATGACAACCCACCTTTCATAATTTACACAACATATTTAGAGAGAGAGCCTTAAAGAAGGGAAAAAGAAGAAGAAAGAGATCTTGAAGAGGAGAAGAGAGAGGACTCAACGTGTCATCAAATTCATAGGAGACTTCAGATTCTAATCCCCCAAGGCAAGTAGCTACTTGCTTTATGTTGCAATTTGATATTAGTTAATTATTTTCATGATTAGAGGTAGAAATCTGAAAATTAAGATGTTAAAGATTGAAATTTTCTTAATTGATATAAAGACCTAAATGATAAGAGATTAGGGTTTGTAAATGTATTATTAATGGAGATTAATCATACTTGAAATCTGAAATATATTATGGGAATTAAATGGGTGAACATGTAGAACTTGTATATAAAGATTGAATCTTTGAAAATTAATTTGGGGAAATTTAATTAGAAGTTTCATTTAAAATCAAAGGGTTTGATTCCATATTTGGGGTTAGTTACGTGTTAGAATACCTCTGGAATGTTAGGGTGATGTTATAAGAGACTAATGTTGTGTTTGGAGTGGTTGGGAACCTCTATTAGAGGGTTTTGGGGGATAAAATCCTGGAAAAATGACGCATGGCGCTCAACAAACTGAGCTAGTTCGCTAGGGGGAGCGAATCGGTTCACTCAATAGAAACGGTTCGGTCTACAAGCGAATCAGTTTGATTTATTGGTCTACCCAATTTTTATTTGTGTGATATTTTGACCCGTTAGGGTTTGGGGATTGATTTTAGGGGCTTTCAGGGTACTTTGGGATTACGGGGGAAGACGTTACAGAATTCAGTATATGTGTAGGCCAACATTAGATGGGTTCGAGTGAGGAGAACCGAGGACCCAAGTGAGAGAATTTCAATTAATAATCGAGAAATTGGGTTGAACTTCAGGATTGGTGAACCGTACGCTGTGGGATATGCATATGAGTTCGGTAGTTATTATATATACATATTACCGTGATGTGTATAAATATGTATGTGTGCATAAACATACCTACTCGGTTGTGCTATCGTATGAGGTTACACATAGTGGACGGTCTATCTTTGGAGTTGGCCAGCACGTATTGGATTGATTCCCCATGTCATATTACTATTGCATGGCCGTTATCCATGTGTGAGGATAGGTTCTAGTTTCGAGACCGATTGGGCGTGATATGGTATGGTTGTGATACCTGATCGTATGTTTATGATAGCCTCCACTATATGTTTTTTCATTTAGGATCGGTGATAAGATTCCAACCCGGTGGCTCATGTTAATTATGATGAATGGATCCTTATAGCACTCGAGATTTGTTTTCATGAGGTCTCAACTTCGGGGATGCGGTTATATGTATATAGAGAGTGATATATATGTATATACAATATATATATATATATATATATATATATATATATCACGATCGTAGCTATGTTATGTTTATTACGTTAATATTTTTTTATATCAAGTGTGTCACTACAATATTGTTTATGAACGTATAACTAGAGAAGGTAGTTATACTTAGCTAATAGAGGGTATTAGCAGGATTGGGCTTAGATAGTAGTTATATGTCCTAGTTATTAGACCAGGTAGTTTAATTAGGATAATAAATTAGCACGTTAGGTGTGAACTGTAGTTGAGAGGTGAGGTTTATCACAAGTAAGTGCAACCCAGTTAATTATGAAAATAATATACAATTGTTTTAATTACTTTAAAGTAGTTATCTGCTTGCAAAATGTTTTCTACTTTCGGGCTTTGACCCGCATGATTGGCCACCAGGTATTAGAATAGGCGGGTTGTCACACATCTTTCCATTAATAACACTTTATCATGCCTAGAAGTTATTTATATTATTCTAGTTGATGAAAATTTAGTTTTTTTTTTGTCATTTAACCCGTTTGAAAATTAGACTAGGTTAAAAAGATAAAATTAGTTTAATCGCTATATTATTTTATCTGGTGCTTAACTAATTCGGGTAATTTTGTTTATGTTAATTTAAATTTGAATTAATTTTGTTAAACTAAAAAATAATTTGAGAAAGAAATTTTTAATTTTGTTTGTGTAAAATTCGGAACCATCCCATCCAAATATAGGGTCTTCACCCCCTCACAAGTGATATCAAAGCATGTACACTAAATTATCATGTTAAATTCTTTTATGCTTGAATATGGAACATTTATCTTATTCAAGGTTTCCTGTTTTTGATGGTTCTTACACGTACTAGAAAGCATGTATGAGGTCATCACTTAAGTTATTAGATGAGCGGGTTTGACAAGAGGTTGTTAGAGGTGGACCCCATCAATGTCTTTTGTAGGAGAATTTCATGTTCCTAAACTCGTAGAAATATGGAGTGATGATGAGCATAAGATAGGAAACTATAATTCACATGGTTTAAATGCTTTTTTTGTGCAGTCACACCATAGGAGTTCCACTTTATTATGGCATGCAAAATGTCTAAAGAGTCTTGGGACACACTCCAACTCACCCATAGAGGTACAAGTGTTGTTAAGGCTTCCCAACTCCAAAACCTCACCACTCAATTTGAAACCATTAAAATAGTGTAGAGTGAATCCTTCAATGATTTTTATGTTAGATTGTCTGATATTGTTAACTTGTATTTTAACTTGGGAGAGAATATACCCGAAAACCATGTCATAACGAAAATCTTATGGTCGTTGCTTGAAAGATTTAATCCAAAAGTTACTCTTTTGAATTCTTTGGACACTTTAAACTCTATGAAACTTGAAGAGCTTGTGGGTGATCTTCAGACCTATAACTCGACATGTTCGCCTACAAAAAGCCTACGAAAGACAATAACATTGCTTTGAAAGCCCGGAAGGAGGAAACACAAGTCTCGAATGATGAGTCTGACATCAACTCCAAAAATATGGATATGTTTGCTAAAAATTTCATAAAATTTCTTAAGTTTAATAAAGAAAAATTTAAGAATGATTAGAAGAAATTTGAGAAGTCTAAGTATATTGAGGCCAATAAACTCCCTAAAAATCATAATGATAATCTTAAGAGGGACGTGTCAAATAGATGTTTTGGATGCGAAAGGTATAGCTATAGGGAATATGAGTGTCACACTAAACTAATGAAGGATTTCAAGAAACCTATTACGTACAATGCCACCCTTAGTGAACCAAATTAGGGACCCGATTCCCCCATTGAGTGAAACTTCATCGCGTTCATGGCTAGTCATTCTAGTTTCAATGAGAAATCTTCCTATAAAGATAATTATTTGCATTACATTACCAAGGCCATTGTTTATGAATCCCAAGTGTTTGATGGTAGAGAGAGTGAAGAAGATAGTGAGACTGATGAAGATGAGGAGGAAGTGAGTGAGCTTCAAGTTGCCTTTCGTGAGTTATATAGCGAATCGTTGAAAATAAAAAAAAAAGGAAAATTTAAAGTTGGAAGATAGGAAGCAATAATATGCCATAGGTAATGATGAAAGTGCTTTAATTGAAGATTTTAGGGCACGTGAGAGGAATCTTTGATAAAAGCTATAGTATGTAGAAGGCGAGAGAGCTTTTTAAGTTTGAGGAGTCTAGGAGTTTACTTGAGACTAGGATAGTGGAGCTTGAAGAGAGATTGAGAGACTCTAGTTGGGTAAAGTTTGAATTGGAGTGTCGGTCGGATAAGTTGGATAAAATTTTAGGCACTGTCCAAATCAAAGATGACAAGTTTGGAATTGGCTTCGATACTATAGATGCTTCTGCTAACAAATATAATACCATAAATTTGAGTGAGTTAATTAAGAATTCTAGAAAAGGGCAGCCCTTAGGTAATACTTCTCACCGTTCTTTCACTTGCACACATTGTCCTAGGAAGGGTCACCTTAGGAGGTTTTGTTTCGATATTAGAAGTTATGCTATGAATTCCAAGGTTCACTAAGGTCAACAAAACCCGAGAGAGTAGAGTTACACCTATGTGAATTAGGAGATCCGATTTGGAGGCTTTACATGAATGACTTTATGATTCTCATTTGCTTGCATATGATACTTTCCATGGTAGATATAAAGGTTGATGTGTTAGTTTTTTTTACATACACTAGTTGTGCTTCATGATATATTCTTACCAGTTGTATGTTCGTTAGTCATATTCTAGTGTATTCTTCATCAGATATATTTTTTCTAAAATTATGACAAGTGTATCTTTTGTGTTTTGATTTTTCAATTATTGGGTCCTATTGAAAAATACAAAAAGATTTTGTTTGTCGTTTGAGTTATCTTTGTTTTAAAATTGATTTAATAATTTAAAATCTCAAAAAGATTTTTTTTGTTTCTGTGAAATTTAGTTTTACACATATTGTGTGGCACATCCTTGTGTTTGAATCCTATATCATTCCACGTATTCATGTGACTAGAACTTTTGGTTATGAATTTTAATGATTAAATTATTCTTTTTCATTCTTACATGGAGTATTTTGACTTTGATTTTCTTAATGGATTTTCTTTGTATATGACTCCTCACACACATGCACAAGATCTTTGGAATTTTAACTTTATATTTTATATTTAAGTTAAGTGAAATGTTCTCCCATCAATTTTGTCAACTCCATATTTTATTACTATGGAGAATTTGTGCATGTAAGAATCATTGCTCATGAGGTTTATTTGAATTGTATTGAAAATAGATGAGGGTGCATGGGAAAGGGCTTTGAAAGGAGAAAATCTCCTTTGCGGGAAATCCATTGTTAGCAAGATCCTAATAAAAATATTAAAGGCAATAAAAGAAAAAAAATTATCAAAGGCCAACATAGTTTAGATTGTTTGATCCTTCAAAAGAAATAACTTCAAGAGAATTGAGAAAGGAAAAGAAAATATGTAATATGTTTATCTTTTGAGGGTGGTTAGTTGAAGATCATCGAATTTGCACAATGAATCCTAGTTATGCTTATTTTGTGATGACTCTATTGATTTGTAGAATCAGCAAAATTCTAGGCTTGTGTACATTGTGCTTATTTATTCTTTAAGTTCACTTTATCTTGTCATGTGAGGCTAATTATAAGTTTAATAAAATTTTACGATCAAATAGAAATCCTTGAACGTGTTTAAGTGATTTGGTCATAATTCTTTTGTATCTAGTTCACACCCTTTCACTCCGTTTACCACATGTTTATTTAGACACATTTATGCCATGAGTGTGGAAAGTTTATCGCGTTTAGTGTCTTTTGTGGTGTTTATACCTATACATGTTCTTATACTTCATTGATATCTTTTGTATATTTATATATATGGTATTATTTGTTTTGAGTCTTTGCTTTTACATCAAGTTCTCGTATTCTATTTGTTAATATTGGTATCTATCTTATTGCGACTTTTCATTGGTATCCCATGCTTATCTTAGTACATTTTAGTTGGTATCATTTTACTATCACGTCATAGATGGTATCTATTGTTCTTTTTATGGATTAATTGTCCTTGTGTAACCATGTTTCTTTGTTTTTTCTTGTATCACTCTTCACCATTGCATGATATACTTGTTTTTTGTTTATACTTATCCCTTGTTTCATTTGGGGGAGAATTGTTTTAGCTGGGGAGAAATTAGTTATTTTATGCACCTTAACGTTTATCTACTCCTGAACAAAAATGGAGAGAAATGGTATCTAACTCTTTCCATGTGGGGGAGATCTATTACTTAGGGGGATTAATCCTTTCTTATGTAGATATTGTTAGACAAAGGGGGAGGATTATCTTTTTCAACTTATATCATTATATTCTCCATGAATTTTATGGTGTGTTTAGGAGTGAAGGTTTGTAACCATGCGTCAAAGTTTTAATGCAAACAAAGCTACTCAAAGTATGTATTGGTCAGGCATATGTACTTTTTTCTTTTGGGTTAGGATTGAGTCCATTAGATGAGCTTGGCGTCCCATAGGTGTTTAATTTTTGTTTTTTCCCGGAATATTCGAAGAGGGATGGATATTTGTAAAGAAAAATTTATAATTAAGTCAATTTGTATGTATTGGCTTAATTCTGAACAAAACTGTTTGAGTCATACGGAAGAAGTTGTGCTTGTGACCTTTCAAGCCTATGACATGCTTATTGAAGACGTATCTGCCAATATAAAGAGTATTCATCATCATGTTGTGTTCCATGTCACGTTTCATCATTAACGTTCTAAGGATCTTCCAGACGTAGCCAAAGAGTATTCATCACTATGTCGTGTTTCGTTCCATGTTTCGTTATCAACGTTCTAACGATCTCTCACGTATGAATGCTTATATTATGTTGAGCCATGGAAATTTCATTATTGGATGTTAGGATTATTTTTCTTTGTTTTAAAATAGCTTTATATTTTTTGAAAGAAAAATATTTTTATTTTTGCGCATCGTTTGAATGAACTTCCTTGCTCGTTCGAATGAGACTTGGGAGCCTCATTCGAACGACTTTTAACGATGCTCTCATGAGATCATTTTTCATCTGCACTAACATCTTGATAAATGTCACGTCATTTATCATTCGAATAAAAAAAATCATATATTTCGATTGATGGTAATTTTAAAAAATTCAGTTTATCTTAGAATTTTTTTCAACTCCTCACTAATTCTTTCCATTCATTTTAAGGAGTGCAGGAGTGTAGTTTTAAAGGAGACTTTTTCCATCCTTTGAGATAAAATAACTTTCCAAAAGTCCAAGAGAGTTTTTGTTTATGTTTCATGATTTATCTTTCAAAACAAAAGCCCAAGTTTAAACCTAATCAGTTTAGATCCAATATTCTACATTATATATGTTTTGAGATCGAGTTTTGGCATCATGTTTTTCTCTACATTATTGAGAATTATTTCTAGCGGAGGATTCCATGCTTCGTTGGTTTACATACGGTGAACACCGTATGCATGATGGTTGTTGTGCCTTATCGGTGGACTCCGAGGCGTAGGTGGACTCCTGCACTATCACTAAGCAGTGGTTGGAGGAATGAAGAGCGCCAAGGATTATGAGGGAGTCGATTCATTGTGTAAGTTTTCTATCATGTCTTTTTTGTAATTTCGTACTTAGTGGACTTTGTGGCTGTGCAATCTGAGTTTTTTCCCATTTGTGTTTTCCTCGTACATCGGGCGTAGTGGTTGTTTATTTTATCTTTCTACTAACTCCTAGATGCATGCTTGGGTTGAAAAGATAAAATTGGTTTAACCACTAAATTGTTTTATTTGGTGCTTAATTAATTAGGGTAATTTTGTTTGTATTAATTTAAATTCGAATTACTTTTGTTTAAGTAAAAATTAATTTGAGAAATAAATTTTAATTTGGATTGTTTAAAATTCAGAATCATCCCATCCAAATATAGGGTCTTAGCCCCCCACACTTCTCTAAAGATAAACTCTAAGCATTAAACCTTTGTTTTGTTTCTTCATTTTAAAGACTTACCATACAGCTCGGTGTAAGCATGCTGAAGGTTACTCTCACCCTCACTCAAAGCGTCATCTCCCTCACTCTCTTTGGAATGACTAGACACACTATCAAGGTCATCATGTTTAGAAGCTTCCTCATCAGCGTGAGGTGCACTAGATGTACTAACATAACCATCCATGAACGCGGTGAAGTTACATTCATGCGGTAAATCATCCCCGGAATCCACCAATTCGACATCGCTCTCATTAAGCATGGTAATAAAGGCAGCTTTGGGTTTGCCTTGTCTCTTAAATCTTATAGCACACTCGTGAGCCTTACCCTCGCACTCATAGAATCTTTTTTCATCTTTCTCAGGGTAACATTTTCTTTATTTTTTAAAGTTTTTCTTACCCAATTTATATTTTTTGTCTTTCTCAAAACTTATATTTTCTTTCAAAGTATTTTATTTTCTAAGTTTGACTTTAGAAGTATTTTATTTTATATGTTTGAGATTTTTTTTGATTTTTTTTACAAAAAGGGCTAAATCATTGAGATCAAAATCATACTTGAATTCATATGACACTTTCTTTTTCTTATTAGATTGAACTTTTAATGCAATTCCATTTTCCTTAGGTTTAACAATTTTGGGAAACATGTCGATTTCAAAAGTTTTAACGTCTCCTATAAGTTTTTCTAACCTAAGAATATCAAATATACCCAACGAATTGAGCACAATAACCTTAGGAATAAAACGGGTTGGAAGTGATCTCAAAATCTTTTTAACTACGCGCGTCTCAAGAATATTCTCACATAAGTTCAAGCTAGAGTGCATAAAATTCATCAAAAGACTCAGACTTTAGCATAGTGATAGTCTTAAACTGTGTGGTGAGGTTTTGAAACTTAAAAGCTTTCACAGTGTTGGTACCCTCGTGAGTGAGTTGGAGGATATCCCACGCTTCTTTAGACATGGTGAACGTTATGATGCAGCAAAACTCGTCAGGGGTGATGGCTCTAGAGATTGCACTTAAACCGCATGACTTAAAGTTACTCCATTTAAATTCATCTCCTTCCAGGACAAAGAGAGGTTTTAGACATATAACATCACCATTGGTCACTCTGGGTGGTGTCCAACCTCTGTCACAAACAAGCCAGACTCTTTCATCAATATATTTAAAAAATGACCTCGTCCAAACTTTTCAGTATGCATAATTCGACCAATAAAAAATAGGTATCATATTATACAAATATTTTCATAAAATCCAAATTGTAAAGGATCACACAAAAACTTAATGTAACCAACTCTAATACCATTGTGAGAAAGAGGATTCTATGGATTGATTCGTATCTTAGGCCAAACACACACAAATTCAAATTTTAATAAATTTTATGTTGAATTAATTTAGTGTTCATGTAATGATGTAGTCCAAATTAAATAAGCCAAACCAGACAAGAAAACATACGAAGAAGTAAGGAAAAATCCCTTTCGGGCAAAACTTCTATTTCAGCTATGTACAAGATTTAACAGAAAAAGATGACTTACAAACTACTTATGTCACTAATTATAACGTGCAGTTCTTCCAGTCTTCTACTGTAATGTCATAGTCCACACTGCCCATAAGAAGTAGTCTTCCCTTATTATCCACAGATAGGCCTTCTTCTTCAGCAATAGAGTCTCGACTCCACAAATAAGTCATAAAGATGAACTCTATAAGGGTTTCTGAGCAAGAATGTGTTCATGATTTGATAAAGTGATCTCTAAATTTTCAAGGGGTTAGGATGAAAAAGCTAGAGTTTTATCACAAAAATAACTCTAAAAGGTCTTGAAAAAGGTGAAATGTAAGTTATCAAAGACTCTAATTCCGCTTCTCTTTATATAAGGAAGTTTGTTGAAAAAGGATAAACATTAGCAACTTGGATCAGATTTGATTAAAAAATAAAAACTCGCGCGCTTTTTTGAACGACCTAGTATCTCGTTCGAATGGCATACCCTTTTTCGTTCGAACAAGTTTCTAACACAATTCTAGTGCTTGACACTTTAGGTCTCGTTTGATCATGGGAAACTTCATTCTAATGACGTAGCCAATCTCATTTGAATGACTTCCAACGATAATTAGAATGGAATTCCAGAACTGATCAAAAGGCGATGTTCCAAATTTCGTTCAAAAGTTAAAATCTTGTTTTAACAACACTGTGTAACTCATTTGAAATACATGCCAATATCGTTCTAATGAGTTTGCAAATTTTCAAAATTTTCTTTTTTAAAAAACTTTTAAAAACATTTTTAAATGTAAACCCTTAAAATTGAAAACCTCTGAAAAATAAAGTCTTTAATAAACTATCATTACTCTTCTAAATGTTGTTGAGACGGACGATCTTTATTCTTCCGAATGTCATCAACTTTATCTTCGAAAATGTAGTGTGTAATAGGATAAGCTAAATAAAAACAAAATTAAGCAGTTATATAACTTTCTATTATATGAAAATGCAGTTCGGGATTCGCTTACTCCGAGAAGTGATGAATTGGAACAGTCCTACAACAAGCAATACGAGAATAAAGCCATAGTGCGCTAGTTGAATCTATCCATTAAGGCTTGGTGTTTAGTGTACATGGATGCATCAGTGAAGGAAAATCAGCGTAATCTCTAGTGAGTAGCTTTCTTCATTCCATCTAGTGCATATTTATATGAAAATTTATTTGAAGGGGTAACAACCTATGGCTAAGAACCGTTATGAACTATGGATCAAAGGCAGCAACACACACTTCTCTTAGGATTAGTGTGGTAGGGAGGAATATCTCTATTAATATCGACTCACTTAGTGTCAAATGTTGTAGGTAACAAAATGGTACGGAGGAGTTCTTTCGTAAGGGAGTATTCCTCGATAGTGGATAAATCATGATATGATTAATGCACTCTATTAATATTAATAACACTATACAACGGTAAATTAGGAATTTTAACTCAGAAAGTAGTACACTACTTTATGTAGTCACCGGTAGCTAAGAACCTAGTATCAAAAAAAAAAAGAGGTCTGCTAAGCAGCACCAGTCAACCTGTATGTGGGAATCCAATTACAGGGGAGAAATATAAAGTGGAGGAGAAAGATCTTACTATGAGGTTGGTTATAGATCGAATGCTTCCATGGGGCATTTAGATAGGTAGTGATATAAGAATCACAGGAAGGGGATGTTCATATGCTACTTTGTACCTTATTTTCTTGGGACTGAAAAAGTAAAAGAGATGGCATAGACCACTATCACTAGGAATGGCTTTGTAGGCTTGACTATATATCAATAGATCAGCTAGAAGAACTAGGACCTCTCAAGGTACCAATATTCATGTGTCATGCTAGTGCTTATGGTTAACCCTTTTATTCCAGAATTCTGTATTTATAGAAATAAATTAGAGTTCAATGCGGTTCCGCCCTATGAAAAGTGATACCTAGGATCACTGGATTCGCACTTTGACTTTCATTATAAGAATATCGTTTCCTCAATCCAAGATAAGGAGAAAACTAGGTCCTAGTTATCCTTTTTACCCACTCATAGAGGCCAAACCAACTCGTTCGACCCCTTTTCATTTATTTGATGATGATTCCATTGACTTAAAATCATGCTAACAGTCTTCAATGAGATTTCATAGGATTTCTTTGATAAGGGAGATTTAGAAAGCCTAAAGGAACTAATGATAAAAAAGTGAGGATCTAAAAGAGATATTTAGTTCTTTACTTCATATCATCCCCTCTTATGATTTTCTTAAATGAAATTTATTTGACACTTAAATGGCCTTTGTAAATGTTGATTTAAGGTCGATCTTGGTCATCATCAAGAACAATCCCTATGGAAGGCAATGAACCTTAAACATATAAGCGAAAAATCCAATCTTGCTCATTACCACTTATCTTATTGGCCAACCCTCAATAGTGAGTATACCTCGTCAGATTGAGGCCTCCAATTGATTGAAAGCGAATAAAAAGAAAGACATAAACCGTTTATGTCCACTCATCCCAAAGCCCGAAGCAGAGAACCTACCCTCATTTGCCTCACTTTAAAGACTAGAAAAAAGATGCAAAGACCCTTAGTAAGCCAAAGCCACCCTAGGTAAGGTAGGTTCAAGGGATGAAGTGCACTGAAACTAAGGGACGACCTTTACTTAGTTTGATAAGTTCTTTTAAGAGGTGGTGGAACCTTAGTGATGAATAGAAGAGTAGGGCTTCATTCAGCCTCGATAAATGATATAGGTGTGCCTAATATTAATATTCTCATTAGTTGGGCAGGCTAGGTTCTTCATCTTAAGCTTGGGCAAGCGGGAATCTCTTCAACTTCACTAACAAGAAGAATGAGCTCCCTAACACCTTACCTCTTCTCTTTCTTGCCTTATGGATGATCGAGGTACTCTTTAACCCGAATGGAGAAAATGGGATTTTGGTATTTCGATGTAAGCACACAAAACATAACTTCAAACACTCAACTACATACAACAAGACAGAGAGGAGAGAGAGGTCTTCAACCTCCCAACTATATACAAAAAACAAATTTACTTAAATAGCATATCTATCTCTGATATATATCTCACTCGCCTTCTTTCTTTTGTACGTTATACTCCACCAAAAATCTAGGGTAAACACTTTGTTTGACTTTGGTCAAATAAATAAATGGCTTTTATAACATTGTGTAACAATTTATTACAACTCTCATGCTATTTGGTGAAACTTTTTGTACAATTTTATAAGTGCACAAATTATTTTTTAATTCACACATTAAATTGGTCTCATTAGTATTTACATTTAAAAAGGAAGGGGGAATCATTATCTAATATCTAATATTTAAAACGATGTCTCTTATTAGTTTTTTGACACGTGGCACTACATTTATTGCATTAATATTTACTTTCGTTTTCAAAATGAACCTTAAAACTCGATGATCCAAACATATCCAAACTAAAATATCCAACGTCACTACAGTTAATGATCCGACCTTTGAGTTTCTTCTGTTGATATTTTTATAGCAGTTCCGTTTTGCACTCATGGACTTCTCTATCCGTAACCCCCCCTCACAACTTCCCCTCACAAAACCAAGAACTCAGTTTGATCTACATCTGGAACTCAATGTTATTTGTTGGTGGGTATTAGTAGATCTAGTATGGGTGTTGTTTGTTTCTTAACGGATATAGGTATAGTTATCAGTAGATCTGATATGGGAGTTATTTCTTGGCAGGTTTTCACCAACCCATCCAACTTCGTCGTTGATGGGCTTCATTTGATATTTTCATTTGATTTTAGATTTGGGTTTTAGGGTTCTAACATCAATTTTTAATTGCAGATGTAACTTAATGGTTTCCTCTTGGGTGAGTTTTGGAATACCCAGTTTCTATATCACTTCCACATTCTCCACACACTACACGCATAAAAGGTTGAGTACATGTTATTACTCTTTTCACTTTTGGGTTGTTCTTTTTAATATAAATTATGTTGTTAAAAAAGGATTTCCCCATTTCCTTTCACTGTTTGTGATTCTTCGTTGACTATTGATATTGGACCAGATGGGTTTATGGAGATTGGTGATAGTACTAATGTAGTGAAGATTATGGCATATATATTTGTTATTCAAACTAAAAAATCATACGGAAAACTCAAGGTAAACATATATAGAGGTTTGGATTTACAAAAATGCTACTATGACATAACTTTTGACCAAATTTTTTAGAACAAATTTACGTGGTAGTTTGCTATTAGTTGGTTTTTGGGGTCCATGCTAGTGGGACCTAAAAACCAACCAATAACAAATCGTCACGTCAATTTGTTCCAAAAAATTATGTCAAAAATTAAGTCACAATAGAACTACTGTTGGATTTATAAATATGTTGTATACATACTTTTTAAATGAATTGTAGAATTTAGGTTTATTTTATTTCCTTTATGTTTTTGGTAACATGAATTCGGCAGTTTTATTGTTGTTCAATAATAATATGTAAAATGCGGTGACTTGGATTACATGGAATTCGATAATAATGAGAGAAATATTTTCTTATTATGCATAAGTTATTTTCATATTTTATTAAATGATATCAAGATACTTAATTTTTAGTCCTTATGTTACAAGATTGGATTTTAATGTGTCCAATTTTTAAAGTATATTTCCATATATAACCAAGTGCTTAATTTTTTTTTACAAAGTGCCCGCGCATCGCGCGGGGCTAAATATTCTTATAATAATGACTGCAAGAAAAGTAAAGACTTTGAAAGTGAAAACATTAAACGTAGATAGTACATAAATAGTACCTTGCCGCGGAATGTCAACAATGGCAAGTGCTGAGGACTTATTGCCGCAGACTCCTTATACAAAGGGTGCAGCACCTCACTGTTACGGGCGCGACCCCTATTTTATACAAGGCGCAACCCAACTTAATATAGGGTACGACCTCAGTTTTATCATATTAACTGGCCGTACCCCACTTTTCACCTACCAACAATACAACACCTATAAATAGAGGCATCTCGAGATAGAGATCCGGATGATTCATTCTTCCTACATTAGTGTCAAGCTTAGTGCTAATTACTTTCACTACGCCATTGGGTACGACCGGGGGGCTACTCGTCAGCATCACAACCATCTCTCCAGCATACCAGAAACATTCATTACTACCATGTACTCTCCTTTATTCTCATACTTGTACGTCTCTTTGGGCTTGATTATATTGTACTATGCAACGCATATTAATAGAAAGACTTTTCGGTGTATTTTTCTCGTCGTTGCATGAAAAGCTCTTCTAATCAAAATCATCAAATACCTACAAATATATAACAATCTCAAGTGTAGAGGTAAGTAAGGGTATCGATCCACATCAAGGGGTAAGCTAGAGACAAACTCAATTGTAGTTCACTTTTTATTTTCTTTTTGGGCTTTTGCTTTTTCTATTTTTTTTAGCTTTTTCAAATATTAAAACAATTACGTGAGGTGAGGTAAAATAATAATAAACTAAAATGAAAGATCAAATTACAAACTAAAAAGTGACTAAAATGAAAAATAAATTCTAACACTAAAATAAGAGATAAAGTGAGGTAAATAATAGTGAGAACAATCAAGGAGTGGGATTACACCACAAATTTTAGCTATTCTAATTAATTAATTGAATTCTCCCAAATTAATATCAAAATTACAAATAAACTCTCGTTGAAAATGTAATTTTAATAGTAATCTTTTAGAAAATTAAGTTTAACCCCCCACAACTCTAGAAAATAGATCTACACTCCTTTTAATTAATCACCCGCTAGGATCAATTTATCAAAATTTATGTAAATCTAGAAAATGAATTTTAGAGTTGAAATTCAAGGAATAATACCACACTTAAGAAACCCCTATCTCTAGTTCGAATCTAAAATAGGTATTATAACTTAGAATTTTGATTTGCTCTCGAAAATCATTTACCCTCTCTCGAGGCGTAAATTTAAGGATGAGGGATCAAAATTAATATTCAAAGGGAATTTTCAAGTAATCAAACTAATTAAATTAAAATAACATAAAATAAGGGTTCACCCCACACCTTGAAAGGGGATTTATCCTAACATCATATTAAACATGATAATCAAACAATTAAAGGCTAATAAAATAAAGTAGAAGAGAAGGACAATCAAACCAAATCTATTTGAGTGAAATTGAACTCCAATCCCTGAATTTGCAATTTACATCCCTCCAATTGAGCATCCAAGTGTTTGCAATTAAATAATCACTCAATTAAATCTCTTACAAAATTTAACCTAAAAAATATCTAACAAAAATAAAAATAATAAAATAAAAATATTTACAAAATGGTGTTTATCCTAATTTATTTTCTACACTAAACTATCTCTAACTCTCTCTAGAGTTATCTTCCCCATAATTCCTATTCTAAAAGCTTTTCTTCAAATTGGGGTCTTCATCTTCTTTTTATAGTAGGCATGGAGGATAAAGGTGCAAGAGCATGGGGTGAGGGTTAATTTAGGAAAATGCACAATGTACATGGGTTGTGTGAGGTCATGTGGAAAGTGAGGTGAGGGATTAAAATCTGATTTGGTAAAAGGGGTTTTGGGGTAGAATGGGAAAAAGGTTTAGTTGGGGGTAGTTTGGGGAAATGGGTTTAAATTGGTTTAAATGGTATGCGGGAAAAGGCATGTGGGTTAATTTGTTTATTTTGGTTTTGGTCTTTGTTTGTTGGAAGGTGATGAACGATTTTGATCTTTGGTTTGGGAAGAGGAAAATGGGTTTGGAAGAGGAATGGGCAAATGGTTTTGGGACATTGGAGCTGATAAGGGAAATGGGTCGGCTGGGTTCGCCGGCAGTGTCGGATTAGGCCGCGATTGGAACAGGAAGAAATGGGTAAGGTCGCGGGTTAGGGAGGTTCGGGGCGCAGGTTAAGGCGGGTCAAGGGAGTGGGTTGGTTTCGGGTAGGATGGAGGTATAAGTCGCCGAAATTTGGAGGGATATGGCAGGTGTAGCTCAAAATGGAGCCAAGATTTGGGTTGGTCCGGATTTGGAACCAGGTCGGGATTTTGGGTTTAGAAGGTCCGGTTAGGTTTATGGGTTATGGAGGTTTGGTTTAATGGAGGATGAGGAGAGATGAGAGAGAAAGTGGCTTGGGGTAGAAGATGATTGAAGAGGTGATAGTCTGGGTGAGGGTATAGGGGAGTTAGGTGAGGGTGTAGGATTGTGTTGTGTGTAGTGTAGTGTATGGGAGGTGTAGGATAAGTAGGGTGTGTGTGTTAATTTGTAACCCTTAAAATAACACTAATTAACTAAAATAAAATTAATTAATATCTACTAAAACTAATAATAAAATAAAGCAAAATAAAAATTTAACTAAAATAAAAATCAACTAAAACAAAAATGACACGACACGACACACTATACAAACTCTAAAAAAAATTAAACACAATAAAAATAAAAATAATAAAAATAATAAAATAATAAAATTAAAATTAAAATTAAAATTAAAATTAAAAAAATGAAATAATAATAAACTAACTAAAAATAATAAAAGAAAAGAAAATATAAAAACTAATACATGGTGCGCTAAAAATATAAAAATCCTAAAAATATATACATGACTCAATAAAATAAAATAATAAAATAAACCCTAAAAATAAAATGACACAAATAAAATAAAATGGGACAAACTAAACACACACGGTTCGGGACATGTTTAGGGTAGGCTAGGGAACAGGACAAGGGTAATTAGCTCCATGATGCGCACAATTACCTTGAAATACGCATTTGAACACCGCAACGTGCATTCAACCTAAAAAATACACAACAAAGCACATAAGCCCCAAATTACCGAGAATTAGCACATATAATGAGAATAGAGCAACACAGTGGATGTAGGCCTATTTTATGAGGCTGAATCACTATATATTGCGTGTCTTCTCTCTTTCTTTACTTGTTTTATCTCCTTATTATACCATATACTTGATTTGCTGGTAGGAGAACGACTGGTGGACGATTTCTCGTATCATCAATTTGGCGCCGTTTGTGGGAACGAAGATATTTCAACCTTGTTTCTCTATGCTTTGAGTTCTTAAACACCTTATCTTATTCATGGGGATCATTTGGATCATAATCTCATGAGTAAATTTTGGTTATTGAGCTTTGTTTCATATTCACCCCCTTAAATGGGTATTTCTTATGTTCAGATCTACCCTTAGGTCTCCATTTTATGACCTTAGATTTATTTTACATACCCTAGTGCTATTGATTCATCTAGAGGGGCTTTAGCCCCCGAAAGGAGGAATGATTGTATTTACTCCGTTTTCGCTGTAATTGACCTATGATCTAGGGCTTGTCATTGGAACTGTGCTGTTTTGTGCACCGTGAGGGTGTTCTGTCAGTTATATACCCTAGTAGGATCGCTCTCCACGTGTTTTATGAGAAAAACTTAATCACTGGGTTCCAATCTTGGGATTGTTCCCTCAACTGCCTAGACAGGGATGCGACTAGGTAGTTAAAATGCCTTAATGCTGCGGCCTCTGCTAATGCTGTTGAATTACAACAGCCCCAAATCATCAGGGAAATGACTCATGTGGTATTCAGCTCAACCTGAGGGAATATCATTCAAAGGCTGTGGCAGTGCACTTGTGTGCTTTACTGGCCGAGGCCTCGTCAGAATATCATGCACCGATTCAAACACTGCATCCCAACTTCATACTTGATTAATTCAATATTTCTGTGATTACTCACTTCTGCTTGTTTTGTTTCAGATTATATATTTTATAAAGACTAACAAAAGCAGAAAATGGAAGAAGAAGCCAGCCAGAGCACAGAAGTCAAAGATGAGATTGTACAGCTGTACAATCACCTCAACCATCTCTACGATAGTCATGCCTCACTCCAAACCAAGGTCAATTACTTGATCAAGAGGGTACTCATGCTAGAGGCCGTAGCCTCATCCAATATCGGTGCGGCACCCAGGGTCATTTCCCCAACAACCTTCACTGCCACGGAAGCATCCACTAAGAGTGAAAAAAGAAAAGAAGAAAAAGTAGAGGGGAGCTGTAAGGCCTACACCCCATTGTCCTTCCCAATTGAAGACATCCTTGAGTCCATAAAAGAAGATAAGCTGCTAAAGTGGACTGAAAATCTCAAAGCTCCACCCCACAAGAGTAACAAAGCCAAGTGGTGCAAATTCCATTTGGACCACGGCTATGACACTGAGCAATGCTATGCACTGAAGGATGAAATTGAAAGGCTGGTCAGGCAAGGGATGCTGCAAAGATTCCTCAGAGATGTTTAGGAGATGCAGCCTAGTCTGACAGGCCACATGCCCATTTTTCATGCTTATGTTTTATAGTTCATCTATTTCTATTTCACTGTGAAACCCTTCTAACGCTGTTTTAAATCAAACTTTGTATTGCCCATATAAAGTCACATATATATATATATGAAATTAAGTTCACTATTATAGTATCATGTTTTGATTCTCATTTCCAAGAAATGTTTTCTTATAAATGATCGTTTTGTCTTAAATAGATCTCGATTCGAGACAATATGTTATGCTGGGAATGATAATATCTAAACGGGCCCATAATGCCCGTCAAGACGTCAGATTTATCGAAAGCAGGTAACAATTGAAAATGGCAAAAGCAACTATCGAGAGTAGCTATCTGAATTGGTTCGTGACATCACTTATAGCTTTTGTCTTATTCCTACATATTATGGATGCATTATAGAGAGCGTCTATTAGAAAGCGTTATTAGCCACGCAGGCCTATAGTGCCTATTCTTTGCTCTCAAAACTCGTCATTAAGCCAAGAAGCTTGCAATATCCAGACAGGGATGACTTTATATATCACTAGCTGTGGGTGGCAAATAACATAACCCAGCTTGGGGAGGCTTGATAGTATCCCATATATTAGCTGTGGGTGGCTTAATAACATAACCGAGTCCGGGAGGCTTGATAGTATCCCATATATTAGCTTTGGGTGGCTTAATAACATAACTCAGCCTCGCCTGGGGAGGCTCGATAGTATCCCATATATTAGTTATGGGTGGCTTAATAACATAACCCAACCTGGGGAGGCTTGATAGTATCCCATGTATTAGTTGTGGGTGGCTTAATAACATAACCTAGCCTGGGGAGGCTTGATAATATCCCATGTATTAGCTATGGGTGTCTTAATAACATAACCCATCCTAGGGAGGCTTGATAGTATCCCATGTATTAGCTATGGGTGGCTTAAGAACATAACCTAGCCTGGGGAGGCTTGATAGTATCCCATATATGTACAGAGGTCCATTTTTGAAGATAAAAGCCAAATTCCAATGATGGATCATTGCCCTACATAGTGAAGTTTGGAAGCCTATAAGGAAAGATACAAGAATACACGTGAAAAGTGCAAAAGATCACCCATATAAGCCCCAGCCTTATCCTCCTGGCTGCAGATGTCTAAAAACTCAAACTTGTTAGGTTGCTGCAGAAGTATCACATGAAATATTATTGCAGTTTACTCAAGAGATTAATATATTGGTTGCAACTAGTATGTTATCATGTCAAGCTCATTCAATCGAATAATTATTTATTCATACAAGTACGAAGGTATGCAAATGAAGGTTAAAAAAAATTATAGAAGAAATCTGGCCACAGCCTATGTGAAGAGACCTCTTAGTCAACATTCAATCAAGAAAAAAGGAAAGCAATTAAGTATTGAAGAATTGGAAATGAAAAAGTGGATGCAGCCTTGGTAATGAAGATCAGAAGTTAAAAACCCTTGGAAAAGATCAGTGTTAAAGTTATACATACGAAGGCCACAACCTTGAATATCAAAAGTTAAAATGCAAAGGGACGCAACCCCAATGATTGAGAATTAAAGGAAGGATATGAGGTGGCATCATCTTCTTCATTTCCATCTTCCTCATCTGCAGCGATCTCGGTCTCTTACTCTGCTACCGTGGCTTCTGCCTCAGCCCTCAGCCTGGCCCTTTCCTCGGCTGCAACCTTCATTTCATCCATGCAGGTGTCATGTTCAGCATCCGCAATGCTCCAAGATTTCATTATAGCTGTGGCATCAGGGAAATTCTTAGATACTGTATACCTCATCTCCTGTTATTCGTGGATATAAGCTCTGTTGTTGATAAAGAAGATGTTCCCAGATTCGTTGTAAGATGCTACGTTGTTGTCAATGGCTAATTCAAGGGCTTCACCATATTTCTCATCTTTTCTGACAAGGGCCACAGAGTAATCTTCCTCCATCTTCTTAATGGTCACGACGTGATCTTCCTCCTTCTTCTTTATCACCTCGGTATGGGCCTCGACATCCTTGGAAGATTTGACCTTTAATTCCTTGTGCTGCTTCTCAAGAAGTTCCAACTTGCCGTTTGCAAGCTCTGCGGCCTGGGAAGCTTCCGCATTCTGAGCTTGGGAAGCCTTGAGAGCCTCCGCGGCTTGCTTAAAATTATCCTCAACCTTATCCTTGGATTTGACAACCGCTTCAAGATCCATATGAGCATCCTGGAGCACCGCGATCGAAGATTTCTTCCCAACTTCAAAGGATTTAGTTCTAGCCTTCTCCAAATGAGCTGTGTGAACAACCTTCGCAGCTTCCATAAGTCTGTAGAGACCCTCATACTGCATTTTTTGGGTCGCCACAACTTTCGCACCCTATAAGTCTATTGAGAGTTATAAAATAAAACTCAAACTGTAAAGAATATTTAAAAGTTGTAATTACTTACCCTCAGAAGATCGTGGAGGGCATAAGACTCCACGTCCTCATGGTCGTCAACTGCCAACCGATCTAAGTAGACTCCATTCATTGGCTTCCTTATACTATGGATGACACGGGTAGTATTATCCCAAGAAGACTAGGGATCTGGTCTGCGCAGTTATGGTCGCGGATGTCTGCTTTGCAGAGGAGGCAAATTTGCATTTACAGCCATTATGAATGCTGGGGGAGGAGAATTTATCTCATGTACAGGAGAGGTGTCGCAGACACCTTGATCAGATAATGGTGACATCAAACTGACCGCAAAAAAGTTAGCACCGATGTCATCATCAAAAGTGCCCTCAAGCCTCTCATTAGGGGCCAAAATGCCCTTGATGTGAGGGCGCGGCAATATTTGTTTGATCCGTACCAAGATTTTATGGCACGATAGGTTGAACTTGGCCATGAGGAAGAATTACGGCAGGAGCATTGGACTTGGTCCTTTTCTCTTCCTGTGCCTAGCAGTGTTATTAAGGACCACTGCATCCTCATACATCTCAGCTAGCTGAGCTGTTAACCGAGACATATCAATCTCCTCACCTGAGAAAAAAAATGAAGCAAAGTCAATATCCAAAGTTAAAGACAATTGGCGTGGAATCAAAAAATTAAATAACAACATTACCTTCAACACCCATCTCTTTGGGAATAGATTTACCAGGTAAGTAGCCCACTTC
Organism: Sambucus nigra; assembly: GCA_949130495.1. Taxonomy (NCBI): domain Eukaryota; kingdom Viridiplantae; phylum Streptophyta; class Magnoliopsida; order Dipsacales; family Adoxaceae; genus Sambucus; species Sambucus nigra. The sequence goes on along the minus strand of OX422211.1, from coordinate 452,809,599 downwards.
AAAGATAGAGGTAGAGGTTACAAGTGTGCTAAATTTCTTCTGTTTAGCAGGAACTACCACGGCCTTGATTACTCTCTTCTCTTGCCGCTTACTCAGCTGCAAATTGTCAAGAGCTACAGAAAAATGCAAAGGTTAGTGCAAAAGCAAAATGAGAAGAATATACTATAAAGAGGGGATGCGACCATAATTTAAAAGGTAATTACCAAGTTTGGAGGGACATCCCCATTACCGTGACATCCTAAATGATATCTCCCTCTCCTTCTCTTCAGGGTGGATCTCCCACCCTTCTTTAGAAATGTAGTAGTATTTTCCCTTCTAGTTCTTTACATTGGTAGGCCTCCCAGAGTAAAGGGTCCCATCCCTGTCGCGGATAGAAAAGTAGTAGTATCCTGCAAACTTTATGAAATTTTCCTTTGGACGATAGAAGTGGAAAAAATCCGCGAGGGTAATGTCCCTCTTAAATTGATTTTCCCATAGTATAACAGCTACAAGAATGACCCTCCAGCTGTTGGGATCTAATTGGGCTGGGGCTAGACTCATTGTTTGGAAAATCCTCCTAATGGGAATAGGTACAGGAAGCCATAGCCCATAAATGAAGGTGTGCAAGGGGAAGAAAACCCAATCATCAACAAGTGCCATGCATGGCCCTTGTTCCGCGGTAGGGGCTGAGCACAATAAACCCTTAGGAAACTCGAAGGCCTCATCAACTTGATCAACCCATTCTTGGGTCATAATGCTGCGGATGCTAAGGGAAGCAAGAGGTCTCTTAGCCCTTTTAGATGTGCTAGTAGGTTCATCCCTAAAATTAGATGCACCCCTTTCCACGACATTCTCATCTATGTCCATCGGATGATTGCTACAATTGGCCTATTCTTCCATGGCCGTGGAGTCTGGGCTTGAACCTCAATCTACTGCCACACAGTTAGGTCAATCTTTTAGTTGGCAAGGTCCAACTAATTTCAAAGGGCGCACAAAAGGAAGTTCAGGAGGAGAGGCTCCAAAATGTTTGTTCCAAAAGCCTCTTAGAAATTCGTCTGGATCAAAGTTCATATGGCTGTAGCAGTACCTGAAAAGAAGAAAGTTTGCAGTTAGGCACTGCAGCCAGTATGGTTCTTAAAGCCTCTAAGAAGCCGCGACAGGAATAATGATATGAAGATTAAAGAATGGAAATGATTAGCAAGATTGGTTAAATATGCCAAGTGTTGGGTTCTAAAGCCCTAGAAGTTAATTATCGCCGCGAAATATTATTTTGGAGGAAAGATGTATAGGGCGATTTTTGGCATGCCATAGTCACTAAATTATGGGCTAAATGCCACGGAACCTAATCTGAAAACCTGAGTTACTACAGGCTGCAACCTTTGTTTAATACTGGCAGCTAGCCTTATTAACTACATGCCGCAGATGTTTCTTAAACTATTTGAAGGTTATATTCACTATGAGCGACCTTAAGTTACTAAAGGGATTTTGTCACTCAACAGCCACTCACTCAAACATGTGTTACTTAACCTATGTAAATTCAAAGATCAAAAGCCCTAGAATACGAAGAGTCCCTCTCAATAACGTCAAGAACATAATGGGTTACCTAGTTCAGAAACCCTAACGTCTAACCCTAACCAACATAATGGGTTACCTAGTTCAAATCCAAACAACTACATATTACCATATGGGTTCGATCAGTTGATAAATTGGGATAAATAAGTGTATTCAAATCCAAGCAGCAAACATGATTACAATTCAACAAAATACATTCGAATAGTGCAATTCGTGATGAGTATAGCAGATATAATTCAAGTTCGGAAGATTCATGAAGACAGAAATTCATAAATGCAGAAATTCAGTTGGTGAATTGTGAAATATGAACTGAAAAAGCTATTAAAGAGGTTGGAAGTTGAAAAATACCTGGAAAGGAAGAAATCGATGGTGCTCAGCCTCAAATCACCTCGAAACACCTTGAAACCACCAAACATAGCTTTCTAAAGTCGCTGAAAAAAGAAAGAGGATGAACGAACAGAGTTTTACTATCGATATGCTCTCAAAGATTTGGGAAACGTAATAAAGTCCAATGTCGGAACAATTTATATAAGAGGGTGCGGGAAGCTGAAGCGTCACATTGGAGGTACCGCGACACTTTTTCGAGGACTGGACTACTCAGCTGCAACCCTAATCGCTATCTCCTGGCACTATGACTTGGGGACTTAATGATAGTACATATACAGTACCATGACGCGGAATGTGAATAATGGAAAGTGCCAAGGACTTATTGCCTTGGCTCCCTTATACAAAGGGTGCGACACCTCACTGTTAAGGGTGTGACCCCTATTTTATACAAGGCGCAGTCCAACTTAATATAGGATGCGGCCTCAGTCTTATCATATTAACTGGCCTCACCCCACTTTTCACCTACCAGCAATACAACACCTATAAATAGAGGTATCTCGAGATAGAGATCCAGATGATTCATTCTTCCTATATTAGTGTCAGTCTTAGTGCTGATTACTTTCACTACGCCATTGGGTATGGCAGGGGGCAACTCGTCAGCATCACAACCATCTCTCCAGCATACCAGAAACTTTCATTACGACCATGTACTCTCCTTTATTCTCATACTTGTACGCCTCTTTAGGCTTCATTATTTTTTACTATGCAACGCATATAATGAGAATGGAGCAACACAGTGGATGTAGGCCTATTTTATGAGGCTAAACCACTATATATTGCGTGTCTTCTCTCTATCTTTACTAGTTTTATCTGCTTATTATACCTTACACTTGATTTGCTGGCACGAGAACGACTAGTAGACTATTTCTCGTATCATCAAACAACTTATTTGATATTCAAGCCTCTTATATATTTTGACATCATATTTAGTTTGTTAATAACAAATTTTTACTTCTATTTTTTTTTTCTTTCAAGTGAATGATTGAAGGGAAAACATGGATGAAGTGGTGAAGAAATTTTTCTTTAATTTTTATCTTATGTAAAAGGGGTCATGAGGTAAAGGAAAACATTAAATAAAATTTTAAATATTTTATTTTTTGCCTACTACAAAATATTTTTTATTCTTAAAGTAATTGGATTACCTTGCATTTTGTAAATATAATGTAGGCTCTCTTGATATTCTTAGACTAATTAAATAACTGATTAATGGTACAAACACCTTATCAAGGTATTGGCAATGCTTTTTTTCAAAAAAGTTATTTCATAACTTAATTTGACAATGAGTCTTAAATTTGATTTTGTGATATGTATTATTCTCATTTTCCCTTGGTATATTATGATTTGAAGTATGTACAATGAGAAAATATATTATAATTTGAAGTATGTACTTTTGACTGAATTTGAGCGTTTATCAAAGAAATTATAAGAATCCACTCCATTATTACTCGAGAATTAGTTGGTTTGCTTTTTTAACATTTTTTGCATTTAATTGTGGTTTTATTTCTATTATTTTAATATTTTCAAGTAATTTCTTTCAAATGGTGTCAGCAATTTTTTTAGTTCCATTTTAACAAAATCATTATTATCATATTTTATGTATTTATAACTGTGATTGACATACATATTTACTTTTGTAAAACAAAATTATGCAACGTATTACATGTAAATCTTTAACACACCCGCGCATCGTGCGAGGTTTAAAACTAGTACTAATAGAAAATGCGCAACATCGTTATTAATGTTGTTTCTATTAATAGCTGCCCACGTGGAAACTTAAACAAACTTTAAAAATCCAAAAACAAAAAAGCCCCTAAGTGTTGGTTCTACAAACACACGCTCACCTCTGTGGGTCAAAATTTTTACAAAAAAAAAAAAAAAGTCGACTCTTCTTCTCCATTCGTCTCTTCCTCTTCACCTTCTCACCTTACACCCTTTACATCTTCTCATATAGTGAATCAATCAATATTCCTTCCTCTTTCATGCCAAATTACCATCACCATTATGAAGAGTGTATATATCCCTTTGAATTTCACTTATAAAAATCCCTTTACGTTTACTTCATTCCCCCTTCAATCAACAAATTATTTTTAAAGGTAAAACTTTATAATTCATTTTTTGTTGATTTTGATTTATGTTTATTTGTCCATTTTAAAATTCTACCGAACTAATTATATTTTCCTTCTCATATGTTTTTAGTAGATATTGCAATTTTGGTTTCGGTCAACAAAATCATTTATTGTCATTGTTAGAGGAAGGCATGAACATGCCTGTTTAAAAATGAAACTCCAAGTTCTTTATAAAATACTATGAAAATACTATGAATTTTGGTGTTTTGTGGGTTTTCTCATTTTTTGGGAGTTCTGGAGTTGTATACACATTGATTATGTGGTATAGGATAGCGAAAAAGGAAGTTAAGCACATTAACTATTTGTTTAAATTCCCTAAAGATTAGGCCATTTCCAGTTAGTTTAGTAATTTTTTTTTGTATTCTGTAATCTGGAGAAGTTAAAAAATAAGCATACATTTTAACTTATGCACACCGACTATTTGTTGTTCATTCAATAAAGATTAGGGGATCTTTTTAATGTTTTGTTATTGTTTTTTTTCACGGTGAGGGAAGAAGACTGATATGGTATTGTGAATATATATTTTTTATTTTTATTTAACATGTATGAATCTGTATGGTTTCACTTTTTTAAGTAAGCATTACTATAAACTTAATACCATATTACCATGAATACTATTTTCGTTTCCTTTCTCTATTAAACTTATTAAATTAACTAATATTTGTTTTCTATATCGTGGACATTTAGCCCCAAAGTCACATTTGACATTGTTTTGATTTTTTATATATATGGATATTTCATCCTATGTTCCCCATGAAACTATTTGTGGCAATTATAATAATAAAATAAGAAAAAAAAAGGATTAGAAAAAATGTTTTCTCCATAGACGGATGGCAATGGAAAGATAGAAGGTTGGGGATAAGATCTTTATTTAGTTAAAATTCAAGAATTTTTGAGGGAATTTATTAACTTTTTATGAACCAGTAATGAGATTTATTTTATATTACTGCTTCATAAAAGTAGACCGCTACCTATCATTAGGTATTAAATTCCACATCAGCCTAAGACCTCAATCTGAGATAATGTCATACATGAATCTATAGGTAAGACCCCCTCTACAGTAGGCATATACAAATTTAAGCCATTAGTATTTTTTGTTATAAATTAGGAGCTCCCAAAAGATTTTTTGCAAAGATTCTTTCTATTCTGTTCACAACCTTCTTTTGAATATTGAGAGCACCTTGGGTGAATATGGGAATTAAAGACAACACGTGATTAATAGGGATTATGTGACAACACGCTAATTAAAATAAGAGGTGGCCAGCTTGATACTCCAATAATCACAGGAATCATAGATGGTCCATTCTTAGCATCACTGTCGTAAAAATAATAATACGAGATAACCATCCATTATTTTAGAAAACAAACTGTCAAATTTAATTTTGTAAGTTAAAATAAAAGCATTTAGACAATCCAATTTGAAAAGGAGGGGGATATGAAAATCAACGAGCAATAGTATAACAATAAAGTATAAAGTAATAACCGAATAAGCTGTCGGTTAACATACCAATAGAAACAGGTTACACCGAGTATTACAATTTAAATATCACATTATATTAAACGGTTACAAAACATGGGCAACACGCCCGAATATGTGAACTGATCATAACTAGAGTACAAACGGTAGAAGCATCTATAACAAATATCCTACAACATCCTCAATATGCTATAGCTCCAAGACAACTGGAATGGAGAGGTCATTACGGGTGTCCCTGCGGTAGAGCACCTGGGCGAATATAGAATTCATGCAACACAAAGAGATATAAATGGGTCAGGTCCCGGTTTGATATGATCACCATGTGAATAAAATGCATGACAGTTATGAATATTTTATCATCAATCATAAACTTAACTCGCTCTCACAAATATGATAGAATTTCTCACCTGTCAATCTAAAAATAACCAAACGCAATATCAATGACACTATATAACGTTCATATACGCATGAGAGAAATATCTAAGTTTCACTCTGTTGAGATTTCATTTTCGTTTTACACAACTTGAATGCACATTTCCTTTTTCTCTTTAGGAAAAATATACATACCAATTTATTTCACAAAATGTTCCATAAATTTTGTTTTATATCCCATGACTTCCCATTTTCCCTTTTCTCTCCAGGAAATGTATTTAAAGAAAATTTATTTCTTAAATCGCTTTAACATCAATAATGTCCCACATTATTATGAATAGTTATATTTCACATCATATAACAATTCTAAGACCATCCTTTCAAGTTTCCCCACTGGACGCGCCCCTAAATGGCTATCATCTTCCAGGGCCTATCAAACAAGGCAACTTGGGCATCCTACATCGCGAGACATCGGGAAGCGGCCATATACCTGCGATAGTGAGTCATAACCTCATCCGAAATTACCTCACTTCGCAAAATAATCACATAATATAATAACCGGTCCTATGGCCGAGGACTATATTCACCCGACATTCACTAGCCAGGGGACTTCACCTCATGCGCGTAACTTCCCATATGATAGCGATTTAGAGAGGTGTGTATATCCAAATTATCATTTACAAGTTTTTCTCATTTAAAACATTCACTTTTTACATTCTCAAAATCCTTTATACTTAGCAATGTGGTGCCAATTTAAAATATGTTTTTCTTATTCACGAAGTCATATTTTATTTATTATATAGGCCACGAAGTGCACTTATCCTAACACTAGTCTCCAAGATTTCAAAGTAATACCCTAATCCATCAAGGGTAATTTCCTCAATACTAGTCTCCCAAAAATTATAGACCATATCACTTAGCTCTCCCTTAGTCCAAAGCTAGCTAACTAGATGAAATGACCCTAACCTTTATTGAATAACCCCTGTATTAAACCCAATTATCTCCATACTATTATAGAGTATCAATCCCCCTAATATGAACCCCTAATACCCTTTATTACTTACTAAGGGAAGGTTACTAATACTTAAACCTAAAAGAAAAGGACTAGAAACTAAGCTGGAAAAGTATCCTAAAAATGCAGAAATTCTGAATTGATTCGCCCTGGCCGAATCGATGCGGTCTTGAAATCGAATCGATTCGGATAGGCCGAATCGATTCGGTCAAGGGGACCCAACATTCTGCATATTTTCTAATCGATTCGGATCATTCAAATCGATTCGCCCAACCCAGACCTGTAACCTATCCCTTTAGCGAATCAATTCGCTAATCGATTCGCCCGGGCCAGAATTCCCAGTTTAGGCTACGGGATCAAAAACCCTAAATTCCCCAAACCCAATTTCTCTCTTCAAATCTCAACCAACTCAACTTATTTTATACCCAAATCATTCCTACATAATAACTCACTATTATTTCCAACTCACATCCAATTTTAACTCGAAATTAAGGGTTTAAACACTAAAATCATAAAAATCCATCAATGGTTACATCTCCCCAAAACACAACTATATATGAAGATTATTCACATCAAATCATATACTAGAAAGTTAGAAAACTTGCCTCAAGTTTGTAGTCTTAGATTTCCTTCCCGTAGCGATGATTCTAGCTCCAAATCTACAATTCTCTCACTTATCTCCATTTTCTCCCAAACTCTCTCTTCTCTCTAACTCTCTCTAAGTTTAACACATAAATGAGGAAATAAGAGGGGTGGAAGATTAAATGGGGCCATAAGAATTAATTCCCATCTTTAAGTGTTAATACACCATTAAAATGACTTGTAACTACACAATTGAGTCATAAGCTGTCAAAAGTCCCGAAACTCAAAAATACAATATGGCACTTATTTTGACTATCTCGACTATTTCAAAACTAACTACCCTCTCAAAATTGGGGTCTAAAATATCGTACAATTATTTCATGTTCCGAAGTTATATTAATTCATTAATTATAATCCAGTTGAAATATACGCCATAACCGTCGCTTAAAGCACAACGATGCAATAAAACATAACATTATACTATTTACCTTCTCTCAACGGTAATTATGCAAAACTCAGTAAATTTTAACTCTCAAATCACTGAAAAATATTTACTCCAATTTCTAAAATTTTATATAATTATCTCACATGGCAAAATTATACAAAATCAATTACTGAAAAGTAAGGGTTGTTACACTCTCCCCCCTTATAAGGGAATTTTGCCTTCAAAATTGAGGCATAACTCATACAAAGACTAGGGGTACATTTCTCAATTATCGTTATCTCATTTCCCACGTAAATTCCTTGGCATTGTATCCCACGGGACTTGGACCAAAAGAACCACTTTTGATTTTAGTCTATACTTGCCATGATCTAAATTTAATAACCAGTCATTCCCCACATGAACTATCGGGCCTACTTATACAACAACTATAAAAATCTACCTAATCTGATACAACCTTAACCTTCATCACAAATCGTGTTATACCTTTCTTAAAAATTCCCGCATAAATTTGATTCTCTACCTCAAACTTTACAAGACTTCTATTCGCATCGGCATAGCCCTTCTAACCATCTTAGGCAATTCATAAGTGGTTTCGAATGAACTCAGTCTTTAAAAACATGTCTTGGATCATTTTAGGTGTAAGAGGTTATTGTCCTTTTTCTTCCAACCAACAGGGGTGATCTACTCGTCTTACTACTCGATGTTACCTATGATACCATACCCATAATGGAGTACAGATTTAACCAGAATAAGATTTTTCTCTCATCCCTAAAATAAGTATGCACATCGAAAGTAGGTCCACCTACGTATGTTGTTTCTCCCCATTTTGACTAATTGTTTTTGGGTGGTTGAAGGTACTTAACTTTAACTGGTCCCCATTATTTCCTGGAAACTTCTGCAGAAACGGGACACAAAAACCTTATCTTGGTCCAACACTACATTGATAGGTACCCCATAAAATTTCATAAACTCCATATTATCCTCTAACCATACTCATGACCGCTTTACAGCATTGATAATCCAGTGATAAAATCCGTGGATACACTCTCCCATTCTCGTACTGGTATTTCTAACAGATGCCTCAGCCCAATCGGTTGCTGGTAGTCCACATTCAATAATTAATAAGTGGTGCATAGGGAGACAACTCAGAAATGTGCTTAAAACAATATCGTCCTAGTTAAGCTCCTTTCATTTGCCTTTCCACGCCTTTGCTAGTTTCCCCCATGAATTTTCTACTCAATATCCTCTATCACCTCAAATTGATAGTCTTTTACGAAATAAAACCACCTATTTTGCCGCACAATTTAACCCTTTTATAAGAACAAACCTTATATCGACTTGTAGTCCATGAAAAGACTTAAGTTACCTTCCAAGAGGTAATGCCTCCATATCTTTAAGGCAACCACTATTTCGACATGCACTTAGTCTTGCATGGGATAATTCCCACCCCATTCTTGCGGAGATGCGTCTATAATAACCAAATAGTCCACTCCCGAACTTGGCAACACTGACATATGAGTAGGAATCAACTTGTTATTCAGCTAAACAAAATCTAAGTCATAGACGTAACAACTTCTCTAGAGATGGGCCTCACATTCTTCTCAGGCTGGTGGCCCAAGTTACTCAAGATTTCATATGCCTTATTCCTGGAAACCTATTCCTTCTTAAAATTAACCCACCAATCTTCTCGTGGTTAACTCACTACGATATTTCTAAAACAACACCACATGCCCCACTAGCGTTACATCCTAATAATCTTTAGGTTGATGCGTTGCTACCCACGTGAAATAAGTACTATACTAACTATGTCCCTAGTGCCCAAGGCCTTTCTCAATTTTCGACATTCACTCGGTTTCATGCGTGGGACTTCTTGCAAAGCAAAATCCAAATAAGGAACCCTCCCGTTACACTACTACCTCGCACCGCCGATCTTCAAGATAATGGCCTAAGGCACCCAATCGGGACCACTAAGAATCTTAACTCTTAACTCTACTTACACGCTTCTACTTCTAGGACTTACCATTTCATCGAAATAATTAAATAAAAAATAAAGTAAAATAAACTAACTAATCGGGTACCTACTTTCTGGAAAGTATTACGAATCCTCTACCTAATTATATACACATATATCACTTTGATTTGCCTTCTAATCACAGCCTGGCTATAAGCCTTAATCTGAATTTCTTACTTTTGTCTCATCCACATCTATCAGGTGAGAGAACTATTTACAATGCTTTTGTATCGCACATTAACTTTTAGCCCTTAAGTCAATCACTTGACTATCGGATAATCTCATTCAAACCAACATCCTAACTTAAAGTAGCATCTCTTCACTCCTAACGTCGTTAAGTTTCATGCATGGAGTGTCTCGTAAGAAAAATCCAAACAAGGAACCCCTCCGATACACTACTAATTAACTTTGTTGGTCGTGGAGATATGGTAGCATAAAACAAGTAAAATAACAATTCATACATACATTGAACCATTTCTATAAAATTTCCATTATAGAATAATTAGTTCCATTCTTATGATATTCTCACAATCATAAGCCTATAATATTTCAAATCAGAATGTCTTATACTCGTATTACACAAGCATAACAAGTAGCACAGACCAAACAAAATTTTCAAATATTTTCATCCATTCATAATGGATGATAGAAAATAGAACCTCATCACCAAGGAAAACACATAGATATAACTTCTATATTAATATCAATACTACCACAAAGCTCAAATTACACACCCGAGTCTAGGGTTAATAAAATACTAAGGCTCAACCTTGCCCCACGAACCACACTTCCCTTATCCGAGGTGAAACTCACAACAACATTCTTGCCAATTACCCTGTCTATTCCAAAGAGTTCCCAAATATAATACCCTTGTTCTATCTATACTAAAACTACTTCCATCGAAGTCTTGTCTAGGCGCCCTACCATTGTCCTTTAACTCCCTCCGAACAACATCAAAATACATGGTTCTACATTCCTCATCACTATCATTCCCCATAATTCCCTAAGCTCCCTCAGTGAAGGAAAATATACAACCGGCATCAATTGCCTTATTTCCCAGGGTATCCTTGGGTGGAAGTCCATCAATGAGGTTTCACCATCACGACTTCTCAATAAGTATTAACAACATTTACTAGTGAGCCCATCATATCATTAAAGGACTCTTTCTTCCTTTTACCTACCTTATTTCGGTGCAATATTTCCCTAACCGACCCTCACGATAATACTTGAAAAGTTGCATTCCCCTTAGCCCTGATAAATCAAAGGAACTAACTGTTAGAACCATTCATAAGGTTCCTCTACGAGCAAAACCTCATACTCCTTCAAATATGGGGACTATCGTTCCTACCATTTCAACATTACTCCAATTGGTGAATAAATTTTCCTTAATTTTTTTTCACGTATGGGTATTCCTATACCCCTCTCTCAACCAAAGCTTCTGAGCCATATACTTCCACCGAATAAGGCTACACTGCCTCCTCGTGACTTAAATTCAACGTATGGTCCTTATCAAGGGCGTGTCAAACATTTTCCCAATTTAACTTTATTAAATAATTCAAGTTTAGTACCACTCTCTTATTGTAGCGGTACTTGGGAAATTATATCTACTATATCCTTATAGTCATTGTAGCAATCTAAGAAAATGCCACGAAGGGGGTGACCTCTAATACGGTCCTCATCCCCGATTTCAATTTACAGTCCTAACTAAGCTTCGTCTCTTGGCGCCCTCATAACGGCCTTCCCTGGTCACCTTTTCTAATCAACACAAGAATCTCGAATGGTCGCGAAAATATTTATTAACGTCTTGCATTATGGCAGGAGAATGATATCTCATAAGAAAAATCAACGATCTTAATCCTAAGGCTCTAAATCAAATTAAAAGAAACGTTGAAGGCGTAGTACGTCCGCGCATATTCCTAAGGACACTCGAACCTGATGCTCTGATACCATCTATGACAACCCGCTAATTAAAATAAGAGGTGGCCAGCTTGATACTCCAATAATCACAGGAATCATAGATGGTCCATTCTTAGCATCACTGTCGTAAAAATAATAATACGAGATAACCATCCATTATTTTAGAAAACAAACTGTCAAATTTAATTTTGTAAGTTAAAAGAAAAGCATTTAGACAATCCAATTTGAAAAGGAGGGGGATATGAAAATCAACGAGCAATAGTATAATAATAAAGTATAAAGTAATAACCGAATAAGCTGTCGGTTAACACACCAATACAAACAGGTTACACCGATTATTACAATTTAAATATCACATTATATTAAACGGTTACAAAACATGGGGAACATGCCCGAATATGTAAACTGATCATAACTAGAGTACAAACGGTAGAAGCATCTATAAAAAATATCCTACAACATCCTCGATATGCTATAGCTCCAAGACAACTGGGATAGAGAGGTCATTACAGGTGTCCCTGCGGTAGAGCACCTGGGCGAATATAGAATTCATGCAACACAAAGAGATATAGACGGGTCAGGGCCCAGTTTGATATGATCACCATGTGAATAAAATGCATGACAGTTATGAATATTTTATCATCAATCATAAACTTAACTCGCTCTCACAAATATGATAGAAATTCTCACCTCTCAATCTAAAAACAACCAAACGCAATATCAATGACACTATACAATGTTCATATACGCATGAGAGAAATATCTAAGCTTCACTTTGTTGAGATTTCATTTCCGTTTTACACAACTTGAATGCACATTTCCTTTTTCTCTTTAGGAAAAATATACATAGCAATTTATTTCACAAAATGTTCCATAAATTTGGTTTTACATCCCATAACTTCCCATTTCCCTTTTTCTCTTCAGGAAATGTATTTAAAGAAAATTTATTTCTTAAATCTCTTTAACATCAATAATGTCCCACATTATTATGAATAGTTATATTTCACATCATATAACGATTCTAAGACCGTCCTTCCGAGTTTCCTCACTGGACGCGCCCCTAAATGGATATCATCTTCCAGGGCCTATCAAACAAGGCAACCTGGGCATCCTACATCGCGAGACATCGGGAAGCGGCCATATACCTGCGACAGTGAGTCATAACCACACCCAGAATTACCTCACTTCGCAAAATAATCACATAGCATAATAACCGGTCCTATGGCCGAGGACTATATTCACCCCGCATTCACTAGCCAGGGGACTTCACCTCATGCGCGTAACTTCACATATGATAGCGATTTAAAGAGGTATGTATATGCAAATTATCATTTACAAGTTTTTCTCATTTAAAACATTCAATTTTTACATTCTCAAAATCCTTTATACTTAACAATGAGGTGCCAATTTAAAATATGTTTTTCTTATTCACAAAGTCATATTTTATTTATTATATAGGCCACGAATGCACTTATCCTCACACTAGTCTCCAAGATTTCAAAGTAATACCCTAAGCCCTCAAGGGTAATTTCCTCAATACTAGTCTCCCAAAAATTCTAGACCATATCACTTAACTCTCCCTTAGTTCGAAGCTAGCTCACTAGATGAAACGACCCTAACCTTTATTGAATAACCCCCGTATTAAACCCAATTATCCCATACTATTCTAGAGTATCAATACCCCTAATATGAACCCCTAATCCCATTTATTACTTCCCAAGGGAAGGTTACTAATCCTTAAACCTAAAAGAAAAGGACTGGAAACTAAGTTGGAAAAGTATCCTAAAAATGCAGAAATTCCGAATCGATTCGCCCTGGTCGAATCAATTCGTCTTGAAAGCGAATCGATTTGGATAGGCCGAATCGATTTGGTCAAGGGGACCCCACATTCTGCATATTTCCGAATCGATTCGAATTGTCCGAATCGATTCACCCAACCCAGACCTGTAACCTATCCCTTTAGCGAATCAATTCGCTAGGGGCGAATCGATTCGCTTGGGCCAGAATGCCCAGTTTGGGCTACGGGATCAAAAACCCTATATTCCCAAAACCCAATTTCTCTCTTCAAATCTCAACCAACTCAACTTATTTTATACCCAAGTCATTCCTACACAATAACTCACTAATATTTCCAACTCAAACCCAATTTTAACTCGAAATTATGGGGTTAAACACTAAAATCATCAAAAATCCATCAATGGTTATAACTCCCCAAAACACAACTATATATGCATATTATTCACATCAAATCATATACTAGCAAGTTAGAAAACTTTCCTCAAGTTTGTAGTCTTAGATTTCCTTCCCGTAGCGACGATTCCAGCTCCAAACCTTCAATTCTCTCACTTCTCTCCATTTTCTCCCAAACTTTCTCTTCTCTCTAACTCTCTCTAAGTTTAACACATAAATGAGGAAATAAGAGGGGTGGAATATTAAATCGGGCCATAAGCATTAATTCCCCTATTTAAATGTTAATACACCATTAAAATGATTCGTAACTACACAAATGAGTCATAACCTATCAAAAGTCCCCGGAACTCAAAAATACAATATGACACTTATTTTGACTATCTCGACTATTTCAGGACTAACCGCACTCTCAAAATTTGCATCCGGAATATCGTACAAATATTTCATATTCTGACGTTATATTAATTCATTAATTATAATCCAGTTGAAATATACGCCATAATCGTCGCTTAAAGCACAACGACGCAATAAAACATAACATGATGCTATTTACTTCTCTCAACGGTAATTATGCAAAACTCAGTAAATATTAACACTCAAATCACTGAAAAAATATTTACTCCAATTTCCAAAATTTTATATAATTATCTCACATGGAAAAATTAAACAAAATAAATTACTCAAAAGTAAGGGTTGTTACAGAATAATCTCCTACCTTAAGATAAAAATCTAGAGTTTCAATTTTACAGTTTGCCCTTTATTTTGGATATCAGCTCTGTAAAATATGAGATTTGTATTCTACCAGAATAAATGGGGCATCCCAAGTATTTGGTGGGGAGGGGTTTATAGGATAAGTCCATGAAATTAGCTAACAAGTTTCTTCAAATAATCTGAATCTTAGATCTAAGTGTGAATTATCTCTTAGATTTGTTAATAAGCTGACTTGAATCATTTTCATACTGGATTGGAAACTTCATCAGCTTTTTTCATCTCCTCCTCTCACCATTAAGAAATAAAATCAAATTATCCGTAAAATCCAAGATGACTTTATTGTATGCTTTTTTCATATCTAGCTTTATAATGACATTAGCCCCATGTACATTCTTTCCCAGATCATTATCTAATTCTAGTGCAAAAAGAATATTGTCAAGTTTGCTCATGCATTTGATAAAGCCACTTTAATTCACATAGATAATGGGTGGGAAATTATATGATAGTCTTGAAGTAAAGATTTTAGAAATGATTTTTAAAATAGAAATTGTAAATACTGATTAGCCTATAATGAGACATTGGGTAGGCTTACTGATTTTAGTATTGAGAGCTAGGGTAGTTCTAGACCAACTGGTAGGCGAAAAGTAAGAGAGTTGTCAGGTAAGGTGAAAAAATTCAACTATCTTATTGAATAATATTTCCAATAAATTGTAACACCCCGACCTAGATTTATGGGTATCCCGTGGTCAACACGATTCGATCCGAACGTGAGGTGTGAAGTGCAATGAAACAACCTATATAATGTTGCAAATCCAGTTTTATTTTAATTAGCGTTTCACTTATTTAGCATGTGATTCCAATATCAAACCAAACTACGCGAGGGACCCGTGGGGAGCACCCCTGAGTCCTAGCATACAGAGCTACTAATGTAAAATCAAATAGGGTACTTGCCTGTATAACGTACACAAACACGAAGCCGTACCCAACATGTCGAAACAAAACAAGGGAGTGAGCCGAATGCTCAGTGAAAAATATACAAATTGCAGTATAGAATTGAACGGCAGAAAGAAGACTCGAAAACATTATACCTACGCGCACACACACACACACACACACACACACATATATATACACACACACACACACACACACTCACATACATACACATATACTTAATACATGAAACCGTTTTACTTTCGAAAACGTTATTTATCCCGATTAATTCACCTTAATCTTGTAAAAGACGTCCTTCCCCTTATTTTGGCATTTATCCCTTTATTTAACACACACGGTTAAATACTTGAAACAACTACAATTGGTTTGACCAAAAACCATTTCTTTATTGAAATTACCCCTTTTCATTTTAAGCAGTCCACATGAATATATTCATTAAAAAAACACCATTTCAAAACACGCAAACACCGTGTTAGAAAATAATTATTTAGCCTTTAAAAACCTTTCACAATGCACTCTTGTGCCAATTATGGGTTAAATCCCTTAGGTTGCTTAACCATCCATTTATCCACTTACTTTACCTTATAGACCTTAATCAATTTACCCGTTTTTGGTGAACTTTAGCCTTTATCAGAACATTTATTAATTCATTCAAGTCAGGTTGTCTTACACATTTTCCCCACAATACCCATTTCTTGACATGTTCCTCATTCTTTTATCTTTTTCTCAGAATCTTCTAATAACCTCATACTTTAACGGGCACCACACAGCCGACTATGCGCACGATATGCTCTAGCCAGTGATTTTGGGTCTTTCACCCCCGGGCTCCGGGACCTCCTTAATATTTTCGGTGTCATTCGAGTTCCTTTTTAATGTGTTTTAACATTTTGCAAATGTCCACATTATTTCACTTTTCCTTTTACCCGACTGAAGTCAAAACCCGGGTATCACCCAAACTTGTGTTACACTTTGAAAATCATCATTTCATGCCCCCTTACACTTTATCTTTGATTTTATTTCAAAAATCATTTTCGTTAGGACTATCATGTGTAACACTCTTTCCAACATTTTTATATCATAAAAATATTCCACTTTAAGTAAAATTACTGTTTTACCCATTTGTTTCCAAACTCACATTTTTCTCCATTTTTATAAATGTTAATTTTTCAAACACCATTAAGTTACCCACACTAACTTCTTATGTTTTTTAACAACTTAACACCATTTTCACCTTTTGGAGTAATATAATTCTCAGTTGGAAATATCGTTATTTCAATACTTTCATTTGCAAGAATCATTAAACATATAAGACTACTTTATAAGAAAAACACCATTTTATTTTATTAAAACATCTAGTCTTAGAACCTTACACTTATCACCTATAGTTCTTTTTTCATACACTTTGAAGACGAGAATTTTTACTTTTATTTTTTCATGTTTAAACCCAACAAAACCTTCTTTAAACTTGTCTACATATTCATTGACAAAATACTATAAGTTTATATACATGAGAAGATGGATTTTAAAGCTTAAAATCCTATTAATTGGTTAAACATACGTTTCATTTTAGAAATTCATTATACTTGAATAAATATACTTTCAAGGCATAAAAGTCATTTTAATTCTTCTTACTCAACAAATGTCAAAATCTTCATTTTTTGTAAGAGGCTTTGGAACATTATTTCACAAAATATTTTAGAAAAATCAAAATCATTTATAAACATTTTATTTCATAAAATGTTTAACATCAAACTTTTAGAAAATGCAACATTTTCATAAAAATCCCAATATTTAGTTCAAGAAACTTTGAAACATGTATTCTTCATTTATTCTCAGCAAAATGACATTTTCACATTACTTCACCAAATATTTTAGCAAAATCAATATCATTTACAAAAAAATTATTTCCTAAAATGTTTAACATCAAACTTCTAGAAAATGCACCATTTTCATAAAAATCTCAATCTTTATTTCAAGAAACTTTGAAACATGTATTCCTCATTTTATTCTCAACAAAATGACATTTTCCAACATTTTTATTTCATAAAAATATTAATTATTAATTTTAATAGAAAATCCATCATCAAGCTCATAAGCATTATATTCTTAACATTCTAACAACAAGACTACAAACACATAACATAGAGTCTTAATATATATGTAGATTTTCCCCACCTCAATGAAGCACTAACAATGGAAGGCATGGAAGATATCAGAAGATGGCAACATTTCACATCCTAAGGTGGCCTCTTCAAGATCCATGTATCTCCTATCCTCATCTTCTCCAAACCCCCAATAACATCTCCAAAATTCATAGTTATGCCCAACCATGGGGGAAAAGAATATCAAAAGCTTGTATATAGTGAAGACTAGAATAACATGATAGTTTAAGGTGGATATTTGGTGGTGGAATGGTAGTTTGAGGTGGGAATAGGTGGAGGACGTGCTCAATAATGGTGGAAGACCACACTTTTCTCCCCCCTCCCCCTCTCTCTTTTCTTCCAATTATAAAAGACCCAAATGAACCAAACAACCCTTATAAAAATACCCTAAAACCTTAATCCCATTTTTTCCCAATCTGGGCTCACCAGAGCTCCCCAGCTCATTCATCCAAAGGTCCAAAACAAGATAGTGCACAAGGGAAGTCTGGCTTAAAAATTCGATGGACCTCACTCGAACAATATTTGCACTTCGTTCGAACGAGAAAGGCCTTTCATTTGATCCAACACTTCAAACAAACTTCGAACGACCTGGATCTATTATGCAGTGGGATCTCGTTCGAACCTCGTTCAATCCTTTACTTCAAATGAACCTTTATTCTCATTCGAACGACCCAACTTTCATTCGAACGACCCTTCTCATAATTCCTTAATTTTGTCTGATTTTAACCCACAACTTCCACTAATCATCATCAAGCCTCCCAAAATAGTAAAATCATAATATAATCCCAGTTATAATTATCCAAATCCCAAGTTCCTCATTTAAGTCCAACTTATGCGGGAACACAATTAAGATATTAGGATGAGGTATTATAAACTTCCCTCATTGGGGAATTTCGTCGTCGAAATTCCCGATCCATCTATTCTTAAAATTCATAGGGTTTACCAAATCTCATTCTAAGTCATAGAAACCCTCTAAGACAAAATTATCGAAGTCCTTAATAACTATGATCATATCATGTGCCCTTAAACGGGGTTCTCACCATGGCTCGATATATGACATGCTCTAATGCTCACCATTTCACTAACCATGAACATCACATAATCGACTCCGAGTCTCCACTCACTTGATGGTCATGCTCAATAAAGTCTTAAGACTACCTTTGCAAATACTTAAAGTATACCGGCGCCTTCATGGGCAACCCTCTCTAGTGATCGACACTCACCATAGAGTGCACCGCAATATGATGAATCATCAAGAATAATTTCAAATCATAGGACTACACATCCTGCGTCCCATGAATTTTCACGTTATCCTGAACACACAGATTTTGCCTAATCTTGACGTTATCCACACATTGTTAATTTCTCAATCTAAGAAGTAATACACCTACCAAATCATCACCACGCATTCAAGTAACACCTTCCAGTTCATCACTCTGATTACCTTGTACTACTTTAGGCATCTCACCTTTGAGCACTCACCTAGGCCTCACTCTAATCCATGCACCGTGGCAAACAAACACCATGTGATGAGTTTCCTTAATTTTTAACACTATAAGATATCCTCGAGTCATCATCCCGCTCTTTCCAACCAGAGTTGATGGTTGCCATACCGGCCAGTCAAAAGGTCATTAATCCTAAGGAAAGAAATTACTACGAGCAGATCATGTGGCTAAAAGTGCAACCACTCGTAATCTGAACCTCGTGCAATAGGAAGAATACCTCAGATAGGGTGCACCTAGTTACCGAGAGGCATTGACCATACCCGGACCACAACGCTCTACTAGGCCCAATCGTGATGTACTTTAGCATGGTACTAATTCGATTTACCACATACGTGAGAATAATGATCCCCGATTACTAAAATAAAAAAGGACACACGAGAGTCTGAAGGAACAAGCAACCATTATGAGAAAATCCTCTCGTACGTTAAACTATGATTTATGGAAGAGAACATACACTATGTTCTTGAAGTCTTATCACTCATCTCAGACGTTCTCACTGGGTACTAACCTAGCCACATACCCTAGTTTGAGTCATCAATCATTACGAATCGAGTCATAACCATTTATCCTCGCAGGAATAAAACAACATACGAGCTTGTCATCTTCTAGAAAGTCAATGCCTGACTTCCCTCCTTGGGAGTAAGGCCCTCCCCCTCACATCCTTGGCACAACCAAACCAGTATGGTTAGCGAATGCCCAATGCCCTTGTTTACAGTGACCTAGTTCATTTACTGGTGGTGATGTCACCAATCTAGTACACCCAGGTTACTACCTTATCATATCGTGATCGCAACCTCAAATCCCCTTAGGCAATATTTCATTCAAGAGAGACATTCATCTTATTGTTTCACTATACGAGATTGTAACCAAGTTTACTTCCAAGTTCTACCCAAACTGAACTCCAGTAACAACTACACCCGCCGCCATTGACATTCTAAGGGTATTAAGTACCACACAGGGCTACATCTTCTAATCCATACTGCCTTAACAGTACGTGCCAATAACTAGTACGTACTTTGCTAGGGATATCCTAGCATATACCATCAACACACGCCAACATTGTAATCATGCTTCGATATTACCCCACCTTGGTTTCCATATACAAGTCTCCACATGGAATCATCAACCTAAGTCTCGAATACATTTCCTGATACTCCTCAAAATCAAGTGTCACACCTCCACTTCTAGTCATTCCAAGAGCTTCTAATTCTTCTTTGGAAGGTGCATCACCCATCTGTGCCGATTTGGGAAACCGCACTCGACACTTGCGCTATTCAACTCTTCTAAACCTTGACCAGCAACCTGAGATCATCACTTGACCCTCACTACAGTCATTACTAGGATGTTAATGCTTCTACATACCAAACTTAACTGGTCTCCTAGGGATATAAAATACACTCCATGTAAAATCCCCAAATTTCGATAAGATCCCATCCTCCGTGACTTCCTTAAGTAGGTGCTCTCTATTATCCTTCAATACCCCCATCGTGATTACTTTGAGCTCGTAAAGACACTAGCTTATGAGATTCTACATATGGCGTACCTTAACCATTACCTTAGGATGTCACACACAATTTGTCTTATGACACTCCAAACCCTTAAACCACACTCATACTAGGATTAACTCTCATCTATCCATTACCTCGGTGGGTAAACGAGCCTTGACACTTAGATAAAAATCTTATCTCTCTTCAAAATGGATGTGACCATAGGACACATACCAAACCACAACTAATACTACTAAGGATTTTGGCAGTGCACAAGATGTCACCCATAACCTATAAACCTCTAGGTCCGCATCATCGACATCACCAACAATCCTATTCCTTGAAATCACATCATATCTTCTAAGGCCCCGACATAAAAGACTACTTAGATTTCACTCCTAAGTCTCCTCAACCATCATTGTTGTATACGTAATATACTTGTTATAATTTTCTCGCAACTCTCTTCATACCTTACAAGGTATAACCTCAAAAAAAAATCACCAGGAAACTTACAACAATATTATCTTAACGACTCAAACCGAGTACACGTCCCCAAGTGTTGACCAACACGATCCCTCTTATTTAGCGAATCATCAATCACCTTAAGACGTGATACCTATCCCAAGGATCAAATTTTCCTAATCACATCATTGGTACTAACTACCTGAAAGTTCCTAGTCAGAGAACTGAATGCATTCTTATCACAAATCAATGCTACTTAGGTATGCCGCACTAGCCACCTAATATCCACAGTTGACTTTACATGATGCGTATTATTAACTCAATGGACATTATTCACCATCCTTTACATCTCAATTGGATTTTTAAAAGATCATGGATTGACACACAAGCACCTCACACTAAAAACCTGCGATGTTACCACCACTGGTTTGTACGACCACTCGTAACTTGTTATCATATCTAAATTAGAAATGCGGAAATGATTAATGAAAACTAACTTGGTCACCTGCCCTTGGTAAAGAATTCACCCATCTTACTAACCTCTTTGACTTCACCAACGAGGACACGAACTATACCGTCACCAAAGCTACCGTGATCAGCCCAAGCTAACACTAATGTCAAAAGATCCACTACTAACCTTACCACGTCACTCTCGAAAGTAGCCTTGAACCTAGAGCTCTGATACCATTTGTAAAGCCCCGACCCGAATTTATGGGTTACCCATGGTCAACCCAGTCCGACCCAAGCATTAGGTGAGAAGTGTAATGAATCAACCTATATAATGTTGCTAATCTAGTTTTATTTTAATTAGCATTTCATTTGTTTAGCATGCGATTTTAATTTAAAATCAAACTACGTGAGGGACTCGTGGGGAGCACCCATGATGCCTAGCATACATAGATATTAACACAAAATCAAAGAGGGTGCTTACCTGTATAACGCTCTCAAATACGAAATCCTACCCAGCCCGCCATAACAAAATGAGGGAGTTAGCCAATTGCCCAATGGAAAACATACAAAATATAGTATAGAATTTAACAGGAGAAAGAAGACTCTAACACGTTATAGCTACGTACATATGCAACTACCTTGTGCATATATTTATACACACACACACTTAATGCATGAAATCGTTTTACTTTCGAAAACGTTATTTATCCCGATTAATTCGCCTTAATCTTGTAAAAGGCTTCCTTCCCCTTATTTTGACATTTATCCTTTATTTAACGCATACGGTTAAATACTTGAAACAACTACACTTGGTTTGACCGAAAACCATTTCTTTGCCGAAATTACCCCTTTCCATTTTAACCAATCCACATGAGTATTTTCATTGAAAATCACCTTTCAACACATGCAAACACCATGCTAGAGAATACTTATTTAGCCCTGGAAAACCTTTCATAACGCACCGTTGTGACAATTATGGGTGGAACCCCTTCGGTTGCTTAACCACCCATTTACCAACTTACTTTACGTTATGGATATTAATCAATTTACCCATTTCTTATCCACTTTACCCTTTATTGAAACATTTACTAATTCATTCAAGTAAGGCTATCTTAACACATTTTCACCACACAATCCATTTCTTGACATGTTCCTCATTCATTTATCTTATTCTCAGAATCTTTTAATAACCACATACTTTAATGAGCTCCACACCGTTGTCTATGCGCACCATATGCTCTGGCCATTGTTTTTGGATCTTTCACCCTAGGGCTCCGGGCCCTCCTTAATTTTTTCAGTGTCATCCTAGTTCATTTTTAATGTGTCTTAACATTTTTCAAATCTCCACATTATTCCACTTTTTCTTTTACCTGGTTGAAGCCAAAACTCAGGGTTTCACCCGAACTTATGTTAGACTTTGAAAATAGTCATTTCATGCCCTCTCACACTCTAGCTTTTATTTTATTCCAAAAATCATGTTCATTCGGACTATCATGTGTAATACCCTTTTCAAAAAATTTATATCATAAAAATATTCCACTTTAAGTAAAATTACCATCTTACCCATTTGTTTCCAAATTCACATTTTACTCTATTTTCACAAGTGTTAATTTTCCAAACACCATTAAATTATCCACACTAACTTCTTAAGTGTTTTTAACACCTTTTTAACCTTTTACAGTAATAATCTTCTCAATTGGAAATTTTTTTATTTCAATACTTTTATTTCCAAGAATCATTAAATGAAGTTACATAATATATGGATTTGGTTCAATTCGTGAAATACACTCCTTTAAATAAATTAACAACATAGGATACAAAATACAATAAGGACAGCTAATTGTAACTTTCCAAATTTTAGTCTTAATGACTAAGTTCCTATGTAA
This sequence comes from Sambucus nigra, assembly GCA_949130495.1. Classification (NCBI taxonomy): domain Eukaryota; kingdom Viridiplantae; phylum Streptophyta; class Magnoliopsida; order Dipsacales; family Adoxaceae; genus Sambucus; species Sambucus nigra. The sequence continues at coordinate 452,785,912 of OX422211.1, read as the reverse complement.
GCATGCGAGATATCAAGTATGTAAAGAGAAAGCACAACCACACAACGCACCGATGTACGAGAAAAATCCAAATGGGAAAAACCTCAAATGGCCAGGCCTAGACAAAATACACTATGAATACGTTTTTTAAAAGAATACGCACAAGACTTACAGACTTGACTCCACAAGAACCATTGACTCCGTCTTCAATACCTTTGTCCATACCACTTGTTGATCAAACACGCTGTACACCACTCCTATGTGTCGGTATCCACCGAAAGCCAAGCACTGTCTCCAAAAACAACTCGTGCATAGGTCCACCACACCCAAAACGGTATGAATGTATGAGAGGTTGAATTTGTTATTTTTGGTTTTGGAAATATGATCCTGAAGATCACATGAAAAGTTGGGGACTTTTTGTAAAGAGAAAATATGTTTTCTTCTCAATTTCAACAGCCAAAAGTTATGTTTTTCCTGAGATCCAAAGTAGTTTTAAAGATGGAAGTAGTGGGCAAGGGAGGTTAGAGGGAAAAACTACACTTTTCAAAAAAATAAATCACTCGTTCGAACGACTGAACTGGCTCGTTCGGATGACATAACATGATGTCGTTGGAATGAGTCCCTCAAATGACATTTCAGGAAAAATAAATGAAGGAAGTCGTTTGAAGCCATTTGAACAACTTTGAGAGATAGGTCATTTGAATGAGATATCAAACGACATTGTAGGGAATCCCAAGAAGGAATTCATCTGATGTCGTTCAAACACAGGCGTTTAAACGAAATCATTTGAACGACCTCTTTAATTTTAGAAAATTAAATTTATCTTTAAATACCAAAAAGAGTTTGAAAAACATTCTCTAAGAAGCATGTAACAATTAAAAAAATTTCTCCAACAAAGTATAAATAATTCGAGTCATATACCTTTTGGGAAAATGTGCAATCGGATGATGGGGTGAAGACTTTTTGAATGTTGAAATCTATGATGCTCAAATTCTTCATCGAGTAGAGTAGCATGACACTAAATGAACCTAAATGTTTTGTCCAACGGAAATAGCCAATACTACAAATTGAGTCTACTAGAAATTTTTCCTTACAAATATCTCCCTTTGTCTATTCCAGGACAAAACTTAAAAATAAAAAAGACTCAGAATTTGCTAAGCCAGGTCGTCAAGCCGATCCTAATGCCCATCCCCAAAACAAAAAAAAGACAGACTCGACTCGACTTACAATGAAGTTGCAATGTGAAGCTCTTGTAGGCAAGAATCTGAAATATGAAAAATAGCCTAAACACGTGAAACAACAAAGCCATAAAATGCATGGGGAAATAAATATAATAAAATATCAAATTACGAGCTCCCCCGAAACATGTTCTCCCCCTTTTTGCACGGAAAAGACAAAAGGATTGAACAAGCCTCCAATGTTAGTGCATATAGAATAATCCAATATAGATAAAAGGATAGAATAACAACCATAATAATATACATAACAATGAAATGAAAATTATCCATAATAATGATTTATGATAAAATGAAGCAAGAGATGATTAACATTAATCCATAAAAATATCTAAAGAGATGAATCAATATCCAAATCTAAAAACAGGAAAAGAAAATGGAAAATCAATATTCGGTACATATGAGAGTACAAATAAATGAAATATAAATCTCTCTCTCAGAAGTACACTATATAAAATAGTTGCCTAAAAAAAAGATCATTGTGTTGGATCATCAGGGGCATCATCTGGAGTCTCATCACCAAGATCGGATCTGGTTCTTGAAGAACCTACACCATGCCGCATTTCAAAATGACAGAGCTACTGAAAGTGTTGTATCAAGGAAGAGTCTCTACGTGCCTGAGCCTCCTCTTTATGAGACTGGGCCTCCTCGGTTAGCTTCATATCCCTCTTCATGGAGGCCAAGAACTCCTGCATCATAGCTCGGTCCTGACGGCTCTCCTCCTATATTTTCTCAACATACAAATGCATCAAACTAATCTCCTATGACTTTGAGGGTGGATGACGTCGAGAGGTAGAGGATCGAGACTGAGATGGAGTAGATGAGCCGACAGACTGGGATGACTCTGAGAGAGATGGAGTGGGGAGAGGTGTATCCTTAGGAAGATGACCATGGGACCGACCTATGGATGAACTATCTATAGTCTGATATTGGGTGGAGGGTATATCCGAAGGAAGAAGAGGCCAACCTACATACAAACAATAACGAGTTACTAGAACTGTAAAAGACAAAGCCTATCGAACAGGAGCAGAAGGTGACATACGAACGACTCTAAGAACTCCATAAATGAAATAAAAAAGATCAATAAAATTCCCAACGCTGATTGCATACATCAGATTCACATGGTCCGGTGAAATATGAGTATGGTTTGCACGTGGTAAGGGCACACACAAACGATCCAATTGAGGATTATAAAATCAGACTTGAGATTCCTATTATACAAGATAGCAGATCCCGACTGAATCACCTGAAAAATGGTCTTTAAAATAATATCATAGGAAGGTCTAGAGTATTTCGGCCAAGGGAAAGTAAGGTTGGCGACTCGGGGTAAATCGACAAGATGGTCTATGGAGTCGACAGTGATAACAACCTCCCTATCGCGCACTTTTGAGACTATACCTTTCTCCACTACGAGCATAAAAAAGGAAAATTCTCTAATAAGATCGGGATAGATAGGGTCGTGAAGACTAAACATGGGATCCTAACAATGGCTGACTAGCCAAGTGAAAACCATGGTTCTGACAAAGAAACTAGGTTTATAATCTTTTCCCTAACAATAGACCTAGTAGGGAAACAAAGGGTGTGGAAGATTGTGTAATTTGCATGTGTACCCCAATGCAACCGAAGATTTATAATGGCAACTTATTCATCGAAAAAACGTTCATCATCCGAAGAGGAGGCACCCTAGGTCGTTAACTTTTATCCATTAAAAAAATGAATAGATGACTACAACCTACCCAAAATTAACCAACCAAACCACCACAACACCAAAAACCAACAACAACAATTAGAAATCTTATCCTCCATTAGAATATCACAAATATGAGAATATAAAACTAGTAAAACAAATTAAATGAAATTTCATGATTTTTGACAACAAAAGTTTCTATCAAAACAATGTTGTCAAAGTTTCATGATATGTCATTTAACCAGGGCAAAGACAAAAATTTTGTGAAATTTGTTTTTGTATCAATATATATATATATATATAGACACACACACACACACACACACACACATAGCCCCAAAGAAAAGTGGAGTTTATATGAAATGGGTCAATGATGAAAAATGAACAACATTAAAGTGTTACATGTTAAAAACAAGTAACCCAAAACATATATACTCAAACCAAAATACCAAAATATACTAGAGAATGGATGAAAAAGAATACCTAAAAAAATGAAGTTATAGAAATCCACAACAACTCTAGGAGATATGGAAAATGGCTCTATGAGGTGGAGGATTTTATATGGGTAAATATGGAGATGAAGGGAGATATAGAGTGGAGTGTTTGAGAAAAATAAGGAAGAGAACCATTTTGGAGAAGAGAGAAAGAGGGAAAAAATGAAACGGCTATAGAAATTTTGACCCAACCGACCCGTTAAAATCTTGGTCGTTCGAACAATTATGGAAATCTCGGTCGAACGATGTCGTTAGAGCAAAATATGAACGATAAATCGAACGAGATATTAGGGATTTATAGGGAGAAGGTAGTTAGAATCTCATTTGAACGAGAATTTGAACGAGATTTCAAACATTTAAAAAAAAGTTTTTTTTTTTTGAAAAATAAAGAGTATAAAGGCATATTAAGGTTACAAACCCATAAAATTTTGATTTTCACTTGTTCTAGGTAGTATAGAGATATTCGAACCGTGGGAACATAATTAATGGGCATGAATAATGTAAGAGAGAGCATCGCCTAAGACAACGCATAAGTGAAAAATGCCAAAAAGTATAACTACACAATTTACACTCACATCTACCTTGTGACAAATAAGGGGAATAAAATTGGACACTAGCCACAAAAACAAAATACCGATAAGATTGATGATTCTCTGGCCAATAGGGTTAACTTAAGAAATCAATATTATGATTTATTGTGCATAACCGTTGATCTTCAACCTATATCTCCCATAAAAGCAAATGTTCTTTTGAATTATGCACAATATTTTGCATAGGATACAATGGACTTGACAATTTACAAATTTTTATGCCATGAATTCTTTTAGGTTCTTTTTATTTTTGCAAATGGTGGCTATTCACGCAAAGACAACCTGTCTTTTGTAGCCCGATTCCATTGCTAAACAAAACTTTACTAGATAAATGTTTTTGTATTTTTCTTAATCCGGGCAATGGTTATTACATCCACAATTATAATGTCTATTGCTTAAAATTTTTGGTGACAAAATTGATAAGACAACACCGTACTTCACCTAGCATATGTAAAGCGATATAGACATCCTCAAGATTCCACGATAGGTGTGTGCCTGAAAGACGATGATATGAGGCAATTATAGAAGAATATATCATAAACAAGCACAAAAGCGCACAAGTGAGATGAAGTCCATACTACATACTAATCGAAAGCCACGTGAACATGGAATGAAATAGTGATCCAAAAATCTCAACCACATAACCTATATGGAAAAAAGTTCTATGAAATCCTTTATACACAAAAAAATGAAAATATATTTGGAATTTTTTTAAACATATATGTAAAAAAATATAATTAAGTTCATAGGTAAAGAGATAGACATGAGGCACAACCTAAACTAGATATACGACTCCGAACTCAATCGATGGAGTAAACTTCAATGGATTTCCTAAGATTCTCGAATCTAAGGGCATATAGAGGTTCAGTAAAGATATCCGCCAATTGGCGATTGTTGCCTACAAATATCAAGGAAACGAATTTCTCTTCAACTAACTCTCAGATAAAATGTTCTCGAATCCTAATGTGCTTTGTTCTAGAATGTTGGATGGAATTTCAGGAAATATGGATTGCACTCGTATTATCACAATATATAGTCATTATGCCTTGTGAAATACCGTAATCCTTCGATAATTGTTTCATCCAAATGAGTTGAGTGCAATAACTCCTGGCGGCTATATATTTGGCCTCCGCCATGGATAAAGAAACGGAATTTTATTTCTTGCTCATACATAAGACAAATTCACTACCAAAATAGAAACAACCACATGAGGTGCTCTTAAAATCATCAGCGTCTCCTGCCCAATCAACATCCTAATATGCCGATAGACAATCATTAGTGTCAAAAGAGTGCAAAATTTCAAATGACAGGGTCCCAATAACGTATTTGATAATACTCTCAATGGCAAGTAAATGGGACTCTTTTGGAGTGGCGTGATAATGGGTGCAAACTCCTACACTAAAGGAAATATCCAAACAACTAGTAGTTAAGTAGAGTAAGATACCTATCATACTCCTAAAAAGTGTGTGCTCTACATCCTTTCCTTCTGTCATGCTTAGCGAAGTCTAGATTAAATTTCTTCAAAAGATCTATCGCATACTTAGATTGGGTCCAAAATATCCCGCTATCGAGTTGACACACTTGGAGATCTAGTAAGTACGTGGGCTCGCAGACCATACTCATCTCAAACTCACTTTACATTTCTTTTGCGAAGAGTTGAGTATGTTTATCACATGTGCATCCTAAAACTATGTCGTCGACATAGACTTGGGTAACAAAGATAGAACAATCATCTCGACGAACAAATAATGACATATCTACTCCCCCTCTTGATAATCCACGAGTAAGGAGATAGGTAGTAAGCCTCTCATACCAAGCACGGGGTGCTTGATTCAAACCATATAGGGCTTTCTTCAAGTAAAAGACATGATTCGAGTACTTAGGGTCTTCAAAGCCTTTCGGTTGTTCCACATATACTTCTCCTGAAGAATGCCATTTTGGAAGGCACTCTTGACATCCATTTGATAAAGTTTGAACTTAAGATGAAATTTTATGGCTAGTAAAAGGCGAATGAACTCTAACCTAACAAAAAGAGAAAACATCTCATCAAAGTCAACACCTTCTATTTGGGTATATCCTTGGGCAACTAACCTAGATTTATGACAAATAATGACACCATTTTCATCCATTTTATTCTGCAAAATCCATTTGGTGCCAATGACGTTAGTATCACTAGGTCGGGGAACTAACTCCCAAACATCATTCTTTTGAAATTGAAGCAATCCTTTCCCTGCATGACATTTGTATAATATTCATATTTTAGCACTTCGTTGAATTTTTTACGTCCAATTTTAGAGGTATAACAAAAATATGTAAGATTGATTTCAAGTTGCGCCCTAGCCTTTACAACTAATTTGGGATTCCCAATATTTTGGAAGGGTCATGACTTTTACAAACCCAAGGGGTTTTATCCATTTTCTCAAGTGAAGGGTCCACCAAATCTTTTTGAGACTCATTATGATCAACATCATGGGATGCATCACTCTCAAGTGAGTAATTGATAACTTGAACTTTTTGTATGTTGATGTGTTGAGTCGTTGTCAAAATCCAAGCTAATCAACTCCTTTTAGTTACCTACAAAATATATCACACAAACTCGTATAATGGTAAGTGAGGTTGTCAATTCAACTCTAAGGAGTAAAACACAAGAAAAACCATGTAATTTATTTTTCTAGTTATTGTTTTTACGTTTTATTATTTTTTTTTTATCTTTTTATGGATTTTTTTATATTAAAACAATTTTCAATGGGTGGTGAAATAACTAAACTAAGTGACTAAAAATGATGAATAAAATCAAACAATAATATTAGAGATAAAGTGAGTAAAATAAATGTGAGAACAATCAAGAAATGGGATTACACTACATATTCTAGTTATTCTAATTAATTAATTCACCCATTTGAAATCTCCCAATTTAATATTCAAAATTATAAGTCAACTCTCACCACAAATGCAATTTTAACACTAACCTTTTAGAAAATTAAATTCAATACCCAACTCTAGAAAATAGATTTACACTCCTTGTAATAAATCACCCGCTTGGATCGACTCATCAAAATTCATATAAATCATAGAAAATAAAATTTAGAGTAGAAATTCAAGGAACGATACCACACTTGGGAAACCCCTGTATCTAGTTCGATTTTAAAATGGTAGTATATCTCGAATTTCGATTTTCTCTCGAAAATCATTTACCTTCTCTCGAGGTGTAAATTGAAAGGTGAAGGATCATAATCAAAATTCGAAGGGAATTTCAAATAATCAAACTAATTAATTAAAATAATATTAAATAAGATTTCATCACACCCCTTGAAATGGTTACTTAGCCTAACATTAGGATATTATTACACAAAAATGGAACATTATCATAACAAGAGGCATAAAAATAATAGAAGAGAGAAGAGAACAATTTGAACCAAGTCTCCTTGAACTAAATAGTTCTAAGCTATGGAAATGAAGAACAAAGCTAATAAATTGAGTTTTTACAAACTAATAATGTTCTGAAATGAAGCTTTAAACTCACAATTTATCTCTCAAATTTAATTCCCTCACACAATCTCTAAAAAGAAAACTGAAAAGAAAAATAAAAATAAATCTTACTCTAAGAACTAAAATGGTGTGTTTCTCTCTGAGGTCTTCTACTCTCTTTCTTCTACCTATTTTTGATGCATGCAATATGATTTGTAGGTGATGCTTAATGAGGGTAAAATGGGAAATGGATTATTGGTTGAGGTTTAAAGAGTTAATTGGACGGGTATTTTAGGAAAAATACGAAGTGTAATGGGTGTGAGATAAATAATTGTGAGGGGAGGAACACGAGAGTTTGGTAGTAAGATAGATTTAGTGGGGTTTGGTCATGGATATGGGTTATGGTTGGATGGATTGGATTGGATATGGATGTGGGAAGAACCATGTGTGTTTTGGGTCTGCCCAAACTTGGTATGGGTTCGACGGGTAGCAGGTTGAGGTTTCGACAAGTGGAGGTATGGTCTTGGGTTGAAAATGGTTTTCAGAGTTCGCCGGACGGGAGCAGTGGGGGCAAGGGATTTGGTTGAGTTTGGGTTTTCGGTTCTTGGAATGGACGGGTCCATTTATGGCCGCAGTAAGAAGTTACAGTTTTGGAGCAGTGGGTCAATTGGGAACTTGAGGATGTGACTAGGTATTATTGAGGTTGTGGGATAAGGCAGCGGGTTCATGGGTTTCAACTGGGTTCGGAAGTCGCACGTTGTGGGTTTGCCTGAGATTAGGAATCGGGTTTTGGGAATTTTGGAAGGGGAACGGGTTTGAGGCTTGAGAAAGGAGATTAGAGGTCTGAATGGGTTCAGGTCGGAGGTTCCGGGTTCTTGGGTTAAGGAGGTGAGGTTGTTAATGGAGGTTTTGGAGAGAGAAAGAAAGGTTTGGAAGAAAAGGATGATATGGGTGTGTGTTTTGTGTGGTGAGGTGTATAGTAGGGGTAGTGTATGTTAAGGAGGGTATTTGGTGTAGGTTAGGTGTAAATTAGTGTGTGTGTGTGTATAGTTTGTAAACAAAAACAAAAATAAAAATAAAGTATTTACAACCTAAAAATAAAATTTAAGACTAAAAGAAATAAAAGCTAATGAACTAAAAAAAAAATAAACTCCTAAAAATATTTATAAATCTAAGAAATAAAATCAATTAAAAAATAATTCCATAATTTAAAAAATAAAAGAACTCAAATATAACTAAAAATAAAGCTAAGCTAATAAGATAAAATAATAATAAATCTATGAAACTAAAAACCAATAAATAAAAATCTAATTAAACGCACACCTATTATATTTACATAAAATAATAAAACATTAAATAAAATAAAATGAAGTGATAAAAAATGACTCTAAAAATATATAAAATAATAAAAATAATACTACACACACACACACTAGGAATTTGGGATAGTTCAAACTTGGGTTTGGGTTTTGGTTTTTGGTACGGTACAAGGTATAGGGTAGTGATCGGGATTAACCTCAAATAACATCATCAAATGCTTCATTTTGCCTTGACATAAATATTTTAAATCGCAAATGTAATCAAGTCTACAAAAGAAACAAATACTAATATAAGTTCATTTTGATTAAGAACTGGCAATTAAAGAGAAACTGTTTGGGGTATAAAATAAACACTTTTGGTTTCTTATCACACCACCCCCAAAAAGAATTTTTCTAGTCCTCGAGTAAATATAGAGAAAGAAAAAGGATAAGAAACCAAAAGTGTACCACTTTTTCAAGCACTTGCAATTGCACTTAGCATGTGCAATAAGATTTTAAACCTATAGGTTACCCTACATGATGAGTTTTCTCTCGTGAGGGTTTGTAGTGAATGTACCCAAAAAATTCAAAAAATTTATTGAAAATGATTCATTTAAAAAGGCAGTCTTTTATTTGATGATGAAAAGCTATTCAACCCACCTATAAAGACTTCAAGGAATAAAATGTTCAACCATGAGTGTATGGCATAAAATTACTTAATACGAAAGGCGTAATCCTTCCTAAAAATCTCAATGTGTACAGTGTGAAACAATATCAAGCATCATGAGAGTAATTCATAGATTGCCTATATAGAATCAACGCTTTGACTGAAAATCTCACTAGATATGTCTCTCTGAATTGAACACTCTGAGATTTGGGTAAGCGTATCTCTCTAGTATGTGAGGAGGTGAGTAACTGCAAACAAGGTCAAACGTCTCACACACTTATAACAAATTATAAATATATGAAAGAATTTGATCTCATGAACGAATGCCAATCACTATTTTGAGAATGTTGAGTCATTCACCATATAGTCTTCTTGTTTGCGCGAACACCTCACCAAGGATGAAAATGGGGTTTATGTACGACATGAGGAGTCTTATGAAGAAGATGGATAACATGATGGTAGGGTTTTTGAGAGTCTGAATACCCAATGCCTTCATTTTATCAAAATTTGATCGCAATTTTGTTTTCTTGAATTTTCATTTATTTTTTGCGATGCATTTCTCTTTTCAAAGAAATAATGAAGAAATTTTACAATTTGACTTTCAAATACTATTTTTCTCAAAAAAATGATGGATGATAATGATTGGAATGAAATATGGATGGTGTGGGCAAGGGAAATATGGAAATATAATGGGTAAAGTGAATGATAATGTGATATGAAGCAATGGTGAGTGTATGGTGAAGAATGGTTTGGTGCTCGAGACAAACTACAAGACACATGTTTCTTAAGACTCGAAGGTGATGTCATTCTCAGTGGTTATGCCAAAGATTAATAATGAGACCATGGAACGACTAAGTGTGGTATCCAAAGAAAGTTGAGTCATCTTGTGACTTAAAGATACGTAAAAACCCTTAAAAAGGTGAATAACTCAAATCTCACAGGTTTAAGTCTCCCCAAGTGATATTTTAGGGATCTCTTAAGAATGTAGCTACTCTTCAACTTTCGATTGTAAACATGAAAGTGCAAATTTGTTAAGTTTAGGAATTCATAGTGCAAGTACATTTTAAGAGGTACTACTTAATTTTATGGTAAAAAAGTAATCATAGGTACGAACAAGGGTAATCCAAGACTTCTAAAAGCGGGATTATAGAAAATTCATGTCATAAAAAATGAGATAAACTTCACAAAAAAGTTAAAGTCACTTGTTTCTAATAAATTTTTTCAAAAGAGGTACGATTTTGATAAATTTCACCACCCCCAAACACAAGAGAACATTGTCCTCGATGTTTATAACTATATATGAAAATTGAAAGCACAAGGTATGAAAGAGATTACCATAATCAACTTCTAATGAATTTGGACCGAATGATGGAAACAACGGAAGAACATTAAGAATAATAGCGACACAAAAATATGTACAAGTCTATAAAGCACGAAAAAGCATTGGGTGGTGTGAAACCCACACCCAAACAGGATAAGACTCATACAATGAAACAAGACACGACAGATTGCCTCCCGATAGAGCTAAGTTTAATGTCTTCATCCAGACCTAACGGAACTCACCCAAAACAAAATAAAACTAGGATCAAACAGGGTGGTAAAAAAATTGGGTGATGATAATCACCCCTAAATAAGACTGAAGCACCAGTCTTCATAGATTGGGTCAACAAGGTCAATTTCTTCAATGTGAGTGGGGCCTAACTCAAAGAAAGGCTTAAAACGTTGACCATTGACTTGAAAGAGGCTACCATCCATGGGATTTTGAACAGTGATGCCACCATAAGGAGTAACTGACTCAACCATGAAGGGTCCAGACCACCTGATTTTTAATTTCTCAAGAAAGAGATGAAGCCGGAAATTATATAACAAAACTTTTTTACTAGGGTGGAATTCTTTTTGCATGATGCTTTGGTCATGGATCCACTTCGTCTTGTCCTTATACTCCGTGGACAAATCATTGGTCATTTTTTATTTCCTCCAGTTCATTAAGTTGTAGCTTCCTATGGACTCCTACATTGTCAATATCGAAATTAAGGGCCTTGATGAACCAATATGCATTATTTTCAATATCGACAAGAAGGTGGCAAGGCTTGCCGAAGTCCAATCGATAAGGAGACATGTCAATTGGAGTTTTATAAGCTGTACGGTATGCCCACAATGCGTAGTTCAATAGTAAGGACCAATCTTTCCTATTAGGATTAACGTTTTTTTATGAATTTGGTTAATCTCGTGGTTGGAGACCTCAACTTGACCATTAGTCTGGGGATCTTAAAAGTAAAACTTCATATTCTCCATGAATTTGGAGCGATCCTGTTTCAACCAATGATTGGGAAGTTGGTCGGTAACGAGGAATTTAATAATATCATTATACCTAGGCGAGATGGAGATAGAGAAAAGTTATTCATTGGGAAATGAATCAAAAATGGGGACATGATCAGAGTCATACATAATAGTAATTCGGGAAGGATGGTCAGCGACTACGCTTTCATAGCCCTTATTATCATGAATATTAAGGTTAAACTCTTGTAGTAAGAGAAGCCACCGTATCAATCGTGGTTTGGAATTTCTTCTTGTGAAGAAGGTGCCTCGGGGCAGCATGGTTAGTGTACACGATGACAAGAGAACCTATCAAATATGATTGAAACTTATCAAGAGCAAATACTACCAACAACAACTCCTTTTTGGTGGTAGTGTAATGAAGTTGAGCATCATAGAGGGTTTTTCTAGCATAATAGATGTCATAGGGGTGCTTGGAAACCCTTTGCCCAATAACAACACCAAGTGAAAAATCAGATGCATCACATATGAGCTCAAATGGGAGAGACCAATTGGGAGGTTAAATGATAGGAGCAAAAGTGAGCTCGACATTGAGGCAATCAAAAGTTGTGACACATGCGTCGTTAATTACAAATGGGACATCTTTGGATAAAACGGTTGTTAAAGGTTGAGAAATTTTAGAAAAGTCCGTAATGAAGTTCCTCGCATGTCCTAAGAAGGATCGACTCTCCTTAATAGACTTAGGAATGGGAAGCTTGGTAATCAAGTCAACTTTCGCTTTATCTACCTCAATACTGGAGCTAGAGACAACGTGACCTAAAACAATACCCTTTTGACCATGAAATGGTATATTTCCCAATTGAGGACTAACTTCTTTTCTTGATAGCGCTGAAGGACCATAGTGAACTGAGACAAGCATTTTTCAAAAGATGAACCAAAAACAGAAAAATTATCCATAAAGACTTCGAGAAAATGCTCTACCATGTCGTTGAAAATACTAGTCATGCAACTTTGAAACGTCATAGGTGCTTTGCACATGCCAAAAGGCATACGAGAGTATGTAAATGTGCTAAAGGTACAAGTAAAGGTATTTTTTTCTTGGTCATCAGGGGTAATGGGTATTTGGTTGTACCCTGAATATCCACTAAGGAAGCAGTAGTAAGAATGTCCCGCTAAGCATTCAAGTGGTCTTTTCCAGTGACAGTGACAGTGTTGAACTTTCTATAATGAATACAAACACGCCAGTCGGTTTGTATATGGGTGGGTACTAGCTCATCTCCACTATTTTTGACGACGGTGATACCAGACTTTTTCGGTACCACATGAATGGGACTAACCCATTGGCTATCCAATATGGGATAAATAATACCGACATAAAAAAATTTTAAAATTTTATCTCTCACGACTTCTTTCATGGATGGATTGAGTCGACGTTGTGGTTCACGAGAACTCGTGACATTCTCCTCTAAATGAATGCAATGACGATAAATATTAGGGTTCACATCGTGAATGTCTGAAATGGTCCACCCTAAAGTAGTGCTATGTTGAGTGAGAGTGTGGACCATTTGCTCTTCTTGATCTGGGGTCAAGTCGAAAGCAATTATGACTGGGTGATGTTGGTTTGGGCCTAAGACAACATATTCAACTGAGAAGGCAATGGCTTAAGCTCCAAACAAGGTGGTGGCTCAGGAGAGGCATCGAACTCAGACGTAAAAGTAGAGTCCGGGGAAATATCAGGGCATGGGTTAACTGGGTCATATATAGAAAGAAGAGTTTAGACAGAGAAAGACTCAAATGGAGTGGGCCATGTGGAAGTGTCCATCAGTGGTGTGGAATCTAACATGGCATTAACTTCAGAGATAGAGGAATCAATATCAAAGTCGGACCCAAAGTGAGCCAAACATTGTAGGATATGATCTTCAGGGTATGTTTGATTTAACATATCTTGGACTAAAGAGTCAATCACACACACCTCATCAATAGAATCAACATCAGCCTTTTGTTACATGAGGTGGAAGATATTTATTTCAGCAGTCATGTTACCAAAAGAAAGATTCATAGACCCATCTCAAGAATTGATGATGGCATTTACTGTTGCCAAAAAGGGGCGGCCCAAGATGATATGACTAATGGTTGGGTCGAGAGCAGAAGTGCCTAAGATAATGAAATCCACAGTGTAGTAAAATTCAAAAACTTTCACAAAAACATATTCAATTATTCCTTTAGGCACTTCCATTGAACGGTCAGCAAGTTGAAGAGTAACCCATATAGGTTGCATGTTTTGTAAACCTAACTCAAGATAGAGGGAGTAAGGTAACAAATTAACACTAGCCCCAAGATCAAGCAAAGCCAGAGTAGTGAACGTATCTCCTAACATGCAAGAGACAGTAGGATGACCAGTGTCTTTGTACTTCACAACACCATTCTCGTGGGTAAGGGACGTGGCTTGCTCTGTAACGAAGTCATCGCCAGACACATTCGTCCGTCGCTTAACAATGCAAAAGTACTTCAAGAATTTGGCATAGGAGGTAACTTGTTGAATCGCAGTGAGGAATGGAATGTTAATATGAATATTCGATAAAACTTATCGGATCTCATCAAATTATTAGGCTTTCTTTGTCAGAGCCAACCTATGAGGAAAAGGTGCTTTGGGCACATAGACAGTGGTGGACTCATTAGGTTTATACTCATTCTTTTATGTTGATTTTTTGGGTGGTGGAACCTTAGGGAGAGTTTCTAATGGACATTTCTGGGTTGGCGGGATTTGCACATCACGAGGAGCATCAACACCATTGTCAACCTATTTTTTGGATCTTAGGGTACTTAGCGCTTTCATGTCTGCTTGGTATGTGGGTGGAGTGGGAGTTGATAAGACCTCATAAGTTGATTCTTTGCCATTCCACTTAGGTTTATCAATGGGTTGACTCAAAAAATAACCTTTGTCTTGCTCGGACTCAAATTATTTAAGACGTTGCTCAAGACTTTGGATGGCTTGATTATGCACTTACGTGGTTTGTTGTTGAGTCATGATATATTAAATAAGAATATTCTCAAGAGAGGAGGTGGAAAATTAAGGCGGTGGGGCATAAGGAGGTTGGGGGACCAAATCACGGTTAGAACTAAAAGGCGGTGAATAATGGTAAGAGGGAGGTGGAACAGGGACAATTTGATGATTTGTGTTTAATGGTCGTCCGTGGGGGATAGAGGATGATGGATGGTGTTGTTGATGGTATTGAGATTGGTGGTTCTGGATAAGAGGGTTATGTTGCCTTTGTGGGTTTTGATGAAACCCGGGTTCTCCACCAACATTTTGTTGTGGGTGTGATAATGCAAGATTGTTGTCGTACTTATAAGAAAAAGAGGGACGATTCCTATTATTGGGACTGTAAGTAAACGATGGGGGAGCTGGTTTTTGAGCGGTATCAAAAGCACATGCTTGGGTCATAGTGGTTTCGGTGTCATCTTGAATGAGGGGGCACAAATAAGATAAATGATCATTTCTTAAGCATACATTACAAGAATAATGACTAGAGTTGTTGACATTCATCGCTCTTTTAGAAATAAAAACATTTTGTTGGAGAGAACAACTGAGAGCGTCAACGGTCTTAGTCATAGTGTTTATGCCATGAAGAAAAGTATTAAAATTAGGATCATTTTTTACCTCGTAAGTGTTCCCTATACGTGGTGGATCGGATCTCAAAAACTCATTAGTCCCCTCCCAATCTTGGGAGTCGTCGCTTAATTTGAGGAGAACATTGTAGGCGACCGTAGGAGTTAAATGCATGAACTTCCCTTTGTGAATGGATTCAATCATAGTTTGACAGGAAGGAATAAGACCATTGTAAGAATATGGACTAAGCGACTTTTCTCGAGACCATGATGTGGGAAACTATTGATATAACCTTACAAACGGCCGCATGCTTCACAAAATTGCTTGACTGGCTTTTGACGAAAATTTTGGATGGCTTGGCGCATATCATTGATTTTTCTCATTGGATAAAACTTGGACATGAACTTCTTCACAAGTTGTTCCCATGTATGGATAGAATTTGGTGGCAATGAATGGATCCACATGGACACATTATCATTGAGAGACAATGGAAACAAACGAAGATGGACATTTTCTTCATCTAAGTTTTTATTCTTGAAAGTCGAGCAAACCGTGGGAAATTTTTGTAAGTGAGTGTATGGAGACTCACGTTTAAGGCCATGGAAATTGGGCAACATTGAAATGGTTGACGGGAGAATTCTAAATTGGACCACTAGGGTGGGTAGAGGAATGATGCATGACGTTGGTGTAGCCATTATCGGGCCAAAATAGTCTTTTAAAGTACGCTCGTCAGCCATGGTGGGTTGATGGATGGATGAAGTAGAGATGTCACAACTAAAAGTGATTGGTTACAGGGAAAAATTGAGGGGAACACGTGGTTCTCCTAATGAGGATGAGACGGGAGAAAGGCTACTCGTTGCCACATGGGCATGCAAAGAGTGAATTTTTATTTTTGAAAAGGAAAAGAAAATATTTTTGGAGTTTTTTTTTTAAGAAAAAAATGAAAAAATATTTTTGGATTTTTTTGGAAAAAAAGGGGCGATGGACCCGATTTGAAACTCAAAAGGATGGGGTGTAAAAAAATGACTACTTAAAGAGAAAATTAGACACATACAAGAAAGGTAGAACTCCTAACTAGCACATCCAATTTTTTTTTATCTTCAATTAGGTGAGTGGGTATTCAAATTTCAATTACTCCACAGGCGAGAAAAACACGGATCCTTATACGTCGCCTTTAAAAATTGTGCTCCTACATGGCTAGCTAGTTGATTGATTTTGATTGAATGGGTAACAAGCAAATGGGAGAAGGTGAATGAGTGGGTGATGAAATCCTATCTCGTTTCAATGATCGGGTCTAGGTCTTAGGTTCGTTAATTCATCAAACCATTCAAATTAAGTGTGATGCGGTAAATAAAAGCACATAGGAGAAAATAATTATAGAAAAAATGAACTCACTTGCTGGAGATTTAGGATTGATGAACAATGTACCTCCTACGACTTTTACATATGTGGGGTGAAGACCGAGCTGAGTCGATCGAAGGGAAGGTCACTTACCTTCCGTCATTTACGGGAGTCCTACAGACCCAAAGTAGAGAGGCTACAAAATTCCACTCCAAGAGCGCTCTCTCTCTACCTTGTCCTATTTTCCTTTTCTCTTTTCTTCTTTTTATGAATTATTACAAATATAAATGAAAAAAAATAATGGTGTCTCCAAGCACAGCAATACAAGCCAATAATGAAATCCTACTACAAAACTTCTAATAAGAAAAAATAAAAAATGGTACTAAATACTAAAAAGATGAAACAATAGAATTACAATACAAAGTCTTCGCACGTGCTTCAAACTCCAAAAAGTACCAACTGTGCCATTTTATAGCTTGATGTTTTGTGTGTCGTTGTAGAACAAGCCAAGCTAATCAACCCCTTTCATTTACCTACAAAAATATATCACATGAACTCGTATTATGGTAGGTGAGGATGTCAACCCAACTCTAAGGAGTGAAACACAAGAAAAGTCAAGTAATTCATTTTTCTAGTTATTTTCTTTTTTACTTTTTCTTGTTTTCTATTTTTTATTGATTTTTTTATATTAATTTTTTTTCAAGAGGTGGTGAAATAACTAAACTAAGTGAAAAAAATGATGAAGAAAATCAAACGCTAAAATTAGAGATACAGTGAGTAGAATAAATGTAAGAACAATCAAGCAATGAGACTACACCACATATTCTAGTTATTCGAATTAATTAATTCACTCATTTGACATCTCCTAAGTTAGTATTGAAATTGCAAGTCAACTCTCATCACAAATGCAAGTTTATCATTAACCTTTTAGAAAATTAAATTCAATACCCCACAACTCTAGAAAATAGATTTACACTTATTTTAATAAATCATCTGCTAGGATCGACTCATCAAAATTCATATAAATCATAGAAAATAAAATTTAGACTAGAAATTCAGGGAATAATACCACACTTGAGAAACCCATATCTTTAGTTCGATTCTAGAATGGGTAGTGTGGGTACCCGAAATTAGGACCATGGGCCTGGACGAGTAGCCCAGTCCTGGCAGCCCAAAGTCCAGGCCCCTCATCTCTTATTTTGATCCGGTCTCCCCCCACGTTCTCATTAAGGGAAGTTATAGGGAAGATGGAAGACGTGGAGGAACCCATCACCTCCACTTACCTACATGTACATGTATATATTAAACCCTAGGTCCGGGGCAAAAGGACAGTTTTTGTATTCTCTGCAATTACTCTCCAGAGTATATAGAAATAATATCGACTGCACCACCGTGGACGTAGGCACATCTTTGCTGAACCACGTACATCCTTTGTTGTGTGATTGTCATTTTATATTCCTTGTTCTCACCTGGTGAATGCTTTCTTCTTATTTATTTGTGTTGCACAATAATTGTCACCACAATTGGCGCCGTCTGTGGGAAACGTTCATCTTTCCCTAAGAAGAGCCCACACCAAGAAAGGAGTTTAAGATGTCTGGTCACAGCAGCAATGCCCCTCAGGCAGGAGATATTCAAGAGCCACCTGCTCCTCGCAGGATTAGGTCTGAAGTTCGACGTTCAAATCAGAGAGCTCGCCTGGAAAGGCCAGCCTCAGAAGAAAGTCAGGGACCAGCGAGGTCCACACAGATATCCAGATTGATTGATGCGTATGAGGCAAGTCTCCACGAGCAAAGGGAGTCTTCCCGCAGATATGAGGCTGAGAATGCTCGCTTGAGAAGAAGACTAGAAAGACTGGAGAGGGAGCTTCGTCCTGATAATAGGAGACGTCCATACTGCACTCCTAGCCCTCAGGCGAGCAAGTCTCGCAGCCGAGTAAGGATCCCTAGGCGAGAATCTCAAAAGGTCTAAGGAGGCGAGTCAAACGACGACCTCCGTGAACGGCTGCGAAGAGCTCACCGCTACCAGAGCCCTGCTCGCAGCGACGAAAATATACGAAATCTAGTCCGCAGGGAGATGGACCAACATCCTGCTCACCACGGAACAAGATTAACCAGAGAACTCGCAAGGCGAGCTCTCAAAACCCAGATGAAGTCACCCTTCACGAGGGAAATCGAAGAGGAGGAAGCCCCCAAGAAATTTACCATTCCAAGGTTCAAGATTTACGATGGAAAGACTGATCCCATCGATCACGTCAGGCAATACCGACATGCCATGACCCTCGGGAATCATCGAGATGCCCTGATGTGCCGCATTTTTTCCTCGAGCTTGCATGATGTAGCGCAGAAGTGGTTCGAAAGGCTCCCCCATCGGTCGATCAGGAATTTCAAATCCCTAGCCAAACTTTTTACGGCCCGATTCATTACCAGTAGCTCCCATCCCAAAAGGATGGATGCTTTGCTAACAATGAAGAAAACGCCTCAAGAGACCCTCTGAGACTACGCCAAGAGGTACTGGGAGTTATTCAATAAAACCGAGGACTGCGCAGAGGAAGTGGCAGTGGCCTCCTTTAAAATTGGGCTCCCTAGTTCTTCCCTCCCATACCACTCTCTGACGAAGAAGGAAGCTATGGCTATTGACGACCTAATGGCCCGAATTGAGAAATACGCAAAGGTGGAAGATGTTACCCGCCCTAATACAGGAGAAAACGGCCGAGCTAAGCTCACTACCAAAGGGAGTGAGAAAACTGAGAACCAGAAGAAAGGAGGAAAGAACGGGGTAAAAATGGCTCCAATAAAGGAGGAAACCATGACGCGTCGAAAGTATTCTAGGCGGTCAACACCGTCTTCAAAGAACCAATTTACAAAATTCTCGCGAAGATCAAAGACGAGCCATTCATCAAGTGGCCCAGGAAAATGGGAGGAGATCCCTCGAAGAGGAACAATGCGTTAAGATGCATTTTTCACAAAGAGGGAGGACATAAGACCGAGCACTGCAAAGCTCTTAAGTCTCACCTCGAGGAGTTGGCCCAGTCCGGGAATTTGAACGACTTTGTGGAAAAGAGGGCAGAGAAAGTGGCTACCAACAAAGAGGCGAGACCCGATAACGTGTTGGAGGATGATGCTGGACATGAGTTCGCAATAATCCATGGATCATCTGACGTCAAGAAGATACAAGGGAACTCATCTCGTATGGAAATGAAAAAACTTACAACAGTAATGCAGGCTTTTCAAATCGATCCAACAATGTCACAGTCAGGAAAGCTTTGACGAGCAGAGGACGCCAACTATAACAAGCATATTGTTTTCACGGATGAAGATTTGGTGGGAGTAAGGACCCCACATCATGATGCCCTGGTCATTACACTTAGGATAGCCAACTTTGACATCGACAAGCTGCTCGTCGACCAAGGAAGCTCATCCGAAGTAATGTACCTCGACCTATTCAGGAAATTAAAGTTGAGCATCGCCGACCTAAAGGAAGCTACTGTTCCTTTGGTCGACTTCGCTGGAAAAATGACCATGCCCCTGGGCAAGATAGTACTGCCAGTGCGTGTTGGAAACGTCTCCAAGATGATCGAGTTTTTTATAGTTGACATCGACTCACCGTACCAGGCCATCCTCGGCAGGGGATGGATTCATGCGATGAAGGCAGTCTCCTCGACCTACCATCAGAAGCTCAAATATGTAACCGAGCGAGGAGTAATGGAGATCCATAATGACCAAGCGATGGCGTGGAAGTTCTTCATAGCAGCCATCCGACCAAAGCCAGAGAAGAAGGCCGGTCAACCCAGCGAGAAAGTTGAAGAAGGTGTGATACCTTCCAAGTAGCAATTAAAGTACGGAAGACCTGGAGTAGAGAAGACCAGGCTCCTCCCCTCCGAGCGTGTCGTCGAGGACATGGTAGAAGTTATCGCTGAAGTTAGTGACAGTAGTAGAGTCTTATTGATTGGAGAATCTCTCACCGAGTAAGAACAGAAGGAGTTGACGACCTTGCTGAGACACAACGTAGATGTTTTCGCATGGGAACTATATGAGCTGCCTGGAATCGATCCTAGTATGGTCTGTCATCAGCTACACATCGACCCCACATTCAAGCCAATCACGTAGAAGGCACGGAGAATTGCACTCGAGAAGGCTAAAGCGGTCGAAAAGGAAGTCGAAAAACTGCTGGATGCAGGATCCATACGGGAAGTGTAATTCCCCAAGTGGTTATCCAACCCAGTAGTAGTTCCGAAGAATAATGGAAAGTGGAGAGTTTGCATCGACTTCACTGACCTCAACAAAGCATGCCCTAAGGATAGTTTCCTCCTCCCAAAGATAGACCAACTAGTAGACGCCACTGCAGCGAATGAGCGAATGAGTTTCCTGGACGCATACTCAGGATATCACCAGATCCCCTTGTATGCCCCAGACCAGGACAAAACGGCGTTCATCACGACAGTTGGGTTATATTGCTACAAGGTCATGCCCTTTGGGCTCAAGAATGCAGGGGCAACCTATCAGCGGCTGGTCACTAAAATGTTCAAGGGTCAAATGGGAGACACAATGGAGGTCTACATCGATGACATGCTCGTTAAGAGCAAGAAGAAGGAAAATCACCTCTCGGACCTGTCAAAGACCTTCGAAACCCTCAGGAAGTACCGGATGAAACTTAATGCGAGCAAGTGTTCCTTCAATGTCCAGTCAGGAAAATTTCTTGGGTACTTGGTCAATAAGAGAGGCATAGAAGCTAATCCAGACCAGATCGATGCAATCAACAGGGTGCAACCCCCTCGAACAATCCGGGACGTGCAGAAGCTCACTGGAATGCTTGCCGCCTTAAATCGCTTCATCTCCAAATCCTCCGAGAAGTGCAAGCCTTTTTTCCAGCTTCTAAAGGGGAGTAAACCGATAGAGTGGAGCCCAGACTGCTCGCGAGCTTTGGACGAGATCAAGTCCTACTTAAGCTCTCCACCGCTGCTTGTCATACCACATCAAATGGAGTCTTTGTACCTGTACCTCTTCGTATCCGATCACACTGTCAGCTCTGCGTTAATATGCGAGGTTGAAGGAATCCAACACCCCGTTTACTACGTGAGCAAGACCTTATTAAATGCCGAGCAAAGGTACCTTCCATTGGAGAAGCTCGCCTTTTCACTTATAATAGCCTCGAGGAAGCTAAAGCATTATTTCGAAGCTCATACTATCATCGTCCTTACATCGCATCCCCTTAAGGCGGTCCTAAGGAAAGCGGACTTGTCGGGCAGACTGACT
Organism: Sambucus nigra; assembly: GCA_949130495.1. NCBI lineage: Eukaryota > Viridiplantae > Streptophyta > Magnoliopsida > Dipsacales > Adoxaceae > Sambucus > Sambucus nigra. The sequence continues at coordinate 452,764,014 of OX422211.1, read as the reverse complement.
AAGTGGTCAGTCGAGCTCGGCCGGTTTGACATCCAATTTCAACCAAGGACAGCTATCAAGGGTCAGATCCTTGTTGATTTCATAGCCGAATTCACGGGTGAAGACCTCTCCGACCAACCTCAACCAACAAGGCAAGAGAAGAACCAAGCAACAGAGAGAACCTGGAGAATCTTCATTGATGAAGCCTCCGACTCAAAGGGGGCAGGGGTAGGCATTGTCCTCATCACTCCAGAAAACACAATCCTCGAACAAGGAATCAGGCTTGGATTTGCAGCCTCCAACAATGAAGCAGAGTACAAAGCCCTAATAGCCGGTCTCCAAAAGGCACAAACTCTAGGAGCAAAACGTTTATAGGTGTTCGGTGACTCTCAACTAGTCTCCAATCAGATAAGTGGAGATTACAATACAAAGGATGAAAGAATGGCAGCCTACCTCGCCTTAGTGAGAAAATTAATGTTAAGATTTGAAGAGATCAACATCCAGCAGTTTCCCAGGGGGCAAAACAGCCATGCTGATGCCTTAGCAGCCTTGAGTTCGGCAGTTGACTCTGACCTTAAAGGGGTCATCCCCATCGATTTCCTCATTTGTCCGAGCATTAACCACAACAGCAAGTTACCAAATGTGGAACAAATACTCCAGGTGGGATCATCCCCCAGCTAGATGGACCCCTTAAGGGACTATTTAAAGGATGGCATGCTCCCAGATGACAAGAAAACTGCCCACCAGATAAGAGTCAAACTGCTCGCTTTCACTTATCTACAGGAGGCGACTTTTATAAGAAATCCTTCTTCGGTCCCTACCTTAGATGCGTCCACCCAGGTGATGTTGAGCAAGTTCTACACGAGCTTCACGAATGAATCTGTGGAAGTCATATCGGAGGAAGGTCTCTAGCCTTTCGAGCAATGAAGGAAGGCTATTGGTGGTCATATATGCAAAAGGACTCCGCAGTATATGTCCGCAAATGCCTGAAATGCCAATTCCACGCTCCTATGGCCCACCAACCCACCAGCGACCTGAAGTCCCTATCCAGCCCATGGCTCTTCGCCCAATGGGGAATGGACATCGTGGGACCGCTGCCTACCGCCGCTGATAATCGTAAATACCTATTGGTTGCGACTGACTACTTCACCAAATGGATCGAGGCTGAACCCCTGGCGAACATCCGAGATGCTGATATGATAAGGTTCATATGGAGGAATATAATCACTCGGTTTCGAATCCCTAGAAACATCATCACCGATAATGGAACGCAGTTCGAAAGTGGCCCCTTTCAGAACTTCTGTAACGAACACGGGATCAGACACCACTTCAGTTCGGTGGCCTACCCTTAGAGCAATGGCCAAGCTGAAGCTTCCAACAAAACTGTGATCGATGGATTAAAAAAGTGATTAGAGCGAGCCAAAGACGCATGGGTAACAGAGCTACCCCATGTTCTATGGGCGTACCGAACCACTCCTCGGAGAGCAACAGGAGAAACCCCATTTTCGCTGACATATGGCATGGAAGCAGTCATCCCACTAGAAGCAGGTTTGACAACAATGAGATCCAACCTTGTCGACCAAGGCCTGAATGATAAAGCATTGCTCGTCGAACTTGACCTAGCTGATGAGCGCAGAGAGCTAGCGCTGGTGAAGCTAGCGAACTATCAGCAACAGCTCGCGAAGCATTACAACAAAAGGGTTAGCCCGAGGACATTCCAAGTTGGGGACTATGTTCTAAGGAAAGTCATGGGCAGCACAGTGAAGTCGTCAAACGGCAAGCTAGGCCCAAACTGGGAAGGACCCTTTAAAGTAACTAAAGACGATCTGCAAGGTGCCTATCATTTGGAAACAATGGAGGGCAGAGAAATACCATGAGCATGGAATGCAGCTAATCTCAAGAAATTCTATTTTTAGATATTTTTCTTGTATTCTTTTGTTATGAAAACAGAAGTTCATTTTCCTTATTACTAATGAAAGTTACTTAATTGGTTACACTCTGATTGGTGACAGCTGCATTCATCGCACATCTTTTCCAAATAACAAGCACATTGATCACTATAGCAGGGGAATACCCCTCCTCAGGTCATCGTCGTAAAACACGAGAGACCTCTTAGCATTTCCCCTGGAAATATATGAAGCCTTACAGGGGATCCTTAGGCAATACGACCAAATTTTATACTGGTCATCAAACCTACTTCGGTTGAGTAAAATACTGATCGGATGAAGACATCCAACACCAGGTGTGTCCTCTCCAATTGCCCCACTTAGGCCTAAGGGAGTGTGACGATCCAACCTAAAAGGTAAAGTGGAGCATAATGGTATCCTAGTATTATACTGGACTGGGGGAACACTTGCATGACAAAACAAAAAACATTACAGAGCAGCAAGAGTATGAAAAGTAGGATGCACACGTTTAGTCAGCAAAATTGCCCAAAACACAAACTTTCCATTAATCCATCATACTTACAACAATGGTAATACATGTTTAGTCGGCGAGCTCGCCCAAAGCATTTACATTATCAAAAATACAAAAAAAAATAACTAGCAAAATCTCAATGGGGTGGAAGCCTCCGAGCAAGATAATCATCCACTTGAGCTCTTCGTCCGTCATCAGGAGCAGGAGCTAACTCTTCCACCACCTTATTCGCATCCGACTCCAATAATTGCCGAGGAATAGCATCGATGGGGATCCATCGATCATCCCTCCGGAATGGGTTAGGCATCAGCATGGAGGAAGACATCTCATGACGATACCATAGCACCGAGTTCCTCGGGACTTGCATCTCCTTCAAGGCACTTAGCCATCCCCTGATAAAAGAAAGCTCCTCGAACTCAGACAACCTTGTTGGAACATCTGACCAGCCTTGATCTTAACTATCAGCCCACGCTTACCGAGGGCCTTTCTTGAATAAGTGCCGCAACCGAGTGACATCCCTTTGAAGCCCAGCAGCGATTACATATGCTCGCTGAACATCACCGCGGAGTTCTTACATTTCCCTATCGCGAAGTTCTTCTCCTTCCCTGCTTATGCTCCTGGTTCTCCTACCAGCTCGCGGAAGGGGAGGGCGAGTGAGACTTCGCGACATAGGAGGGGTAACATTATGATCATCTCTAGTTCGCGATGATGAGGAGCCTTGTAATACTGCTCGAACAGTGCTCGGCACATGCTCCCTGAGTTGCTCTCCTCAGATCTTCATTCTCCTGCTGAAGAACCTCCCCTACATGGTTGATCTCGGAGGCCTCTAATAGTTTTGTCTTCAACACATTGATCTCCTCTTGCACTGAAGCAACAATATCCTTCATCTCCTGGAGCCTGTCCTTCAGCTTTGCCACGAGCTCAGATTGCTCCTTATACTTCTGATTTCTAGACCTAAGGGACTTGCAAAGCTTAATGAAGGCCTGGTGAACTTCGGGACTCGCATTGGGACTAAGGGTCCTACCCAACTGGGAAGTAGCATGAATGTAATCATCCACATCAACTAACTACAAGCAAGAGAAAGAAAAGGGAGAGAAAGGGACAAATCAGTACAAGCAGAAATGAAGCCTTTTTCATTAATGAAGATTGAAGTTACATTGAACTGAAAAAAGAAAAGTTTACAGAATGGAAAAACAAAAATACAAAGCAATCCTATCAGATAACTAACTAGCAACCTCAAGTGGCCCAGAGGTTGATGGCCCTTTCCCCTTATTAGCATCAACAGGAGCACTGTCCTCGGTAGGGGTGGTCTCTGTCACCTCAACAGGCGAAACATCAGTAGGGGCGCCTGAGGAATAGGATCAGAGCCTTCAACGGCTGGGGCAGGGTCCTCATCTACTGCTGGCCTCGGACCTGGGTCATGCTCATCAAAAAGGGGAGATGCAACATCTACTTCAGCAGCAATGAGAGCCTTGTTCCATCCTTTCTTGAAGTTCAGATGGCTAATATAGCCTATTTGAACTTCAGCATCCTCATATGCTGCGGCCCAGCCAAAATTGTAAGAGTCTTCCTTGGCAGTAACAGCCTTAGACTCCTTCTTCTTCAGCTCTTCAGTGAGCACCCTGTTCTCCTCAATGACTGTAAGTTTGCTCGAGCAAACCAAGTCATATGCCTGCCTCAGCTCCTTCAGATCTTGGACCGCAACCTCCTTCTCCTTGTTGGCGATGGTAAGAGCCAAATTGGATGAAATCCGAGCAGTATCAACGGATTTGAAGTTAGCCTCGAGCTCTTTACCCTTCAGCTGCAGGGCAGAGTTCTCTTGCTCCAACTCACTATTCTTCTTCACCAGCTCATCGCGTGAATGATACAGCATGGCGAAGTCAGTTACAAACTGCAGAAAAAAGAAGGCATTAGAAGTGGAAAATGGGAAAAGTCAGAAAAGCATAAGAGAAAAAGGGAAAAACCTTACCAGAGTAAGCCTCTGACTAGCCTGAAGGGCCAAGTACTCTGGCCCTACTGCCCTTTGGCGATCAGCCGGGAGGACAGCTCTCTCGAGAAAAGCCGGGTCTAGCTGAGGAGAAATTTCCACGGAGGCCCCCTCGGGCAGAGCAGACACCGGGACTAAGGCCTGCACGGCCTTCATCCTCGCTTCAGCCCTCCTCTTCTCCTCCTCCTTCTCGCTCTCTTTCCTCTTCCTCTCCTCCACCTTCCGTTTCTCCTCTATTTTCTTCCTCTCTTCTTCCTTTTTCCTCTCTCTCTGTCTCACCTGCTCCTCTTCCTTCCTTTTCCTCTTCTGCTCCTGAGTAGAAAATCGGGAACCAGTAGCCACAGCCCCCGAGGCAGATTTTTTCTTCTTCGACCTCTGTGCAAGGAGCATGTGGTCTTCATCGTCAACATCTCGAATCAGGTTCTTTCGGGGTGGAACCATTCCTTCACTCGAACTGCTAGAGGTACTCGATGATCCTCGAGCTTCATAAACCTCCCTACGATCAGAGGAGCTACTACTGCTAGAGCTCCCTCCCCGCAGATCACTTACAGCTCCAACAATGTCACTCTCAGAGCTACTCTCTTCCTCGTCCAATTGGATAGGACCTGCAGCAGTCTCTACAGATGACTCAAACTCTGGGATACTATCCACAGGCCTTGCTATAAAGCTGGAACCAACGTTCTTGTACTCGATCAGGAAGGCAGCAGATCTGGGGTGTTCACCGTCACCTAAAGGCTCCCTGATTTTCCAAGCCTTTACCAATTCTGAAAGACGGACCTCGTTGAGTATAGGTTCCAAGTTCTTTGACTTCGCTGTGAAAGAAAAAGCAAAGAAGAGTTAGAAGGATTACAAATCAACAAAAATCAAAATAACAGTACAATGTCTACCTATGTATTCCTCCCCATATAAGGGGACAGAGAACCTCTCAGACCTCGACCCTTCAAATTGGGGAGAAAACTGCCAATTTCTAACAAGGAAACCTTCTTGCCAGTAGTCCTTATGGGAATCAGGTAGATTTACTACCAATACCCTATCAGGGCTCCTAGCTTTGAGGTAAAGGACACCAGAATTAGTTCGAGAAAAGGAGTAACAGAAATAGACCTCGGCGAGCCCTAACCTAGTTCAATACAATTGATTTATCCTATGGACGCCATTTACTATTTTCCACACATTGGGCGAGCATTGTGCAGGAACAATATTGAAATAGCCAAAGAAATGCAGGAACAAATCATTGGGAGGAAAAGTGAGTCCCCCCTGGGAAAGCAACAGAACATGGATCCAGTGAGCATCATCTATCTCTCTAACATTTCTAGGAGGGGAGGAACAACACTCAATAGCTACCCACTCGGGAATGTTGTAAAACTTCCTAAACTCAGAGACCGACCTATTCCCAATCTTCTCCATTGAAAAGCCCTAGAAAACTACAAAATCAAAGAGAAAGCACAGAGAAAAGATACAGGGAACTTACAAGATAGAAGACTAATTCGAACGATGAAGAAGCACGAGCCCAAACGGCAAGGAAACAATGAGACTGGAGATTGAGAGAAGAAGGTACGAAGTGCTAGAACTCGCAAGGAATGAGAAAATGCTGGAAAAATTGGAACGACAATAGAGAAGTACCTATTCCAAGAAACCTTCAAATTCTACTAATCATAGTGCACAAGATACGAGGCGGGTGCCGCCAAAATCAGCTTCACGATTTTCGAAGAATTGCAAGACAGCCATTATGGCTAATTATTTAAATCTATTGAGCCCATAAACATGGACCAACAAATTTAGGGGCAATTGTGGGTACCCGAAATTAGGACCATGGGCCTGGACGAGTAGCCCAGTCCTGGCGGCCCAAAGTCCAGGCCCCTCATCTCTTATTTTTATCCGGTCTCCCCCCACGTTCTCATTAAGGGAAGTTATAGGGGACATGGAAGATGTGGAGGAACCCATCACCTCCACTTACCTACATGTACATGTATATATTAAACCCTAGGTCCGGGGCAAAAGGACAGTTTTTGTATTCTCTGTAATTACTCTTCGGAGTATATAGAAATAATATCGACTGCACCACTGTGGACGTAGGCACATCTTTGCTGAACCACGTACATGATTTGTTGTGTGATTTTCATTTTATATTCCTTGTTCTCACTTGGTGAATGATTTCTTCTTATTTATTTGTGTTGCACAATAATTGTCACCACATGTAGTATATCTCGAATTTTGATTTTCTCTCAAAAATCATTTACCCTCTCTCGAGGTGTAAATTGAAACGTGAAGGATCAAAATTAAAATTCAAAGGGAATTTTAAATAATCAAACTAATTAATTAAAATAACATTAAATAAGGTTTCATCCCGCCCCTTGAAAGTGATACTTAGCCTAACATTAGGATATTATTTTGCATAAAATGGAATAATATCAAAACAAAAGGCATAAGAATAATAGAAGAGAGAATAGAATATTTTGAACCAAGTTGAACAATTTGAACCCAAGTCTCCTTGAACTAAATAATTGTCAATTATGGAAATGAAGAACAAACCCAATAAATTGAGTTTTTACAAACTAATAATGTTCTGAAATGAAGCTTCAAACTCATAATTTATCTCTCAAATTTATTTCCCTCGCACAATCTCTAATATATATATATATATATATATATATATATATATATATATATATATATATATATATACTACTCTAAGAACCAAAATAGTATGTTTCTCTCTAAGGTCTTCTTTTCTCTTTCTTCATCCTCCTTTTTATGCGTGGAAGGTGTTTTATAGGTGAGGCTTAATGAGGGTAAAATGGGAAATGGATTATTTGGTTGGGGTTTAAAGAGTTAATTGGATGGGTATTTTAGGAAAAATACGAAGTGTAATGGCTGTGAGGATAAGTGTGGGGGGAGGAACACGTGAGTTTCGCAGTGAGATGGATTTAATTGGGTTTGGTTATGGATTTGGGTTATGTTTGGATGGATTGGGTCGGATATGGGAGTGGGGAGAACCAGGTGGGTTTGGGGTCTACCTGAACTTGGTATGGGTTCGACGGGTAGCGAGTTGAGGTTTCAGCAAGTGGAGGTATGGTGTTCGGTGAAAAATGGTTTTTGGGTTTGAGTTTGTCAGGCAGAGTAGTGGGTATGGCAGATCATGGAAATGGATTTGGTTGAGCTAGGTTTTTAGATTCTTAGAATGGATGGGTCTAGTTATGTCCGGATTATGAAGTTACAAGTATGGAGCAGTGGGTCGATTGGGAACTTGGGGATGTGATCGAGTATTGTTGAGGTTGTGGGATAAGGCAGTGGGTTCATGGATTTCAGCTAGGTTTGGAAGTTGCAGGTCCTGGGTTCGCCGGATATGGAAGTTTTAGGTCGTTGGTTCACCGGAGATTAGAGATCAGGTTGTGGGGATTTAGGAAGGGGAATAGGTTTGAGGCTTGAGCAATGAGATCATACGTTTGAATGGGTTCGGGTCGGAGGTTCTGGGTTCTTGGGTTAAGGTGGTGAGGTTATTAATAGAGGTTTTGGAGAGAGAAATAAAGGTTTGGAGGAAGAAGATGATATGGGTGTGTGTTTTGTGTGGTGAGGTGTATGGTAAGGGTGATGTGTGTTAAGTGTGATACCCCGCTTACTAAAATACCGGGTGGCCAGCCCGTGATCAAAATAAAACGTTGGTCTCATATGGATCATTCTTAGCATCACCGTTGAAAACTTTTTAAAGTTACTAATCACCTAGTAATTTAATTAGACTGGTGCTAAATTTTATCTTTCATTAATTAACAACATGCGAAAAATAAATAATAATAAAATCATCAACACAACTAATAACTGAATTCCACACAGATGAATAATATAAATTAAGATAACCTAATCAACTATCAGTTCAACAATAAAATACAACAGTAACTAAAATAATAACCTGGACATACAAAGTCTGATAAGTAAACTAAATACAAAATCTGAGGGTGACATTCCCAAATGAGTATTGAAAAGTTCCTACACTAGGAGTAAATGAACGAAGCATCTATAACAAAATCCTGCAACTTCCACATGAGCTGCAGTTGCGCATTCCTGGATAGAATCCTCAAACTTGGCGTCCCTATGTCTGGACATCTAAAATGTTTTGGAAAATATTTTGACACAGTTCAGATCCCAAGTAAAACATTTTGAAAATATTTAGCAAGCAGTTAAATTGCAATAATTAAATATGCATGCACACTTTTTATATGTAAGCTAGTGTTGCACTCTCTTGAGACATAGCTCACCCCTCATCTAATGTGCACACTTAACGCTTTCCTTCTACCTTACCTAGTTAAGCTACCCCCACCTAACTAGCCATAACAAGTCTCCTTCCATATACTAGCTCATTGTACCCACCCATATTTCCCATACAATATGTTACCGAATTTCCATGTCTTTTATCCCATTATAAATTTCTCAGTATATGATTATTTCTCCCCATAATATAGTTGTTTTTAATGTCACTATCTTTCTCTTCAACTAAACCCACACAGTGTAATAAAATCACACGTATACATATGTCACTCTCTTATATATATTAATACTACACCCCTGAACTGAGTTGCAATGTGAGTATACTAGGCTATAATGTCCTGCTACAACATTTACGAAACACAAGTAGTAAAATAAGTCACAAGTATATATATTTATCACACTAATTATATATACATGATACAACACCCCTAGGCTGAGACCTGCGGTGCATTCATACTCTACTATCAAGTCCCCGTACATCACGCACTATATAAAGAACTACATATTTCGAATCACTCTGAAATCGTATCAATACAAATCACACGTATTGGAGGTGAACATAGTTCATATACCCATGGGTCACGCACATACCTACGCTCACATAGTCAGCTGACTTATCAACTCACAAATAAGTCTTCACAGTCCTATGTTCTTGAGGTACCAAATCTAAATCCCCCCGAAGGCACACAAGACAATATTTCCTTCTTCCTACAACCTCCCTTGATAGCAAGTATGGTAGGTATGTCATACATATAATAAATCATACAAATCAGTATAGGTATACACACGACCTATATCATATATTCCATACGTAGCATATATATCTCCCGAATATACTATGTATGATTTGATTTTAATTATATGTCTCATCGTATATTCCCGAGTATCCCTCACTACTCCAAGTGTGCCGATTTTCCTTTAAAATATTGCAGTAGGTAATTCACTCATATCCTACTGATCTAAGTCATAGGTTCGTTCATCCCCCGAATACGTTACATTTCAAATTACACTATTGAATCTAATCAATTTCACATTAATTAATTTTATTCAAGTAGTGTCACCCAACTAAAATACTCCGACTCACTCATATGGTCTGTAACTTCACCCTTTAGAATTTGTTACACAAAAATCCACTATTAAGGTTAACACCTCTCGTTAAAATCACTACTCGATAATTTATAATATATCTCTATAATAAATTAAACCGGTTAATCTGTGCCTAACTCCCGTAGCAATGACTCGAGAAATATCAGAGTCAAAACCCCGACCCTTAATTTAATTACTATAACCTCAATTAATTTTTATACAAGTGGTATCACTCAACCAAAATGCCCGAACTCCCTTTATTGGTCTGTATTTTAACCTTTTAGAATTCCTTTCGCCAAATTCGGTTAATAAGTTTAATACCCTTATTAAATTTAATAGTCCTTAATAATCATCCCATACAACTTTGAGTATTAGGTTCCATTTAATTTCTATCAATTAAATTCCACCTTAAGATACCAGCCCGTATGCTAAACTCATCAAAAATTCCCATTCGAATACGTTCGTATATTTTTTACATACATTATCGAGTGTCGTTCATTATAAATACTCCTAAATCCATACTTCGGATTCATACCTATCTAATCCAAGGATAAAATAATGTTCGTTTATATTTTTTCAAAGTCCTTCACTCATCTACGGACATCTCCAAATAACCCGAATTTATTTCTTCCTACAAATGTCGGTCTCGCGCTCCCTATCATAGAAAAATCATATCAAATCCAAAAAAAATCAAAAAAATATGAGGTCGGCACCCACACAACCGTGATGAAAAGATCTACAATAACATGTTTTACAATAACTAAAGGGGTCGATCGATCAAATCCTTAGGTCGATCGATCGATCGATCAGATATCCATCTTCTTCCCCGATTCTGTTTCTACCATTTTTAAACTCCAAAGCTTTCCAACTTCAATCCAGACCTCGATTACTTTATGTCCCATATTTGTTTCATCTATAAACGTGTTCAAACACTAATATATGACATTAATCCTGAGTGATTTTCATTAAAATTTTAGGGTTCATAAATTGGGGTTTTCTCAATTCCCCTTAAATCACAATTCTCAATCCGATTCAATAATCCGAATTCAACAACAATTTCTACAGGTTTTTGATTCTAAATCATATTCAAGCCTCATATTATATTATCCTCACATCAACTAAACATCAATTTCACACTATGCTTAAATCCCCAAAATCCAGATTTAACACGTGATACCCTCCAAAAACAAATTTTTCTCTAATAGCTCATCCCAAAATGAATATGGTTTACACCCACCATGATATGAATCGCAATAACACAATTTAAATGAAAGCAAGTTTAACTACTTTCCTAGAAATTTCATAAAGTCTGATCCTTAGATGTAGTTGGAGATTTTGACGAAGAACACATTAATATCCTCTTGACTTAACTCCCCAAAGCTCTCCCACTTTATCCCTCTTTTCTCCTCTGCAACTAGAGTTTTTCTAAAATGAATTATGGATGCCATACCCTCTCACATTTTGGTTTTATCATGCCAATCCCGTTTTTAGGCTTATGGGCTTTATAAAAATGGCCCAAACACTCCTGTGTGGGTCCGATTATGCCTGAAAACGCCCCGAGACCCAATTATTACTCCCGGGTACTTTATTTTGACTATCCCGACCCTTACGGACTCAACCGTACACTCAAAATCATCATCCGAATTACTTAACTAAAATATCACATTTCAACCTCAAATTACGACAAATGTATTCTTAAAAGAAATAACCCAATTCTCCAAATAAATTGAATTTTCCAATTTAAATAAATTCTCCAAATTAAATAGTTTCTCCGAATCATCAATTTAGTTTAAATTATAATTCCCTAAATTAAATAAATTATTTATCCTTAAAAAATACGGGTTGTTACATTAAGGAGGGTATTTGGTTTAGGTTAGGTGTAAGTTAGTGTGTGTGTGTGTGTGTGTGTGTGTGTGTGTGTGTGTGTAGTTTGTAAACAAAAACAAAATAAAGTATTTACAACCTAAAAATAAAAATATAAGACTAAAATAAATAAAACCTTCTGAACTAAAAAAATTAAACACCTAATAATATTTAAAAATCTAAGAATTAAAATCAATTGGAAAATAATTCCCTAATTTAAAAAATAAAAAGACTCAAATAAAACTAAAACTAAAAATAAAACTAATATAATAAGATAAAATAATAATAATAAATCTAATAAACTAAAAACCAAAACGCACACCCATTATATTTACATAAAATAATAAAAAACTAAACAAAATAAAATGAACTGATTAAAAATGACTCTAAAAATATAGAAAATAATAAAAATAATACTACACACACACACGCGGGATTTGGCATAATTCATGCTTGGGTTTGGGTTTTGGGTTTTGGTATGGGACAAGGTATGGGGTAGTGGATTGGGATTAACTTCAAATAGCATCATCCAATGCTACATTTTGCCTTGGCATAAAGCTTTTAAATCGCAAATGCCAGCCAACCTACAAAACAAACAAATACCAATATAAGTTCATTTTTATTAAGAACTAGCAATTAAAGAGAAACTATTTGGGGTATAAAATATACACTTTTGGGTGCTTATCATTAATCATCCTCACTATCAACAAATGTGTCTAGAGAATCATCTTTTATCGTAATAATTGTTGATTCCATAATTTTAGAGATAGTAAAGTTATAAACTCTATAAACTCTACTATTTGGTGAATACCTTAGAAATATACCTTCATCACTCCTCGAGCCAAATATGCCTAAGATATCTCTATCCCAAAGTATATAACAAGGACTCCTAAAAACTTGAAAATAGTCTAGGTTTGGTTTCTTACCTGTATACAGTTCATAGGGGGTTTAATTAATATGGGGATGCAAGTATACCCTATTCATCGTATGTCATGCGTTGTTTATCGCTTCCTCCCAAAACCTAAGGGGCACTTTACTACCTAAAGCATCGACCTTTCCATTTCTTGAATCATTCGTTTCTTCCTCTCTACTATACCATTTTGTTTAGGCGCTCGAACAATCGAAAACTAATGCTTAATTCCAACTTCATCATAAAAAACATTCACATCGGATTCCTTAAATTTGGTTACATTATCACTTCTAAACCGGTAAATTTTGACACCACGTTGATTTTGAAGAACTGGACATTTAACGATTAGAAACTCAACTGCATCAAACTTTTCCCTAAGAAATCCAAATATTAAATATCTTGAAAAGTCACCTACAATCATTAGGATATATCTCTTTCCTCCTATACTCTCGATACAAGTGGGACCCATAAGGTCCATGTGAATAAATTCTAAGACACAAGAGTTGGTTATAAAGTTCAACTTTTTATGAGAACTCTTAATTTTCTTTCCATGTTGACAAGGCCCACAAATTGAGGAGGTTTATTTTCCTAAGGATGACAAGCCTCGAACTAGGTCTCTCTTCACTAGACGATCAAGATCTCTAATGTTTACATGACCTAGATGTTGATGCCAAAGAACGTCATGGAAGACCTTATCACTATTGAAAATGAATGAAGACTTTGGAATGATTCCATAACAATTATTACTAGTCCTTGCACATTTTAGAATAGCCTCACCAGATTTATCATAAATCGTGCACTCCGTCTGGATAAACTTGGGGCACCAAACATTAGGAAAATGAAGCATTTGGAACATACGACTCTAAAGATGGCTCGCAAGATGAAGGTGTGGAGGAAGTTGGATCCAAGAGTGGATCTTCCTTCTCCTTACATTTCTCAGATTCACTCTCTGTGGGTGGTGAAATGTTTTTCTCTACTTCGTTATCGTACCTAAGTATGATGATGGCTTTCGAATGCTCTTGGGTGTGTGATGTGATCATGTCGTATTTAATAAAAAATTTACATATAGGCATGTTAAACTTTGGATTGTGTTCGGGCTAACTCGATAATGTTCCATTATTCCTCTCACTCAACGCGTTCTCTAGTTGTCTCATTTAAACCTCAAGTTTGGTAATGTCTTGAGTATTTGCATGCATGATTTGCTGGGTGGATTGGATGGAATTTTGAGTGGTGTACTGGAATTAAAGAGTACATTTGGGAAAGAAGGTTCACCGCATCCTCTAAGGATTGGATATTTTGGGATGAGGAATACGATGGTACGAGAGCGTTCTTTTGAAATCCATAGATTGGGTTACCAAAAGATTGACCTCCACTTCCTTGGTATTGACCCCTGGACCATGAAAGATTGGTGTGGTCATGCCACCTTGGATCGTATGCATTGGAATATAAGTAATACTTTATCCTATTTTGGTAGAGCGAATTAGCTTGCTCGATTAATGAATTATGACCCGGAAGTGTGGGGAAATTCTCAACAAAGTGGTTGAATGCGTAGCAAAGTATACACATAGGTAAACTTCTGTTTTGAACGACCTCAGGTATGATTTGATTGCCCTCTTTGCTCGTCTCTAAAGCTTTTAAAAGTCGGGCCAATGCGTCCATTTTGGCATTTAAATAACAAATTCGTTCGACTTAGTGAGAGAAACCCTCATCGGACGTGGTGGACCTAAATTCTCTATTGGGTTCCCATCGCTGGAACTTTTTTACTATGGCTTTTAGGTAATACCCACCCGTCGACCTCACTTTTCTCGATAAAATCACCACTACACAGTGACTCGAGCATAGTTCGAGTACTATAACCGAACCCCTCATAAAAAAATTGGACTTGTCATCCCATCTCAATTCCATTGTGCGGACATTGTAGTAAGAAGTCCTTGAATCACTCCAAATACATCCACAAGGTGTCCCCATCCTTTTTGTTAAATGTTTTGATGGTATGACGTATCGACACCGTCTTTTGGTTGGGGAAGAAATTTTTAAAAAATACAACACTCATTTGATTTCATGTGGTTATGGACTCGGGCTCTAATGAGTTAAACCAACTCTTTCGTTTTTCTTTCAATGATAATGAGAACAATTTAAGTTTAACAATCTTGTCGGTGAGTTATTGGTACTTAAGGGTCCCACAAGTATCTTCAAACTCAAGCATGTGGAGGTAGGGATCCTATTTTTTGGTTTCTCAAAATAGGGCAATAATTGAATTATCGCCGAATGGAATTGGAAATTATTTGCGTTATGCTCGGGAAGAAGTATGCACAAAGGTTGACTAGACCTAGTCGGATAAAGGTAATCTTTAATGGAACGTGGTGCTAACTCATCTCCCATCTAGGTAAATATAAAAAATCTACCTACGTAAGTATTGGGATGCTAGACTCCACACTCGATAAATGATCGATATGATCTCGAAAGCAGCATCGCATATACTGAACTCACTCGAATTCCTCCTTCTTATTTTTTTCTTTTTTCTTTTTCTTTTTTAAGGCAAACAAAAGAAAATAATTTGACTTAAACCCATGTAAATCCTAAACTAGCACAAGGAAATTTGAATTATCTAATTTAGGTGAAGAAAATTTCAATTTTAAAAATGAAGTTTCCTAAGATTAATCGATGACAATGGGGGTCTATGAATTAATCTCCCTAATCAGACAACTACTATCTTTGACAAGGGAGAATTTTAAACAAGACCAAATACGATTATCGCCTCAAATCCCGATTTTAACTTTAGGTACATGGTCTATACGAAGACCCATTAAAACCAGCAATCCTAGACAAGATAAAATGGAACTGATTTGATAAGTTCACGTCAGAGTATATTTTAATTCTAGACTTATTAAGAGGTTTTCTATGAGTTATGTCATATCTCAAGGCCAACGTCTACTCAATTTTAAATTAAATATGATATGAAAATGCTTGGTTAATTAGTGATTTTTTGAGACAAGGAAGGGTGGTGAAATTTCCACCTTATATTTCACACGGATTTTTCCCTTAAGTCAATTTCTGAAACGTGCTAATTTAAACGGGAAATTAAACCACATAGGAGCAAACAAAAACGTACCTCCAACGTGGACCTTTAACGATCACGTGTTTACGCCAGACCAAAGTTTAAGTTGACGTCGATCGGGGGGAAATGTAGCCTATGTTTCAGTCGTCCCCGTGAGTTCCTTGTGTTCGTGGAAAGATGGCACAATTATTCTTCATTCCTAGTCCCTGTTGCACACTGTTTTTGAATTTTCTTCAGTTCCCCCCCCCCCCTTTTTTCTTCTTCTTTTTGCATTTTTTTGAATGTGCTATTGAAAAAACTAACACCAAAAGACTATACCAAGCGTAAAGTGCGACACAAAAAATATAATAAAAAATTAAAAATAACATTACACATGCATTAGTGGTGTATTTGACACAAACAAAAATAACCAAGGACGCTTACGAAATAAATTTTAGTTAATTTTTTTTATATTTTATATTCTGGAAATAGCAGAATTGCTACTAGAAATAAAAATTATCTTTTGAATTATCTTTTTATTTTTGAATTTTTTTAGGGACTACTCATTAAAAAAAATAATTCGGCAAATTTCCATGAAAAAAATATTTTTTTTCATTTTTTTTCCAGATTTTTATGTATTTTTGTGATAAACTAGTGCTAAAACTAATATTTACTAAAAAAACATAAATATGATTTATTTCAATTAACTAAAAATATAAAATCTTAGCTAGCGATAGATTTTATTTTCATATTTTCTAGTTTTTTTGGTATTTTTATGAAATTTTTACTAACAAAAATGCAAAAAGTAGAATAAAACCCTAGTCTAAAAGTCAAAACTTATTTTTTTTTTAAAAATTGAACAAATTCCCAACAACGACGCCAAAAACTTATTTGCAAATTTATAAAATAATGCAAATGCACGAGTTATTATAGAATAGCGAGTGTAAGTACGGGTCAAGCTCACAGAGATTTATAAATTTTTTCGTTTAAAATAATTATGACTATCCAATTATACGAAATGGGTTTAGAGATGAGATGAAATATTAAACCAATCTAACACAAAAAAAAGTGCGAATACGAAATATATAATCAAGTGTGCAAGAAAATTAGGACATTGGATCCATTTGTCACACTTAATTTATATTATGCAATAATTTAAACTCGTCGTTCCCCAATTTTTTAACTCAAATTAAACTGACTCTCGTCACATTTAATTTGGAAAATTACACGGTTAAGTCATCATCCTCCTCCTTGCCTTAATCCCATCATATGGGGTCGGCCACATGGATTATATTTTTCCATTCTAATCTATTATATGCAATATTATCATTCAAGTTTAATTCCTTAAGATCCCTCTAAATTATTTCCTCCCACGATAGTTTAGGACGACCCCTTTCTCTTTTACCCTCTATTTACAATAATACTCCTCTTGTTATAGGTGCATCTACTGGTCTACGCAATACATGTCCATACCACCTAAGTCTACTTTCTCTTATTATCATTAATGGGAGCAACTGCTAACTTTTCTCTCACGTACTGGTTTTTAATTTTGTCATTTCTATTAATTCCTATCATCCATCGGAGCATCCTCATCACACTAACATGGAGACTTTGTTCATATTTTTCTTTAAATCCCAACACTCCGCTCCATATAGGGTCACTGGCCTAACAACTATTCCATAAACTTTTATTGTTAATTTATTAGTTAGCATCTTATCTCATAACACTCCACTTGTCTCCATTTCATCCAACGAGTTGATATTCTACTCGTAACATGCTCATCAATATCTCCATTACTTTGTAATTGAACTTAAATAACGAAATTTAATAGTTTAGATTATCACTTTTTCTTCAATCTTTAATATTATGCTATTCTACGCCTCATTATTAAATTAACATTTCATAAATTTTATTTTATTTCTACTGATTCTTACTCCCTTAGACTCTAAGGCTTTTCTCCAAGTATCTACTCTAATCTCTAAGCCCTCCTTTGAAGTGTCTACTAAAACTATATCATCCGCAAATAACACACACCATGGGACATCTTCTTGTATGTCTTTAGTAATCTCATCCAAAACTACGAAAAATAAGTAAGGAATTAATGTCGATCCTTGATATAGACCCTCTTTAATCGTAAAGTCATTAGTTTCTCCACATATAGTTCTTACAGTAGTCTTTGCATTATCATACATATCTTCAATAACTTTAATAAAACATATAGAGATTCGTTTCTCCTTAAAGACCACCAAATTATATCCCTAAGTACTCTATCATAAGCCTTTTCTAAGTCTATAAAGACCATATATAAATTTTTATTCTTACTTCTACATTTCTCTATTAATTGTCTTAACAAGTAAATATCTTTCGTGGTTGATTACCCTAGCATATATTCATATTTATTATCCGAAATAGTTGACTCATTTCTTAATCTTTGTTCTATAAATTTTTTCCATAATTTCATTGTGTGATTCATCAGTTTGATTCCTCTACAATTATCTCACTTTTGTATATCCCTTTTATTTTTATACAAAGGTGTTATGGTGTGTTGATGTAAAAAATTAGATCACTCTAATAATTCAATCACAGATAAATAAATGAGACAAAGAATTTTAAAGTGGTTCAGCCTTATAAGAATGGCCTACGTCCACTGTTGCTTTATTGCTGAGTGTTTAGGAATTCTCGATTATAAGTTCTATCAAGAAATTCCCTTCTGGATTCGGGGTCCAAGTCCCTTTACAATGAGGATTGTACAATGTATTTATAGCCCTGAGGCTCTAGTGTGAAAGGGTAATACATTAAATGATATACATATGAAAGGGTAATACATTTAATGCCCTCTTGGCGTGTGCGTCTGAATGATAAGCATTTAATGAATCAGTTGAACTGTTGATTATCCAGCTATTAATGCTTTGTTCGAGATGCAGCTGAGACCGCCTGAGTTTCTCGGACCGCCTAAGCTTCTCGGTACTCAAGAGTTCCTCGGAAATGCATTGTTCCTCGGAGCTTGTGGGTTCCTCGGGGAACTAGTCTTCCTCGTTGTAGTCTTGTTCCTCGGAGCGCGTGGGTTCCTCAGAAGTGTTTGTTGTTGCCATGTAGATAGCCACGTGTCTTCATATGATTGGTCCATGTCAGCAGATTAAATTTGGTATCAACAGAAGCCCCCAATGTTTCATAGTTTGAAATTTGAGGAGTATGGAACATTCTTTCTCAAAATATGGTAGCTTTAAATAGTCTTCCTGATTTTTAGGAGCATTTCCCTTGTATTTATTTCTCCTTCCCAATTCGTAGAATCATGCTTTTTTGGACTTTTCTGCGTGCTTCGATTCCCGCGTCACTTTTTGTCTTTTTAGCCACTGTTGTCCGCTTTGATTCCCGTGCCACTTTTCATCTTTTTAGCCGCTGTTGTCCGCTTTGATTCCCACGCCACTTTTCATCTTTTTAGCCGCCGGTAACGTAATCATCCTTTTTTGTAATCATTATTTCACCATTTCCCAAGGCAAGGTATTTAAACTTCACAGACGCTCCCATCGTCTTCTACCTTTCAAATTTTTATCTTCGAGTTTTACGCCGTCTCTTCCTACTTTCTTGTGTGTTCATCTTTTCCGTCGTTCGTTGTCAGCAGATCCATTCTTTTCCTGTAAGATCTTCTTCCTTATTCTTCATTTCTTTATTCACCATGGTTTACTCTGTTGAGTCTCTTAAAAAGTTTCGCTCTGATTTTTCCATTCCCTCTTGGGTTGTCTTGGAAGAGCTTTCTGAGCCTTCGTATTATTTCAATTTGGCTGAGGGACATTGGTTCCCCAGCCTTTTTATTGTTGAATGTGGATTTTCTTTTCCACCAAATCCCTTTTGTCTGGAATTCTGTCATTATTTTGACGTCATTCCTGCGAGAATAGCCCCCAACACATGGAGAATAGTTAATGGGGTGCATAAATTAAATCAAGTCCAAGGAACTCGCATAGGAATTACAGAAATCATGTATTGCTATAGATGGGCAGTTAATGATAATATTTTTTATTTAAAAACTAGATTTTTAAATAGAGCCTTAGTAGTCAATCTCCCTGATGCCAATAGTGATTATTTTGAACAAGGGGTTGTCATCAAAAATTGGCAACATCCTCCATTAGCTGGAGATGAGGTTTACCAGGGTTCAGATGCCCTCCTTATGGCAATGGGATAGGTTATTTCTATTTTATTTTATTTATTTTGAAATCATGTTTCTTTTGTGTTTGATGAAATGTGCCACTGATAACAATGTTTATTTATTTGCAGCTGATAGCAAGAGAAAGTGCCCAAAAGATGCAGATGTCAATATAAGGCATTTGAAACTTATTTGGGGTCTGCATCAAAGTGTTGCCGACGAGCACATTAGATCAGCTTCGTATCTGTTGCAGTACAAGAGCTACACCATTTCTTTCACTGCTCGTCCAGTGATAAGTGAATCAGAGCCAGTACCAGCTTCCACCAGCTCATCGCCTGAATCCCATATTCCTTTAAGTGAAAGGATGAAGAAGAGAAGACCTCCTACCCTGTTTGAGAAGACTGCCTCCGGTTCTGGGGAGGTAAAAAGGAGTAGGATTGATGTCCTAAGGGAGGGGACAAAGAAGACTGATGCAGCTCCTCCAGCTACTCCTGTTAAAGTTATCGAGAAGCCCGCAGTGGCTCCGAGAAGGTCTGCTGCTCCTGGAGAGGTGATTGTGATATCACCGACCAAGGGTTCTTCCTTGGTTGAATCTGTACCCGTTCCCCCGAGGAGGCTGAAGAAAAGCTCCTCAGTCAATTTGGCTGATACCATCACTCAGCCCCCGGTTACTGGAACTGGGTTTCCAACTTTTGTTCCCCCGAGTTCTGCAATGAGCTCGGTAAAGTCCTCGATCATTCCCAAGGTCCAAGGTACTGAAGAAAACCTTACTCGGGACATGGTCACCTCACTAGCTGCTCGTCACCTTGCTTCTGTAAGTCTTCTTACTTTCAACTTTTTATATTTCCTTTGTCATTTATGTTTCTAACTTGTTTTCTTTTTCTGTTCACAGTTGACGAGCTGCTTCAATATAATCCTGAAGAAGGATGAAGTGAATAAGGCTTCTTGCTCCTCGTCCAGTGTGGAGGGAGCTCTCGAAGAAGCTACCAAGTCTCTGGCAGATTCTCGCCAGAAATATGATGATGACAAAGCTGTCTGGGAGAAGAAACTTGCATCCTCCGAGAAAGAAAAAGCTCGGGCTGTTGATGCCTCCAAGGAGTTGGAGAAGAGAATAAATGCTCAAGAGAAGGCAAATAAGGAGCTTGAAGAGAATCTCAAAACTGCAGGAGAGTTTAAAGATAAACTCAAGGCTGCCGAGGAGGAGTTGGTTCAACTTCGGGAAGTAGGTCGGCAGAAGGAGGAAGCTGAGCAAAAAATGAAAGTTGTTGATGGCTTGCTGTCCGAAAAGCTTGCCTTGGAGAAGACCAAGAGGAATATTGTTGTGAAGAAGTCCTTCAGCTCTGGCTGGGACAAGGGGTGGAATAAGGGGTTGGCTGCCATGGTGTCGCGAGTGGACTATGGCAGTCTCAAGTACTTTAGGGATGGATGGGTTGCTGCCCTTCAGGAGATGAAGGTCGATGAGTCTTCCGAGCTCTTCCAGAGACATATCCCTGGTCCCCCTCCAACTCTAGAAGAATTAGAAGAGGACGAAGCTACCTCCGAAGAATCTTCGATGGTGATGGGAGATCATACCCTAGCCATCCAGCCCGCTGTCGAGGAAAATCAACAAATCGTTTCTTCCTCTGAGCAACTGCCTATTTTCCCCGAGCAACTATCCCTTCCCTCCGAGCAACCTACCTCTTCATCCCAACCTCCCGAGAAGGAACAAAGTTGTTCGCTGCTAGTAAGCAACATTTCTAATGGCTGCTTCTTCTCTAACTTCCTCGAGCATGTCTAAATCCAGTCTTCGCATTAAGTCGCTGACAGGGGAATTGAAATTCAGTACCCTGTGTGTTGGAAGGCCCAACTCGGCAGGTATGACGGCTTCACTTCCAAACGCCAGCATGTATGGTGATTCTCCAGTTGATACTCAGGGAGTAGTTCGGTAAGCCCAAAGTACTGATTGTAACTCATTGATCCAATTTTCTTTTGCATCATCCAATCTTTTCTTCAAGCCATTTAGCAGCGTTCTGTTTGTCATTTCAGTTTGTCCATTACTTTGAGGATGGCCTGGTGCTGAATGGACCTTCAAAATATTTGATTGATGATAATAGGCGGCAAACTCCTCGTTATCAAATTGTGTTCCATGGTCTGTGATGAAGGCATGAGGTAGACCATATCGACAAATGATGTTCTTCCAAATAAATTGGTACACCTTCGCGTACGTCATGTCAATGAGTGGCTCAGCATCTACCCATTTAGTAAAATAATCCACTACGACGACGAGGTACTTGAACCTTCCTCGGGTCATTGGCAGTGGCCCAACCAAGTCAATTCCCCACATGGCAAATGGCCAAGGGGAAGTTATGGGTGTCAACAATGCTTGTGGAGTTCTTCGGATGGAGGAAAAGCGTTGGCACTCGTCACACTTCTTGGCGTAGGCTATGCAATCAGCCCTCATCGTCGGCCAGTAGTATCCTTGCGTCATTACCCTTTGTAAAAGCATCCGACCTGCTACATGTGCTCCAAAAGACCCTTCGTGCATCTCTTCAATTAATTCTTTCACCTCGGAGGGGTGTACACAACTCTGCAAACCTGCCATAATTCCTTGTCTATATAAAACACCATTAGTTAATACATACCGAGCAGCTTTAAACTTCAATTTTTTGGTAGCGATCTTGTCAATTGGCAATTCTCCCTCCTCGATATACGCCCTGATGGAATCCATCCAAGATGGTCCTAAATCAAGGGTGATAAAGTTCATCGTCAGATCTTCATCTATGCTCCGACCAGCTAACACGTCAATTGAGATTATTCGTCGTAGCTCGGTGCGAGTAGCTGATGCTAGTCGAGCTAGGGCGTCTGCTCTCGCATTCTCCATTCTTGGTATTCTAACCAGCTGAATAGCGGTAAATTCTGACACCAGCTCCTTTTCCTTTGCATGATATGTGATCATTAATTCTCCTCTAACTGCATATACTCCCATCATTTGGTTTATGATCAATTGAGAATCACTGAAAACAATGACCTGTTGTGCCTCTATAATTTTTTCTAAACCAAGTCCTGC
This sequence comes from Sambucus nigra, assembly GCA_949130495.1. Taxonomy (NCBI): domain Eukaryota; kingdom Viridiplantae; phylum Streptophyta; class Magnoliopsida; order Dipsacales; family Adoxaceae; genus Sambucus; species Sambucus nigra. The sequence goes on along the minus strand of OX422211.1, from coordinate 452,741,287 downwards.
AGTCATGGCCTCATACTCAGCCTCATTGTTGGAAGCTTTGAATTGAAAACGCAAGGCGTATTCCATATCGACCTCATCCGGAGTGCTCAAAACTATCCCTGCGCCGCATCATGCAGTGCAAGATGAGCCATCTACGTATAGTCTCCATATAGGTAACTCGTCTTCAAATTTCTGATCAGTTAGAGTTCCTCGGTGAAATATTTGTTCCTTCCTTTCCTCCTCGGATTTTTCTTGCTCTTCGTCAATCATTTCTTCTTGCCCTTTTACCAACCGGAGTTGGTCTGAGCCCGAAGTCAATGATCTTGTAACATCCACTTGCCCTTTTACCAACCGGAGTTGGTCTGAGCTAGTGTTTGTTGATCCTGTAATATCCACAGGTTGATCAGTGAGCAACTCTTGTTTCTCGTCCGGAGTCCTCACAACTATCTCTGCGTCACATCCTGTAACATCCACACGCCCTTTTACCAATCGGAATTGGTTTGAGCCTGTGTTTGTTGATCCTGTAACATCCACAGGTTGATTAGTGAGCAAATTTTTTTCCTCGGAGCTATCAGGATAGGTGAACTCCGCTATAAAATCTTCTACAGCCTGCCCTTTAAGCGATGATCTGGGTTCATAGACTATATCATATTCACCGAGCTCTATTGCCCAGTACATCAATCTTCCTGATTTTTCTGGCTTATGCAGGGCTTGCCTCAATGGCATATCAGTATATACTACTATGGTATAAGCCTGGAAATATGGCCTCATTCTCCTACTCGCCTCAATCAGCGCCAGTGCCAATTTCTCCAGCCTTGGATATCTGATCTCTGCTCCTCGAAAGGCCTTACTTGTGTAGTAAATTGGCTTTTATACTCCATTCTCCACTCTGATCAACGCCGAGATAATTTCATTCTCGGACACTGCAAGGTACAAGTACAATTTTTCTCCCATCACCGGCCTAGACAACAGTGGAGGTGATCCCAAGTATTTCTTCAAGTCTTGAAAAGCCTTCTCGTATTCATTATTCCACTCAAAAGTCTTTTTGAGTGTCTTAAAGAATGGTAGACATCTATCAGTTGCTCGTGACACAAATTTGTTGAGTGCCACTACTCGTCCTGTGAGACTCTGTACTTCCTTCTTCGTCGTTGGAGATCGCAGCCCTAATAGAGCTTTAATATTTTCAAGATTTTCTTCAATGCCTCGTTGATTGATAATGTACCCGAGAAACATGCCTTCTCATACTCCAAAGATGCACTTCGTCGGGTTCAGCTTCATTTGATATTTATCCAGTTGATCAAAAGTTTGACTTAAGTCAACTAGATGATCGACAGCTTTTTTGCTTTTCATCAGCATATCGTCAACATAGACTTCCATATTATCACTGATTTGTTCAGCAAAGACCTTGTTCATCAGCCTCTGATATGTCGCACCTGCATTTTTCAAACCAAAAGGCATAACATTATAACAATAAGTTCCCTTAGGGGTAATGAAAGAAGTACTCTCCCTGTATTCAGGTTTCATTTTAATTTGATTGTAGCCAGAATAAGCATCCATGAAGCTCAGCAACTCGTGTCCCGAGGTAGCATCCACCAGTTGATCAATTCGGGGCAGTGGAAAGTGATCCTTTGGGCATGCTTTGTTGAGGTCGGTGAAGTCTACACACATCCTCCACTTGTTGTTTTTCTTCTTTACCATCACCACATTAGCTAACCAATCTGGATATTTAACATCTTCAATAAAACAAGCTTTCTGGAGCTTCTCGACTTCCTCCTGTATAGCTTGATTCTTCTCGGGACTGAATACTCTTCTTCTCTACTTCACAGGCTTGATCTCCTTATTCACATTGAGCTCGTGACATAAGAAGTTTGGGTCTATCCCAGGCATATCTTCATGACTCCAGGCAAAAGTTTGTCTTTTGCTTCTAAGGAAAGTTATCAATTCCTGTTTTAATGAGGCTTCCAACGATGAGCCTATTTGAGTAGTTCGCTCAGGGTGCTCGTCGTCCAGAATGATGTTTTCAGTAGCTTCCACCACTTGACCCTTCATGAGTTGCGACCCATCTCGAGGATCCAATTTTCAATTTCTGCACCTTCATCCACTTGATAGGTAGTAGTCTTTTTCTTTGATTCTTCCAGTTCTTCTTGCTCGGCGGATGAATAATAGCATTCCCGAGCTACTTTCTGATCACCTTTCACAACTCCTACTCCAAAGTTTGTTGGAAATTTTAGGCATTGATGCACTGTAGATGGTACAGCCTCGAACTTCTTCAATCCTACTCTTCCCATGATGATATTGTACGATGATTGGACATTCTTATCCATCACGAAGAAATGTATTCTTTCTGTCCGACAAGCTGGCCACGTACTAATGAATATATCTAACTTGATCGTCTCAAGTGGAAATACTTTCTCGCCAGCAAAACCAATGAGGGGTCTGTGGTAAGGCTCCAGTTGAGATAGCTTTAGATTTAAACTATCGAAGCACGAGTAGAACATGATGTCTGCCGAGCTACCATTGTCGACCAGTACTCTTAAAATCATGACTTCCTTCATTCTCATTTTGATCACCAGCGGGTCATCATGAGGATATAAAACACCTGCAAGGTCATTTTTTGAAAAACCGATAACCAATTTCTCCTTGTTCACCTTTCTCGGACGATCTTCCTCAGCTAGATTTATTCACTGATTGTACGAGCAAGATTGAGCCTCACCGAGGTAAGCTTTTCTTTCTGCAGTAAGGTCTCCTCCTCCTGCATCTCCTCCTGTAATAACATTATAATCAAATGACCCAAAGCGTATTGAAAATACCTCTCGTTCTGGCTGCCTTGGTTTCTTGGGAAGATCGGGGTCATCCTCTGGATCAACTTCATGGTTTCTCTTCTTATTCTCCTCTGCTCGACGAGGAGATCTAAACCTCTCTCTAGTTCGGTCGTTGTTTCTTCTTTCGCCTCCCCGATCAACATACTTTGCTAGCTTTCCTCATCGGATGAGTGTTTCAATCTCATTCTGAAGAGCTATGCAATTTTTGGTCATATGGCCACGATCCTTGTGGAACTCGTAATATTTTTCCCTATTCCTCGTGTCAGGGTCTACCTTCATTTTCTTTGGCCAGTTTAACTCCTCGTTGTTCTTAATTTCTTCCAGGACGTGGTTGATGTTTGCCTTCAAAGGTGTGTACTTATCAAATTTCCTCAAGACTTCCCATGACGACCTATTTTTGGATTGTTTGTCACCACCATTGTTCTTATGTTCTTTCTTCTTAGCTTTTTCACCTTCCACATTGGTTTCTTTGGCGTCCATATTCTTCTTCGCAGACATAGCTTCCTCGGCATTCATAATCTTGGACGCTTTCCCATCAGGTCCGACATGGTTCGAAGTGGATCTTTGGCCAAAGTGTAGTAAAACTTGTTTGGCAGTAGTCCACTCATCAAAGCGGTAATCGCTGTCTTCTCCTCATAATCAATGACTTCGAGTTTCTCGTTATTAAAACGAGTTATATAATCTCTGGTACTCTCACCAGCTTTTTGTCTAACACTTAACAAATGTGCTACTCGTTTAACTAGCTTTGCTCCAAAGCATAAATTCCCAACGAATAGCTCAGCCAGTTGAAGAAAAGTTGAAATCTTACCCCAAGGAAGACTATTATACCATATTTGAGCAGATCCGGTAAGTGTTCCCGAGAATGCTCTGCATCTCATCTCATCTGAGACATCATAGATGTCGATTGCAGCTTGATATTGTTCTATATGAAGGACAGGGTCAGTTTTTCCATCATACTTGGGAGTCACAATAGGTGCTTTGAACTTTGATGGTGTTGGAAAATCAACAATGTCCTGGACAAAAGGCGTTCCTCGAACAAAGGTTCATTGTAGAGGGTTCTTGGCCTTAGCCATTTCCCCTAATCTATCCTCCAGCCTCTGAATAGATCCTTTCCATGCATCATTCCTTCCTCGGGCCTATTGGTTCGAGCAACTGATCTCGTTGAAGTGGCCTCCTGGTATTTATCTTGACGAGCAGCTGGTCGGTCATAGGATCTATATTGATGAGCAGCTGGTCGCGACTAGGCAGATCCTTCCCTTAAATCTGATGGTCGTCGAACGCTCATCGACGCTGCATTAAGAGGATTTTTGTTCCTCCTAGGGCCTAATCGGTCGAAAGGAGAAACCCTACTTAATCTTTCCAGTGCGCTGGTCCTTTCTGGGAAAAGGGTGACACGTTGTTCAGTATCTGTGGCCCACACTGACGAAGTTCGCCCAGGTTGATAAGAGAAATCATCAGATTCCTCATTGCGATGTGAATTAGTACGCCTAGTACGCGAAGAAGGCGCACGGGTATTTCTTTGAATGCTTCGTGGTCCGAAATGGGCTGATGCACCGCCATGGAGGGTCTGGATGAGTTGTCGCATTGTTTCTTGCATGACGGTCTGACCCTTAGCTAGATTTTCCATTATTCCAGTCAGATCTGGAATAATTGGTGGAGTAGATGGATTTAGAGGGATTCTAGTGTTTCGATTGCTGGATTCAGGAATATCCTCCATTGGTAATGGATTGTTTTTGATGAAAAACGATATTATCAATCGTTTCCCACAGACGGCGCCAATCTGTTGATGTAAAAAATTAGATCACTCTAATAATTCAATCACAGATAAATAAATGAGACAAAGAATTTTAAAGTGGTTCAGCCTTATAAGAATGACCTACGTCCACTGTTGCTTTATTGCTGAGTGTTTGGGAATTCTCGATTATAAGTTCTATCAAGAAATTCCCTTCTGGATTCAGGGTCCAGGTCCCCTTACAATGAGGATTGTACAATATATTTATAGCCCTGAGGATCTAGTGTGAAAGGGTAATACATTAAACGATATACATATGAAAGGGTAATACATTTAATCCCTCTTTGCTTGTGCGTCTGAATGATAAGCATTTAATGAATCAGTTGAACTATTAATTATCCAGCTATTAATGCTTTGTTCGAGATGCAGCTCGGACCGCCTGAGTTGCTCGGACCGCCTAAGCTTCTCGGTACTCAAGAGTTCCTCGGAAAGGCATTGTTCCTCGTAGCTTATGGGTTCCTCGGGGAACTAGTCTTCCTCGTTGTAGTCTTGTTCCTCGGAGCGCGTGGGTTCCTCGGAAATGTTTGTTGTTGCCATGTAGATAGCCACGTGTCTTCATATGATTGGTCCATGTCAGCAGATTAAATTTGGTATCAACATGGTGCTTTTCCTCCACTCATCTGTTATGTTTTCTTCTTATAATTTTTTATTAAATAAACTTGTTAACTATTTTATCCCTATACATCCAAGGGTCCTCCATACCTCTATAGGTATTTTATCCAGGTCAACCGCTTTATTATTTTCCATATTTCTTATTAATATATCTACTTCTTTTTTAGTAATCGGGCATACCATTCCTATATTCGATTCAATGTTCTCGAATTCTCTTCTGGGATATTCTTCATTTAATAATCCTTGAAAATACTCTTCCTATCTATCTATAATTTCTTTACGGTTAATTAATATATTTTGATTTATGTCTTTAATACACTTAACTTGACCCATATCCCTTATCAATCTATCTATATTCTTTGCCAATTTGTATTATTTCTTTTCACCTTTCTTGTAAACTAATTTATTATAAAGATTATCTAGTGTTTTTTTATTGTGCATTTCCAATTATATTTTTACTTTATTTTTTAACTTCTTATATTTTTCTAAATCTTCTTGATATTTAGTCTTTTTCTACTCTTTAAAACTTACTCATTTCTTTTGTATTATCTTTTTCACTTCCTCATTACACCACCAAGTCTCTTTTTTAATAAATCTTTTTCCTTTAATCTCACCTAAAATTTTCTTACCTATTTTCTCGATATCATTCTTTGTTCTTGACCAAATGTTGTTAAAATTATCGTCCCAATTCCACTTCATGTTTAACATGAACTTCTGCTGAAATTCTATCTCTTTGAATCCTTTTAAATCCTTCCATTTTATATTTTGATAACCTAGTTTATCTGTGCGATACTTAAATCCTTTAATTTATAAATCTATTACTAATAGGTGATGTTGATTTGTTAAGCTTTCACCTGGTATAACTTTACAATCTTTGCATGTGTACAAGTCTTTTTCTTCTAAGTAAGCAATAGTCTATTTGAGTTTTATTCTCTCCTATTTTAAATATTTTTTCCTTTTTTTAAAAATGTGTTTGTTAATGCTAGATTGTATGCCCTAGAAAATTCTAAGATAGTTTCCCATGTTTCTTTTTTCTTTCGAAAACCACAACTTCCGTGTATCCTGGATAACTATCCCGTTCTACTCCTACATGTTTATTCAAGTCACCACCTAAAAATATGTTTTCATGTATAGGAATTTGTTGTAATACTTCATCCAATAGTTCCCATAATGATTTCTTTACATTTTCATCTAAAGCTCCTCGGGCTGCATAAGCACTTATAATATTCAATATTGTTTCATCTAAGGGATGTTAATACTCATTAATCTATCTCTCCATCTTTTAACATCCACGACTTTATCTTTCATAGAGTGATCAACAACAATACCCACCCCATTTCTACGATTATCTATCCTATCCCTTCCGAGTAAAATAATTTATAACCCTTTCCTATTTCTCTAGACTTTACACCATTCCATTTAGTTTCTTGTAGTCATGCTATGTTTATTTTTTTCCGTTTAAGATATCCATAAGTTCTTTACACTTACCAGTTAGTGCTCCTAAATTCCACCACAAAATCTAATTTTATGTATGTTATTTTTATTCGCATTTCTTCTTTTGACTAGAGAATCCATCATGAAGATTTGACATAAGTTTTACAGTCGGTTGTCAACCTGACACTAACCCACCTCGTTTCCCATCCGGACTTGGGCACCGACAATGGTAGAGCCAAAAGGATTAATTAATTAGTTAAATAAGTAAAACTATTACAAATTAATACACTAAATAAAAGTGTTAAACTAAAGTCGTAAATATGCCGAAATGATACAAATGCACCTCTACATATGATAAATATAATAATAACTCTAGACCATAAACATTCTATGCTCGTAAACAAAAATATCTAAAACTTCATGCAAGTTACATAAATAATAAATCAATAAAAAAATTGCAGTAAAGAAACTGACACCTGGGAAATGGTAGCTTTGCAATAAAGCGTTGTCTAGAAATGTTAGCCTCACAATACACAGCTAAGTCTATAATAAATTTTAAAGTCTGTAAATTAAGATGGCCAAAATCCCATCCCTCAAAAAGTTCATTGTCAAATTTCAAGCTATAGTTTTTTAGCATGGGATATCAATTGATTTAATAAAAGTATAAACCATCAAAAAGTACTCATACTTTTAAAATAAAAAATAGTTTTTCAAACAAAGTAGAAGGTTTAAATACACTCTCGTATCGTTTTAAATGAACACCGATTTTTTTTTTGCAATTAAAATAAGTTTGGAAAGAAAACGAATTTAAAATACACACAATATTAATCAAATATAATAAACTCGACCTTGTCCTAGTAAAAAAAAATAAGCTAACATAATTGAAGACATAATGAAAGTGTAAGAATGAATACTAATTTTCATTAATAAATCAATTTACAAAATAATAGTACCTTTTAATCAATGTTGCCAAATTTCTTCCTTCAAATGAACAATTCTTGGACCTTAAAAAATAAACTCTAAAACTACCAACAGATGTCTCTAAACTCTTTCTAAAAAGTTATGTCTAAAATAATGTGCCCAGGGATCTTATTTATATGTTTAGGGGTGAGGTGTTTGGAAAGAACTAAAACACCTTTTTAATTGATTTAAAATGGAGTTTTAAATATCCAAAAATTAATTAAAATAGTATATTTCACAAAATGGATATTTAAAATAAAAGAGAGCATTTTATTGGCAGGGTATGAGTTTGGGGTTATCTGATGGAACTTAGAATTCTTAAATATCACAAAAAGAGAGAATCAGATATGTGGGATTCCAATTCTTGAATTCATGAAAAAACGTTAGCCCCAAATCCCTTCATTTTTGAAGACTTTAATACTGATTGAGACTGAACTCTGATGACCGGAGGAGTGCTGATCCACGATCCTTGAACTATTATTGGGATGTTGAGACACGTCTGTTTAGGGACAAACATGGCCTTATTGCTCTAGATGGTTTCTTACTAAAAAAGAAGAAGGGTCCTAAGAATCGAACCCATGACTTTTAGGTTCCTCAGCGCGTGCACGAATCACCAGGTTGTAAAGCATTCTCATGAAATATATTGCTTGACTAATATATAACATAATCTGCTTTCCTAAAATTTTGTTCTTCTACTTTGGCCCCTTAACTTTGTACTCTTTTAATTCTTCCCATAAACTTCATAACTCTTTCAAAAGACATCGGATCTTTACCAAACTTCAGGTGTACCTGTAAAAATATAAAATAAATTATATTAATTAAATCTAAGGCCTTAAAGTTTAGAAAATTATGAATTTACTCTTAATTTCATTTTAGATTCCAAATTTCAAAACTTTTTCATTTTAACTCCGAATTCGACCGAATTTTAGGGACAACTTTATATTTTCAAGATAAACTTTAATAACTTATTTTTAGGCCCTTAAAGTTTCTAAAATTATGTTTTCACCTCCCGAGGTTAGTCAAATTTCATTTTTAACTCGTATTTTATTCAAACTCGTATTTTTCTTTTTATTTACAAAAATAACTCTAAAAGCTCATTATTCATGATACAACGGGCCTAACAAGGCCTAATTTTTTGCATAATTTGTAGAAAATAATGCACTCGTCATTTATTATCCAATTGATTGTGGAAAAACCTAATTTTAAAAGAAGAAGGTGTTCTAAGGTAAGGGGGTCCTAGATAGTAAGGGTTTTATCCCCAAACATGGGATAGAAAATAAATAGATTCAAAGGGAGTTCATCCCGAAAAAGTGGGACAATAATTAAGTGTGTGGCTCCATATTACAGTTGAATGGGGTAAATAATATACCTAATGATAACAAAGTTATTCGTAAAAAAATTCAAATTAAGGTTTCAGGGTTAGAAGTCATTGACTATGGAAAGTTGTGAAGAAAGAGAGATAAAAAATCTTGGATAGAGAAACTATATAATAAAAAAGAAAAAAAGACTCAGAGACGAGTTTAATTATGCTCAAATAGACCATTTTCCAACAAGGAGTGGATCAATATGCGGAATTAAGCTGGAAATATATTACAAACTTATTATTACAAACTGGTATTGAAACAAACTAAAACTTACAGAAAGGGAAGAGAGTCCACCGAAATAGCACCGGAATGTTCAAGCTTATTACAATATAAAGAGAGAGAGAGAGAGAGAGAGAGAGAGAGAGAGGTAAATGTAAGCGTACCAAATGAAGAGGGGAAGCCCTCTATTTATACAAAAGAAAGGAATCAATAATTCCTAAAAAGGGGGCCCTCCATGTTGAAAGACTTGACAAAGTCTCTTGTCTTCTAATGTCGGCTGATGGGCCAAGTGGGGCCACAGAAGTCACGGGCATCTGCAAGTGGGTCTGTGAGTCACCAGGGGGTCCTACCACTTTCACCGAAAGTAGTGAGCCTTGTCCATATGCGTCGGATGGAATCTTTCTGGGGCCGACAGGGGCCAAGTGGGCCAACTAACCCAGATTGATTGATTTTCTCAAATCATCTAGGCCATCTGCGCCGGGACTGGGAAAAGGGCTAACCGACGGTCTTGTCGGAAAGGCTGAGCTTAGAGAGTTGAAGAATGCCTCCATCGTTGGCTCAGTAGGAATATTGGTGTCAAACATGTCACCAATGTAGGGATCTTCCTCTGGGTTCTGAGATTCTCCGACCAGGCAAAAGAAAGGATTATCTTTTGTGGCAGAATGCATTGATGTGTCATCATCATCATCTGAAGGAAGAGGAATGGGATTCCTGGGGCTAGGACTGGGCGTTGCTGGAACATCAGGGGTTACACAAGAACCAAAAGCCGCTTGGAACTGGCTATGAGTGTAATCCATTACTTTCTGCAGGAGCTCAATATCTGTAGCGTTAGGATACTGCTTCATCATGGCAGCCTTCAACCTTTCTATGGGGTTAACTGCAGGGGTCATTTTTTCTGCAGGAGGAGGAGATTCTTCCACCAAATCCATGTTGTTTCTCAAGCTTCCACTAATCTGATTGATGGTAGAAACAATATCAACTCCACTCCACCATCGAGAGAAGAAAAGGCGTTCTAGTAGAGGAACATTGAGATTGTTAACTCTACAACGCAGATCCCATCTGGAGATCCAAGGAATGCTCATCTCAGAGAAAAAGAGTAGGGTGTTTAATCCTACCGGTGTTTTGTTTTTCCCTTTTAAAAGAGGATGAAATTGACACCAAGGAAGAAAAAGTTTAGCCTGGGTAATTTCATAAGGGAAAAAATCAATTCCTGGGCCAAATTTGTCCCACCAATTGATTACCCATCCTGGGTAAGATTTTTTCAAAGAATTTGGGCACAAAACAAAAAACCAAGTATGCTTGTGCTCAGCATTTTGATAATAAAAAGATTTTGTCCAAGCCTGGACATAATCCCAATAATTATAGGATCCACCAGCATGCGAACTTAATTTTCGCGCTTTTAAAGGATGGATTCCCCATTCTCGGGGAGAAATGATTTTTTTCAAAACAGCCTTGCTATAAGCAATGGGGGAATGAGAATTTCCCTGGTGTTTATTAGTATGACTAAACACCACTGAATCAGTTTCCACGAGAATCGCCTCGTATACCGTCCGGTATTTGCCTTCTGGCACCTCATAATTATGAGTATCAAGATACAGGGACTTTATTTCCCACGGAGAAGTCATCTGTTTCTCATCCTCATCATTGAGGATTAGTACCAATTCCGAAGTCCTTTGATTAGGAATGAAATTCTACTTAATAGTTCCCAAAACCTCTTTAGCAGATTTCTTCTTGCTGAAGGGGTTAAGAGGGGGAGCATTCTTCTCCCTGTTCTTCGCACTCTGGCGAATGAACTCCATATAATCCTGTATCGGAGGATATTGATCTTCATTGATCACAATTTTTTTCTTTTCCAGGCCGGCGAGAATACCCGCTGATGTTGCCTTTACCACGCCCACGAGAGGGGCCACTCATCGGTCCTGCAAAAACTCTCTGGTTAGAAAATCGGGAAGAGAGTTATTTTCCCCTTTGATATGTTCTATATCAAAATCAAAAGCCGATAAGTTTGCTTGCCATCTGGCAAAAATCTGTTTTGAAACTATATTTTCAACATCTTTTTGCAAAACCTGTTTAACAGCACTACAATCAATTCGTAGCAAAAATTTTTGATTTAACAAATCATCCTGAAATTTTGAGATGCATTTAACAACGGAAAAGATTTCTTTCTTTATGGTGGAGTAATTCTTTGAGGCATCTTTCCAAGATCCTGAAGTAAAACGAACAAGTTCTTCCTTTTTAGTTAAAGAATTTATTTGTTTTAAAATACCACCAAAACCTAAATCTGAGGCGTCAGTCTCGACAATTTTAAAAAAAGAAGGATGAGCTAAAGCTAGACAAGGCAATTGCTTGACTTTCAGTTTAATTTTTTGAACAGCTTTAGTATGCTCATCAGTCCAAGGAGCAGGGTTCTTTTTCAATCTTGAATAAAGAATGGCACTGTCTTGTGCGAGATTTTTGTAATAGTCACCAATATAATTGAGACTACCCAGAAATCTTTGAAGTTGAGTTTTCTCCCTAAGTTCATCAGGAAATTTGGAAGCAAACTCAATGCTTCGATCAATGGGGAGTATTTTCCCCTCTCCGATGTTATGCCCTAAAAATCTAACATTAGTTTGAAAAATTTTCATTTTAGGGGCGGAGACAACTAAACCATTGGTTTTAGCAACATCTTTAAAAAAAAATTAAGTGTTTAAAGTGTTGGTCAATTGAATTAGAGAAGATAAGGATATCATCAATGTAAACAATTGAAAATTCTGAAAAAGGGTTAAAAATATCATTCATGATATTTTGGAATTCAGACGGGGCATTCTTAAGCCCAAAAGGCAAAACATTCCATTGGTAATGGCCAAATGGAACCACAAAAGCAGTCTTATACCGATCCTGTGGTGCAATTTGGATCTGCCAATAGCCAGATTTTAAATCAAATTTTGAGAAAATCTTGGCAGAATGCAATCTATCTAACAAATCTTTTTTGTTAGGAATAGGATATCTTATCCATTGCAAAACATTGTTAAGAGGCTTATAATTAATTACAAGCCTAGGAACACCACGTTCTTGCTCAGCAGCCTTGTTAACATAAAAAGTTGTACAACTCTAAGGAGAATAGCTCTTGGTTATAAGCTTTTTATCTAACAAGTTCTGGATCTCATTCTTACAAAGATCGAGGGGCTCAGTCTTCATCTGACTGGGTCTAGCTTTGGTAGGAATGGATCTTTCATGAAAATCTTTTTCATAAGGAAGAGAGACAATATGTTTCTTCCTGTCCCAAAAAGCATTAGGAATATCACTGCAAATTTCTGATGTTAACTGATTTTTAACAACCTGAATTTTACTCATGATATTCGGGGACATTAAATTCTTTTTAATGTTGAGATTAGAGATTTCTTTCTGAAGAAAATTAAGATGGTTTTCTTTGAAAATAATGTTATTAGTCAAAGAGTTAATTTTCTTAATCTCAGGACGAGTAATAAATTCAAAAACAATTTTTTGATTTTGAATAGTGGTGTAGATACCACTAGAATCAATTTTATCTATAGGCATAAGCATAGATAAAAAAGGAGTACCTAGAATTATCTGTTGAGATAAATCGCCAATAAGCAAGAAGGTATTATCTAAACAAATTCCATTGTTATAAATGGCAACATTAGTTAATTTGAACCTAATGCCCATGCTATCTCCGCTAGCATTAAACAAAGATTGAGTAGTCTTCTCAAAGTATTCAGTAGGAACAATTCCTTCCTGAATACAATTCATATCAGCACCGCTATCAACAAGGGCAATGATGTTACAAAGAGAGAATTCTTTGTTAATCGCAAGGTTGATAGTAGTATACCACTTTTGTCTTGGTACACGGTTGATAACACCTAAATAATCCACAGAATCTTCAGTACTAGGAGTAGTGTTGGAAGTTCCTGGATCAGAATGCTTCTGAGCATTTTTGAGACTATCAATCTCAGTTTGCATTTTATCATGCTGTAACTTAAGTTGTTTTAACTCAGTTTTAAGTGTATTAACTTCATGTCTTAGATCATTAAGACTAGCAGGCTTGTTATTAGTTCCAGATTTTTCCAAACGATTGAGTACTTCCTTAAGGCTGTACTCTTTAGAAGAATCAGGAATAAAAACCTCTTCCTGGGCATAACAAGACTTAATTAGTTTTAGCTTAATGTCAGGATCAGTAACCTGATTAATAACATCAATCATATTCTGTTGCTGACTGGTAAGGACATTAAGACTCAATCCATTTAATTGAATTATGGATTAGAGATGATCGCATCTCTTAGTTAATTCATTATACTGAGAGTCTCCGTTCTTGGAGACATCTGAGTCGCTAGAGCTTTGGATATAGCAAAGCTCATCATTGCTCTCAGAGGAGGAGTCCTCTTGTTCGAGTTAAGCAAAAGTTTGCTTAACTGAGACTTCAGATGTTCATCAATCTGAAGGTTGCTAATCTTAGCTTCCATTTTACATTTATTAGCATAGTGGCCAAATTTACCACATTTAAAGCATTTAGGGCCGGATTTGTTAGTTTTCTTTTTAACAAATTTCTTTTTATGTTTATATTCTTTTTCTTTAGGAATATAATCCCTTTTCTTCTTACGTTTATAGGTGGGTTTTTTAGGAACTTTTTTAGTCTTTTTGGAGACTTTACGGGTGGAAGTTCCTGTGTCAAAAGCGAACTGCTCACAAAACTCACCAAGCTCTTTCTTTCCTGAAAGATTCTGCTTCTTAAGTTGTCTCTACAACTTAAGGTCATTACAGAGAGAAAGACCCTCCTGAATGACAACACTTATGAGCTGACCATAAGTGTAATTCGAGTAAGGGATAGAGATGCCTCCATTGGCTTCTCTCATCTTCTTACGAACTTTCTCAGCAAAGAAAGTAGGAAGGCCATCAATGAATTTGGCTTTCCAGTGCTTAGAGTTGCCATCGCCTCTCTGAGTAACCCTAGCAAGGAATACGTCCTTGTACCACCTAAACTGACTAAGAGTAGGACACCTAAGGTTTTGTAATAATTCTCTATTACGTTCATTATGGGAATCAGTACTGCCAATAAAGTGATGAACGATGGCGAGCATAAGGGTATAAACCGCATCTGGAACCCCAATATCTTGCATTTGTTCATTCTTAACAACTTTTATAGCAGTGAGAATCTCATTTCTCTGATGTTCAGTCCGAATATTTCCCCACCATCCTCTGATGGTACCATTAAATCCAACAGTTATCATATGCGCAATGCTATGATCAGGAGCATCATTATGTTTACATATGGTGGCATACATAGACATTTGATGAATCATTTCATAAATCTGGGATTCAGTTTTACCATCCAGATTCCAATCATAGATAGATTTACCGTGAAAAGTATTCTGCATCACAGCGCTCTCTTCGAAGAGCAAATCCTGAGGGGTTGGCCTATGGTAGTAGTTTCTAGCTGGGCCAATATTATTACTATAAGTAATTTTATTAACCTCAGGAGGACGTCCAAAAGAAAGTTCAAATCCTTGAACATATTTTAAAGAGATATCTGATTCAGAATCAGAATCATCATGGGATAAAGTGTTGAGCTTTAACCCTTTGAGATCTTTCTCGATCTCTTTGAGATGGGACATAAATTCTGTTTTAGTTCCCATTTTAAAACCTTTAACTTCAATTGGAGGTTGAACTATAGGTCTAAAAGACTTTTTGCAAAGTCTGGGGGAATCCTAGCAGGGTTATGTGCCTGAGCATTCTCAATTCTATTGAGTTGTTTACCTATCGTGTTAAGGATAAGGTTGGTATAATTGCCTTGTTTGGTCAAGGGATTCAGATCCTTAATGTGCGCAAGGAGTCTGGTATCAGTTTTTATCCTAAGAAAGGCACTAGCTTCTATGGTAGGAGCGGCGCTATTCTGGCTGGTACTGCCAGTTTCTATGGATAGGGGATCAGTCGGAGGGTGAACAGCAGATATAATCTGTTTATTCACAGTGGTCCATTTAGTTTCATGTTTATCTTCAGTTTTAGGTTGATTTTCTGTTTCAAGAACAAAAAGTTGCCTATCTTTAGTAAACATAAGAAACCAAACAGCAAAAGAAGTAACCAACTGGTTTTCTTCCACCCATTTATAAAATTCCAACATAGTCTTATCGTATTTTTTAAAATACCAAGTCCTAAAACTATCACATTCAGGTAAGTTAAACTCAGCACTTATCTCTTTCCTATTAATTGTAAAAACCATTAAAAGAAAGAAAGGTTAAAGTTTGACATTCATTTCAGACGGCGTAGGGGATTCCCTGCGCTGAGAAGAATCCTTCTTATCATAAATACCATGGGGTATTTGGTCATGGGTAAACGTGCCATGGACATTCATATCATCTTGATATGAAAGGTTTCTAGGGTTCTCTTCGCAGACAGAGTGTCTTAAAGAGGATGGAGGATAGGTAACAAAAGGGGTTCTAGAAGAGTAACTCCTAGAAGATTGACACCTATTAAATTTTCTAAAATTTAGAAAAACATCTCCATCTTTCTCCTCAATGATGTCTTCAACATCATGGTTCTGACGAGGTTGAGGAGGAACAACATTTTTTATAGCCCAAGTCTCTGGGAAGTCAATTTCGTCCCAACTTATAGTTCTAGGTGTGTGAACATTAGAATCTATAAGATGTGTGTCAATTAACACAGTTTTAGCAAAAGGACTTAATTGCTTAATATTGGGAGCCATAGTGTTCATTACCTTGTAATAAATTCTATAAATTATCCCAACAGTTTCCGATCCCGAAAGAAAATTATAACCTTTGGTTTGAACCCTAAGACTCAAACACTTACAAAGGTGCATATCAGTTAAAGACAAAGTTATATTTGGAAACACATCAAAATAAACTGGTCCATTACATAAACTAGTTTCAATTGCTCCCATCAAAGATTGTCTAAAATTAGTGCACCTACCATCACGAAGTGTAGCTTGAAGACATGCATTCATACCAGAAAGGGTCAGGGGTTTAAAAGCAATTTGAATTAAACTAACATGAATAAAGTGATAATTTTTATCCTTTATATGATCTTTAAGATCATCCCATTTAAAGAGCTCGATACTCTTATCTTTCTCGTCCAGACTAAGGGTTTGTTCCATAGTCTTAATAGCATATTTGCTACGAAAGTTATACCAGTTAGTGTTGTATATAACTTTAGGATGGACCTTAGGAATAGTCCATCTGTTCAAATCCTTCTGAACATTAAACTCGGTCAAAGAAGAGTTCTTCGTGAACTCTTGTGTTGTGTGTGTATCAATGGTGTGTGAATCCATTATACAGATGTTAATATTTAGAATAGTAATAACCATATGATCTGGAATAGGAAAGCATTATACAAATAAAAATCTTTATTTAAATAAAACAATATGCAAATCAAAATTCTGAATCTAAATGAAATTAATATTTAAATCGAAATTCGCCAGTTAAATGAATATAATAAGCCGAATTAGAAATCACTTTTGATACCCAGTGGTCAACGATTTACTTTGGGAATAAGCCTAACACCTCCCCGGCTAAACGGCAACCCGGTTATGCGACAAGTTACCAGTATATCACAACCAGATTTCTATTTCTCCTGATTATTATCATTTAAATTAGGTTTTCAATATGCATAGTAATCATTTAAATTAGGATTTTAATGTGAATAGTGCTTATTTAGATTAATATTCTGATGTGAATAGTAAAATACTATTCACGTCGGTGAATAGTAATCTTACTCATGCCTGAGCAGAGTAACATTACTATTACGACGACATATCTTAGATCATCTGTATTACTAACCTAAATACTAACACACAAATTAGCCAATCATGGATCTGATACCAACAAGGAGAGGATCAATATGCGGAATTAAGCTGGAAATATATTACAAACTTATTGTTGATACCAAAATTAATACGCTGATGTGGACGAATAATGCGAAGACACGTGTCAATATATATGGCACAATAGTAACGAGGAAGTTCATTTCCCCGACCAATTCATGTTCCCTCCGAGCAGCGAAGATACCCCGAGGAACTCCAGCACTCCGAGGTACTCAAGCGCTCCGAGGAACTCTTGATCAACGAGCAACTAAGGCGGTCCGAGCTGCATCTCGGCCGTATCATTAATTACCAGATAGACGACAGATCAACTATTCATTGAATGTTTATAATCTTGACACACACGCTGCATTAAATGTATTACCCATTCATGTGTATATCATTTAATGTATCGACCCTTTCATGTACAACCTTAAGGCTATAAATACCTTATATCATCCTCATTCAAGGGGACCGGAATTTCTGGATTGAACTTGTAATTGAGAATTCCCAAACACTCAGCAATAACATAACAGTGGACGTAGGCCATTCTTATAAGGCTGAACCACTTTAAAAATCTTTGTCTCATTTTATTTATCTGTGATCGAATAATTAGAGCGATCTAGTTTTTTACATCAACAGATTGGCGCCGTCTGTGGGAAACGACTATTGCTATCGTTTTTCACCAAAAATCATTTATCATCAATGGCAGATAATCCAGAATCCAGTAATCGAAATGCCGGAAATCCTCCAAATCCATCTGCACCTCCAGATTTGGCTGGAATTATGACGAATCAGGCTGAAGGACAAACCGCCATGCAAGAAACAATGAGGCAACTCATTCAAACTCTTCACGGCGGTGCACCTACCCATTCAAGGCAAAGGAGTGATCGTGGGCAATCGCGATCCAGGCGTACTGGGTCACTTCGTAATGAAGAATCTAATGATTTTTCTTATCAACCTGGGCGAACTTCATCGATACGGGCTACGGATACAGATCAACATATCACTCTCTCTCCGGAGAGAACCAGCGCCCTGGAAAGATTAAGCAGGGTGTCTCCTTTCAGTCGGTTAGGACCAAGGAGAAATATGAGTCCACCTAGAGCCCCATCGAGAAGCTTTCGACCACCATCAGGTTTGAGAGAAGGATCAGCACAATCAAGACCAGCTACTCGTCGAGATAGATCTCAGGAAGCTACGTCAGAACAATCAATTGCTCGAACTAAGCAGCCCGAGGAAGGAAATGAAGCATGGAAGGGTTCCATTCAGCGATTGGAGGATAGACTTGGAGAAATGGTTAAAGAAAGGAATCCCTTACAGAGAACTTTTGTTCAAGGGACACCTTTTGTGCAGGCCATTGTGAATTTTCCTACACCATCGAAATTTAAAGCACCTGTAGTGACCCCTAAATATGATGGAAAGACAGATTCTGTTCTTCATATAGAACAATACCAGGCTGCTGCCGACATATATGCTGTCCCCGACGAGATGAGGTGTAGAGCATTTTCGGGAACTCTTACCGGATCTGCACAGATATGGTACAACAATCTTCCTCGGGGTAAGATTTCGACTTTTATTCAGTTAGCCGAGTTGTTCATTGGTAATTTATATTTTGGAGCAAAGCCGGTAAAGCGAGTAGCGCACTTGTTAAGTGTTAGACAAAAATCAGGTGAGAGTACTAGAGATTACATAACTCATTTCAATAACGAGAAGTTGGAAGTCATAGATTACGAAGAAAAGACAGCGATCACTGCTTTGATGAGTGGATTGCTGCCTAACAAGTTATATTATACTTTGGCCAAAGATCCACCTAAAACTATGTCGGAGTTGATGGCAAAAGTGGCCAAATTCATGAATGCCGAGGAGGCTATGGCTGCGAAGAAGAATATGGATAAAGAAACCAAGGTGGAGGTTGACAAATCTAAGAAGAAAGAGCAAAAAGGTAATGGTGGTGACAAGCACTCCAAGAATAATAGGACATCATGGGAAGTCCTGAAGAAATATGATAATTATACTCCATTGAAGATGGGTATTAATCATGTTTTAGAAGAAATCAAGAATAACGAAGAAATCAAGTGGCCATATAAACTGAGGACCAATCCTGACCTGAGGAATAGGGCCAAATATTGCGAGTTCCATAAAGATCATGGCCATACGACCAAAAATTGCATAGCCCTTCAGAACGAGATTGAAACGCTCATCCGAAGAGGAAAGTTGTCAAAGTATGTAGATCGCAGAGGTGAAAGGAAGAATGATGATAGAACTAGAGATCGTTCTAGATCTCCTCATCGGGCGGAGGAGAAAAAGAAAAGAGATCATGAAGATGATCCAGATGAAGATCCCGATCTTCCAAAGAAGCCAAGACAGCCTGAACGAGAGGTATTTTCCATACGTTTTGGGTCAATTGATTGTAATTTTATAACAGGAGGAGATGCTGGAGGGGGAGACCTTACTGCAGAAAGAAAGGCCTATCTCGGAGAGGCCCAAGCCTGCTCATATATTCAACGAATAAATCTTGCCGAGGATGATCGTTCGAGGAAGGTAAATAAAGAGAAGCTAGTTATTGGTTTTTCAAAAAACGATTTGGCAGGTGTTCTTTACCCTCACGACGATCCCTTGGTGATCAAAATGAGGATGAAAGATGTGGTGATTTCAAGGGTGTTGGTGGACAATGGTAGTTCGGCAGACATCATGTACTATTCATGCTTTGATAGCTTGAATTTGAAATTATCTCAATTGGAACCTTATCACAGACCCCTTCTGGGTTTTGCTGGCGAGAAAGTTTTTCCACTTGGGATGATCAAGTTGGACATATTCATTGGAACTTGGCCCGCTTGTCGAACAGAAAGAATACGCTTCTTTGTGATGGATAAGAATGTGCAGTCAGCCTACAACATCATCATGGGAAGAGTTGGTTTGAAGAAGTTCAAAGCAGTTCCATCTACAGTGCATCAATGCTTAAAATTCCCAACAAACTTCGGAGTAGGAGTTGTGAAAGGTGATCAAAAAATAGCTCGGGAATGCTATTATTCATCTGCCGAGCAAGAGGAGCCTGAAGAATCAAGGAAAAAGACTATTACCTACCAGGTGGAGGAAGGTACAAAAATTGAAACTCTTGATCCCAGGGATGAATCCCAACTTGTAAAAGGACAGGTGGTAGAATCTATAGAAAATGTTATTATGGACGAGGAGCACCCTGAACAAGTAACCCAGATAGGTTCGTCGTTGGATGCTTCAATAAAACAAGAGTTAATAATGTTCTTGAGAAACAGGAAGAAAACTTTTGCATGGAGTCATGAGGACATGCCAGGAATAGATCCAAACTTCTTATGTCATGAACTCAATGTGAATAAGGAGATCAAGCCTGTGAAGTAGAGAAGAAGGATATTTAGCCCCGAGAAGAATCAAGCCATACAAGAGGAGGTCGAGAAGCTCCAGAAAGCCCAATTCATTGAAGATGTGAAATATCCAGACTGGCTGGCAAATGTGGTGATGGTAAAGAAGAAGAACAATAAATGGAGAATGTGTGTTGATTTCACTGATCTCAACAAGGCATGCCCAAAAGATCATTTTCCATTGCCCAGAATTGACCAACTAGTGGATGCTACCTCGGGACATGAGCTGCTCAGCTTCATGGATGCTTACTCTGGCTACAACCAGATCAAAATGAAACCTGAAGACAGGGAAAGTACTTCTTTTATTACCCCTAGGGGAACTTATTGCTATAATTTTATGCCTTTTGGTTTGAAAAATGCAGGAGCGACATACCAGCGGCTGATGAACAAGGTTTTCACCGAACAAATCAGTTGCAACATGGAAGTCTATGTCGATGATATGCTAACAAAAAGCAAGAAAGCTGCAGATCATCTAGTTGACTTAGCTCAGACATTTGATCAATTGGATAAATACCAGATGAAGCTCAACCCGACGAAGTGCACATTTGGAGTACGAGAAGGAATGTTTCTCGGATACATTGTCAATCAGCGAGGCATTGAAGCAAATCCAGATAAGATCAAAGATCTTTTAGGGTTGCGATCTCCAACAACAAAGAAAGAAGTGCCGAGTCTTACAGGACGAGTTGCAGCGCTCAACAGATTTGTATCTCGAGCAACTGACAAATGCCTCCCATTCTTCAAAACACTTCGAAAAACTTTTGAGTGGACTGATGAATGTGAGAAGGCCTTTCAAGACTTGAAAAAGTATTCGGGAGCACCTCCATTGTTGTCTAGGCCAATAACAGGAGAGAAGTTGTACTTGTATCTAGAAGTATCAGAGAATGGAGTTAGCTCGGCATTGATCAGATTGGAGAATGGAGTCCAGAAACCAATTTATTACACAAGTAAGGCTTTCCGAGGTGCAGAGATCAGGTACCCAAAGTTAGAAAAATTGGCATTGGCATTAATTGAAGCAAGTAGAAGAATGAGGCCATATTTTCAGGCCCATACCATCGTCGTTTATACCGACATGCCATTGAGACAAGCCCTTCACAAGCCAGAAAAATCATGAAGACTGATGTACTGGGCAATAGAACTCGGTGAATATGATATTGTATATGAACCCAGATCATCATTAAAAGGGCAAGCTGTAGCAGATTTTATAGCAGAGTTTACATACCCTGATACCCCCGAGGAACAAAAGTTGCTCACTGACCAACCTGTGGATGTTACAGGATCAACATACATAGGTCCAGACCAACTCCGGTTGGTAAAAGGGCTTGTGGATGTAGAAGGATCATCAACTTCAAACTCAGATCAGCTCCGGTTGGTAAAAGAGCGAGAAGAGATGGTTAACGAGGAGCGAAAAGTGTCAAGGGAGGACGAAAAGAAGCAACAAATATTTCACCGAGGAACCCTGTCAGATAAGGAATTTGAAGACGGGTTACCCATATGGAGATTATATGTAGATGGCTCATCTTGCACAGCAGGTTGCGGCGCAGGAATTATTTTGAGCACCCCAGATGAGATTGACATGGAATATGCTTTACGATTCCAATTCAAAGCCTCTAATAATGAAGCTGAGTATGAGGCCATGATAGCGGGTTTAAACTTAGCAAAAGTTATGGAAGCACGGAAAGTAATTGTATTCAGTGATTCTCAATTAATTGTAAATCAGATGACAGGAACATATGCAGTTAAAGGAGATTTAATGGCAAAGTATCATGCAAAGGTGATGGAGTTACCGATAGAATTTGATGCCATTCAATTGGTGAGAATACCGAGGATGGAGAATGTATAAGCAGACGCACTGGCCCGATTAACATCAGCTACTCGTACCGAGCTGCGAAGAACGATACCAATTGAAGTATTGGAAAGTCGGAGCATAGATGAAAACTTGACAATGAATGTTATTACCCTTGATTTAGGACCATCTTGGATGGATCCCATTAGGATATATATTGAAGAGGGAGAATTACCAGAGGATAAGCTCGCTGCCAAAAAATTGAAGTATAAAGTTGCTCGGTATGTATTAACTAATGGTATTTTATATAGACGAGGAATTATGGTAGGTTTGCAGAGATGTGTACATCCCTCCGAGGTGAAGGAATTGATTGAAGAAATCCATGAAGGGTCTTGTGGAGCTCATGTAGCAGGTCGAACACTTTTATAAAGGGTAATGACTCAAGGATACTACTGGCCAACGATGAGGGCTGATTGTATAGCCTATGCTAAGAAATGTGACAAGTGCCAACGTTTTTCCTCTATCCGACGAACTCCACAAGCATTGTTGACACCCATAACTTCCCCTTGGCCATTCGCCATGTGGGTAATTGATTTGGTGGGACCATTGCCGACCACCCGAGGAAGATTCAAGTACCTCGTCGTCGCAGTAGACTATTTTACTAAGTGGGTAGAAGTTGAACCCCTCATCGACATGACGTACGAGAAGGTATACCAGTTCGTTTGGAAGAATATCATCTGTCGATATGGTCTCCCTCATGCCTTCATCACAGACCATGGAACCCAATTTGATAACGAGGAATTTGCTGCTTATTGTCATCAGTCGAACATTTTGAAGGTCCATTCAGCACCAGGCCATCCTCAAATCAATGGACAGACTGAAGTGACGAATAGAACACTGCTAAATGGTTTGAAGAAAAGGCTAAGTGAAGCTAAAGCTAACTGGATTAACGAGCTACAATCAGTATTGTGGGCTTACCGAACAACTCCCCGAGCAGCGACTGGAGAATCACCATATATGCTGGCATTTGGAAGTGAGGCTGTAATACCTGCCGAGTTAGGTCTCCCAACACACAGAGTGCTGAATTTCAATTCCCCAGTCAGCGACTTGATGAGAAGACTGGATTTGAACATGCTCGAGGAAGTCAGAGAAGAGGCAGCCATTAGGAATGATGCTTATCAACAACGAACAACTCTTTTCTACAACAAAAGGGTGTGGAAATGCGATTTAAAAGAAGGATATTATGTGCTAAAGAAGGTAATTCAGAAACACAATAAATTGGAGGCAAACTGGCATGGGCCTTACCGAGTTACAGAAGTTATTCGACCAGGAACTTACCGAATAGCAACTTTAGAAGGAGAAGAATTCAAGAATGCTTGGAATGCTGAACACCTTCGCAAGTATTATCAATGATGTAAAATGTACAACGGGTTCATCAATATGAATAAAACGATGATGTTTTCACCATTTTCCTCTCCTTTGTTTGAAAGTTTTTCGGGGAATACTAGTGTTGTACACTACGCTGCTCGACAGCAAAAAGAAGACAATAGTTCGAAAGAACCAAAAAATATACTCCTTTGGTTAGGAGGCGTACACTAGCGTGACCAACTAAGGTTGGTAAGATAACTAGTGGACAGATAGTTCGAAAGAACCAAAAAATATACTCCTTTGGTTAGGATGCGTACACTAGCGTGACCAACTAAGGTTGGTAAGATAACTAGTGGACAGAAAGTTCGAAAGAACCAAAAAATATACTCCTTTGGTTAGGAGGCGTACACTAGCGTGACCAACTAAGGTTGGTAAGATAACTAGTGGACAGATAGTTCGAAAGAACCAAAAAATATACTCCTTTGGTTAGGAGGCGTACACTAGCGTGACCAACTAAGGTTGGTAAGATAACTAGTGGACAAGATAGTTCGAAAGAACCTGATAATTCAATAATCAACTACGGTTGAGAGAAGAACAATATCATTTGATTTGAAAATAAGCCAATAAGTTGGTCGGAAGGTAAAATCATTCCAGAAAATACAAAGAATTCCAAACTGAACCAAGTATAGTTGGTCGGTGATCAACTATACTTGGTCGACGAGGATAAATTATCGACCATGGTTGGTCGGATACATTTTAGGAAAAAGTTTACCAAGTATGGTTGGTCGGGGATAAAAACTCATCAACTGTAGTTGGTCGACAAGCACAATTTAACAACCTTGGTTGGTTGGAAACAGTTTAAACATTTTATACTCATTACTCTATTATTAAGTGATTGAGCAGCATTGATACTTGTAATTTTGATTACTAAGTTGGTTGATGAACAGCATCATATTGTTATCTTTTTAACAGATACATATACACAAATGTGAAAATGTTTGATAAACACAAGACAATCACAATACAAATTTGCAAACAGAAAATGAAATTCTTTCATTAAGATAAAAATGTATTACAAGCTATACATATGCGCTAATTATTACACTGAAAAACCTATTCTATTGGTTTCTTTCCTTTAGCTTTTGAAACAGGTTCCTCGCCGGCAGGAGGATCTTCTAAGCAAAGAGGAGAATTGATGAAATTAATATCTCTGAGCATTCTGACGTTCATCACAGAAGGTGTATCCAAGAGATGCTCTGGACGAGATAATTCAGTCTGAGAATGAAGACTATAGTCGTCGAGATATTTTGAAATTAAACTCCGAGGAATGGAACGAGCTGGGATCCATTCCATATCCAATTTGAAAGGTGGCACAGGCAAATCTAGTAACCCTGGAGCATGATAATCCCATAAAAAATTCCCTTGCTCCAATTTCAATACACCCAGGGCGTTCAACCACCCCTGCTTATAACCTTCATTATTGGCATGTTCAATCCGAGCATCTAAATGAACAAGGACTTCATTGTATCCTGCCATCCAAAATTCCCTGGGCTGTTTATGGAATTGGAAGGTTAATCTATCCAATTGTTCGTGAAGGCTCCTGGAAAAAACATCTTTATCATTCAAAGCAGACTTCGTAGCAGTAAGTTGATCTTCCAAAGATATATTTTTCTTGGACATTTCAGATAAAGCCCGATCTTTGGCGTTTAATTGGTATGCTTGAGTTTCCAAAGTAGACTGAGTGCGAGCCTCTTCAACATTACGGCTAAGAACTCTTGATCGACTCCGAGCAGCGACTGGAGAACTTTGCTCCTCGGCAATATTCTGAACTGCTCTTCCTCGCCCATGAGAACCTCTTCCTCGTCCCCGAGCAGTCACAGGAATAACATATCTTCTCAGAACGTCCAACTCTTGCCTTAATTTGGCATTCTCAACTTCTAAGAACGAGAAACCTTCATCGGTAACTTGCACTAAAGCAGTGGAAGATGACGCTGCAGATTCATATTGTGCCAGCTTTTTCTGCAAATTATTGTTCTCTTATTCCAGCAACTCAGCAATCTGCCTGCAAGCTTAAACTTCACCTTTTAAAGTTCTTTCCCTAACATCGTATCCAGCAAGGATCTTTTTATGGCCTGTTTCAGAAGAAAGCTGTTGATATCTATTTTCATATTCCTTGTGCAACAAAGCCATCGATTCATTGTGCTGACCTTGGAGATCTTCTAAGGAATAATGAATTTCCTCAATCAAGTCATAATAGGCCACGTTGTTGGCCACAGCTCGGTCAAGTAAATCCTTCAAGTACCGATAAGCCTCAATTGCTTGCTCTGTAGCATCACGACCAAGGATGTCAGCTATTTCTGATGTACTAAGGTCTGTATGACCAGCTTTATAATATTCGTGGCATTGTTGCATCAGCTTTGTATCATGTGCAGATATTAATTCCATTCTAGCCATAAACTAAGGATGAGAAGAAGACAACAATCAACAAAAACAAATCATCAACAACAGAGAAGAACGAAGATGTATTTTATTAGATCACAAAAGGATTACATTGTTTGATTACAAATAATGAAAGATAGAGATGATACCGAACAACTTCACACCTTTTCCTTATCTCCCAAGACTTTCTTGGGAGGCTGGGATGAGGAGCTTGGTTGCTCGGTGGTCACAGCGACTTGATCAGCAGTTGAAATTTGCTCAGGAGGAGGAGGCATGGAAGAAATGTCCTCATTGGCAGAAGGAAGAGAAGTAGGGACTTGATCACCTATGGCCATGGAAGATTCATCAGAGACAGGCTCATCTTCTTCTTCCTCCACAATTGGTGGGGGAGGACCAGGGAGGTGTAGCTGGAATAGCCCAGAATCTTCTTTGATCTTCAATTCTTACAGGGCAGCTACCCAGCCATCTCGGAAGTATTTCAACTTCCCATATTGAACTTGGGATGTCATCGCAGCAATCCCCTTATCCCATCCTTTATCCCAGCCAGCGCTGAAGGATTTTTTAACTGCGAGCTTTCTTTTCAGTTTCTCCGAGCAGAGCTTCGCTTCCAATACTTCTTTTTGGCCCTTGATATCTCGCAGGGCGGACAATTCTTCCTCTGCCTTCCTCAGCTTATCCTCAAGTTCTCCAAAATTCTTGAGCTTGTCGTCATATTTCTTATGCTCGACCTCTAAACTTTTCACTTTATTCTCCAAACTCTTGGAGATCTCAGCCATCTTCACCTTCTCGGCCTCAACTGTAGATAACTTTTTCTTCCATTCGGCTTTGTCCTCGTCATACTGCTGACGAGAATCCTTCAAAGATTGGGTTAAACCCAGCAGAGCATCCTCTACACTAGACGAGGAGTTGGAAGCTTTAATTGCCTCGTCCTTCTTCACGATGTTATTGAAACAGTTCACCAGTTGAAAGATGAGAAAAATAGTAAAGTCAATACAAAAATGCAAGCATTCAGAGAAAGAAAGAAAACTCAGAGTATGAGAAATTTACTGAAGCAAGATGACAAGTAGCTAGGGATGTCAGCATATCCCTAGAAATTTTTTCATCAATTCCTTGGACCTCGGGTATGATCCAAGTTTTTACCGAGCTCATTGCAGAGCTCGGAGGAATGATGGTTGGAACACCAACACCACCAGCTGTTAGAGAGGGGACAGTTTCAGCCAAATTGACTGAGGATGATTTCCTCAATCTTCTCAAAGGGATTTCAGCAACTTCAACCAAGGAAGAACTCTTGGTCGGAGAGATAGTAATCACTTCCACAGGAGCAATTTTCTTGCTCGGAGCCACTGGGGGCTTCTCGGCAGCTTTGGAAGGTGCAGCATCCACTTTCTTAGTCCCTTCTAGGACATCAATTTTACTTTTCTTGGCCTCAGCAGCAGATGAAATGTAATCAAATAGAGCAGGAGGAGCTCTTTTCTTGCCCATTCTCTTACTTAAAAGGATGTGAGAATCTGAAGAAGAATCCTCTAGAGTTGAAGCTGGTTCAACAGGACGAGCAGTATAAGAGGTTGTATAGCTCTTATACTGTAGCAAATATGATGCAGACCTGATGTGCTCGTCTGCAACGTTCTTATGCAAACCCCAGATAAGTTTCAGATGCTTAATATTAACCTCTGATTCTTTTGGAGTTTTTCTTTTACTCTCAACTGCAAACAAACACATATTAAAATATCAGTCATACATTTTATCAAACATAATGAATTCGTAAATTCAGAAAAGAAATAAAATGAAAAATAAACCTATCCCATTGCCACATGGAGGACATCTGGGACCATTGTATACTCCATCTCCAACTAAAGGGGCATATTGCCAATTTTTAATAACCACCCCATGTTCAAAATAATCTCTATTTGCATCAGGGAGGTTAACTACAAGAGCCCTATTTAAAAACCTAATTTTTAAGTAATAAATATTATCTAGAACGGCCCATCTATAGCAGTACATAATTTCAGGGATCCCTATACGAGTCCCATGAGTTAGATTTAATTTATACACCCCATTAATTATTCTCCATGAATTGGGGGCTATTTTTGCAGGGACAAGATCAAAATACTGACAAAACTCAAGACACAATGGGTTTGGTGGAAAGGAAAAACCACATTCAGCAATGAAAAGACTGGGGAACCAATGTCCCTCAGCCAAACGAAAGTAATTTTGAGGTTCAGAAAGCTCCTCCAAAATTACCCAAGATGGGATGGAAAAGTCAGAACGGAATTTTTCAAGAGATTCAATAATGTAAACCATGATGAATAAAAGAAGAAGGAAGAAAATCTTACAGGAAGGAAGGAGATCTGCTGACAACTAGCGAAGGAAAAGATGAACGCACAAGAGAGAAAGAGAGAATAGAAAGCCTGAATGCAGAAAATTGAAAAAAAAAGAAGACGGTATGGTTACCTAAGAAGTTTAAATACTTTGCCTAGGGAAGTGGCGAAGGAAATGATTACACGAAAGAAACTATTGAGCTTCCGGCGGCTAAAAGGACAAAAAGGACACGAAGATCGAAGCACTCTTAAAAATTCGAAAAAAGGCGGATTCTGTGAATTTGGAAATAAATTCAAATACAATGCTCCTAAAACCCAGGAAGATCATTCAATATTGCCATATACCGAGAAAGAATGTTCCATATTCCTCAAAGTTCGAAATACGAAACATTGGGGGCTTCTGTTGATACCAAAATTAATACACTGATGTGGACGAATAATGCGAAGACACGTGTCAATATACGTGGCACAATAGTAACGAGGAAGATCATTTCCCCGACCAATTCATGTTCCCTCCGAGCAGCGAAGATACCCCGAGGAACTCCAGCACTCCGAGGTACTCAAGCGCTCCGAGGAACTCTTGATCAACGAGCAACTAAGGCGGTTCGAGATGCATCTCGTCCGTATCATTAATTACCAGATAGACGACAGTTCAACTATTCATTGAATGTTTATAATCTTGACACACACGCTGCATTAAATGTATTACCCATTCATGTGTATATCATTTAATGTATCGACCCTTTCATGTACAGCCTCAAGGCTATAAATACCTTGTATCATCCTCATTCAAGGGGACCAGAATTTCTGGATTGAACTTGTAATCGAGAATTCCCAAACACTCAGCAATAATATAACAGTGGACGTAGGTCATTCTTATAAGGCTGAACCACTTTAAAAATATTTGTCTCATTTTATTTATCTGTGATCGAATAATTAGAGCGATCTAGTTTTTTACATCAACACTTATTATTACAAACTGGTATTGAAACAAACTAAAACTTACAGAAAGGGAAGAGAGTCCACCGGAATAGCACCAGAATGTTCAAGCTTATTACAATATAAAGAGAGAGGGAGAGAGAGAGAGAGAGAGAGAGAGGTAAATGTCACCAATACCTCGAATGCGACCAAGACAAATCTATCATAAAAAGAGTGAAGGATGTGTACACAACATCAAAGATAAAGTGGTGTAAGGTCTGGACAAAAGTGTGGGATAAATTGAAAGCACAATACCTGGGAGCCTCATAGGTAGAAAAGGATCAAGTATTCATTTGTATCAGCGCAAAAAGGAAAATTAAGTTTTGAGAAAGAGGGTGTGACTAGAAGTTAGTTCTACTAGAGGAGGAACTGGCAAGGACCTACTATGGACAAAGGTAAGGTAATGTCTTTGGTCAATAAGGTTCTTGGGGCTAGGTGTGGCTTCTTCAACCTCAACCATATGTTCATCATTAGCCTCAATCCCTTCAACTCTATCCATGGATTTTGCATCATTAACTCGAGGCTCAGTAATCGCAATAAAAGAAACATCTCCCCTACAAGAAGGACGAGAGGGAAGGATACAATTAACCTAATCGTCAAAGATTTTGGACTGATATAGTACATCAAAATCTATAAAGGGATCGAGGGGAATGCTTGAAGATTGATCACACATGCAAAACCTATCCAAAATGGGCAAAGACATAGTAGCAGGGTTTGGAACAAGAGCACATTTAGCAGGACTGTCTGTATCCCAAGTGCCCCAGCCACAAGGTCTGGAACAAGAGCGCATTTAGTAGGATTGTCTGTCTCCCAAGTGCCCTAGCCACCGACAATAGCCCATTTTTCATCACATTAGTGTGTCGAAGCAATAACATCAGCTAGCCAAAAGTTGAACCAATATAAAAAAGGCTTAAAATTTTTGTAGTATAGTTATTAGAAGTTATTGTTAGCATAAAGAATATGGAAGAAGAGACAATAATTTCAAGTAAAAGACTAAAGGAATGATGTGTTGTGATTGAGATATTTTCACCACCAAAAGAAATCTATTTATACACATTTACCATAGAGAAATGATGAATAATACATGGGATGATGGTTTATGAAGCTTAACAGTCAACTAATTAATTTTTCTCAAAATCAATTAGAGCGGGGGGTATGTTTACACCACATATTTAACGTCCAGTAAAATATATCCATGTGGAAGCTCAAGCCAATAATTATAATTGAGAACGTGGTAAACTAGCTTAACCAAAATGTCTACATAAATGTTTTACACTTGTCAAGGCCTTGAACACTTAAGTAACAATTATAGGGGTGTGAGTGCACCTAGGTAGGAATATTCAGTTGGTTAACCAACCAACATTTACAATTAGCTATTGCATGACCAAGAACTCTATAAATAAGCAGATAAAGTACTAGGTAAGAGAGGGACCCCTCTAAAAAAATACTTTTACTCATTTTACCTCTTTTTTCTTTTCTTTTCTTTTCTTTCATTTATTCACAAGTTTCTCTTTCTCCGAAGTAGTTTGTAAGGTAGATTGAAATTCTCTTTAAAATTTATGAAAATTTCCTTTGCCTTTACATTTGGCTTTCTTTACAATTCTTAATGTAACTTGCTTTACATATCTCAGCGCAACTCTTTATTTTATTTTGTTTATCTTTACTGTTTTTCTTAGTTCGAACATTTTTTCTTCATTTATGCACTTAACATCTTTTTCCTTAGATTCTAGTTAAGTAAAATTATTTAGCATTCATAGTAAAGTCTTCCTTAAGGGTCTTAATTGAAGAATCGAACGGTACACAATCGCCTAGTTATTGCCAGACTAAAATAAACAATTGGTGAAAAAGACTACAATCTTTGTTGACACGCTCGTACACAACCAAACATACAAACTAATCAAGCCTATCCAAACAATTACAATAATGTGTATTTTGAAAATTTTGGTGGATTGTATGAATTTTCAAATATTAATGGTTATTAATTTTTGAAAATGCATTTTTAGCTTGGTTTTCTTGTAGAGATGGAACTTAGGGAAATTGGGGGCAAAGAAAATGAGTGTGGTTTCTAAAGTCCCACATATAAACTTTACACAAAAGTTAAAAGGTATATAATATAATGACAAAGTAGATTGTTTGTCTTAGAGTGAAAAAAGACAATTATATGGTGCTTCATGATGGTGTGACGCGACACGGGATGCTTGCTCGCGCGATGTGCAAAAGGTCTATTGGATGGCCTAAGGCTCATTGGGCATTTTCATGGTGCACTTGACACTTCACACGTACGCATTGTCGCTCAAAGTGTGGGAGCCTTTAGTTTTAAAAAAGTCAATAATATTGAGGATTCTGATATAGTGATGTAATCAAAGGGTGTTACAGCCCAACCAAGTAAATCTAAACCATTGGATCAAATCGTGATGATTCATAAATAGTGGGTCCATTCACTTATGATTGGATGTTATATCTAGATTGTGTGATAGAAATAAATTCAACAAACACAGTCCAACGAATACAGAATCACACCCCGAGTAAGAGGTGAATGTATATGAACAGTCAGTAAAATGGGTATAAAAGAGTTCAAAGCTCCATTTTTTATACCTAGATTTTTGTGCTCTATCTTGCTCTCTCTATCTCTACCCCCTATATACTTTGGTACTACGAGGTTCATAATCAAGAATGTTCTCGGTTTGATAAATTTATACATAATTTACATTAAACAAGTGGCACTGCTACATTGTATACTGAAGACAAATTTCTAAAATAAATTTCATTGTGTACTCGCGGTTCATCTACCGGAATGGGAGAAATATTGTCTAAAAGGATAAGATTGTTAGACTTGGATTAAATTTTATTCTTATTTCCTTTCATTAAGTTCCAACATATTTGACCAAGAAACTAATCAGAACTCATGCTTAATTTAAATTACATCTTCAACAGAATTGTTTATCCATTATCATTAAAATCCAGAGCCCTTTTTTGGAATGGAATATATAAAAATAAAATTTCCCACTTAACAATTTCTTTAAGAAAAAAGTAATCTATGGGTGTAGGTCAAAGGAAGAAAAGGAATGGATCATTACTTAATATTTATTTGATATTCATTTCGTGCAAAAGGTGCCTATAGCTATTGCAACTTATTTTCAAGAGAAATAAAACCATATCTCTAGTAAAACTAAAATATCATACATGTATGTGTATCATATTTTATTCGATTTGAACACAAAGATACAACAAAACATGAAAACTAAAAAACATATTTGTGTATGCATAATATACTAAGTTAATAACAATATTTGAACTAGATGACTTGGAGAAATATTTAAGTTGATAACAAGTGTATAAAGGATGAACATAACATAATATATTTAAAACGCTTGAACATAACATAAAATGTTTAGTTTATAAATTATTTCAATGCAATGATTCAAAAAACTTTTCATCCTCATCACAAACGTTTTGAAAAATATATTAATAAACACAAAATACGAGCACATAAAAAAGGTATTATACAACTCTCGCTCTCTCTCATTAAGATCAGTTAGAAAAAGTAAAAGATAAATAAGCTCAACGAATAAGAATCCAATGAATTCTTTTGGTATGTTCAGATACTTGGGATATAGGTGAGAGAACCTTTATTGTTTCTCTACAATGCCATTTTCACTCACATCTTGATTTGATTATCAAAAAAATCAAGTATTGCAAACATTGGTGTCTATTTTCCAGTTTTGGTACAGTTTTTAAGATTTTTGTTGAAAATGGACTTTAAAGTGCAAATAGTGAAAAATGGTCCCCAAATGCATTACGAAGTATTACTAGACTCCAAAAATGAAAAACGGGGCCGGATTTACTCTAGGATAGATAACATTTTTGGGGGTTTAGGAAACAATACAAAGATTTAAAAATAAGATCCAACCATATTCAACGCCTTTAGTGTGCAGTCCATGTGTGTTAGCGTATACCTGACTTTTTTAATAATATATACGTGAGATTTTGTGACGTATTCTTAATTTTTTTTAATGTATACGTAATTTTTATAATGCATACATGAAATGTTTTAATGTATTCATAAATATTTGTAATTTACACGTATTAGGTTTGTGTATACACTAGCACATAAGCTATATATGAAAGGTAAGGACCTTTAGTGCTAAAATAATAAGTTAGTGGACTAAAACTGATAAGATTTATCAGCAAAGGACAAAATTAGAAAAATCACAATAAAAAAATTACCCCAAAAATTTTGGAGAACTTGATGGAAACCCCTCAATTATGGGCTAATTTTATTTTTATGCGAAGTCCAATAACTTAATTATTATTGTTTGCTCCTTGTGCTCTAATATAACAACGATTATTTGATAACATAACTAAATTTAACGGTTATATTTCAATGGCACTCCCATTTTAATATAACACTTTTACATTGCCATAATCTACAAATTATGTGATTATATAGCTTCATTTCATTTCCATTTTTTAATCTTTGAGTATATAATTAAAGTTATAGGTCCTAACTTCGACCATATGATAATTGAATTGTCCAATATTAACACTTTTCAACACAAAATCAAACAACATGTCACTATAATAATGATATTAAATGCATAGGTTCCGCAACTAAATGCCTCCAAAATGGTAGTTCAGTTTATTTAGAGTGTAAAAACCCAAGTGGGCATTCTTCTTTTCTATACTAGCTTTCAACCCCGCATGAAGCGCGGGCATTTTGTAGATCTTATAATATAGAAGAGTATAATTAGAAGTCGTTTAGACGTGCTAAAGAAATATGGAATATGTTGATTGTTTTCCAAATATAACATTATAAACCGTAAAAGTAAACAATTAAATCTAAAACCCATTAAAAATCATAAAAAATTATATATTGCCACAATACATATTGATAGATGATATTACATATAAATTTATATTTAATAAAGTTCTATTAAACATATTTAAGTAATATTTCTTAATGGTATGATTTTTTATAGGAATATAAATTATGTAATCTATGCAAACAACAAAAAATCTGTATTTTGTCACGTACAATAATATGTTTGAAAAATATCATATGAAAGAGTAGACAGTAGAAATTAAAATATGTTGCTTATTTCAGTATGGAGTGGTGATTTAATGATAAACATGATTAGAATTAAAGTTCATTAGATGGCCAAGATAAGAACATGGAGTATAAGTAGAATAAAAGTTCATTAAAAAAAATAAAACATGAACATTATAATAAGGAAACTAATTAGTCGAAAAAGTTTTCAATAACCGGATTCTATGAAAAATCAAAGATTTGGTGTACGTACAAATGAAGTTGTCATTTGTGCTGGTTTTAGAGACATAAGAGGAGTCTGTGGGTTATTCTTGATGTGTACTGTTTATGTGTTTACTTTCTTTTGGTCGCTGTTTGTCTAGAATAAATAAATAAATAAATAAAACTTAGTTTGTATGGATTTTCAAGACTATTGACCCCTTGATGTGTTCAAAATGTGGGAGTTAAAAAGAAAAGTGGAACATATGATGTATTCTAGCATCATATTTGATACACTGGTAAGTAGTCTTTTGCCCATAATAGATTTATAATAATAAGCTTACAGTATTTTATCAATGTTTTAGATTGTATTTTAATGATATTGCTAATAGAAGTTTTACTATCAAATAAGATTTATTTTATAATGTGAACTAATATAGTCCATATGCTATATATGATTGTACACTAGGAACTTGAAATCGATAAAATATAAACTTGACATAGTTTTATGGGTTAAAAACTTACATTTTCATCAAATAGGTTCAAAAGAGTTTCCAATGTAGAAATATAAAACAAAATTGAAAAATTCAGACTTGAGACATGAAATAACACATAAAGTAATTATATTTTAATAATGTAAGGAAAATACTTATAAACAAAATATTTTGCCTAATTATATGATCTGGCTTCAAACTTCCAGACATGGCACACATAAAAGAAGGAAAATTAACTAATAGTCTATCTATCATCCATATAATAAGCACGACTACATAACCAAGCACAATTAATTTAGAAAAATGAAAACTAAGAAAAGTTGAAAGTTGGAAAAAGAGAAGCAAAAGTAAATTGATTTTCAGGTTGCAAGTGTTTGACTAATTACCCAATGGAAACTAAGGAAAATGGAAACTTGAGAAAAGGGAAGCTAAAATTGGTTTTGAGGTTGCAAGTATTAAATAAATTACCCAACTTCTTCCTTAAAAATATAAGAAGGGAGCATTTACTAATTTAGATATTTTCTCAAACATATAATAAGCAAGAATAAATAACCAACACCAAACTAATTAAAAAAAAGAGAAGACAAAAAAAAGATTACGCAAGGATCAATAGGTAATTACATTATTAGAGGATCTCGACCATTACTAATCACTTGGATGGGTTTCGAGCACTTGATGTCCTGTAATAGTCCATATATTATTCGGGATTTAATTACAAAACTCAACTTTGGCCTCGATTTTGTAAAATAGGCAACAATGATTCTCTTAGAGCAAGAATCAGGGAGTTTTGAAAGCTTCACTGTGAGATTTTCGTCTTAGATAATTATGTGTGTGTTTAAGATCTAAGAATAGTTTTAAATGAGATGGTGGTGAGATAAGTAAAACATTCCAATAACCACTACAAATTCAATACCTATAACAACATACAGAAAAACTACACACAAACCCATCAAAGCATCCCAATACTCACCACAAATCCAATCCCCAGAAGAACATTTAAAAAACATGTACACAAACCCCCCATCAAAGCAATTGGACCAAAAAATTGGAATGAAATAATTAGGTAAAAAAATATCCCAACCTGAAAAAGAAATGGAACAATGCAATTAAATTGAAATAATTAGGGGCGACGAAGGAGAAAGAAGCCATAGATAATAGGAGATAGAAACCTCGTAGTTGAGACGCTATCGATTGTGCATCTGTAGAATATGGGTTGTAGGTTCAACAAGTTGGTTGAGATAGGGAGACATAGAAGTAGTACGGATGAGAGTTAATGAGCTTGGTCTTAGTGGGTGTGTGTAACAACCCGTACTCTTGGAGATAATTAAATTCCATAATTGGGTGTAAATTGGAATTTGGGGAATTTTTCGGAATAGTAATTTTTGGGATTTTCAAGGATTTGATGATTGTCGATGGGTGTTTTATTTATTTTTGGGATCAAGTAAATATGTCGGAGTATTTTAACTATATGTCGCCGTTGAGTAAAGCGACAAAAGGTAAGATTTTAATTGGAAAACCCGCCTTAAGTCGTGTGGGGTTAAATTAGCGAGTTGTAGTCAAGTACCACAGATGGAAATTTCGACTGCGCGGTGAGTCTCGGAATGGCCGAAATAGTCAGAAAAGAGTGTTCGGTGGTCGAAATTGAGTTTCGAGTAATTTTAGAGTAAAAGTGACTCGTAATTGAGTAAACGAGTCATTTTTGGGTTTTAAGGGTTAAAACCTTTTTTTTCCCTATATAAAGAGGGAAAGGGGGGAGAGAAGAGAAAGAAAAGAGAGAGAAGAGAGAGAGGAGGAGAGAAAAGGGGAGATTCAGGCCAAACTCCACGGGATTCGACTCGGGATCGTCGGATTTTATCCACGAGGCAAGTGTTTACTTGCTTTATTTATTTTTGAGCATAAATCTCATATCATAGTTGGTAAATAACAAACCCTAAATATTTTGGGTTGGGTTTTCGTGGATAAAACGGGTTTTCGGGAGTTAAAACGAATAAACCCCAATATTTTTCTAATTGGAGAAACTTAGGATTTAATCGAAATTAGTTGTTGATTTCTGGTTTTAGGACGTTTAGAACCCTTATTATATGTGTATTTGTTGTTGGTTGAGGTTGTAGGATGTCGGGATAGGAGACAAAAGCTTGGGAGAAGCTTTAATGGCCGAAACTTCTTCTCGGAGAAGAAGTTTTCCGCTATGATCGATCGATCAAGCGAGGAGGATCAATCGATCGACGACCAAGGGTCGATCGATCAACCCTTCAGAAAGTTCGATAAATTTTCTTACGGTTAATTGGA
Organism: Sambucus nigra; assembly: GCA_949130495.1. Lineage (NCBI taxonomy): Eukaryota > Viridiplantae > Streptophyta > Magnoliopsida > Dipsacales > Adoxaceae > Sambucus > Sambucus nigra. Next base: position 452,703,986 of record OX422211.1, on the reverse strand, counting down.
TGGGTTGGGTTCCAATTATAATTGATTCGATGATATTTATGTGATGACACAAGGGATCTTTTAGGAGTAAATAGTCCTCCAATTAAGGGAATTTAGGAGGGTTAAGTGAGGGTTTTAAATGTGTAACCCTTAAATTATATTTTCGAGGAAAATAGGGAAATTGTAGAAATAGAAGGTTTATGGTTCCTAAAGTAGGGTGGGGACCTCAAAGTGATTATATGGATGAGATGAAGTCCTTGGGTTCGTGGATATGGAATCCATGACCTACTAAATTTAAAGTTGTTCGGGAAAGGATAATCCCTGGGGTATTTCAGTGTGCATTTAGGCCTATATAGTTATGCGTATAGGAAAACATAACTATATCGATTATGGTTGGGTAAATCCTATGAGATGATTAGGATGAAATTGGGAATATATATATATATATATATTCACTTAGTGAGAAGTGGTATAATTGGAGTTATCTAATAAATCCTTAGGTGGGATTAATGATATTTATTATTTATCAGAGTGAGGGAATACTTTGGGTATAGTAACATGAATATGATTCTTTGAGAGAATCTTTGGGATTATTAGTCATCGCTAGATGTGATTGGCAATTATGACCATTTATATATATTCGAGGAGGAATATATGGTATATATATACTATGTGATTAATGTATATGTGATTAATGTATATATATGATATGATATAAACACATATGTATCTATGTGTGATGATATGTGTGCATTTAGAGGCTGCATTCCACGGGCTTCCCCTTTGAGTATAGGGTTGGAACATCCAAATTATATATATTTCTCTAGTGTGATCTAGGGAGGTTGCACGATGTGGTTGAATCCCCTAGCTCGAGGAGCAGGGAGAGTATAGTCCCCAGGTCTTTATCGTCCCGCATTCGAGTGAGATGTGTGTAACTCCACTTGTATGGAGAAACTGACCGCCTCCACCATTGTGTATTTGTTTACCAGGAATGTTGAGGATTCCGGCTGGTACCGTGGTATATGAGTAAACTCGGATTTTTGGATCGGCACTATAAGGCCGCATCCTCGAGTTATAGCTTGTTGGGATGATTTGTATGCATTTGTGCATGGTATATTACTTGTGTATGAGAACAATGTAATATAAATCTCTAATGAGAATAAAGCGATAAAAATGAATATATAATACACCTCAGTCCGGGATTTAGATCCAAATGTGTATTATAAAGACGAGTATAGAATACACCCCAGTCCGGTAGATTGATCCGGATGTGTATTATAAAGAAGAAAATAGAATAAACCTCAGCCCGGGAGATACTATCCGGATGTATATTGTAAAGATGTATATTAATATATAAGTATGTATTTATATATTCATTTTGTACTATGGGCCTAATGGATCTCTACCATTAACCCTGCCAAGTAGTAGTGTATTGGGGGGTTCCTTGTTTGAATTTCGCTTCGCGAGACACCCCACGCACGAACTTCACGCAGTGTTAAGAATGGAGAGAAGTTTAGCCCTTAGTACTCGAGTAGTAGAGGTTTCTAGTAGACGGGTGAATTAGATTAGTTAGGCAGTGTAGCTTAACTAGAATAACCTAGATAAGTGCATTAGGTGTGCAATATTAGAAGAGAGGTGAGGGGTATCTCATGGGAGTGCGATACTAATTTAAATATGAGATAAAACATTTTTCTAAAAAAATAAAGCATTTATGCACTTGCAAAATATTTTCACAACTCAGTCTCTGCCCCGTTTTTATATTTTTCCTCTCTTACTATATATATATTATATATATAGGTGTCCAGACACAGGGATGCCTAGATGGCACTTCTTTCGAGTCAGACGTCTGCAGCAGAAGCTGTGGATGCATGAAGGTTCTATAGATGCTTCTATTCTTGTAATCTAGATAGGAGGTATTGTATACACATTCGGGTTAATAACCCAACTGCATTTATTTATTCTTTTACTGCCTTTTAGTGCGGCATTCGATATGGTTGTATGATTTTAATCGAGTGTTCGGTAATTTTATTTCATTTCAATTTTATTTACATAAACTGTGTGGATGTTTTAATTGTAGTTGTTTAAAAAAAATAGTTAAGTAAAATTTTGACGCCAGCCTAATAGGTTATTAGTAATTAAAATGGATTTTCGACAGTGATGCTAAGAATGATCCATATGCGACTCCTATTTTAATTTGATATAAGAGTGATCGCTCGGTATTTTATTAGGCGGGGTGTCACAGATGGTATCAGAGCATCAGGTTCTAGTGTCCTTAGGAATCTGTGCAAACATACTACGCTTTCAGCATTGCTCTCGATTTGATATAGAGCCTCAGGATTAGGATTGTTGATTTCTCTTGTGAGATTTTGTTCTCCTGCCATAGTATGAGATTATGGAAATCTTTTTTTGCGCTCGTTCTAGGTTCGTGTGCCGATCGAAGAAGGGTGACCAAGGAAGGCCGTGATGAGGACAGCTGGAGGCGGGGCTTAGTTGGGGTGACTGGTAGAAGTTGGGGGATTAGGACCGCCGTAGAGGTCACTCCCCTTATAGCAATTGTTAAGGATTGTTGCAATGACTACTAAAGTACAGTAGTTATGAGCATCCAAGTACTGCTATAGTGGAAAGTGGTACTAAAGTTGAAATACCCTGTGAAGCTAAGGGTTCGAACTGGGTCTTTGATAAGGACCATAAGTTGAAGTTGGGTTGTGCAAGGTAAGTATAGCGTTACCCAGTGGAAGTAGAAGGTTCGGGAGATTTGTCTTAGAGAAGGGTATGGAAATACCCAAACTTGAAAATTTGAGGAAGATTTTCACTCTTAGGAGTAATGTTGTGGTGGTGATAATGATGGTCACCACATATGGGGGAGCAGGATGTTTTTCTCATAGAGGAATTTTACGGACGGTTTTGACCGCGAGTTCCTTTGGTTGATCATGAAGGAATGCAATTTTTGATTATTCACATAAATATCGACCAGAGGCCGACAATGGATAAAGAGTGATATGGAGAAGTGAACTTTCTACTGAGGTGAGGCACGTACAATGAAGAGAGAGTCCTTCAGAGAAATGATGGGCTCATTAGAAAAGTGTTGCTAATACTTACATAGAATGTGGGTGTGTTCATGTACCCCATTGGTGGACATCCACATCGAGAGATTTGTTGAAATAGGGTTGTTGAAACCGATAGTGGAGTTTCCTTTTAACAAAGAAGTTAAGAGGACTAGTAAGATGATTGTAAGCAGCGAGGCTGTAGAGTCAGATGATACTAATAACTTTATCATGGTCAGGAAGGCCAGTGACGAAAATAGAGTAACGTGGAGTGTGGAGACACACGATTAAGTTCTTTCCCAATAGGAATAAAGGACAAGATTAGGGTGCCTAGATGGGGCATTAATTAAGGTAATTTTGGTTCAGTTAGGGCAAATGTACCTAGTCCAAGAACCATTTGGTGTAGATAAAGGCGAAGTTGTTGTTATGAGGTTAACCTCAGAATGAAGGGGTGTAGTTGGCGTGGCTAGATAAAGTTGCGGTGTTCGTTAGCCCTAGACTCGTGTGTGTAATTTGAGTTTTATGACGGTCTCGATAACATTATATAATGTAGGCCTATGTGCTTTCCGCGGTAGTGGAGTTTTATTTTCCTTCATTCTCCATAAAGGTGGGTGTTTATATTTTGTATATATATCTGGCTTGTGATACTCGTTTTATATGTATTATATGAGTATGGTAATATTGAGAGTATAAGATATTATGGTATTTTCGGAGCGATAGCAGGCTAAGGATTGCAAGACTATCATGTCCGCAGTTCCAGGGTGGAACAGGTTATTGTTGCGATATCTCACCTGGATACATGTTGAGCTCACCTTTATTATTATGGGTAAATGGAACTTCTATGAGCAGATATTTCATTATCATAATGTGAGTGCGTGGCGACTTTATAGATATGATTTAAGGCCCGTAGGATTTATTATTGAGATGTGAGTTTAAGCTCATTAGTGATTGCGCAGAGACTGAGTGTAGTGCGAGCGCTTAGTGGTGTGGCTCCTAGATAGAAACATGAGTTCAGTCCACATTTTGGTGAAAGAGGGGATAAGGTTATCCCGATTGCATATTTGAAGTTAACGGACCTCCACGACCGACAAAGTTAATTAGTAGTGCAATTGGAGGGGTTCCTTGTTTGGATTTCGCTTTGCGAGACGCTCCACGCATGAACCTTAATGACGTCGGGAGTGGAGAGATGTTATAGGATGCACGGATGTTAGTGTTATGGAAAATTCATATAGTGTGGATGAAAATTTATAGACTATGAGCCATGTGATGATGGCATGCTTATGGAAATATTGTGCTACGAAAAAGCACTAAAATGTTTTCCTCACCGCAAGTATGGAGGTAAGGCAAGGTGAAAGGAATTTATTTCAGGCTTATGGCCAGGCCTTAATGAAAAGGCAAATTTTGAAGAAGTATTTTTTGGGTAAGATAATCGTAACATCTCGATAGAGAATAGGCGCCCGAATGATAGGATATAGGGGTAGAAGTACGTTAGTAGATTTGCGAGGTAGGATTTAGGATGTCCCATTGGGATGCCTTAGGTCGTTATATCTCAATGACCGACGAAGCGAGGGAGTAGTGTAACGGGAGGGTTCCTTTTCTGGATTTTGATTTGCGAGACATCCCACGCATGAAACCGAGCAAATGTCTGAAGTTGAGAGGGGCCTTGGGCACTAGGGATATTTAGGGTAGTACTCTTTTGCGTAGGTAGGAACGTTTCAAACCTTAGGATTTTTGGGCAGTGAAGCCAGTGGAGTTAGTGGCGCCGATATAAAAATATTGGTTGGGTAACCGTGAGAAGAGTGGAATTTTACGGGTTGGGAGGACCCATGTGTGAGTATTACACCGAGGAAATGAGGCCCTTATTTAGAGAGAGTGTTACGTGTCGAGTGTTTACAATGGTTGTGCAGATGTGCACGAGTTAAAAAGGTGTATGGTCACCTTAGTGAGTTGGTTTTATATACTACCTGAAATAGAAAAGGCTTGGTATATAAAGTTGAAGTTTATGCTGTAAGGCAGTCACGGATGGATTTGGAGTGTGTTGGATGGAACGTCGTGCCCAAGATAAGAAAGGACACTGACGAGAGTGGTCGAGCGTTAGAGTAATTTCTTTTTGGGGAAAATTAGATATCCAGGTATTGATGAGCAAACATTTAGAATTGTGTTTGGATGTTAGAGGGGCGGCTGTAGGCTTGTCTTTCTACGCGGGGCACTAGAAATGATGAGTGCGATGTGACGTTATTGGAGTCACTTTATGACCGTGGTAGCCATATAGTGTATGGTTGGGAACCATTGATTTAGTATCGTTCCCCTTGAGGTATTAGGATTTGGAGCGATCCCAGGATTGGTTGTGTAGGTTGTATCTGAATTTCGAGGATGAAATTTCATTGTAAGGGGGGAAGTATGTAACAACTCGTACTCTTGGAGATAATTAAATTCCATAATTAGGTGTAAATTGGAATTTGGGAAATTTTCCGGAATAGTAATTTTTGGGAGTTTCAAGGATTTGATGATTGTCGATGGGTGTTATATTTACTTTCGGGATCAAGTAAATATGTCAGAGTATTTTAATTATATGTCGTTGTTGAGTAAAGCGACAAGAGGTAAGATTTTAATTAGAAAACCCGCCTTAAGTCGTGAGGGGTTAAATTAGCGAGTTGTGGTCAAGTACCTCGGATGGAAATTTCGACTGCGCGGTGAGTCTCGGAATGACCGAGATAGTTAGAAAAGAGTGTTCAATGGTCGAAATTGAGTTTCGAGTAATTTTAGAGTAAAAGTAACTCGTAATTGAGTAAACGAGTCGTTTTGGGGTTTTAAGGGTTAAAACCCTTTTTTCCCTATATAAAGAGGGAAAGGGGGAGAGAAGAGAAAGAAAAGAGAGAGAAGAGGAGAGAAAATAGGAGAAAATGGGAGATTTTGGCCAAACTCCGCGGGATTCGACTCGGGATCATCGGATTTTATCCACAAGGCAAGTGTTTACTTGCTTTATTTATTTTTGAGCATAAATCTCATATCATAGTTTGTAAATAACAAACCCTAAAGATTTTGGTTTGGGTTTTCGTGGATAAAACGAGTTTTCGGGAGTTAAAACGAATAAACCCCAATATTTTTCTAATTGGAGAAACTTAGGATTTAATCGAAATTAGTTGTTGATTACGGGTTCTAGGATGTTTAGAACCATTATTATATGTGTATTTGTTGTTGGTTGAGGTTGTAGGATGTCGGGATAGGAGATAAAATTTTGGGAGAAGCTTTAATGGCCGAAACAGCTTTTCGGAGAAGAAGCTGTCCGCCATGATCGATCAATCGAGCGAGGGGGATCGATTGATCGAGCCTTGATCGATCGATGGCCAAGGGTCGATCGATCGACCCTTCAGAAAGTTCGACAAATTTTCTTAGGGTTAATTGGATGGGTTGGGTTCCAATTATAATTGATTCGAGGATATTTATGTGATGACACAAGGGATCTTTTAGGAGTAAATAGTCCTCCAATTAAGGGAATTTAGGAGGGTTAAGTGAGGGTTTTAAATGTGTAACCCTTAAATTATATTTTTGAGGAAAATAGGGAAATTGTAGAAATAGAAGGTTTAGGGTTCCTAAAGTAGGGTGTGGACCTCAAAGTGATTATATGGATGAGATGAAGTCCTTGGGTTCGTGGATATGGAATCCATGACCTACTAAATTTAATGTTATTCGGGAAAGGATAATCCCTGGGGTATTTCAGTGTGCATTTAGGCCTATATAGTTATGCGTATAGGAAAACATAACTATATCGATTATGGTTGGGTAAATCCTATGAGATGATTAGGATGAAATTGGGAATATATATATTCACTTAGTGAGAAGTGGTATAATTGGAGTTATCCAATAAATCCTTAGGTGGGATTAATGATATTTATTATTTATGAGAGTAAGGGAATACTTTGGGTATAGTAACATGAATATGATTCTTTGGGAGAATCTTTGGGATTATAAGTCATCGTTAGATGTGATTGGAAATTATGGCCATTTATATATATTCGAGGAGGAATATATGGTATATATATACTATGTGATTAAAGTATATATATGATATGATATATATACATATGTATCTGTGTGTGTTGATATGTGTGCATTTAGAGGCTGCATTCCACGGGCTTCCGCTTTGAGTATAGGGTTGGAACAGCCAAATTATATATATTTCTCTAGTGCGATCCAGGGAGGTTGCGCGATGTGGGTGAATCCCCTGGCTCGAGGAGTAGGGAGAGTATAGTCCCCGGGTCTTTATCGTCCCGCGTTCGAGTGAGATGTGTGTAACTCCACTTGCAGGGGGAAACTAACCGCCTCCACCGTTGTGTATTTGTTTACCAGGACTGTTGAGGATTCCAGCTGGTACCATGGTATATGAGTAAACTCGAATTTTTGGATTGTCACTATGAGACCGCATCCTTGAGTTATAGCTCGTTGGGATGGTTTGTATGCATGTGTACATGGTATATTACTTGTGTATGAGAACAATGTAATATAAATCTCTAATGAGAATAAAGAGATAAAAATGAATATATAATACGTCTCAGTCCGGGAGTTAGATCCGGATGTGTATTATAAAGACGAGTATATAATACACCTCAGTCCGGGAGATAGATCCGGATGTGTATTATAAAGATGAAAATAGAATAAACCTCAGTCCGGGAGATATTATCCGAATGTATATTGTAAAGATGTATATTAATATATAAGTATGTATTTATATATTCATTTTGTACTATGGGCCTAATGGATATCTACCATTAACCTTGCCATGTAGTAGTGTATTGGGGGGGTTCCTTGTTTGGATTTCTCTTCGCGAGACACCCCATGCACGAACTTGGCACAGTGTTGAGAATGGAGAGAAGTTTAGCCCTTAGTACTCGGGTATTAGAGGTTTCTAATTGACGGGTGAATTAGATTAGTTAGGTAGGGTATCTTAACTAGAATGTCCTAGATAAGTACGTTAGGTGTGCACTATTAGAATAGAGGTGAGGGGTAACTCATGGGAGTGCGATACCAATTTAAATATGAGATAAAACATTTTCCTAAATAAATAAAGCATTTATGCACTTGCAAAATATTTTCACAACTCGGGCTCTGACCCATTTCTATATTTTTCCTCTCTTGCTATATATTATATATATATAGGTGTCCAGACACAGGGACGCCTGGATGGCACTTCTTTTGAATCAGACGTCTACTCCAGCAACTATGGATGCATGCAGGTTCTCGATAGACGCTTCTATTCTTGTAATCTAGATAACAGGTATTGTATACACATTCGGGTTAATAACCCAACTACATTTATTTATTCTTTTATCGCCTTTTAGTGCGGCATTCGTTATGCTTGTATGATTTTAACCGAGTGTTTGGTAATTTTATTTCATTTAAGTTTCATTTACATAAACTATGTGGATGTTTTAATTGTAGTTGTTTAAAAAGAGTAGTTAAGTAAAATTTTGACGCCAGCCTAATAGGTTATTAGTAATTAAAATGGATTTTCGACAGTGATGCTAAGAATGATCCATATGCGACTGCTGTTTTAATTTGATATAAGAGTGATCGCCCGGTATTTTATTAGGCGGGGTGTCACAGTGTGAAGTGTCAAATATATAAGGGAAATAAAACTGAGAGACACCATAGAAAATGTTAATCGTCAAAATATGAACAGACCATCCGTGATATACATACTATAGAAGATGAAAGATCAAAAAGTATACGAGGGGAAATTATCTGTTGGAAACCATAAAGAATTAAAGCCTCATTATTAACCTCTAATACTATCATATTACATGTATAATAAGGATGCCTTTATTTTACTTTTCTCCTCCACTCACCTATTTGGGTGATTCTAAAGAGTCAAAAGATGACTCATATTCATGTGTCACTTGACACTCTCCTTTATCAAACTTTATTAGTTGTGGAACATTATATTCTTTATCATTCTCTTAACCAAAGTTCTAAAATATGCGAGGCGCGATCGATGCGCTAAGGTTAAACAAACCATTAGGAGCCTCGGCATGAAAAGACGATTTCCTTTTTTTAATATTTTTAAATTATACTAAGGTTAGTCAAACGATAAAAGAAGAAACATAAGCATAACTCACATAAAAACATAATCATAAACATGAAATCGAAATTATGAATAAAATAATACATAACTTGAAATTTGAAAATATATTTGGATATTTGTTAACGCCTTTTCCCATATTCGTGCTCCATAAGTCCATATCACCCTAATACAAGCAATTAAAATTAAAAATAAGTTAGTAAATAATATATTTCATGTTAAATAATATGACTTTTGGTGTGGATGTCCAACATCCTTCATATTTATTGAGTTCCATCTCTATTGGGATACCTTGCCATGTCTAATAAATAGGATGATCCCCACATGAGTTTGTACCCACATCTTGTGAAATAAAATATTATATCTCTCTAAGTTCTCTGTATGTCCTTTATTTTATAACCAATTATCATCACGACTGATCTTTGTTTTTTCGCTCTACCATCTTGACAACAAAGTATAGGGGTGAGAACTCGAACTATGTTTAAAAAGTGTACAATATTTTATCATTATCATCTCTCAAAACAAAAGTACATTTCTGGTTCATTGTCATTACAATGTGAATAATTATCACCATTATAATATTTATAATTTGTCTATTGGTTATAATTTGAATAATTATGACCATTGTCATATTCAAAATTATAAATATGAATTTGTCATTACAATGTGAATAATTATCACCATTGTCATTACAAATTTTATATATATTTATAATTTGGGACGTGAAGTTCCTAATTACTATTAAAATTGTTGGACGTGAAATTCTAATACGATATTCCATAAAATCAAACTTGAAGTTTTTATTATTTCTATAATAGGTCAATGGATACTAAAAGTACTTTAACAATTATTTACAATTTGGACACGAAGTTCCAACATAATTTTCTATAATCAAGCTTGAAGTTTCGATTCTTTCTATTATAAGGGTAAGTACATTGATCCCCATTGTCGTTTGGTCATATATATTGTTATAATTCCCCAACAATCATTCGTTATATTTAGCAATTGAGAGGTGTTGTGTCTACCGCTAGATTTGCAGATTACCACTTTGATAAGACAATCTTCCCACCACTAGGGGGAGGACAGAACGTACATGAAGTACAATTCATTCCAGACAAGAATTAACGTGGAATACTTCCACCTTGTCTTATCTAAACCCCTATACTGCTGAATATGAGCATGAAGTGAGAAGGATAATACATCTTCATGGAATTGTAAATCAATTACCAGATGTGTTTAATGATAAAACAAAAGTGACCAAGTTTCATGTAGTCGTGACTAATGCACTAGCTAGAATTGATGTTATGGTGGGGCAAACTTTGATTTCTACAGTAAATGAATCTGTTACATGCCAGAAGCATGGTAGACCTATAGGTTCTAAAGATTCCACTCCTGACAATGGATATCAAATGAAAAATTGTGCCGTCGTAACGCTCCAGAACAGGTTATGAACAAAATATTTAATTTCTCTCAAACCCCTGAACATGTTAGTGACTCTGAAAAGACACAAATCCCTGAAGTGAGTATAAAATCCCATAAAGATGCAAATATATCTAAAAATAATAATGAGATATCTATGTTTTATATATATTCAAGAGAAATGTGTGATCTCAATAAAATATTCATCGGTGACATATTTTCATATGCAGTGTTTATGCAAATTTCAAATGGCATTGATGATGATAATGAACCACGTACTATAAATGAATGTCGATAAGGAGAAGATTGGCCTAAATGAGAAGTTTACATCAAGGCAAAACTTTAGTCATTAAATAGACATGGTGCATTTGGACCTATATTACAAATCCCAAAAGTTGTTATAGGTTACAAATGGGTTTTTGTAAGAGATTGTAATGAGGAAAATGTAATCACTAGATATAAGGCACGACTTAAGGCACAATGTTTCCTGCAGAAACTTGAGATTGATTATGATGAAACATACTCCCCAGTTATGTATGGTATAACTTTCAGATATCTTATTAGTTTATCGAGCTCTGTAAATCTTGGTATGTGACTCATAGATTTTGTGATCGTTTATTTATATGTGGACTTGAACAAGAATATTTATATGAAAATTCTTAAAGGATTTTCTTTTATAGAAGAAAATCCAAGGAGTTTGTATTCAATTCATCAAAGACATTCATTGTGTTCCCTAAAGCAATCCGAAAAGATATGGTGCAACGATCTTTGTCAATACTTATCTAATAAAGGGTATAAAAATAATCCAATTTCTCCATATGTCTTTAATATTAAATCACCAATGGTATTTGAAATAATAGAAGTTTATGTGTATGATATTGATTTGATTAGGATTCTATAAGAGCTCGAGAAAACTGTTGACTATTTAAAGATGGAATTTGAGATGAAAGGCCTTGAGAAAATGAAACTTTATCTCAGACTGCAAATCTAGAGAAATTCTAGTGGAATTTTTTTTCCACTAGACTAATTATACTAAAAAATCTTGAAAATATTTAGTATGGACACATCACATCCACTAAGTATGCGTGACACCCCGCTTATTAAAATAAGAGGTGACCATCCCAATACTCCAATATTTACAGGAATCATAGATGGTCCATTTTTAGCATCACAGTAATATAAATAAATATACGAGATAACCAACCATTATTTTAGAAAACGGATTGTCAAAATTTATTTAGTAAGTGAAAGAAAGTAATTAACAGTCCCAATCGAAAATAAGGTGGATGCAAATAAAGATAGATATCTATCAACCATCATATACATCAAAACAACCGAATAAGCAGTCGGTTAACAGACATAAACAATTAGGTTACATCGAGTATTAAAGTATAACATTTCATAATATCATACAAGTACAAAGCTTGGGAAACACGCCCGACATTTAACCGATCATAACTAGAATACAAAAGATGGAAGCGTCTACATCAAAATATCCCAGAACATCCGCAAAGTGTTACAGCTCCAGCACACAGGGAATGGAAAAGTCAATACATGCGTCCTTGCGACGGAGCACCTAGGAAAACATAAGATTCATGCAAAATAAAGAGATATAAACGGGTCAGGGACCGGTTTGATACGATCACCATGTGAATAAAATGCATGACAGTTATGGACAATCTAATCATCATGAATAAGCTTGTTTCGTTCACAATAAGTAATGATAAGGAATCAAATTTCTAAATCTAAAAGCATAACCTAACGCAATATCAATAACAATGATCACAATTCAAATATACCGGAGAATATTGATAATATACTACCGAAAGAGATTCCATTTTACACAATTCATTTCATCATTCCTTTTGTCAATAGGAAACGTATTCAAAGCAATTTATTTCATAGAGTACTTTGCCATCAATAATATCCCACTTTAATATGAATAGTTATATTTCACAACATGTAACGATTCTAAGACCGTCCTTACGAGTTTCCCCACTGGACGCGCCCCTAAATAGCTCTCATCTTCCAGGGCCTATCACCAAGATAACTTGGGCATCCTACATCGCATAACGTTGGGAAGCGGCCATATACCTTCGATAGTGAGTCATAACCACACCCAAAATTACCTCACTTAGAACAATAATCACACGGTATATAATAATCGGTCCTATGGCCGAGGACTATATTCACCCTGTATTCACTAGCCAGGGGACTTCACCTCATACGCGAAACTTCCCCTATGATAGCATTTAGAGAGGTGTGTATATGCGCATTTATCATTCACAAGTTATTTACTTTATCAAGTATACATTACATTCTATCCTGAGCCATAAGCATTTAATGTCATCATTATAAACCTCAATGTTTAATTATTCCCAATACAAATCTCCATGAATTAACATTCATTCCTCAACCCATAATGTATGATATTACTTTAACCCAATTTTAGAAACCCAAATTAAATCACTATATTTCACTTTAGACCTAGACTAACTCACTTTATAGAAGAATCATTTATCTACATCTAATTTAATTAACTAATTTAATTCCCCATCTAAGTCCCAACTCTCATTTCTAACTTAGGTTCTTAGATACCATTATACTAGACTCTAGTACTCTAGTTTTACTTCATTCAAGAAGGTTCCTAAGTACCTATCGTAAACTAAATAAGCTGGAAGAAACTAAGCGTCTCAGAGTGAAAAATAGGGGACCGGTCGATCGGTCATGGGACCGCGATCAACCGCGCCTCATGGATTTTGCCTAAAAAGGAAAGCAGTAAGCTAATTTTGGAAGGCCTGATCGACCGGTCCTGGGACCGCGGTTGATCGCGCTCTAAATTTATACTTATCGAAGAAAGCAGTATGCCTCCCCCTTAAGGCCCAGTCGATCGGTCCTGGAACCGCAGTCGACCGCGCCTATTAGACCTATGATTTGCTCTTCTTCTACAATGGTAAATCCAAAATCTAAACACTTTATTCTTACACTTCCTTCATTTTTCATCAACTAACAACACAACTACAACCTCTCTACACCACAACAAACTCTCATGACCAACTTAAGTCATACAAACAATAAGATCTAAGAGTTAAACATCAATATTTATCAAAACCTACTATTTATTCTAATTCTCAAATTACACAACTATCATAACAAATTATTCACATTAAATCATAGACTAGCAAGTAAGAAACTTGCCTTAAGCCGAAAACTCGGATTCCTTTCCAGTAGAAGCAATATCCAACCCTAATTTCTTCTTTTCTTCTTTTTTCTCTTCTTTTCCCCAAATTCGCTTTCTCAATCTTTCTTTCTAGGTTTAGGAACATATAAGAGGAATAAAAGGATTTCAAGACTTAAATCGTGCCTTTAGCATTAATTCCCATCATTAAATGTTAATACACCATTAAAATGACTTGTAACTACACAATTAAGTCATAACCTATTAAAAGCGCCCGTAACCCAAAAATACAATTTGGCACTGATTTTGACTATCTCGACTATTTTGGGACTAATCGCGCCCTCTAAATTGGCATCCGGCGTAATATGAATCATTTCAAGTTCTAACTTCAATTAAACCATAAATTTCATTTAAAGCACAACGACACCATGAATCATAACATAATGCTATTTACATTCACAAAATAATAAATATGTAAAAATCCAGTAAATGCTATCTTTTAACTCACTCAGATATTATTTACTCCATCCTCAAATATTTTATATAATTATCTCTCGTGGCAAATTAATATAAAGTCAATTACTAAAAAATAAGGGTTATTACATACTCCCCCCCCCCCCCCATAAGGGAATTTTGCTCTCAAAATTTAGGCGTACCTTGCAAAAAGAGATATGGATACTTTTCTCGCATATCTTCCTCACGCTCCCACGTTTTGGACTCGAACCAAGGGCACCATTCGAGATCTTAGCCTACGCTCCCCATGATCTAAGATTGCAACGGGTTATTCCTCGTATGAATTATCAGTCTCTAATTGGATATCATCTAAAGGAATGTTCCAGTAAGCCCCTTCACACCTCTTGTACTTTTCAAGGATGAAACATGAAACACATCATGAATTTGTTACAAGTGTTCCGGAAAGGCAAGTTGATAAGCTACAGGGCCTACCTTAGCAATAATGGGAAAAGGGCCTACCTAACGTGGCGCGAGCTTTCCTTTCTTCCCAAATCACTTTATACCCTTTATTGGCGATACTCGCACTAAAACTTGATCTCCAACCTTCAATTCTATATGCCTTCTATTCGCATAAGCATAACTCTTTTGATGATCTTGAGCTATTCGGATGCGATTGTGAATAAGTTCGATCTTCGAAGAAGTATCCTGGATCATTTTAGGTCCAAGAAATTTATTATCCCCTACTTTCAACCAACAAGTAGGTGATCTACACGGTCGGTCATACAATGCTTCATAGGGTGCCATCCCGATAGTGAATTGGTACGAATTATTATAAGTAAATTCGACCAAGGGAAGATATTGTTCCCAACCTCCTTTGAAATCAAGCACACACATTCGGAGAATATCCTCCAACATTTGGTTGACTCTTTCCGTCTGCCCATCTGTTTGAGGGTGATAGGAGGTACTCAACTTCAACTCGATTCCCATAGCTTCTTGGAAACTTTGCTAAAAATGGGAAACAAAAAATTTGTCTCGATCAGAGACTATATTAATGCCCCCCCCCCCCCTCCCCCGTGGAGTCTAACAACCTTCGCAATAAATAGCCGAGCATAGCGAGCAGTATTGTAGTCTGTACGTACCGGTAAGAAATGTTCTGACTTAGTTAAGCGATCAACGATAACCCAAATGTAATCATGACCACTTTGTGACATTGGCAACCCCGTGATAAAATCCATCGAGATGTTTTCCACTTTCATACCGGTATATCCAAGGGTTGTAACAATCCCGTCGGTCATTGATGATCTATCTTCACCGATTGACAAGTGGTATATTGGGAAACAAATTCAGAAATGTCCCATTTCATACCCGCCCACCAATATTGACGGCGAATGTCTTGGTACATTTTGTCCCCACTAGGATGCACTGCAAATTTGGACCCATGAGATTCTGTCATTACGGACCGTCTTAAATCCCCTTCGTTCGGGACAACAAGTCTCCCGTGGAAACGTAGCCCACCCTCAGAACTTATAGAGTAGGATTCCGTTCCTTTGGTTAACAAGTGGTGTATACGGTCCTGGCAATCATTATCCCTTCCTTGAGCTTCCACAATCCTTGACACTATAGTAGGCGTAACAATCAACATCGACATAAATGCCCTAGAAATAGCGTCCTCTTGGCTGAGATCCTTCCATTTAGCCTTCCATATCATGGCTAACTCCCAATCGGGTTTCCGACTCAAGGCATCCGCCACTACATTAGCCTTACCCGAGTGATAATGAATGTCAAATTGGTAGTCCTTCACAAACTCTAACCATCGATGTTGTCGCATATTCAAATCCTTTTGTAAAAATAAATATTGCAACGATTTGTGGTCCGTGAAAAGACTAAATTTCTCCCCCAGGAGGTAATGTCTCCAAATCTTCAAGGCAAAAACCACTATAAGAAGTTCCAAATCATGAACCGGATAATTCTTCTCATGGAGCTTTAGTTTGTGATAAGCATAAGCAATAGCCCGATGCTCTTGTTGTAACACACCTCCCAACCCTTGCAGAGATGCATAAGTAAAGACCAAATATTCCAACCCCGGCCTCGATAACGCAAGTACTGGAGCAGAATTCAACCTATCTTTCAACTCGTCAAAATCTAGATGACAAGAATCATCCCAAATAAACCTCACCCCCTTCTGAGTTAAATTTATCAAAGGGCTAGCAATCTTAGAAAAACCCTTGATAAATCGGCGATAATAGTCGGCCAAACCTAGAAAACTACGAATTTCGGTAGGTGTCGTGGGCTGACCCCATTCCTTCACCGCAACAACTTTACTCGGGTCTAACGAAATACACTCAACGGTAATAATGTGTCCCAAAAACTATACTTTCTGTAACCAAAAACCACACTTCTTAAACTTAGCATAAAATTGATGATCCCTCAACGTCTGCAGGACCAACCGTAAATGCTTAGCATGATCGACTTTCGTTTGAGAATACACTAGGATGTCATCAATAAACATGATAACAAACTGGTCCAGGAAGTCCCGAAACACTCTATTCATAAGTTCCATAAACATTGCAGGAGCATTGGTTAGCCCAAAAGTCATAACAAAAAATTCATAGGACCCATATCTAGTCAGGAACGTAGTTTTGGACACATCCTGATCTTGTATTCGCAGCTAGTGATACCCAGTCCTCAAGTCTATTTTAGAGAAGTGCGACGCTCCCCTAAGTTGATCGAATAAATCATCAATCCGAGGTAGTGGGTATTTGTTCCTGATGGTAACTTTATTCAACTCCCTGTAATCTACGCACAACCGTAGAGAACCATCTCTTTTCTTCACAAACAATACAGGAGCTCCCCACGGCGACGTACTACGCCTAATAAACCCCTGTTCTAACAACTTCTGAATCTGATCTCTTAACTCCCTCATCTCAACAAGATCCATACGGTATGAAGCTCTAGCAATCGATCGCGTTCCCGGTGTTAAATCAATCACGAACTCAATCTCCCTACTTGGAGGTAAACCCAGTATTTCCCAAAAAATATCTTTGAAGTCTCTAACAACCGAAATTGAATCTAAGGAAACGACTACATCACGAGAAGTCTCCTCCGGAATACAATAAAAGTAAGTGCTATAACCTCCCTCAGAACGAGGCATATCCACTAAAAACATCGCTTGCCCCGGAATGGCAAAAACTACACTCTTTCCATAACAATTTACTATCACACGATACTTCACTAGCCAATCCATACCCAGGATTACATCATACCTGACCATATCAAGGACGAGCAAATCGGCCTCAAAACACAAATTACCAAGATTTATTTCTACTCATTTACAAACAAAGAAAATAAGCGAACCGTCACCCATAGAAGATTCAACACTAGTGAAAGTACTCTCCGCAGATTTAATTAGCTCCGTCGATTGAGCAAAACTCTAAGAAATAAATGAGTGTGTCGCACTCGTATCAAACAATACATGACCCACATGCCCATGAATTGGAAACGTACCCTCGATAGCTAGCGGCGCTGGCGGGGATAGAGGAAGCATAGCATCCTGTATATGGTAAACACGCCCATACTGTAGCTGTCCCTGTTGTGGAGGGGCGACTGTATTAGGCACAAGTGGCTGTAGTTATGCCTGTTGATGCTGTGGAACTCTAGGAAACTATCCTCCAATCAATTGCGGACACGCCTTCCTATAATGACCCGGCTCCCCACATTGAAAACAACGACCCGCCATATTTTCCTGATTATAAACCCTATTATTCCTGAACTGCCCAAAGCCTTGGCCCGGTTGGCCTTGACCCCCATTATTACCCCAACCAGCCTGTTATTGTTGCTGGGCACCTTGAGCGTGTCTAAAATTACTGCCACCAAAATAAAATCCACTGAAACGCTGTCTTTTGGACAAATTCCCTTGCTGGGTATCCCTCTCCTTTTGCTTACCTCCCGATAATTGGGACAAGGATAGTGCTCCTCATCCTGCACCATTGCCTCCAGGCTTACTTTCTTGCCCCATAACTGAAACTTTCGTATTTCCTTGTACATGCAACCAATGATCTTGATAATGAAGTAACGCGGCATTTATCACATCCCCAAAAGTTTGTAAAGCTGGATTGCCTAGCAAGTGTTGTCGTATCCTCCAATGTAAGCCTCCGATGAACTTTGATATTCTCCTCTCCTCCGGAGTTACCTCATCCGGCACAAAACCATCCAAACAAGTGAATTCTTCCTCATATTCTGCCACCGAACGTTCACCTTGAACTACATCTTGAAGCTTCCTCCTGATCTCCCTTTGGACTGCTGGAGGAAAATACTTTCGGTCAAACAAAACCCAAAATTCAGTAATAGTCATAGTATCTCTTTGCTCGAGAGTGGTCATCGACTCCCACCAATGTAATGATGCTCCAACTAGCTTAAAAGTAGCAAGGATTTTCTTCTGTTCTTCACTACATTATATCAAGCGAAGATGGTGTTGCATATCCTTTTTCCATTGGTTAGCTACTATCACGTCGGAACCACCCTGAAATTCTGGGAGATGACCCTTTAAAAAGGATTCTCTGACTCTTTCCCATGGGGAAGGTCGCGCAGGGACTTGTACATCCTGAGCCCTCAGTTGTTGGGCTTGGGGAAATTATTGAGCCACGACGGTCATCACCGCATTAGCTTTCTGGTCAATAATGTTAGCAACATCAACAGCATTAACAGTTTCTTGTTGTGGCGGTGGAGGTCCTACATCATCCTCTACAACTCTATTTCCTCTTCCAGGGTGACCTCTCTTAGGAGGCATCTAAGACGAAGAGACAACCGAATTAGAATACTATTAAGAACAACTTATTTTGCAAAAAATTATAAATATAGGCAAACAAAAAAGTCCTAACATTGAGGCTCTATATCAAAGAACGCTACGGTAGAACGTGACAAGTACGCATAGATCCTAAAGACTCTAGAACCTGATGCTCTGATACCATCTGTGACACCCCGCTTATTAAAATAATAGGTGGCCATCACGATACTCCAATATTTACATGAATCATAGATGGTCCATTCTTAGCATCACATTAATATAAATAAATATACGAGATACCCATCCATTATTTTAGAAAACAAATTGTCAAAATTTATTTAGTAAGTGAAAGAAAGCATTTAACAGTCCTAATCGAAAAGAAGGTGGATGCAAATAAAGACATATATCTATCAACCATCATATACATCAAAACAACCGAATAAGTTATCGGTTAACAGACATAAACAATTAGGTTACATCGAGTATTAAAGTATAACATTTCATATTATCATACAAGTACAAAGCTTGGGCAACACGCCCGAACCTTTAATCAATCATAACTAGAATACAAAAGATGGAAGCGTCTACATCAAAATATCCCATAACATCCGTAAAGTGTTACAGCTCCAGGACACTGGAATGGAAAAGTCAATACGGGCATCCTTATGATGAAGCACCTGGGAGAACATAAGATTCATGCAAAATAAAGAGATATAAACGGGTCAGGGCCCATTTTGATACGAACACCATGTGAATAAAATGCATGATAGTTATGGACAATCTAATCATCATGAATAAGCTTGTTTCATTCACAATAAGTAATGATAAGGAATCAAATTTCTAAATCTAAAAGCATAACCTAATGCAATACCAATAACAATGATCACAATTCAAATATGCCGGAGAATATTGATAATATACTACTGAAAGAGATTCCATTTTACACAATTTCATTTCATCGTTCCTTTTCTCAATAGGAAACGTATTCAAAGAAATTTATTTCATACAGTACTTTGACATCAATAATATCCCACTTTAATATGAATAGTTATATTTCACAACATATAACGATTCTAAGACCTACCTTACGAGTTTCCCCATTGGACGCGCCCTTAAATAGATATCATCTTCCAGGTCCTATCACCAAGATAACTTGGGCATCCTACATCGCATAACGTCGGGAAGCGGCCATATACCTTCGACAGTGAGTCATAACCACACCCGAAATTACCTCACTTCGAACAATAATCACACGGTATATAATGACCGATCCTATGGACGAGGACTATATTCACCCTGCATTCACTAGCCAGGGAACTTCACCTCATACGCGAAACTTCCCCTATGATAGCATTGAGAGAGGTGTGTATATGCACATTTATCATTCACAAGTTATTTACTTTATCAAGTATACATTACATTTTATCCGGAGCCATAAGCGTTTAATGTCATCACTATAAACCTCAATGTTTAATTATTCCCAATACAAATCTCCATGAATTAACATTCATTCCTCAACCCATAATGTATGATATTACTTTCACCCAATTCTATAAACCCAAATTAAATCACTCTATTTCACTTTAGACCTAGACTAACTCACTTTATAGAAGAATCATTTATCTACGTCTAATTTAATTAACTAATTTAATTCCCCATCTAAGTCCCAACTCTCATTTCTAACTTAGGTTATTAGATACCTTTATACTAGACTCTAATAATCTACTTTTACTTTATTCAAGAAGGTTCCTAAGTCCCTATCATAAACTAAAAAAGCTAGAAGAAACTAAGCGTCTCAAAGTGAAACATAGGGGACTGGTCGACCGGTCATGGGACCGCGATCAATCACGCCTCATGGATTTTTCCTAAAAAGGAAAGTAGTAAGCTAATTTTGGAAGGCCCGATAGACCGGTCCTGGGGCCGCGGTCGACCGCGCTCTGAATTTATACTTATCGAAGAAAGCAGTATGCCTCCCTCTTAAGGCCCGGTCGATCGGTCCTAGAACCGTGGTCGAATGCGCTTATCAGACCTACGATTTTCCCTTCTTCTACAATGGTAAATCCGAAATCTAAACACTTTATTCTTACACTTCCTTCATTTTTCATCAACTAACAACACAACCACAACCTCTCTACACCACAACAAACTCTCATGACTAACTTAAGTCATACAGACAATAAGATCCAAGGGTTAAACATCAATATTCATCAAAACCTACTATTTATTCTAATTCTCCAATTGCACAAC
This sequence comes from Sambucus nigra, assembly GCA_949130495.1. NCBI lineage: Eukaryota > Viridiplantae > Streptophyta > Magnoliopsida > Dipsacales > Adoxaceae > Sambucus > Sambucus nigra. Next base: position 452,682,804 of record OX422211.1, on the reverse strand, counting down.
CATCACAACAAATTATTCACATTAAATCATATACTAGCAAGTAAGAATCTTGCCTTAAGCTGAAAACTCGGATTCCTTTCCGATAAAAGCAAGATCCAACCCTAATTTCTTCTTTTCTTCTTCTTTCTCTTCTTTTCCCCAAATTCTCTTTCTCTCTCTTTCTTTATAGGTTTGGGAACATATAAGAGGAATAAAAGGATTGGAATACTTAAATCATGTCTTTAGAATTAATTACCATCTTTAAATGTTAATGCACCATTAAAATGACTTGTAACTACAAAATTAAGTCATAACCTATTAAAAGCGCCCGAAATCCAAAAATACAATATGACACTTATTTGGACTATCTCGACTATTTTGGGAATAATCGCGCCCTCTAAATTGGCATCTGAAGTAATATGAGTCATTTTAAGTTCCAACTTCATTTAAATCATAAATGTCATTTAAAGCACAACGACACCATGAATCATAACATAATGCTATTTATATTCACATAACAATAAATATGCAAAAATTTAGTAAATGCTATCTTTTAACTCACTCAGATATTATTTACTCCATCCTCAAATATTTTATATAATTACCTCTCGTGGCAAATTAATATAAAATCAATTACTCAGAAGTAAGGGTTATTATAGTACGCCCATAGTCGTTTAGTCTTTCAAAAAAAAAAGATCCATACTATCCTATAGAGGATGTTGAGGAAATAGTGGGTCTTGAAGTACCCTATTTGAGTGCAATTGGTCCATTATTATTCTTGGCACAATTCGCTAGATCGAATATTTCATTCTCAATCAAGCTACTTCTTAGATATAGTTCTGAACCAACAAAAAAGCATTGGATTGGTATCAAGCATATCATAAGATATCTTCGAGGAACCATAGACATATGATTATATTATTATAATCATTCTAATGGTTGTGAGTTAGTGGGTTAGGGAGATTCTAGATACCACTTTGATCTTCAAAAGGGTCGATCCCACACAGATCATGTATTTTTTAATGGTAACACTTATATTTTTTGGCATTCAACTACACAAACTTTAGTAGCTACTTATGTTAATCACCTTAAAATGTTAGCACTTCATGAAGCTAGTCATGAATGTGTATGGTCGAGATCTTTAATTCAACATATTCATAGTTCTTATTAATTGTCTCCCATTACAGATATTCCCAGTATCATATATGAAGACAATGCAGCGTGCATAACTTAATCAAAGGAGACAAAACTAAGAACATTTCATCAAAGTTTTTCTTCACTCACGAGCTTCAAAAGAAAAATTAAATTGAAGTCATGCAAGTGCATACAACTGATAACCTAGCTGGCCTATTTACCAAGTCCGTTTCTAAAGTAGCATTAAAAAAATTATACATGGGATTTGAATGCGCAAACTTCACTAACAGGGGGAGATCTTTTCTACTCAGAGTATATGAAATTATGCTCTTTTGGGAAATATGTGAATTGTACTATTTTTTCTTTAAGTAGTTTTTTCCCAATGGGCTCTTCTAGAAAAGATTTTAATCAGGAAGCATCAAGCATGTCCAACACTAGTTCAATGATAGTGAAAGTTGTACTCTTTTTCCTTCACTTTGATTTTTTCCCACTATGTTTTTTCTTAGTAAGGTTTTAATGAGGAAACAATGATTTAATCATGGATATGATGTATATCCACTGGTTAGTACTAAATCATGTGACTTTTAGCATGGATGTCCACACATATTTCATGTCTATTGGGTTCCATGTATATTATTTTATGAATTTTTATAAATAGGGTGATCCTTATACGAGTTTTTAACAAATTTTAAGAAATATTTATTTTCTCTCTAAATTCTCTGTATGTCCTTTCTTTTATAACATTTCAAATATAATGTGAATGCAATCATAATTTTAAAGTGAGGGACTAATAATCTTTTAAATTAAACATGTCAAATTATATGTATGTTCTTTCTTTTAGATGCATTACACATCTATACGCTCGTGAAATGTTGACCGCATTACACGAGCATTGAACCCGCCTTTTTCCATGCTACCCATATGCATTGAGTTTTTTTTTTAAATAATCATGCATAGAAATGAGTTGCCACCGCCTATGCGCGCCTTTTAGAGCATTGTCCTAAACCCATATGGTAATTTTTCAAATTTGAGCTCCATATTCATTGCCTGTTTTGTTTGGATCATTTCATTTATTTATGTAGATTGATAAGCACCAAAAACGGTACAATTTATACCCCAAATAGATGTATTTTAGTTGCTAATTCTCGGCAATTTGGGTCTTATGCGTTTTATTGTCTATCTTGTAGGTCAAATGCACGTTGCAGTATTCAAATGCGTATTTCAAGGCAATTGTGCCCATTATGGAGCTAATTACCCAATCCCGTAACCCTAGCCTACCCTAACCTATCCTAAACTCTGTCCCGAGCCGTGTGTGTTTGATTTGTTCCCTTTCGTATTTTATATTTTTTTTAGATTTTTAGTTGAGTTGTTTCTATTTTTTGGGTTTATTTTAAATTTATTTAGAATTTTCTAGGCTTCATTTCCTATTTTTATATTTTTATTTTGATTTTTGTTAGTTTTCAGTTTTTATTTTGTTAAGATTAGTTTTTAGGAGTTCATTTTTAGTTTTATTACATATTACTTTTTTTTTAGATCTTTACTTTTTATATTTTTATTAGGTTTTTAGTTTTATTTCTTTTAATTTGGTTTGATTTTATATATTAGAAGTTTTATTCAAATTTTAGTTTTTATAGATTTTATTTTTTTAGGATTTTAGTTATTTTAATTTTAAATTTTTAGGGTCATGAATTAAACACACACAGAACCCCTCACGCTCATCTAACATATACTTCCATACACCTAAACACTCCCTCACCCACACCCTAACTCCATACACCCTCACACACACAACAACACCCACATCATCTTCCCCACTTAACCTTCCACCCACTTTCTCTCACCTCCTACCATTAACAAAATCCAAACACCAAAGTTGAACCATTAAACCCACCACTAACTCCTATCATCATCTCACCACCATCACCCACCTCAAAATTAACACAATCAACACAACCCCCCCCCCCCCCCCCCCCCAACCATATCCCCTGGCAGAACCATAGCCGAAACCATCCAAACCGCCGCCCGAAACCCGTCTCTCGGACCCGCATCCCCTGCCGGGCAACCCGTGTTCAAACCCGGCGTCGCCTCAACCCCACGGATCGCCATAACCAGCTGCCGATTCACCCCAACAACCCGGCGAACTCAGCCCTCTCGCCCACCTCCGATCAGAAAACCCGACGACCCGAGATCCCATCTCCCTTTTACCCAATCGCGACCTGTCAACCCGGTTCCACCAAAGCCTAACCCGGAACTATATACCCTTATCCATTACTGCACAAACCCATACCTCACCTCATGCTCTAACCCGGAACCAAAACGGAAGAACCCATCTTCCATAATCAAGACCCATTTCCCATTCTCAAAGTCAAAATTGCACCTGTTAGTCAAGACCACAAGCCTAAACCAAATACCCACATGTTTTTATCCCCCTCTAACCCCATTTTCCCAAACTACCCCCAACTAATTCATTTAACCCCCAATTCCATAAATGCCTCCAAACCTCTCATCCAAAAATCAGATTTTATTCCCTCGCCTCAGTACCCACATTACCTCACACCTTTCCCATGCACATGTCGGCATAATTTCCTAAACACCCACATCTCAACACCTTACACACCTCTTACACCTTAATTCTTCCAACTATACCCTCATGCTCCATTTGCCTACTATATAAGATGGAAGACCCCATTTAAAAAATGAGAGCTTTAGAATATCAATTTTAGAGAGAACTCTAGAGAGAGATAGGTTAGATTAGAAAATAAGTTCGGAAATTATTTTTGTAAATAGTTTTTATTTTTCTTTTTAGAGATCATTGAGTGATAAATTGTGAGTAATTCAATTGAGTATTATATTGGGTTGATTATTGTTGGATGCTCATATTGGATGGATTGTGCTTGATTTCAAGGAAATAAGAGTTCAATTTCACTTCACGAGATTGGGTTTGATTATTCTCTTCTCTTCTCATTTATTTTATGCCTTTGATTATTAATTTGTCAAATTTCATACCATGTTAGGCTAAATCCCCTTTCAAGGGATGGGGTGAACCCTTATTTGATGTTATTTTAGTTTAGTTAGTTTGATTACTTGAAAATTCCCTTTGAATGTTAATTTTGATCCCTCACCCTTAAATTTACGCCTCGAGAGAGGGTAAATGATTTTCAAGAGAAAATCAAAATTCCAAGTTATAATAACCATTTTAGATTCTAACTAGAGATATGGGTTTCTTAAGTGGGGTATTATTACTTGAATTTCAACTTTATTTTTATTTTCTATGATTTGTACAAATTTTAATCGCTCGATCTTAGCAGGAGATTTATTAAAAGGAGTGTAGATCTATTTTCTAGAGATTCAGGGGGTTAAACTTAATTTTCTAAAAGGGTACTATTAAAATTACATTTGCAATGAGAGTTGATTTGTAATTTTGATATTAATTTGGGAGAATTCAATTAATTAAATTAATTAGTTGGAATAGCTAAAATTTGTGGTGTAATCCCGCTCCTTAATTGTTCTCACATTTATTTACCTCATTTATCTCATATTTTAGTGTTAGACTTTATTTTCCATTTTAGTCACTTTTTAATTTGTAATTTGATCTTTCATTTTAGTTTAGTGTTATTTCACTTCTTGTCACCAAAAATTGTTTTAATAATTGAAAAAGCTAAAAAAATAGAAAAAGCAAAAGCCCAAAAAGAAAAGAAAATTGAATTACAATTGAGTTTGTCTCTATCTTACCCCCTTGACGTGGATTGATACCCTTACTTACTGCTACACTTGAGTTTATTATATTTTGTAGGTAATTGAGGTTTTGATTGACTTGGCTTTCAACAACGACGACACACAAAAAGTAAAGTTATAATAGATTCTCTTATTTATTTCAATTGTAAGTCTCATGCATATAATGACTACCAAACCCATACCATATTCACTTTACAATAGTACGTTGTTACCTTGGTATTGGGCCTCTATTGCCTTCTTATTTTGATAATTTTTTATGTTAATTTTATTAATATTTTTCAATTATTAGGAAAATAGCAGAATTTCCCACAAGTGTAAACCAAACAAAAATAGTTCATTAAAAATATAGTAGACACAAATTTACGTGTTTCTTTTACAAGGTATAGGTTATGTCCACGGGACCCTAAAGTCAGTTCCTTCACTATCATAAAATTCGAATTACAAATGGATTACAAGATACTCAAAAGTCTCCCTAACAAACTAAATACAAACACCCTTAGGTGTATAAAAATATTCAAAGAGGAAAGATCTCATCAAATAAGTATTCAAAGAACAGTAAGACAAGATGACAGAAAATGGCACAAAGTCATTACTCACAAAACTATAATAATAATAATAATAATAATAATAAGATGTTGCTTAAATGAGCAATTTTCAAAAGGAGAACACTCCTTATATAGGTGACAAACACTATATCAAAAGGTTTAACGAATTTAATGTAGAAGCTTTCCAGAGTAGGCTTTCTAGTTACCAATTTGACCATTCCAACTACTAAAGGTAATTATATTGATTTCCAAGACTTTGATCGAGAGTTCCAATATGAGGTTTCCCAAAATGCATGTGCTGATTCGGAGTGTGTGAATACATCGACACGGATAGTTTAATAATTCTTAGAATATGGAGGGACACCAATACTTCTTTCCCTCATTACTTATGATGAGAACTCAATCATACTTGAAAGAATATTACACTTGTCATAATTGGATTTTGGTAATTCTTTAGTCATCGTATCTTAAGAATCATCATCGACATGAACTTTCGTAAATTGCAACAATTTCAAATCCAACACGCCACGAATCTAGTCATACCTCACATTAATGTATTTAGACCTGAATTTTTACTTAAATTAATTGCACTTTGATTGTCGTAATAAAGAGCATACTTTTATTGCTTCAAACCCAATTCTTGTAGGAATTTCTTCAACCAAATTTTTTTTTTGCACCCTTCAGTGCAACAATAGATTCAACCTTTGTAGTAGAAGGAGAAACAAATTTTTGCAATGTAGAGTGGCAAGAAATATCTCCCCTATAAAGGTCATTAAGTACCCTGAATTAGATTTTCTAGAATCAACATCACCAGCCATGTCTTTGTTTGTAAATACTTTAAGCACATGTTTACCATTTAAAAACACAAGCACATCTTCGAAGTACCTTTGAGATACCTAGTATTCATTCTACATTTGCCCAATGTTCTGTGCTTGGATTTGAGAGAAATCAGCTGAAAAAACCTACGAGATGAGAAATTTCTCGCCTTGTACGGACCATGGCATACATTAATGAACCAACAACTAAAGAATAAGGAATTTTGTGCATCTCTTCCTTCTCTTTCTAGCTTGTAGGACACTGGCCTTTACTGACCTTGAAGTGGATTTCAAGTGGAAAACTCCTAGGCTTTGCATTTTTTATATTCGATCCTTCAATAACTTTTTAAAGTAATTTTCTTGATAGAGCAAATTTGTCCTTACTTTTGATCATAAAAAAATTTCATCCCTAAAAATTTGCTTCGCGGGTCCTCAGTATTTCATGGAAAAAGACGTGATCAATTCCAATTTCAACAAAAGGATTTTGACCAATAATTAACATATCATTAACATAAAGTAATATGATAATAAAGTTCCCATCAATAAACTCCTTCACAAAAACACAATTGTCTGAAGTAGTACAATAATACCCATTTTAAGTTATAAAAGAGTCAAACTTTTTATACCATTGACTCGGTGCTGGCTTCAAGCCATACAAGATTTTCTTCAATTTACAAACAAGATTTTGTTTTGCTTTATATTAGAAACCTTCAGGCTATTCCATGTAGATTTCTACTTCAATATCTTTATGGAGAAATGCAGTTTTGACATCGATTTGTTCAACCTCTAAGTTCATGCTTGCATCCATGCAAGCACAACATGAATGGAGGACATTTTCACAACTCGTGAAAAACTCTCATCAAAATCAAGACCTTTTTTCTTTCCAAATCCTTTCACAACAACTGGTGCCTTGTACCTAGGTTGTGAGTTTTCCTCACCATTCTTTAATTGATAAACCCATTTGTTTTTCAGCAGCTTCCTATTATTAGATAACTTCACCAATTCAAAGTTGTGATATTCATGTAACGACTTCATTTCTTCTTGCATTGCCTTCATCCATTCTTATTTGTTTGCATGTTTCATGTCTCATTGGTAAGTTTCTGTATCCCCTGGATTAGATAACAAAACAAACTCATTAGTAGAATATTTTATAGAAGGTTGTCTTACTCTCGAATACCTTCTCAACTCGGGGTGTGGTGGTTTCTCTTGTGGTTGTTTTTCCCACTGATTTTATTCTTTGACATGAAAATGAGGATCTTCATCATTATTAGGAAACTCATTTCGTAATATACTATCTAAGTGTCTGCTCCTTAGGTGAAGAGATAGTATCGATATCAATAAGATCGCCACCATTAGTGGAATTTAGAGAACTGTGAGACTTGAGTTGATAAACTCTTTCAAAATCTATACCTACTTGGTCTTCAAGAAACTTAACACCTATTATTCTTAGAAATTTTGTATCTACTGGGTAACACAATATGTAGCCAAACTCTTCATGTACATAGCCAAGAAATATACATTGTTGTGATTTATCATCATGTCTGGACCTCTCATCTTTTGAAATGTGAACAAATTCACTTCAACTAAAAACTTTTAAATGATCATAAGAGGGTTCTTTACCTATCCAAACTTTCTATGGCACAAAACCTTAGAGATGTGCTAAAGGAAAAAATTAATTAAGTCCACTATTATTCGCATATATTATCCCCAAAAGGATCTTAGCAATTTGGCATGTGAAAGAATACATTTGATTCTTTTAGCAAGGGTGTGATTAATTCTGTTGGAAACTCCATTTTATTGAGGGGTATTCTTAACGATCCTTTCATGAAAAATACATAAATGTTGCAATACTTATTAAAGGGCCCAATGTACTCAACTCCATTATCAGAGCGAACACATTTCAACTTTCTCCCCATTTCTCTTTGAACTTTGGCCAGAAAGTGCGTGAACACATCTAGCACTGTATCTTTAGTTTTCAAAGGGTAAGTCCATAATTTTATGGAGTGATTATCATTAAAGGTTATAAAATAGATAGAACCACCAAGCGTCCTAACTTTCATAAGGACACACACATCAGAATGTACCAAATCCAAAACATTAGATTTTCTTTATGCAATATTTTTATGGAAAGAAACTCTATTTTGTTACCTGACTAAATAATGAACACAAGTCTTAAGTGAGTACCTTTCATTTCTGTTAAAAGCTCTTTTTTTGAAAAAAAAATCACCCCTATTCATTCATGTGTCCGAGCCTTTTCTCTCTTTCTCTCTAGCCTTTACTAGGGTTTGATGACGGCGCAACCTTCCACCTCCACGCTGGAGGTGGATAAGATTCCTCCAAACCCTCCCTTTACTCAACCACCAATCCAAAACGTCCCTTTCAACAAATCTTCTACTGAGGTGGTTGGTAAAGTTTCCCATGCAAACCCTACGTTGCATGAGATTACCTGTTTCAAAAGTGAACCTGCACTCTTCTTGGATAACTCTTATCTTGAGAAGGTTTCTGAACCTTTTAAACATTCTCTCGTGGGTAAATTTACTCATGGTAGACCTTCTATTGAAGATATAAGGAAAATGTTTACATCAATGGGACTCAAAGCTACTTTCAACATTGGTTCGATAGATAAAAAACATGTACTGATTAGACTTTTCCATGAAGAGGATTTTTATAGAATTTGGCTTCGATCTACTTGGTATCTTAACAGATTTCCAATGAGGGTTTTTAAATGTACTAACGAATTTCATCCAGATGCTGAATCTTCCATTGCTCCTATTTGGGTCAGTCTCCTATTGCTTCCTATTCATTTGTACAATAAAGAGAGTTTGTTCTCTATATGTTCAGCAGTTGGTCAACCATTAAAAATGGATTCGATAAATTCATCTTTGGGTAGACCTAGTTTGGCTCGAGTTTTCATTGAAGTGGATTTAAAGAAACCTCTTCCTAATAGGATCTGGATTGCTAATAAGGATACCGAAAAAGGGCTTTGGCAATACTTTGAATTTGAGGAGATCCCTAAATATTGTGGTAAGTGTGAAAGAAGAGGTCATGAAGAAAGCGAATGTCTAGTCAAAGATGAAGGTTACCAGAAGGTGAAGCGTAGCAATGTCATCAATACTGATCAAAAGAGGGAGACAAATATGAAAGAAGAAACAAAGGAATGGGTCTTAAAAAAATTCCAAAAGGAGGTTTGCACAACAGAATTCTAGACAACCTACTGAGAAAAATAATGTAGTGATGTTGAATGAAGATGAGACGAAGAAGTTGAAAAACCATCCTTTAATCGAAGAGAAGAAGTAAGCCGAGATCACAAGATTTTTCAAGACTCAAGAGTTAACAAGTGACCAAGAAGTGCCAGAGTTAGAGTCTCCCTTAATTCAATTACAAGATATTGAGGACTCTCATATTGATGAAGCTAATCAAGAAGAAGGAGAGGTAACCCCAATCATTAATAAAGTTATTCAATGCTCGGATACAGCAGTTAGAAGTGAAGGTACCTCAGATATATTTAAAAATAGTGTAGATGGAAGAATTGAGGGTAATAGAGAGAGATTAAATCAGCTGAATAAAGCTGATTATCCTATCTTCAAAGGGGGGACCCTAAAGTTCAAAAAGATTCTCAAGAAGCCATTTCATTCAAATAATATTCCAAATACTAGACAATTGAGGTCTGGTAAAAAAATCCTCTTTCTCAAAAATCCCAATGATTAGTTCCATTATTTAGAATATTAGAGGAATTTCGAAGAAAGGAACAGTTAGAAGGTTGAAAATATTGGTCAGAATTCACCATTTGTCCTTTTGGTAATTCTAGAACCAAAATAAGAGGTGGTTAAATTAGATTCATTTAGAATAAAGTTGGGATTTGGCTTGGCTTTTTCTAACTGTAATAGCAAAATTTGGTGTTTTTATCATGAAGGGATTCGGTGTAACTTTATTTCTTCAATGGATCAGTGTTTGAACTTAGCTTTCAAAGTGGATTATAAATGCTTTCTATCAACTTTTGTGTATGCAAAAAACACTAAAGTTGAGAGAAGAGATCTGTGGCATTTTTTGTCAGAAGCAAGGACTGACGAGCCATGGTTGGTATCTATTTGGGTTGTCCTCTTTTTGCAGGTAGAAAGAAAAATATATATTTTGAGCACCTGATTCTAAAGGTTAGAGGTCTGCTTGGCAGTTGGAAGTCCAGATCGTTATCTATGGGGGGGGGAAGCTAATCTTAATCAAACATGTCTTAAGTTCCATTCCTACTCATACAATTGTAGCGATGTCTCCAACAAATTGTATTTTGAAAAAACTTGAAAACCTCTTTGCTAGATTCTTTTGGGTCTCCAAAGATGAAGTCAAAAAATATCATTGGTGCAAGTGGGACAAGATAACAAAACCTATTCAAGAGGGAGGATTGGGAATTCGAAAGATGGAAGACATTATTAAGGCTTTGGCAATTAAACAATGGTGGAAACTCAGAAGTGTAAATTCTTTATGGTCTTCTTCCATCAAAGTTAGGTATTGCAAGCACATTCATCCCATTGAATCCAAGAGCAGAGACAAATCCAAAGCATGGGGAAGAATGTGTCAAGTCAGAATTGAAGCAGAGGAAAAAATTAGCTAGAGGTTAGGTGAAGGCTTGTTAGACGTTTTCAAATATAAATGGATGGATATAGGTCCTATTGGTGACTTGATTTACTCAAACTAATCAGGTATGGTTAAAGATTATTGAAATCCCGATGGAAGCTGGGACACTGTTAAATTGTAGCAAACTATCCCTGATTATAGATTGCTGAAAGTACTTAATTCTGAGAGATGGTAAAACAAGAAAGATGAGATAGTTTGGATAGCTTCCACTTCAGGTGAGTTTTCTTTCAAATCTGCTTGGGAGATTAGTAGATCTATCAAAACTAATTGTAGGACTACAAAGTTCTTATGGGATGGTAGAATTCCTTCTAAAATTTCCATTTTCAATTGGAAACTTCTAAGAGGATTAATTCCTACAGATGATAGATTAAAGAAAATCGGATTCCTTATCCCATCAAAATGTCTATACTGCAAGGTAAGTACTGAAGAAAATTTAGAACATCTGTTCTCTTCTGGGGATATAGCTAATAAGGTTTGGGATCACTTTAGTTAGTTATTTGGGGTACTTTCAAATGTTGGGTCTATCAGACAAAGAATGATCTCCTGGTGGTTTGCTCCTACAAAGGTTTCACACATAATTTTCAAAATCATTCCTAACTTCATTTACTGGAAAATTTGGTTAAGTAGGAATAAAGCTAAATTTGAAAACATAAAAATGTCCCATCAGAGCATTATCAAACAAATTCACTCTAATTTTAATTTAGCTTTCAGTCGTGCTTTAACTAAAAGGTCTAAGCCTATGCTAGTTCAGTGGATGCTTCCTCCTAAAGGTTATTTGAAACTCAATACTGATGGCAGCTCTTTATGTAATCCAGGTTCAAGTGGTGGTGGTGGAATTCTCAGAAATGATAAAGGGCAGCTGATTTGGTACTTTCATGCTCATTTTGGATAAATGCAAAGCTTAGAAGCAGAAGCTAGGGCTCTATTATCTGGAGTTACACATTTGCAAGATTTTAGAGGGTATAAAGTGATTGTGGAGTCAGACTCAAAGGTTATCATTGAAGTTCTCAATAACAAATACAAGTGCCCTTGGAGAATCAAATGGATAATTAATCAAATTTTATCAATATCCTCTTTCCTTAATTGCTCTTTTTGTCATGTTCTAAGGGATTATAACAAGGCTAAAGATTATCTGTCAAAGATAGGGAGTGGTCAAAATATTTCTTTCTTCTCTCATCGGTTAGAAGATCTCCCTAAGGAGTTTAATTCTATCCTCAAGATGGATAGATTATTTATTCCTTCATTCATTTTCAATTAAGCATTGGATTGTAATGGCCCTAAGATAAATAGCCTTATTTATTTCCCATTTAATGGTTGTAAGTTCTAAAGATTTCTAGTTGTATATAAATAAATATTTATTTAAAAAAAACAAAAAAAAAGTAAGATAATTATCTTCAAATGCATTCAAAACTCTCTTGCTGAATTTTGCTTGCATTGCATAAAGAGTGAAACTGTTGTTCCCTTTATCCACTACTAAAAATCCCTTGGATAATTTTCATCTTCTATCACCAAATTAATTATTGAAGCTTTCATTATAAAGCTTACTGATGGATATCATATTATGACTAATATTCGGTACATTCCTCACATCCTTAAGCAACAACCTATAACCAATATTAGTTTCCAAATAAATATCTCCCATACTATTGCTTTTTTACAAACCATCATTTTCCATACGACCACACCCAAAATCACCTTGAGTATAGAAAGTGAAGAAATCGGCTCGTGAAGAGACACGAAATGAATCACCAAAGTCAATCACCCAATTGGTTTCTTAACTTATCATATTAACACAAGCATTGTCACAACCAATCATAAGCTCACAGTTTGAAGACACTGCAGCTGTATTTTAACGATTATTCTCATCACCTTTGTCTTTACCTTTTTCTTTAAACTTGAGTTTTTTGCATTCCTTCTTCATTTGTCCATTCTTGTGGTAATAATTACACTAAATATCCTTGACTATCACGGCTTTTATCACGATTGTTACCGCTTTTGCTAAGGTGGTGAGATGATCTACTTCTTCCTCTCCATTGGTTTTCAGTGACAACAGCCTCAGACTGAGAAGATCCATTGGATTATCTCGGAGTTTTTTCATTTAGAAAATTGCTAGTTACTTTACCCATGGATACAACTCCATCAGGTAATGAATTACTAAATTTTACTACCAAGGTTTCCCATCTTTCTGACAAAGAAGTAAGGAGCATTAAGGTCTGCGGTTGATCATCAAAAATAATTTTCATTGAGGAAATCTAGTTAGTAATATGTAATACCCCGTAATATTATGAATTTTAAATTGAGAATAATTAAAAGTTAATGGGCTAAATTATTGTGGATTAATGGGAATTAATTAATTAATTAATTAATTAATTGGGATTAATCCAGAATGAATATTATTGTTGATAAGAGTAATATATTATTGAATATTACTTAGTGATATATAAGTAATATATGAATATGATGATTATGAATATTGTCGTGAGATACAATTACGACAATTATAAAACTTAAGTCGGGACGCGCTTATGAACCGTGTTGGGACTAAAATTGGGTAATAAAATATAAATTAATTAAATATCATTTGGATGATCATTTCGAGTGTGCCGTTGAGTCTGGAAGGATCGAAAAAGGAAGAAAAGTATAATCGGGTGTTTGATTTGGGTCTCGGATCAATTGGAAGATGAAAGGACATTCGAAAGGAGCATTTTTATCATTTGGCTTGGGAAATGAATAATATCCACGTTTTTTTTCTATTTTAGCTAGCCTTGGAGACTTGTTATATAAGTGGGTTTACACTCTACGTAACGTTCACTTCATCTATTTTCATTTGTAAGTTCTTTGAGATAAAGTGAAGAGATTTTTATGGAAAAGAAAAGTCACCTTATGGAGATGAAGGGTTTCCTTGAAGAAGAAGAGTCATATTGGGCAATCAAAGGGGACAACCCCCACAAACCACCATCTCTACACCTTGAACCATCCCCAAAAAAAAAAGGAGGTTCTAACATTATCTTCTCCAAAGGTTCAGACCAACACTAAGAGGCAAGTGATTCTTGCTCTATTTCAGGGTTTATAATATCCATATTAGAATAGGATTTTCTTTGGGATTATGAACTTATGAATTTGGGATTAAAATGGTTGATAAATCTTGTTTAATGGATATGAAAATTAATGTAGTTGATTATTCACATGTAGAGGATATGAACATGATGAACTTGTTAGGACGAACATGTTGAAAAAAATATCTTTATGGAGAAAATGGATAATGATGATAGGTATTGCATGTAGATGAATCCTACTCATGATTGAATATGAAATTTGATGATTTCGAGAAGAAATAATAATTCTAAATTCGGAGTTTTTAAGGTGTATAAAAATGGAGAATTTAGATAAATGAAATTTTCAGGGTAAATTAGGTTTGATCTTAATTCTCATATAAACTTGGTGATTTAGATGTTTTTCCTTGTATTATATTTACCCATAATCATGTATAAATGATGTTGAGATATTTGGGATTCGTTAGAATATATTTCATGTGAGTTTGGGTGAAACAAAAAGGATAAAACGCATGAAAAATAGTTTTAAAAAAAAAAGACGGACATTATCTGATGATTTTAGGACTGTTTTAAAAGGAAATTGGCAGTGTGCTAGTTAGTTTTTGTATAAAATCACGTTCTGCACAACTTTATAGTTTTTAGTTTTTTCAAAATCAGAGCAGAAAAACCTCAAATTGTAATTTTATATTTCTGGACAGAATGTACCTTTATCGGGAAAAAAAATGGAAAATGGTAATTTGGCCATAGTGAGATTTTATTAATTTTGGTACATTAACAAGGAGTGAGGGACTTGGGATATTGTTGGAAAATTATTTGGATTTGAGGATTAAATTTTGTGAGAGATATCTACATAATTATATTAAGATTTAGAGGAGAATAATCGTTATATCAAGTACGGGTAATATTTATGATATATTTACGCGTACTTGGGTCGGATGAATTATTATGTGAGTGATAACTACATAATAAAATATACGATGATAATCGTGATTAACAAGTACGGGTGGTATTCGAGAAATACGAAGGTTACTTGGGATATGATGAATTCCTAAGATGATACAGGTCGTGTGAGTACCTAATAGTAAATAGGTAGATGATAATGCCTATTTGATTGACTGATGATTA
Source organism: Sambucus nigra (assembly GCA_949130495.1). Classification (NCBI taxonomy): domain Eukaryota; kingdom Viridiplantae; phylum Streptophyta; class Magnoliopsida; order Dipsacales; family Adoxaceae; genus Sambucus; species Sambucus nigra. Next base: position 452,667,789 of record OX422211.1, on the reverse strand, counting down.
TGTGTATGACATACCTAGCTTAGTTGCTATCGGGGGAGGTCCGCACGTGAGGGAAGTCACATCCTAATGAGACTATATGGGGGGGGGGTTTGACTTGTCGCTCGAGAACATAGGATTTAAGTCGATTACCATTAGTCAGAACAATGGTATAGAACGGTCATTTGGGTGCGTAGGTATGTGAGTAGCCCAAAGGCTTAAGACTATGTTCGCCTCCATTATTTGTGATTTAATATTTGTGGTTCGAGGGATCTTTACCAAACCTATAGTCCCCTATACAGTGAGGAGATGTATTGGGACATGATAACAGAGTAATGCAGTACTGCAGCTGTGTCTCAGGGTGCAGTATTGTGTATATATATATATATATATATATATATATAATAAAGTGAATGTATATATTTACATATGATGATATCTACTGTGTGACTAAAGTGGAATTGAAAGATAATGATATCTGGAATTAATTAAGTATGAGAACGCGTGATTGAATTAAATTAATAAGGAACTTATCCATGTTGAATCTAAATGGATACATATGATATTATTACATGTATTGCAAGAGTAATACATGGGAACGAAGTGGGATATGGTTAGTGGATACATTGGGATGAACTAGTTAGCATGAGACTGTAACTAGTATGGTTTAGAGGTACGATAGGCGTGTACTCTAAATGAGAGGTGAGAATTTTAAGAGAGAGTCCGATAAGATAATATGTATATAGTAGCTTCTGAATCTAGCATTTATTCACTTGTTGTTTTTAAAACTATTTTCACTTCGGGCTCTGACCCGTTTAGTTGCACATTATCCTCTCTTTCTTCTATCCTCTCTCTCTCTCTATCTATATATATATATATATATATATATATCAGGTGTCTAGCCATAGGGATGCCAGCCATTGAGGATTGGGTCTATTGACGATGCTATGGACGCTATGGAGTTGTGGGCCTTGCTTAGACGCTTTCATATTCTTGATTCATGCTCTTTAGTAGTTGATCTTTCATTTAGGGCATGTCGCCCAAGAGGATTCTAGTTATTTCCTTTCTATCTGAGTCGGATTATATTCTTATATCAGTTTGGTACATTTGGTATTGTTGGGATTATTGTATTAAGATATTTTACTGGAAAGTTTATTCCAGTTGCTTTTAAATTCCACTGTGATGTCTATTTAGTTATTATTAGTTGTGCGAATGGTTTGTATTAAGTGTTTTATGTTATCAAAATGGAACTTTTATGAAATTAGATTTGAAAAGTTTCAACAACCTGCTTACTTGGATATTAGGTGATTAAATATTAAGAAAAAAATGTTTTTCGACAATGATGCTAATAAGGAACCAACTAAAGACTATGTTTTAATTGGGTATAGGACTGATCACCCGGTATTTAATAAAGCGGGTTATTACAAGTGGTATCAGATCATCAGGTTCTATTGTCTTTTAGGATCTGAACGGTTTATTATGCTTTCTGCTTAGCGTCCTTTGATGTACCGCCCTATCATTAAGATTGTTACAGTCTTATTTACGCATATATGTTCTTCAACTATTCTGTGATATTGAATACTTATGGTATATTCTCTCTAGTCTAAAATGCCTCCTCGACGTGCACCTCAACTCGCCCCAGTTCAGGGTACCATAAATGCTGTCGAGGTTGCTGCCATTGTTGCTCAGGCAGTCAACACAGCTTTGGCCATTGTACGGTAGGCACCATATGTGCCACCAGTACCAAGGCAAGTGTTTACTACTTCTTGGGAATGTGTTAGGGATGCCTTCCAAAAGGCGCATCCACTAGAGTTTCAGGGGGTTCTAATGTTGTTGTTGCTAGCCAATGGAAGAAAGATATTCAGAGGCACTTGAGGACGTTCGAATGCACGGAGGTTTAATAATAGATAATGGATACATTTAAGCTAGTAGGCACAACTTTAAAGTGGTGGGAGGCTATTACCAATGCTAAGGAGAGAGACACGATGACTATCTAAGACTTCTGGGTGCGGTTTGACCGCAAGTACTTTCCCTTCTCCATTCGAACTGAGATAAGGAAGAAACTAATTGACTTAACCTAGGAAAGGAGGACAGTGGAATATTATGAGTAGAAGTTTACTAGGCTGAATAATTTGGTGCCAGGAGAGGTACTTACTGAAGAACAGAGAATTCATATGTTCATTGATGGCGTGAAGTTGAAGATTCGCCGGCACATATTAGGAAATCTTTCACTATATACTTATGCAGATGTTCTAAATGCTACGATGCTTCACTACCAGGATAACCGACTACATGATAAGGGTGGTAAGTGGGGTTTTGAGTCTGGCCAACAGGGCAAGACTTGTGGAGTCAGGTCAGAGTCAACAGCGTTAGGGTGAGGAGGGTTCCCAGCCCCGGGACTATATAAAGCGATTACGATCAGAAGGATTTTGATTTGGGCATGGAGGTAATAGACAGGGGCAGTAAGGCCAAAGGAGAGGTGGTAACGGCTAGTAGAGTCGTGGTCAGCAGGGACAAAATGGGGGAAAGTTTACTGGAAAATGTTTTATATGTGGCAAGACTGTCCATAAATGACATGATTGTCCCGATAAGGGCAAATTACCTTAGCAGCAGGGTGTTCAGAGTCTAGTTCTTCCACCAGCCGCTCTCTTAGCACCAACTCAAGTGCCAGCATTACCTGCCATTCTAGTAGCTCCAGCACAGCAGGGTAATTATGGGCATGTATACAACGTCCATTAGGCAGTGGTTCAGCAGCCACCGCCCACGATTGAGGGTATATTTTTTATCTATGAGGCTATGGGGCGCATTCTGTTTGACACGAGGGCCTCACATTCATTTTTAGTCACTATATTTGCACGTGATGCAGGGTTATTGGATATAACGGATAGCACTGTTACATATGTAGACTCGTTGTTGGGTAGTGGCACACCTATATTCTTTATATGTCGTAGAGTGAGTATAGAGATTGGGAGTCTGATTTCACCGGCTGATTTACTTGTTCTAGACATGTCCGAGTATGATGTGATCATCGACATGGATTGGCTTGTTGCATATAGGGTCATGATTGATTGTTATAGCCGGCTTATTGTTTTTGCTATCCCAGGACATGAGATTTTCCTAGTGGTGATGCCTCGTTCTGCACATTTATACTATATAGAGGAGGAGACCTCTATGAGAGTTGTGTTATCCTTTAATTTTATACCGGTAGTTTGTGAGTTTGTGGATGTATTCTAGTAGATACCGGGGTTGCCTCCCAACTGGGAGATTAAGTTTGTGATAGATTTAGCGATGGGCACTCGGCCTATTACTCGTGCACCGTACCGTATGGCTCCAGCAGAGATGAGGGAGCTGAGGGATCAGATAGAGCAATTATTAGGTAAGGGGTTTATCCGCGGGATTACATCACCTTGGTGAGCCCCTGTGCTATTAGTAAAGAAGCGAGATGGTTCTTTATGGCTGTGCGTGGATTATCGAGAGGTTAATAAAGTCACGATATGGAATAACTATCCGTTGCCTAGAATCGATGACTTGTTTGATCAGCTGAGAGGAGCAGCCTACTTCTCAAAGATAGACTTGAGATATGGGTATCATCAGCTACATATCAGGGAGCATAATGTTTCTAAGACTATTTTTTTTACCAGATATGGATCGTATGAGTTTTGAGTTATGCCTTTTGGGCTAACTAATGTGCCGACGGTATTTATGGACTTAATGAATAGGGTATTCAGAGAGTTATTGGATCAGTTTATCATTGTATTTATAGATGACATTCAGGTTTATTCTTGGACTGAGGAGGAGCATGTCGAGCATTTACGACGGGTCCTACAGACACTACGTGAGCATCAGCTGTTTGCGAAATATGATAAGTGTGGATTTTGACTTCGTAAATCTCAGTTTCTGGGGCATATTGTTTCTGACATGGGGATATATGGATCCTAGCAAGGTATCAGCGGTGAGGGAGTGGGGACCGCCCACGAGACCGCCAGAGGTGCGAAGTTTCTTGGGATTAGCTGGGTATTATCGACGTTTTATTCAGGGTTTCTCAAAGATAGAGGGTTCGTTGACTAATCTAACTGGTAAAGGCATACCATTTACATGGGATGATGGGTGTCAGTTGGCATTCGATGAGCTGAAAGATAAGTTGACTTCAGCACCAGTACTAGCACTGGCCATTCTAGGAGTGGAGTACTTAGTTTATACTAACGCATCAATACAGGGTTTTGGTGGAGTATTACAGCAGGAAGAGAAGGCGCTTATGCCTCTAGAAAGCTTAAGCGTCATGAGAAGAATTACCCCACTCACGACTTGGAACTAGCAGCAGTTGCATTCGCTCTTCGAATATGGAGACATTATTTATTAGGGGAGAAATTTCACTTGCTCACGAATCATAAGTCACTGCAGTATTTGTTCACTCAGTGGGAGTTGAACATGCGTCACTGCAGGTGGCTTAAGTTCATGAAGAATTATCAGTTTGAGATACATTATCACCCAGGGAATGCTAACGTGCAGATAAATGATGAGGATGAGATTGAAGATGAAGATAAACATTCACATCAAACATATAAGAGACAAAGATTTTTAAAGTGGTTCGGCTATGAATAAAGCCTACGTCCACTGTTATTTTATTCCCACGGGTTTACAATAGCACAATGTGGTGTAGAGAGAAAAAGGTGTGGATCTTGTGTATGGTGTCTCTCATCCTTGTCGGATCTCTCCCTTTTGGCTCAGGGAATACATGTATTTATAGTGATGGGAGATAAAGAGATTCACTGTATGTAGACATTTATACATTATGTCTACATTCAACGAATCTAATTGTTGAATTGCTTGGTATGCTATGTGTTGTCATCTACAGTATAAATGTACATTAATGCTCATTAAATGCATAGTCATCTTCATTAATGCACATTAAATGCATAGTTATCCCTTGATCTTCCTGGTTGGTATGCCGACCAACACTCCTCGGTGCCGACCAACTCTCCTCGGATGCCGACCAACTCTCCTCGGGTGCCGAATAATACTCCTCGGGTGCCGACCAACTCTCCTCGGATGCCGACTAACACTCCTCAGGTGCCGACCAACTCTCCTCAGATGCCGACCAACTCTCCTCGGGTGTCGAATATTGCCACGTAGGATGACACGTGTCCTTTTCTGATTGGTCCTCGTAGATGGAGAATTTTTGCGTTAACAGAAGCCCCCAATGCTCCATACTTGATGGTTTACTTGAAAGGATGGAGTATTTATTCTGCAGTGTTGCTCGGTGCTCGTGAAATTCTTGATCTACTTTCTTGATTTGTTCAACATAAAGTGCATTATCTCCTGGACGACATATGATGCAGGCTGATCGATGGTTGCTAATCTTTCTTTTGAGGAACTTCATATGCTATGTATCACCCCTGGGAATTTGGATGCAGCCATGCCATAGTATGCAGCTTGTAGCTTGTCATAATCTTCAAGTATGTTGATCGGTTTGCTAACCGACCAATTGCCTCCTGTGCCGAGCAACTAAATTCTAACTTTACGTGCTTGATTTTTCTGATTTATGATCCTCTAAATACTTTGTCGAGTAATATACTAGCTTTTGAACCCAACTCTTTAATCTGATTAGTACCAAGCTAGTGGTGGACTTCGAAACATTTTCATACAACTTTTTCTTCAATATTGGTCGGGATAGTAGTAGTAAAGATCTCAGTGCTATAGATGCTATATTTAACTTCTGAACTTCAATAGTATGTGCATAATAACTCCTGAATATGCCTCCTGAACTTCTGAATGCACCTCCTGAACTTCTGAATACGCCTCCGTGTGAGTTTGTGAAGTTGAATTTGGTGCTCAACTGCATGATGTTATAAAAATGTGCCACCAAATGAACAAATATATCTGTAATAGAAGCCCCCAAATGAACAAATATTTTATCGAGCACCTCCTAGATCGACCATCCGTGATGAATATCAGGATGCTCAAAGATCTTAACTTCATAAATTCTCCTCTTGCTTTAAATGATCCACCTGCTGGCGAGGAACCTGTTTCAAAAGCAGAGGGGAAGAAACCAATAGAATGGGAATATTGATGTAATAAATTTTTATTTCATTCCTGATGTATTTTGTTTTTGATTTTATTGAAAGACTTTCATTTTTGTTCGCAATATTAATTGCTATTGTCTTGTAAAATACTTTACATATGTGCATATGTATAAGTTAAAAAGATAACAATATTGTGCTGTTCATGGACCAACTTAGTAATAAAAAAGAATTACAAGTATTAGAAACTTTGCTCGATCACTTAATAATAAAGTAATGAGTATAAAAATGTTTAATTTTTTTCCAACCAACCAAGGTTGTTAAATTGTGCTCATCGACCAATTATGGTTAGTGAGAGTTTATCCTCGACTAACCATACTTGGTAAATTTTTGTCTTTTTCATAAAATGTGTCCGACCAACCAAGGTCAATAAATTCTCCTCGTCGACCAACTACAATTAGTGGGTTTTTATCGCCGACCAACCATACTTGGTTCAGTTTGGAATATTTTGTTTTTCGAGGAACTTTTATATTTTCTGTAATAATCTTACTTTTCGACCAACATAAGTTGGCATGTGAGAGCATATTTTGTTTTCAAACCAACCGAGATTGGCATTTTTAAGAATGTTGTTCTTGCCCTTTTACCAACCGTAGTTTGTCACCCTAGTGTACGACTCCTAACCAAAGGAGTATATTTTTTGGTTCTTTCGAACTATCTTGTCCACTAGTTATCTTACCAACCGTAGTTGGTCACGCTAGTGTACGCCTCCTAACCAAAGGAGTATATTTTTTGGTTCTTTCGAACTATCTTACCAACCGAAGTTGAACGTGGGTTTGAACTATCGGTGTTTGCTTTTATTGCTGGGCAGCGTAGTGTTGCACACAATACTGACTGTAGCTCATTAATCCAATTAGCCTTACATAGCCTCTTTTTCAAACCATTTAGTAATGTTCTGCTCGTCACTTCAGTTTGTCCATTATTCTGAGGATGACCTGGTGCTGAATGAACCTTCAAAATGTTTGACTGAAGATAATAAGCGGCAAACTCCTCGTTATCGAATTGTGTTCCGTAGTCTGTGATGATGGCAATGACGAGGTATTTGAATCTTCCTCGGGTCGTCGGCAGTGGTCCAACCAAATCAATTCCCACATGGCAAATGGCCAAGGAGAAGTGATGGGTGTCAACAATGTTTATGGAGCTCTTCGGATGGAGGAAAAGCGTTGGCACTTGTCACATTTCTTGGCATAAGCTATACAATCAGCTCTCATCGTCGGCCAGTAGTATCTCTGCGTCATCACCTTTTGCAAAAGTGTCCGACCTGCTACATGGGCTACACAGGACCCTTCATGGATCTCTTTAATCAATTCTTTCACCTCGGAGGGATGTACACATCTTTGCAAACCTGCCATAATTCCTTGTCTATACAAAATACCATTAATCAGTACATACCGAGCAGCTTTAAACTTCCATTTCTTGGCAGCGAGCTAATCCTCCGATAATTGTTCCTCCTCAATATATGCTCTGATGGGATCCATCCAAGATGTTCCTAAATCAAGGGTAATAATATTCATCGTCAGGTCTTCATCTATGCTCCGACTTTCTAATACTTCAATTGGTATCGTTCTTCGCAGCTCGGTACGAGTAGCTGATGCTAATCGGGCCAAGGCATATGCTCTCACATTCTCCATTCTTGATATTCTTACCAGTTGAACAGCAACAAAATCTGATACCAACTCCATCACCTTTGCTTGATACTTGATCATCAATTCTCCTTTGGCTGCATATATTCCCAACATTTGGTTTACGATCAATTGAGAATCACTGAAGACAATAACCTGCTGTGCCTCCATAGTATTTGACAAATTAAGACCTGCAATCATGGCCTCATACTCAACCTCATTATTAGAAGCTTTGAATTAGAAACGTAGGGCGTATTCCATGTCGACCTCGTCTGGGCTGTTCAAAATGATCCCTGCCCCACAGCCTGTAGTGCAAGATGATCCATCTACATATAGCCTCCATATAGGCAACTTGTCTTCTAATTTCTGGTCTGACAGAGTTCCTCGGTGGAATACTTGTCGCTTTCTTTCATCATGTCCTGATACTTCTGAATACACCTCTTGAATTTCAATATACCTCCTGAACTTCAATATTCCTCCTGAACTTCAATATACCTCCTGAACTTCAATATCAAAAGTAATTCCTGAGCAAGAAAAACAACTCCTGAATGATGATTGGTCGGGGCCCCGACCGTGTGAGTTTTTGGAGTTGAATTTGATGTTCGACTGCATGATGTTATAAGAATGTGCCACCAAATGAACAAATATATCTGTAATAGAAGCCCCCAACTGTGGAATGTAAACTTTGAATGAGATTTATCGACCAATACCAACCGGAGTTGGATTTTATCTACCAACCGGAGTTGGATTTTGTCTACCAACCGGAGTTGGATTTTATCTATCAACCGGAGTTGGATTTTATCTACCAATCGGAGTTGGTGGTAATTGATAATAAATGATGAAGACTTCCTCGGAGCTGACCAACGGATTGTTGGGAATAAGATAATATAAATGCTGGAGACCTCCTCGGCGCTGACCAACAGATTTGTTGGGAATAAGATAATATAAATGTTGGAGATATCCTTGGAGCTGAATATATGATTATAAATATTTGTCGAGCTCCATGCTGAAATGAGAATATAATATGCATCCAAATAGATATAAAGAATAATTAAAAATAATAAAGTGTCTCGCCGATCAGTTGAGGTAGAATCATATAATGCCGAACAAGAATAAGATCTTTCAGAACATAAGAATATGGCCGAGAACGTTGTCAGGCCTGAACATAAATAAGAATTATCCGAACGAATGTTGTAATTCTCCTTAAAGTTGAATAAGTATCTTGTCGAGGCATAATTGCAGAATGCCGAATAAGAATAATATTTTCCAGAACATAAGAATATGGCCGAGAACTTTGTTGGGCCTGCATATAAATAAGAATTACCCCGACCAACTATCCGTTGAGGGTGACAAATAAATGTTATAGTTCTCCTCGGAGCTGAATATAATAATAAGTATCTCACCGAGTTCCATGTTGAGATGAATATAGAATATGAATCCGAACGGATATATAGAATCATTTGTGCTGGAGCAGATATCATAGCAATAATAAAATCAACAGTTCCTCGCTGAGGTGAAATTTTATACTACCGAGCTATGATAATAGTTTCCAGATTGTTTCCGAGCATTCGTCGGCGTTGAATCTTTTACCTGTAAAAATTAATAATTTGCTCTACCATATGTGTAGGCTGAATTGATTAGTCATGAGAATAATTTACTCATCCAATCAATATATGATATGTATATGCTTGAGAAATAAAAATATTAATTTCAAAATATAAAATAATATGTTTTCTGCCAAATGTGTGTGAGATGGACAAATTATTATCAAATATGCATCATAAATAAAACGTAAAGTTTTTTGTAAATTTATTTAATCTCCAACAACTAATCATGTATAAGTTGCTGTTTGAAAATTATTTATCACTTGGTTTTAAAAATATTTTTGGGGTGATCATAAGTTAAAAAAGACTTAAGCCCCCTGCTTGTCCCCAAGCCGAACTCGTGTTTAAAGAAATATCAGGGGTGTTTAGCATTTTTTAATACCCCAAGATTCTACTGCTGCCGACAAACAACATGGATGTTGCCGACCAACATTTAAGGATATCTTAAATTATAGAATATATGGTTGGATGACCAGAATATCTCGAATCTTTAGATCAAAAAATAACATTCAATGTAAAATTTAAGCCTTAAGAATGTTAATTAAATGAATAAATATATAACCCACTAGATCGTGTGATTTCGACAAAGAAACCTTGTGATGTGATGAACGAGGGGCCAACATATCAAATTTGTGCCCAGAGTCTCGATATGGTCATGATTATTTTACTGATCCTCTTTTACAAGAGGTGGGTAATGATTTTTCAGGTAAGAGAAAATTATTTTTTATATTGGTCCCTTCATATTTCCTATTTGGAGAGATAAAAATATGCCGAATGATCGAAATTATTATCAAATTTATATCAAAAATCAATCAATGAGACTTTATTGACATAGATGGAAGATGAACCAAATTAAGTATATAGTTCATAAAAGTGAATGCAAAGAGACTCAAACTTGAAGAGAGAGAAAATAGATCTGGGTTATGATTTCCATGAGACGACTTTTTATTGTCTTTAACCTTTTCCCATTATTTTATTAAAAATATGATGGGAATTTGAATAGACATCAAAGATCTTACAAAATTTATTTCAAAATCAACAATGAAAATGATTAAATCTTATCATCGTCGTATATATTGGTATATGTAATCATTTAAATTTTTTATCCCATGATATAAAATTAAAACTTGAGAATCAAGCAAAGAGTTATGATTTATGAAATCTACTATTTTTTAGATTTCTAAATAAGAATTAATCTAACAGTTATGATTTTAAAATCATGATATGCAATATTTTGCAAATAAAAATTGGACAATTAATTTATATATATAAACATAAAAATCATGATTGAATCAACAAATGTATGTATAATATATAATTTATTATACATATAGAAAATAAAAACTTAGCTTTTGATGGAGAACAATGGTTGTAACACGATTCCCACAGACGGCGCCAATCTGTTGAAGACAGAAAATGGCCACTGCCATTTTAGTGGCGTCAACAGCAGATAAATGATGAGGATGAGATTGAAGATGAAGATAAACATTCACATCAAACATATAAGAGACAAAGATTTTTAAAGTGGTTCGGCTATGAATAAAGCCTACGTCCACTGTTATTTTATTCCCAGGGGTTTACAATAGCACAATGTGGTGTAGAGAGAAAAAGGTGTGGATCTTGTGTATGGTGTCTCTCATCCTTGTCGGATCTCTCCCTTTTGGCTCAGGGAATACATGTATTTATAGTGATGGGAGATAAAGAGATTCATTGTATGTAGACATTTATACATTATGTCTACATTCAACGAATCTAATTGTTGAATTGCTTGGTATGCTATGTGTTGTCATCTACAGTATAAATGTTCATTAATGCTCATTAAATGCATAGTCATCTTCATTAATGCACATTAAATGCATAGTTATCCCTTGATCTTCCTGGTTGGTATGCCGACCAACACTCCTCGGGTGCCGACCAACTCTCCTCGGATGCCGACCAACTCTCCTCGGGTGCCGAATAATACTCCTCGGGTGCCGACCAACTCTCCTCGGATGCCGACTAACACTCCTCAGGTGCCGACCAACTCTCCTCGGATGCCGACCAACTCTCCTCGGGTTTCGAATATTGCCACGTAGGATGACACGTGTCCTTTTCTGATTGGTCCTCGTAGATGGAGAATTTTTGCGTTAACAGTGGTAGTAGATGCGTTGAGCCGAAGGCCGATAGGTGAGTTGGCCACGGTGTGGAAGGCAAAATGGAAGGAACTGGTACATCAGGATGCAGTTTCCCAATCTTTTATGCTAGTTATAACTTCTACAGTTCAGATTGTGATGAAGGTGGTTCAGGCACAGTCATCAGATTCGTTTTGTCAGGATAAAATTCTACAACTTTTAGCCGAGGGAGTAGAGTCTTACTCATTGAGTTCTGATGGTGGATTGCGCTTCAACGGTAGGTTGATTGTTCCATAGGGTGTGAATTTGCAACATGCAGTGATGACAGAGTCTCACAAATCCAGACTTGCGATACAGCCTGGTGGGGATTAGATGTACCAAGATATGCGACGGCATTATTAGTGGAGCAGGATAAAAAGGGACATGGTTGAGTTTGTCTCTAAGTGTACCACTTGTCAGTTAGTGAAAGTGGATCATCAAAAGCCAGTTGGATTTCTGCAGCCAGTAGAGAGTGTTTATATTCGTACCATTTTTTGTGTCCTTAAAAAGAATATAACTTTTCGGTATGATTATCATTTTTCCCCTTAAAGTATATGGTTAATAAAAATTGAAGGGACACTCATATAACTTTTTAAAATATTTTTAAACTACTATAAATTTAACACTTTTGTGCTACTATAGATATTATTTTAATGTGATCGAATTATATTTAGTAATAATTAGATATAAAATATAATACAGTTATATTTAATAAAGGTGTTCATCCACTATTGAATTGATCCCTCGATCAATATACGATATTTATTATTAGGAAATGAAAGGTTACCATTGTACAAATAAATTCTCAGGAGTAGTAATATATGAAAACATCTCATCACCATACTTTGTTATTACATATTTTTCCTTCTTATACATTGTGAAGATAGCATCTATACAACTGTGTAGTTTCCGTACTGGGGTACAAATTTTTGGCTTCATTGTGTAAATTTTGAGGAGACTTTTTTTAGAAGGGATTGATAATATAACTACTCGTATGTGATATTGTATCATGACATAAATTATGGTTGGTTGAATTCCTCACTCAATTCAGTGTTTAGAAGTTTATCCAATCAAAGTATGTTAGGTTCAAAGTGGAATAATCACAATGTTTTAGGGGAAATGTGAAAATTTGTGAGCTTACTCAAATGAGATGTATTGTGTTCAAACGGGATGCAAAATTTTATTTTTTACACGGAACATAAATGTTGGTTAAATTTTTATAACAACGAGATTAAATGATAGTTAGAAATGTTGTGTACTTCAAGTGCACGAGCTATTGTAGTTTAGATGTGAAAATACAAGTAGACAAGAATTTTCTCCCATTTTCTCACGTTATGATGGTCTAAAGTGATATTCAACATGACCACGTCAAGGAATTTCAATTTTGGCATTCAGGAAAATTAAGTGTTTATTAAGGTAAGAACAATATGTGCACCAAGTGTAGCAAGTATACCATGATAACATTAAGGTATATGTCCATGTTACGAGGTGTGTGATAGACAATCTTAACTATGTGGTTGTCACAGTCATTTACTCGAAGTTTTTTTTATTAGTAGCATAATTGTATCCGTTATCATTGATTCACAATGCTAGTCAAAAGTCAAATATCAAGTAACATGCTTCTCACACTATGATTATATATAGATGAATTCTATCATTGTAATGGGATTGCCATTACTGATCCTCTATCACAAGTATTGCAATATATCATGTATATATGTATATGGGAATGCAATATTTTTAAATAAAATGCAATATGATGATGAGATTTTTATCATTTTTAAGTGACAGTGTCTATTCAAATTAAGAATCTATTGCCTTCTTTACTATAAAGGTAGGATTGATACCAAAATATCATAGGTATATGATTGTCATTCGATATTCATTAAGGTAGAATGTGTACAAAGGTGTATAGTTTCGCTAAGTTAATTCTTGTGTGAGTTTGAATGCAAAGGTTTGAATTCATTGTGTAAATTTTGAGGAGACTTTTTAGATACGGGGTTGAGAGTCTAACTACCCATACGTGAAAATAATTGTATTAGGGAAAAAATGATGGTTGGTTGAAGTCCACACTCAATTTAGTTTCTAGATATTTATTGGATCAAAGTATGACAAGTTCAAAGTGGAATAATAACAAATTTTAGGTGGAAATGTGAAAATCCATCATCCCTCTCAAATTAATTATATCATGTTCAAACGACATTTGAAGAATGTTAGTGTTTGGCATCATATAGAAAATTCCACTAAAGAGGATGATGGTGCAATACTATTAAGGTCCCCATCCACGAGTCTAGTAAACAATTAATGGGAATGTAAGAGTATAGTATACTCATTGTGCTCCATAGAATAGATTGTCAAAATTACTTTTCAAAACATATTTGAGCCTTTACCCAGAGGTCACCAGAAATGTTCATCAACTTTATCCTGGATTCACTCATGCCAAACCTAAAGTACACCACTTTGAAAAGGTATAAGACTTAAAGGACTTAGAGACATACCTTGGTTAATTATTTTCATAATTCAAAAATATTTTTTAATTAACCTTGTTCGGACAAATTGTTAATTACACAATGGAAATATACTTTTCATGTAGAAAATATATTTTATAAAGAATTGCATCCTTTTTGTTTATTTTAAGTATGAGTGTTCTTGGTTTGGACAAACATACTTGGAACATCCAATTTTATCAAGAAATCAAATATTTTGGTTTTGATAAATGTTTGGATGAAACTTGTGTGCATAAGAAGCATGATGGAAATGTGATAGTATTTATACTACTTTACATGGATGATATTATCCTAATAAGGAGCGATGCAGATTTATTGTCTAGTACAAAAGTTTGGTTGTTTAGTCAGCTCAATATAAAGGACTTAGGAGAATCCAGTCACATCCTTGGGATCAAGCTTTTGCATGATCAAAAAAATAGGGTGTTTGACTTATCCAATCTACTTAAATTGGAAATGTTTAGCTTGAAATTTTCCCTTTCAAGCATGGAATTTCTTTATATAAGGATCAGTGTCCATGACACATAATTAGATGGAGAGGATGCAAAACATACCTTGTGCATGGACGGTATGCAACCTCATGTATGATATGGTGTGTACTAGATAGGATATTTGTTATATTGTTGGCATGGTCAGAAAATACCAGTTCAACCCAGGTAAGGATCACTGGATTATCACTAAGAACATTTTCAAGTGCCTAAAAAGGACTAGAGATTATGTGTTGATTTATTCAGAAGATATTCTTGTACCCATTGGTTACACGAACTCGGACTTTCATCCGAATATGGATTCCAGGAGATCGACCTCGAGATATGTGTTTACCTTGGTAGGTGGAACCAAAAGTTATAGGAGTGTCAAGAAATCATCTATTGTTGATTCGACCACAGAAGCCAAATATGTTGTCGCTTCAGAGGCAACAAAAGAGATTGTTTGGATCTAGAACTGCCTACATGACTTAGGTTTGGTTCCTTCAATGCAATCATCTATTATGCTTAATTATGATAATAGAGGTGCGATTGAAAATTCAAAATAACTAAGGACTCATAAGAAGGTGAAGTACATTGAGCACAAGTACTAATTGATTCGGAAAATCATGCACAGAGGATGCATCAACATGACTAAGATTGTATCTCAAGGACACCTAGTGGATCATTTTATGGTAATATTGATATCATAAATGGATTCACCCATAGTTTAGGTATTATAAAAATGTAATTAAATGGAAATTAATCAAGCAAACTCATAGAGGAGATGAGAGAAAATAGATGAACCCATATGTTTAAGCGGTTATCCTTGGCTTACATCCACTATCAACAGTATGAGACTAGTTTACACTATATTGAGGAACTAACGGCCATGAAAGACATACAAGTAAGCTATCTCTTTCTAATACAAGTTTGATAGAGTAACAATAGGATTTATGGAATTTGATCCAAGTGAAGAAGACGTAGTGTATCTTATATAGGCTAGGGGTGCGCAATGTCACCCCCAAACATGCACCCCACGCCCAGATGAGGTCGTGGCCAATAAGAGAGTGACAGTTCTATGTGCATAAAGTAAAGCCATCATGGATAATATTCCCCCATGAGGGTTATTGATCTTCGATAAAGGTCTTATGTAGATATGCCTAAAATTCCCTTGTCATGCTTTTCATGCCTCAAAAATCTATCGAACATATGAGGTCTCGACTGAGCTGAGACTGTAGAGGGTCCTGCTAAATGTTGTGCGCCGAGACGAGACTAGGTGTTCGCCTATTTGTAATACCCCGTATTTTTACGGCTTTAAAATTGGGGATTTATTAAAGTTAATTTGAGGTATTAATTTAATATTAATCCGGAAATTATTTTTTTCATATTTCCTAGCATGATGTGAGTTAGTAATTATTGGAAATTTTTTGAATATTACTAGATGAGTAGAGCAATATATGAGATTGATTTTATTCAAATTGTCACGAGTGAATAAAATGGCAATTATGGAAATTTATTTCGGGACGTGCCTGTGTCGTGTTGGGACTAAATTATTATTATTAAAGTGAATAAATTATAAGTCATCTATATCGTCGTTTTGAGTGCGTCAAAGTGTCCGTAAGAGTCTAGATAGTAAGAAAAGTGTACCCGGTGGTTTAGTTTGGGTCTCGGGACATTTTTAGGCCTAATTGACACCCCGGGAGGGTATTTTAGACATTTTGTATTTTTGGGTAATTAAACCCACGAATTTTCTTAGTATTTATTAGCCATTTAGAGTTGTCTCTTGGGGTTAACAAACACAAAGCCTAAGCCAGCCATTAGAGAAGAAGGTGAAGAGATTTGAGAAGAAGTTGAAGAGTTTTTCAAGCAATCCAAGGCCTAGAACTCACCCGATTGCACCGTCACCACCACCAAAACGTAGATCGCATGATGAGGAATGCATCCATATAATTTTCATCAACAAATCATATCCTTGAATCCGAGGCACGTATCTATATTTCTAATTTCCAAGTTAATATACCTTCCATGTTAGTCTAGGAATGAAAATGATATGTTTTAATTGAAGAATTATATGTTTTGGAAGAGAATTTATATGTGTTGTAGGGAGAACCCATGTAGTCTAAAATCTTGATCATATGTAGAGGATTACCCATGAATTTATTATGATATTTGGGAAGAAAATCTTGATTAAAATAGAGGGTGGTGATTATTCATGCAAATTTTGGTTTTATAAAGAGATTTGAGATTAAACCCCTTTTTGATTGATTCGTTGAGGATTTATTGATGTCGTTATGTTAGAACTTGTTTATGTACATTTGTTATACACTTGGGTTACTTTGAAGGGAGTTTGGGATGAAATTATAGACGTTTGGAGGGGTTAAAATGGTTGAACCCGTAGGTTGAATATTGCAGAAAACTGGGCAAGAACTGCTTGATCGATCGATCGACCAAGAGCACCGATCGATCGACCCCTCCTGGAAAACTGTGTATTTTTCCCCTTTTTGTTTAGTCCAGTTAAAATGCTTAGGAACACTTGATTATCATTGATCGATTATAATGGGTTATGAAGATGACCAATAGGGTCTAAGTAGACTCCGTTGAGTGAAATTAATATGAGATGAAATTTTGGGTTAACGGGGAGTTATTTATACTTTGGGAATGGTACGTACATTTACTAAAAGATTAAGACTCGTGAAAGATTTAGACTAGAAGGTAAGTGGGGGTATACCTATTGAACTTTATACTTAGTGAGAAAGAATACTTCGATAGATGATAAGTAAGAATGAAGTAAATAATAAATGAGAATAAAAGAGACGAATCCGTTATGAGAAATAATTGAGTAAAATTTGTGTTGAGAATGGATAATAATAATTATGGGTCATGGCCGAACCGAATTTGGAACATATGAATATTTATATGTATGACTTTGTGATTGTGCATATATTATGTATCTGTGTATGACATACCTAGCTTACTTTCTATCGATGGGAGGTTTGCGCGTGAGGACAGTCATATCTTGATGAATCCATGGGATTTTTGATTTGTCGCTCGAGAACATAGGACTATGAAAGACTTATCGGTGAGTTGATAAGTCCGCTGACTATGGGAATGTAGGTATGTGCGTGACCCGTGGGTATGAGAACTATGTTCGCCTCCATTATTTGTGATTTGATATTTGTGGTTCGAGGAATCCTTACGAAACCTATAGTCCCCTATACAGCGATGTGGTGTATTGGGACAAGATAGCAGAGTAATGCAGCACCGCAGCTGTGTCTCGGGGTGCAGTATAGTCTATATATATACATGTAATGATATCTACTATGTGGCTAAAGTAGAAATGTAAGATAGTTATGTATGAAAACACTTAGTTGAATTGAATTAATAAGGGACTTATCCATGTTGAATCTAAATGGATATATATATATGTTGATAATATCATTATATGTATTATAAGGTTAATACGTGGGAATAATTTGGGCTATAATGAATGGATACATGTGGTTAATCTAGTTAGCATGGGAACTATAACTAGGATGTCCTAGAGGTACGTTAGGGGTGTACACTAGATGAGAGGTGAGGATTCTCAAGGGAGTGTCGCATACTAATTTGGTTGTGATATTAGCCGGTAAGCATTTTAAATACTTGCTAAACTATTTTTATAACTATTTTACACTCAGGCTCTGACCCGTTTTCTGTCATTTCTTTCTCTCTTGTATATATATGTATGTATTATAGGTGCCCAGCCACAGGGGCATCATGCTTAGGTTCTTTGGATTGGACGTGCTGCAGCTTATGTGGGAGTTTCAGGCCCTTGCTTTAGATGACTTCGTCATTGAATCAGTTCCTACTTTAGATCTTCATAGTTAGGTCATGTGTCGCCCGATTTCCTATTCCAGTTGGATTTGTCAGAGATTTGTGATATTTCCAGCATTCAGTACTCCTCGGGAGTTAACTCTTGTCAGCATGATTTCATTTATAGTTCTTAAACTTGGTTTGGATTATATAGATGGTTTAATTCTTGTGTGTAAATTGCCATCCTTAGTATTTATGTAATTCTTAACTGTTGGGTATTAAAAAGTTTTTTATTGGTATTTAATAAAGGAAAAATGAGGTTTTAAATGGTTTTGACACTTAGCTTAATTATGTTCAAATTGGAAATATTATTTTATGACAGTGATGTTGAGAATGAACCAACCGTTCACCGTGATGTTAATTTAATAAAGAACTGATCACCCGGTATTTAATTAGACGGGGTGTTACGGTGGTATCAGAGCATCAGGTTCTAGTGTCCTTTAGGGTCTGTACGGCTTACTATACTTTTAGTTGAGCGTTACTTTGTTTGATATAGAGCCTTATGTTTGGGATTGTTGATTTCTATGGTAAGATTCAGTTCTCCTGCTATAACCTATATATTAGTGAATCTTATTTGCGTTCGGATGTGTTCGTACAAGAAGTATGGCAGATGAGGGCCATTGGACGGATAGCGGAGGTCGTACTTAGGAGGTTATGAAGTATGTTCAAGGATGATGACCGTAGTCAAGGTCACCCCTATTATGGCACGATAGGCCAGGACTATAAAGACGGTTAGGACGCAACCTACAAATTCCAAGTGCTGCTATAGTCAAAGGTGATGCCAAATTAGACTCACCCAATGTAGTATGCTTGGGAGAGGGTCAAATGGAAAATTGAGGAGAGTCATCAGTAGAAGTTCTAGAAATGCGGAAATTGGGTGTGTTACCTAACGAAGGCAATATATTCAAAGGCTTGGACATATAGTGGAGTGTGGTTAACTAAAACTTAAAATTTGTGGTAAATTTTTTCTTGACTCATCGGAGCAAAGTTATAATAGTGGGAGTCAACAACCACCATCCGCGAATGAGGGTACATTTTCTATCTATGGAATTATGGGGCGCATAATGATTGTCATTAGGACCTCACATTCATTTGTAGCTATTAGAATTGCGTGGACCATAGGGTTACTAAACTTGGCCATTGGCACTATTATTTATGTAGACTCACCGATGGGTAGTGGGACGCCTATTATTATTTTCATATATCATAACGTGAGTTTAATTTTATCGTGGATTTACTTGTTATAGACATATCCGAGTAGGATGTGATTATCGGCATGGATTGACTTGTTGTATATGAAACTAAGATTGATCGTTATAGCCAGCGTATTGTCTTTGTTACGAGAGTGAATAAGTAGACTTTCATATAGATAGATAAAACCTGTTGGGGTGTTATATACTATATACTAAGGACCTGAGTAGTTTTGATGACCAACTATTTTAGGTAGTAGTGTATCGGGGGGTTCCTTGTTTGGATTTCGCTCTGCGAGATACCTCAAGCATGAAACTAAAGAACATTGGGAGTCGAAGTAGGTTAGGTCTTTATAATATGAGTTTATAACCTTTGCCATTATATGTATATATTTATATTAATCAGAGAGTTATGAGTTATTGCATGATTTGAGGAAAATGGAATCGCCAAATGAGAATGTGGAAATCATATAAATACGGATTATAGACTAAGTAGTCAGTTAATTAAGGGCAACCTTACAGAGGAATCACATTCATTTAGACCTTATGATGGAATGTACACACATTGGGTGTATGGGCGCCCTGGATTGTTTGATTGTAGTATTTTCCATATTTGTGTCACAGTAAGTATTCTTGAGGTTAATGAAAGTAGAAGTTGTGACTTCCAGATTTAGTTGTTTGATGACTTAGGATCGTTACTCCCATAACTTTTCCATGAGGATGGTATAGTACGGATTGGTTAAAGTGTAACTCAAGATAATTTAAACTAAATGGTAAGGCTTGGAGTATAACATTAGTGGGGGTATTCGGTAATGTACTGTATGGGTGGTACGACGAAAATTACATGAGATGTGAGATTAATACCCGGAGTTGTCCTTACCAGTTACGCTTTATTTTTCCAAAATTCGGGACAAAATTTTGTTATTAGGGGGGAAGTATGTAATACCCCGTATTTTTATGGATTTTAAAATTGGGGATTTATTAAAGTTAATTTGAGGTATTAATTTAATATTAATCCGAAAATTATTTTTTTTTATATTTACTATCATGATGTGAGTTAGTAATTATTGGAAAAAATTTTAATATTACTAGATGAGTAGAGTAATATATGAGATTGATTTTATTCAAATTGTCATGAGTGAATAAAATGACAATTATGAAAATTTAATTCGGGACGCGCCTGTGTCGTGTCGGGACTAAATTATTATTATTAAAATGAATAAATTATAAGTCATTCGTATAGTCATTTTGAGTGTGCCAAAGTGTATGTAAGGGTCGAGATAGTCAGAAAAGTGTACCCGGGGGTTTAGTTTGGGTCTCGGGGCATTTTTAGGCCTAATTGACACCTCGGGAGGGTATTTTAGACATTTTATATTTTTGGGTAATTAAACCCACTAATTTTCTTAGTATTTATTATCCATTTAGATTTGTCTCTTGGGGTTAACAAACACAAAGCTTAAGCCAGCCATTAGAGAAGAAGGTGAAGAGTTTTTCAAGCAATCCAAGGCCTAGAACTCACCCGATTGCACCGCCACCACCACCAAAACGTAGATCGCATGATGAGGAATGCATCCATATAATTTTCATCAATAAATCATATCCTTGAAGTCGAGGCAAGTATATATCTTTCTAATTTCCAAGTTAATATACCTTTCATGTTAGTCTAGGAATGAAAATCATATGTTTTAATTGAAGAATTATATGTTTTAGAAGAGAATTTATATGTGTTGTAGGGAGAACCCATGTAGTCTAAAATCTTGATCATATGTAGAGGATTACCCATGAATTTATTATGATATTTGGGAATAAAATCTTGATTAAAATAGAGGCTGGTGATTATTCATGCAAAATTTGGTTTTATAAAGAGATTTGAGATTAAACCCCTTTTTGATTGATTCGTTGAGGATTTATTGATGTCGTTACGTTAGAACTTGTTTATGTACATTTCTTATACACTTGGTTAATTTTGAAGGGAGTTTGGGATGAAATTATAGAGGTTTGGAGGGGTTAAAATGGTTGAACCCGTAGGTTGAATATTGCAGAAAACTGGGCAAGAACTGCTTGATCGATTGATCTCCCCTCCTGGAAAATTGCGTATTTTTCCCCTTTTTGTTTAGTCCAGTTAAAATGCTTAGGAACCCTTGATTATCATTGATCGAGTATAATGGGTTATGAAGATGACCAATAGGGTCTAAGTAAACTTCGTTGAGTGAAATTAATATGAGATGAAATTTTGGGTTAACGGGGAGTTATTTATACTTTGAGAATGGTGCGTATGTTTACTAAAAGATTGAGACTCGTGAAAGATTTAGACTAGAAGGTAAGTGAGGCAATACCTATTAAAATTTATACTTAGTGAGAAACAATACTTCGATAGATGAAAAGTAAGAATGAAGTAAATAATAAATGAGAATAAAAGAGACGAATCCGTTATGAGAAATAATTGAGTAAAATTTGTGTTGAGAATGGATAATAATAATTATGGGTCATGGGCGAACCTAATTTGGAACATATGAATATTTATATGTATGACTTTATGATTGTGCATATATTATGTATCTGTGTATGACATACCTAGCTTACTTTCTATCGATGGGAGGTTTGCGCGTGAGGACAGACATATCCTGATGAATCCATGGGATTTTTTATTTGTCGCTCGAGAACATAGGACTATGAAAGACTTATCGGTGAGTTGATAAGTCCGCTGACTATGGGAATGTAGGTATGTGCGTGACCCGTGGGTATGAGAACTATGTTCGCCTCCATTATTTGTGATTTGATATTTGTGGTTCGAGGAATCCTTACGAAACCTATAGTCCCCTATACAGCGATGTGGTGTATTGGGACAAGATAGCAGAGTAATGCAGCACCGCAGCTGTGTCTCGGGGTGCAGTATAGTGTATATATATATATATATATAATGATATCTACTATGTGGCTAAAGTATAAATGTAAGATAGTTATGTATGAAAACACTTAGTTGAATTGAATTAATAAGGGACTTATCCATGTTGAATCTAAATATATAATGATATCTTCTATGTGGCTAAAGTAGAAATGTAAGATAGTTATGTATGAAAACACTTAGTTGAATTGAATTAATAAGGGACTTATCCATGTTGAATCTAAATGGATATATACATAATATATATATATATATATATATATATATATATATATATATATATATATATATATATGTTGATAACATCATTATATGTATTATAAGATTGATACGTGGGAATAATTTGGGCTATAATGAATGGATACATGTGGTTAATCTAGTTAGTGTGGGAACTATAACTTGGATGTCCTAGAGGTACGTTAGGGGGGTGCACACTAGATGAGAGGTGAGGATTCTCAAGGGAGTGTCGCATACTAATATGGTTGTGATATTAGCCAGTAAGCATTTTAAATACTTGCTAAACTATTTTTAAAACTATTTTATACTCGGGCTCTGACCCGTTTTCTGTCATTTCTTTCTCTCTTATATATATATGTATGTATTACAGGTGCCCAGTCACAAGGGCGTAATGCTTAGGTTCTTTGGATTGGACGTGTTGCTGCTTATGTGGGAGTTGCAGGCCCTTGCTTTAGACAACTTGGTCATTGAATCAGTTCCTACTTTAGATCTTCATAGTTAGGGCATGTGTCGCCCGATTTCCTATTCCAGTTGGATTTTTCAGAGATTTGTGATATTTCCAGCATTCAGTACTCCTTGAGAGTTAACTATTGTAAGGATGATTTCATTTATAGTTCTTAAACTTGGTTTGGATTATATAGATGGTTTAATTCTTGTGTGTAAATTTCCATCCTTAGTATTGATGTAATTCTTAACTGTTGGGTATGAAAAAGTTTTTTATTGGTATTTAATAAAGGAAAATGAGGTTTTAAATGGTTTTGACACTTAGCTTAATTATTTAGGGTGTTCAAATTGGAAATATTATTTTACGACAGTGATGCTGAGAATGAACCAACCGTTCACCTTGTTGTTAATTTAATAAAGGACTGATCACCCTGTATTTAATTAGGCGGAGTGTTACACTGTTGTCCTGTAACATTAGTGTTGTCGGAGTTCAACACCCTTGTAGATATAGATAAGGTTAGTCTTTGCTATGAGATGAGATTAGGGAGCCTGGTATATTGCATAAATGGAATCTGTATAAGTCAATTATGAGACGAGACTATTGTGGGGCGAGACCACTCATGTAGACCTAGGTGGGTGTTAGTCTCCTCTGAGGGATGAGTCTGTGGCGATCATTCTTCTTGGGTGTCATCCGGATGAGACCACACTTATGTTAATCAAATACCCCCTAGACCTTAGCATTGGATGTCAGTAAAAGGCTATGGTTTAAATATGGTCCCCTATAATTGCAAGACGACTTTTATGGTTATCTCGTCTCATATCGTCCTAATGTACAGTTCTTAGATCATATCCTAGTTGTCTATTAATTATCAATCATACCTTGGGTACACAATGGTCAGGTAATATGTAACGGTTATATCACCCCCATGTGCTTTGGTCTCATTGATTTATGCGAAGTTGTCTAGTTGTCGGCCACTCATTGGTTGCATCAGAGGTGGTGTGACTTCCCAGGTGTGTTTGTTCCACACGCATAGCCTTAAAGTCATTCCAAACCTTGGAAGTTGTGCCAAATCATTGTATCCATTTGAGTTGGATACATGTGGTGTAAGTGGGATATTATTTCTACTTCTTCTCTCAATGTCGAACTAGAGCAAAACACTACCCATTTTTTTCTCTCTTTAGCCCTTCACCTTTGATCCTCCTCCAATCAGCTTCCTCGGTGATTTTTTCATCCTCAAGTCGTCCCCTTCTCTTCTAGGTATTCCTGATCTCCCTTGTACTCTTTGCTATTGATGTCTAATCATTTTTTCGTTTTCTTGTTTTGTCGAGGAGTGTTCTCGGGTTTCTACCCCCTCTTGTGGTGATTCTTTGGTGGTATTTCTTAGGAGTGGAGAGTGTTGGTAGGTGTTTTCTAGGATTCTGGTTTTATAGCAATGTTTAGGGTTATTTATAGGTTCTCTGGTGTCTTTTTTGGTGTAGGCTGCTAGAAATTAGGTCTTGTGTTCTTGAGTGTTCTTCTTCAAACTCATCATTTTCCCTTATTTGTTCCTTTAGCTTTAGAAACCCTTCCACCAGTAGTTTGTTAATGTACTGAGGTCCATATGATATTTGGGCAGAGTTGTGTAGCCTTTACGATCCTGTCTGCCCAGAAGTGGAAGAGGCCAAGGTTGACCTTAATAGAAAGAGATCGCTAATACCTTTGACCCCAACACCTTTGGTAATTATGAATCCTTTCTTATAACTGACCAAATTCCCACACTACGACACTACACTTGGCTCTCCAACTGTTATCAACATCAGTGGTGATATCATTTCATCTTACATGGGTTACATTCATCTGAATGCTTGGGCCTTCATGATGACACTGTGGACTCTAGCTCTGACTCTTTTAAGGAGTCCATGAGAGTAATAGTGGTCATCCTGGAGTGTCCAAGATGGAAAACTTAACTAAATAGTGAAATAGAGGTCACCAAATTACCTTGTCTTGTTAATAAGGGGATATTGAGCCCCTAATTTATGACATCTCTAATGAAAAGACTAAATATAACATTCCTCCACCTCTCAAAATGCCTCACCCTTTGACTGCCATGATCGGGGAAGAGTTTCAATGTCGAGATCCTTGTGACAAACTCCTATTAATGAGGATGAAGAGGATGAGTAAGCCTTTGAAATTGATACAAGTGTTTCCTCGTCTTACCCAAGTGACGTCCATGAGACTGACCTTATTGTTTGGCAACACATGTATGGTATTAACTCGCCCATCAATATAAGGGTGTATCGGATGACGAAAGAGCTTATGACATTAGAAATAAATACGAGATTACCACCTATGAACAGTTGTTTAAGGTCAACTTTTACCTTTCGTTTAATTTAGCCACTGGGGGATACTTTTGGCTATCGGCTTTGCCCTTACTCAGTTGGAACCAAATGCCTAGAGAATCCTAATTGGGTCATCCATTCTTCAAAATCTTTCTTATGAGGAAGACTTACTTCTTGATGTCTTCCGAGAATGCTATTCGGTTGTCACGACTAAGTTCAACCCCTATTACTTCCATTTCATAGTCTGCAGAGCAGATCGCAAGATCTTACATGTAAACCAGACTTCCAATCATGATTGGAAATCTTAATATTTCTCCATCTCAGGCTTGTGGGAGTTCAAAGGTGATAAGTCATCAAACCTCGGATAGATTACGGTGCCCCGTATATGGGATCGAACCACAATCTTGATTAAGGTTAATCCAAGTTTGAGTATGGAAAAAAAAGATAGACCAATTGAGGGGAACCTATGGTTTGATTATTTTGAGGAGTTGATCACACCTGAGATCATTCGTTTTGTTGAGATGGGTTCAAACCCATTATAATCCCTTCATAATATATATTGAAATTTTTGTAACTTTTATTTTCATTTTATTTTATCTAAGTCGATACCGGTAGTTGACATTTTAAGGATTGTCCAACAAACACACCAGACAACGTTTGGAAGATGGCGGCCCCCATGATCGGCAACATCTTATCCATGCCAGAGGGAAAAAAATTCCCACTCGATACGTCCCAGGAAAAAAATGATGAGACGGTTGGCCCTTACATAGCTGAAGGGTTAAAGAAAAGGAAAGAGCCTAGTGGGTTTGCAGCCGCTCCTACCAAGTAGAAAAACCAAAGGTTTCGATAAGACAACCCCCTCCCTATCTCGGATGACTGATCGACTGCGATATATTTGGAAAAATTGGATCTGAACCCTGACTATCTTCTTGGAAGTCAGACTAAAGTTGAAAAGGTTGCTGCCTCGCTAGCCCTTTCTCATGACAGTTGATAAATCAAGGCTCAGAGCAGTATCGTGATGTCAGGCTGACGCGACTAAGAATGTGTCTCTAAAGTGCGTACTCTCTAGGATCAAGTGCAATCCTGTCGCGTTAGTAATAAACCCGATAAGTCGAGATCGTCTCCACAAGCAATTAGGACAAGAAAATTGTCATGATGGAAGGACAGACGGTTAACCTAAACTCAATTCTAAAAAGAATGAAAAGATGATTGATTTGTGAATAATCCTACTAAGCAAAAGGAAACTAGATTAAGACTGTGGAACTAACGAATGAAGCAAGGATTTATAATTAAGAATGTAGTAATAAATATAAAAAGAAAAACAGGTTGGGAATACAATCCCTCAACCCTAGTGTGTTGCGCGCATAAAATTAATCATAAATTTAAGTGATTAATCGGACCCAGACTTTAGTACTCCCAAGCATTATGTATATGAGGTTCAAGCCCGCACCATATATGATCAGAGGACGAGTAAAGCGGTATTTTGATACCTACACTCGCATTACATTCTAAAGCATCCCGGTTATTCTGAAGCAAACGAGATCCAAAGATCTACAATGGTTATGCTCGCCACGCAACACGGTCTAATAATTCCTTAAGTTTAGAGGATTAATTTTATACACATGAAACTCTCACATCGGGTTGAGTTCCTGCATCCCAACCCTAAAAAATCTATCCGGACGTATTGAACCTAACTATGCATAAATTAACCATGTTGCATGTCAAAGAAATCATGATGAAAGTATACTCAAACATGCAAGGAAATATTAGAGAGAATGAAAATTGAATTAAAACTTGCAATCAAACCCGAAAACAATTGATCTTGAAGCAATAAATCAAAACTATCTTCCTAGGGTATTCTCCTCCTTTTCTCCCTATCAAAAATTATTCAGGACTGTCTTTTCTTAGTCAATACACAGATACAAATATGTTTTAGAAGACCCATTAGGACTCTTTGGACCAATCTGCTTTTAAGAAGAATTTTGCATCTCAGGTACTTCGAACCGGTTTGCAAGTACCCCGAACTGGTTCACCCCCAAACCGGTTCACTCTGTGGTTCGGGAAAATTCTCTGGTGTGGAGCCTTCTTTCCTCCATTTCCACACTTAGAAAATTTTAATGTTTTCTTTCTTTCTTTCTTGGATTTTTCTTCAAGTTCAAGGGGTCATAACTCTTTCACAGTATCTCGGATTTAGGCGCCGTTTTTCCTAGTGTTATCATTGTTCCAAGCTATTAAAATTTCCAGTTGGATCCACCCCCCGGGATCAGGCTATAGAATTACAAAAATGCCCTTGAACTTGCCTTCCTAGCCTTTCTTTCATTATTTCAATTTCTCTTTCGTGTCACTTGCATACTTTACCTGTAAAACACATAAGAGAAGCACAAAACATGAAATACTTGCCAACGAAGTTTAGTAGCATAATTACGAGTTAAATCCATATCAATTGCACCACTTGGCTTCACAAAGGTACCGAAATTAAGGGGATAAATATGCAATATTTATGACCGATCAAATCCCCCTAACTCAGAACTTTGCACGTCCCAAGCAATATAAAAGAATAGAAATAACGTCACAAATCTTCTAAACACTTTATTGAGATAAAATAACTTTATCGCGGGTGAGAGACTGCATTTAGCTTATGCAACAAGACGTTAAATCCCTAGGTTACTCGAGTAGGACGAGTGGTGTCTCGTGACGATTTGCAGTGAATATACCCACAAAATTCGACTTAGACTCGATGAAAAATCAAAATACTTAAAAATTGTACAATTTAAACTTTACGAAAAATAATCACTACAAATTCATATTCAAAAGAGCCTCAATTTGTCGTGTGTGTGTGTGTACGAAGCCAAAAATTAACCTCAAATTTCCACCGATTGATCATTACGTTACTTTTCAAAAATTCTCTTTGATTTCAAAATCTCACCGACTACACTCACAAACGAATCACTCGAAAGTGTGGCTATTCTCTCGGTATGAGTGATTTATAAGAGTAAATAATAATGGACACAAGTTCACGCACACAATTGGAAAGACGGACTATTTAAGGGAAAAAGATCTCATCATCGGAGTACGGTTATAAGGGAACGGAAACATTGCCTCTAGTTCACACCATTTAATCTCTTATATTATCCCTTTGTATCTTAGCTCTCCACGCGGTAATCAATTTCGCAATTCGAACTCGGTTAGGACTTTTTAGGTTAAGGTGTATTGGGCAACATGGAAATGGTTGGGCACTTCGGAGTTGGAAATTTTTACTTATGATGTCCTTTAGTGCTTTTTCGGGCTTTTGCTCATTTTCTATTCTTTTTCTTGCGATTTTTGTTGAGCATTTTTCTATCATTTTTTTTCTTTTTCTTGCCACTTTTTAGTGTACTATTTGGACTTGCTTGATGACATTACCAATTTTCACAATTTTGGGCTACTTAGGTTTTTCAGGTTACCAAACGAAGAGGAAAAATTTTATTCGGCTCAATTGGGTTATCAAAAGGATAATTTTTTACATCTTTTTATGGCTAATGTTTTTGGGTAACAAACGATAGCCTACTTCATTGTCCGAATTACTTATTAATTTACCATATGCGTCTCGAGATTAATTTAATTTAGAAATTTATAGCACGCTTTTCGAGGCAACATCACACATGTTTTCCGTAACCGATCAAAATAAAGAATTGAGATCATCAACGACTTATTCAAAACGTTGAATCAGAACTGTGAGTTAACCATTAACTCGGATTGATTTAAAAACTCAAAAAGATCGATAAGTTTGAAATCTCACCGAGTTTTGTTAATCCACACTTATTCGTTAAGTCGTCAATTTTCGCACAATTTCCATCTTAGAACAATTTCGGCTTAGTGCAATTGAGATTTAACAATTTGAGACTTCAAATAGAATAAAGGTGATATTTTTAGAAAATTTAAATTCTAATTTTTATTTATTTTGAAGAAAAATATTTTTGGTTTTTTTCAAAATTTTCCAAATTTTTTTTTTAGAGTAAATATTTTTGGGCATTTTGAAAATTTTGCGAAGTTTTAGAAAAATGCACTTATCACCCCCCCCTAACTTAGACATTTGCATTGTCCTCAATCAAATGGACTAAAATCTAAAGAATACGAAATAATGAGTGCAAGAAATAAAACAAGAAAATAAAGAAAAATGCAGATTTTTTTTCATTATAGAGGCACGGGTTACAATGACGAAACAAAGAAGGAGATGTACACATCATAATAATTCGAAAAAAATAAGAGCTTGATAGCATGGGCTTAAGGTGCTGGAGGTGGGTACGAGCTACCGGGCGCATTGGAATCATAGGGGTCATAGAAGTATGTAGGGAGAGGAGCGTTCAGACCCACTTGAAGGCGGTAGAGGTCGGCTTGTAGACGCGCCATCATGCTAGTGTCGCGACGATACTCATTCACGAACCCATCAAAATGGGACTCCAGGGAGGTGATACGATTTGCAAGGTCGGAATTTTTCGGCTTGTAGTCGAAATCCTCATCTTCATTGTACTCTTCTTTATCCCCCACATCCATCATTGGAGCATCATTTCCCTCTTCCCCCGCACCCGCATCGGGATCATCATTGATAATAGGACGGTTGGGGTGGGCCACCCTCATTTGGCGTTCACTACGGGCACTGTTCTAAAAAACCCGCCTAGGCTCCGCCTAGGCACGCCTAGGCTTGAGGCTTGGAAGAAACGCCCCGCCTTAAGATTTTGACGCCTTATGCTTGGTAAAACCCTTAAGGCGTACTTTTTCTCTAAAAACAACAATGTTTTAGTGAAACGATATCGCCTTTTAAAGATTTTTTTTGCAAACCGGACCACTATCTCATC
Source organism: Sambucus nigra (assembly GCA_949130495.1). Lineage (NCBI taxonomy): Eukaryota > Viridiplantae > Streptophyta > Magnoliopsida > Dipsacales > Adoxaceae > Sambucus > Sambucus nigra. The sequence goes on along the minus strand of OX422211.1, from coordinate 452,637,607 downwards.
CAAAATAATCAAATAGTATTTTTATTTGCAAATATTCAGATATATTTTTATGATATGTACAATTTTAGTATTTTAATAGCCTTGTTATGGTTAAAAAATATCAAAATATATTAAAAAGACCTAAACGCCTTTTCACGCCTTTTTACGCCAAGGCCCGCTTAGGCTTCTAAGGCTTAAGGCTTGGCCTCCACGCCTCGATCACGCCCCGCGTTTTTTAGAACCTTGATTGCGGGTGGTAGAAGTACCTCCAATTGGGCGGGGGAGTTTGACTTGCTTCTCCGGATCGTCCACCCTAGCATCAATCAGACTTTCAGTGATAAGGCGGGTGTAGGGGACCACAGCTTTTCCCCACTCGTCATAGGCTACATGGAGGATGTCCGCGTAAAAAAGTTGGGCCAGGTTTATAGTGCTCTCGGGGTCGAGGAAATGGTATAAAAAGTTGGGCCAGGTTTATAGTGACCACCGAATCGTTGGTGGTTTGGTGGATTGATCAACATACAATGGGGTACGTCAATCGTACCGTGTCCGAAAGACTTCCTATCGAAAATGAATCATGCACCCATTCCTCCCCGGGTTCCATCCGGGTGACACATTCAGCTTTGGATAAGGGGCACCATTGGTGGTATACATGAAAGGCACGGGAAGGACAACCCCCTTTTCCCGCATTTTTTGTGCAATGATGGTGACGAAGAACGGAATCTGAATTCCGTCAAAATATGCCTCATGGTGAGTGGAGGATTTGCGCACGAGCGTCGCAAGGAAACTAATGAACTTCGAATTCAAAGAATTTGTTGCTCGTGGGGGAGAGAAATGAGCACCACCCCCAGTGGTGGAAAAGGGCAGTGACTTCACCGGGCAGCTGCTCCCAATTAACAAATCGCTCAATATGAATGGTGCGAGTGGCCGATAAATAGAGTTCGGCCCAATGATGTTCTTGGATGGATCAAAATCCTCCCGCACCCTCATCATCTAGTATGGTTGTGTCGTCGTATTTTCGAGGACGGAAGTTTGCTTGGCGGGGGCGCGGCATGGTGAGAGAGAGAGATATAGAGGTGATATGGTGTTGAAGAGAAAGATTGAAATGAAGTGGTGAAAGTGTGAGATATGGAGGGTGAATTTATAGGTGTGTGGGGATGACTTTTGGTGGGAAATGGGAATAGGTATGGAGGGAGATGAAGGTGGGAGTGAATTTGGAGTTGAAAGTGGTAGGGGGAAGTTTTAGAGGGTAAAAATTCGTGGGAAAAAGGAATGGAGGGAAAGAGGAGAAAAGAATGAATTTGGAAAAGAGGGGGGAAGAATCTTCCAGGACCCCCGAACCGGTTCGCACTGTACATCGAACCGGTTCGCCCCTGAACCGGTTCACTCTACGGTTCGGGGGACCTTGTTGTCTTGGAAATCTTGTTTCTCTCATCTCTCAAAATCTAAGTGTTCTCTCATGCCTCAACACTTGTGTAAGGCCCCTTAAGATATCCTAGACCCTCGGGTTCCCAAAAAAATCCTCTACCATGCCTTCAAAATGCGTGCAAGCTCTCTCAAAAAGTGTGCTACCTCGATCTCTAACATGAATTGTGCCTCTGGACTCACAAATATCCTAACTCATACACTACTATTGTACACAAGAATTCACCTCATACGCGTTGGGGGTACGACGACCTCTCATTTTCAGCTCAATATACCCCGTAAACGGGGTCCGATAACCAAATGGTGTCGACTTCTTCCGCACACGCCTCGAGATGTGGCTTTAGGCATTGTCCATTCACCTTGAACGAATTCCCCCTTTTAAATCTTCTAATTCCATAGCTCCGTGAGGGAATACATTCTTCACAACGAACAGGTCAGTCCATCGAGACCGCAACTTTCCCGAAAATAGATGAAGTTGAGAGTTATAGAGCAGCAATTTTTGCTTGAGAAGAAACTCTTTGCGTCGAATAATCTTATTGTGGGCGAGTATATCTTTTCTTTGGAAATTTTTGCATTCTCATACGCGTCATTGCGTATCTCTTCCAACTCATATAATTGAATCTTGTGAGCTTCACAGGCTTTATCCATGTCATAATTCACCATCTTAATCGCCCAATAAACCTTGTGCTCTAATTCAACGGGAAGATGGAAAGGTTTCCCATATACAAAGCAGAATGGGGGCATGCCGAGTGGATTTTATATGCGGTACGATAGGCCCATAGTGAATCATTCAATTGAAGTGACCAATCTTTTCGGTTTGGATTGACGGTCTTCTCAAGGATGTGGTTGATTTCTCAATTCTCTCATTCGGCCTGCCCATTCGTCTGTGGGCTATAGGTCGTTCCAACCTTGTGAACGACGCCATATTTTCCTATGAGCTTCTCGAATGGCCTGTTGCAAAAGTGCGTGCCATTATCACTAATTATCGCTTTTGGAGCATCGAAGCCGGAAAGTACGTGTTCCTGTAGGAACCTAATCGCCACTTTGTTGTCATTTATCTTGGTAGCTATGGCTTCCACCCATTTAAAAACGTAGTCTACCGCGATAAGGATGTATAGGAAACTAAAAGATGGGGGGGAAAAGGGCCCATAAAGTTAATACCCCAGCAGTCAAAGATCTCAATAATGAGTATCGGGGTTAATGGCATCATGTTTCATCGGGTAATCGCTTCTATCCTTTGACACCTATCTCAAGATTTGCAAGAATTGCTCACATCCAGGAATATTATGGGTCAATAGAAGCCGCTTTGAAGAATCTTAGTGGCCGTCTTTTTTGTCAAAAAGTGACCTCCACAAGCTTTCGAATGACATAATTGGATAACTTTCGGTATCTCGTCATTCGGTACGCACCGTCGGATGATTTAGTCATAGTAATATTTAAAAAGGAAGGGATCGTCATAAAAAAACATGTGCGACAAGGTAATGAACCTCTTCTTATCTTGCGGTGTCCACTCGGGAGGGACGGCTCCTGTGATAAGATAATTCACTATATCCATAAATCAGGGCAAAGAAGAGGTAGCAAAGAGTTGCTCATCCGGAAAATATTCGTCTATGGGTATCGGATCGCTAGATACGTCGGACGAAAGTCGAGATAGATGATCGGCGATGACGTTTTCTACTCCTTTTTTATCTCTAATGGAGAGATTAAATTCTTGTAGGCGTAGGATCCACCTAATGAGGCATGGCTTTACGTCTTTCTTGGCAAGGAGGTATTTTAAAGCCGCGTGGTCGATGAAATAAGTGATGGGTGACCCAATGAGATAGGATCGAAATTTGTCTAGAGCAAATACTACGGCTAGAAATTCTTTCTCTGTAGTGGAGTAATTAAGTTGAGGTCCGGTAAGAGTCCGGCTAGCGTAGTAAATGACATGAGCCTTTTCGTCCTTCCGTTGGCCCAAAACAGCCCCTATTGCAAAATCACTTGCATCACACATGAGCTTAAATGGTAAGGACCAATCCAGCACCTGCATGATGGGAGCGAAAACAAGCATGCTTTTTAATTTTTCAAACGCACTTTGGCATGCATAGTTCACTTGAATGGGATATCGTTCATAAGGAGGTTGCTTAAGGGCCTAGTGATGGCGCTAAAGTCCTTAATGAACCATCGATAAAACCCCACGTGGCCCAAGAAGGAGCGCACGTCTTTGAGCAATTTTGGTGTGGGTAGATCGGCTATGACATCTATCTTAGCTCTATCAACTTCTGTAAAATATATGACGACGGTGTGTGATACCGATTTAAATTAATTCGCAAATATCCAATTAAACCTTATTTAATTAGGGTTTACTTTTAAATCAAATAAATTCATCCCTTAAACATGCATCTAAATCAAGATTCTAAAAGGTGCGAGGCGTGGTTGAGGCGTAGAGGTCAAACCTTAAGCCTTGGGATCCTAGGCGCACCTAGGCGGAGCCTAGGCGTAAAAAGGCATTTTTCCTTTTTTTGTTATTTTAATTATTCTAAGGCTAGTAATATAATAAAATAATACATACCTTGAATTTTGAAAATATATCCATATGTTTGGTAGCCATCTTTATCATATCCATGCTCCATAACCAATATTTGTCAGCTAATCCTTTGTTTTTTTGTAAAAAAGTGTGCCTTAAGCCTTTTACCAAGAATAAGGCGTAGGCGATGCGTTTCTCTCAAGCCTCAAGCCTAGGCGGGCCTTTTAGAACACAGATCTAAATCAACCCATCAAATATAAAGCATGCGACACATAAAATATGCTGAGACACAGATTTCAGGAAAAAAAACCTTTCGGGTAAAACCTTTATTTCACTATGAATTTATAAATCGCAACTTATAATTACATAGAGAAATCTGTAATGGATCAACGCGCATCCAACCCATAAAGACACACAGTCTTGAACTCAACAAGAGAATACACGTAGCACCCTCCAAGGACTCGCAGCCCAATCTTCAGCAAAGAATCTTCACGCAGCAAGATCCTCAATGACACGCAGTCATACGGTGTAGAGATGCACTCCACGAAAGACGAACAAAAAGCAAAGTGTTCTATGGGTTCCAAAAGATTCACAAATGTTTGGCAAGGGTGTGTGAATCAAAACAAGAGTATTGGGACTCAAAAATATGAAGGCTTGATGTATTTGGACTCTCAAAATCGTCTCTCAAAGTATTGCAAAATAACCCCCCCGAAGTTGGCTTTTATAGGGAAACCAATAAAGAGTTTTAATTTTTTGAAACTCTGCCAGCGTACAGGTACCCCGAACCGGTTTGGGTGTACCGCGAACCGGTTCGCCCCCCGAACCGGTTTGGCCTTCGGTTCGTAGAAAATCGCTGGAACATGGGGCTTAAATAATGCAGCATTCTCCATAGGTTTTTTCCAGTTTCCAATGGCCATAACTTCTTCACCGTAGCTTGGATTGAGGTGCAGTTTCTTCCAGTATCTTAGTTGTGGAGATATCTTCAACTTTCCAGTTGACCAGACCTCCGGACGGTGGTTGTAAAATTACCAAAATTCCCTTGAAGTTCCATATCTTACCTTCTTTCACTGTTTTGACTTCTCTTGCGTACCACTTGCACTAAGTCCCTAAAATCGTGGAACGTGAAGTCATTGAGGCAGATGTGGGACACATGATGGAGATGATGAATGCTTGATTCCCATAATTCAAATTGAGGCTGTCATGTGAGATCGTGAAGTGACGTGCCAAATGTAGCGGCGTACGACATACACAAAGGACATAAGAAAAATGTCCTTACAAATCTTCCCCTATGTCTATGCCGGTACATACATAAAAATATCCGAATTATCAAATAATAAAATTGCCTATACAAATCTACCCTTCCATGAACCCAAAACTGGAAAGATACAAATGAATAAGTCTTCATCGTTTATTCTTCAAATCTTCAGGAATCTCAAATCTTTTCTCATCAGGATGTATAACATATGATCATTAATGTAGTACCTACACACATGAGATAAAGAAAAATACCAAGTGACGTATCGAGTTTGAAATGAGATAAACATAGATACCAATTTATGATGAAAGCATAAGTCAAATCTCAAAAACTCCCCTAAAATTAAAACTCCCCCAAAATATGATAATTCTTTCTCCCCCTTTTTATTATGTCCCCAAATAGACAAGTGAGAAGACGGAATCAAATAAGCAAAGTTGGGGTGACACGGTATTCAAAACAAGGCATCAATCAAATGGCAAACGCGCTCTTGCAAAGAGATACTCAAAAAAATCTTCACAAACTATTTTTGAATTTTTCAAATTTTTCGGACAAAAAAATGACACAAAAATCACACCGTGGATTTAAACTCAAACAACCAAGTCATGAAAATGGAATGAATGGGTGTGAGAACATTCGATAGGTAAATCAACTCAATCAATCATATGTGCACGATGCATATGTCTATCCCTAATGAATGAACATCAAAAGTATACTTAGGTGTAAAGGTTGTTGAATTTAGATCACATCGTCTTATACAAATCAACAAATCAAAGTCAAATTTATTTCCACACCAATAACGTCCAAAACTATTTAGCTCTTTTTCAAGATTTTTAAGAACGTGCAAACCCGTTTTAAATCTCCAACAAAACTCCCTCATATATATATCTTTTAGAGGTAATCTAAATTCTCAAACAATGGAGAATTGGTGCAAAAACCTAATTGGCCCATAATTGGCATGAATTTCTTTTTATTGCCATTACATTTTTCGGGCGCTTTTAAACCTCTTTGGACCCCGGATAATAAAATTCCTCAATTTGTTAGGTCCAATTTAAACGGCGGCTTAATCGCAAAGGATAAAAAAAAATCTTTCGTAACCCTTCACCGTTTTTAAACATAACACACAAATCTCACAAACGGCTCTTACATGCACAACTTTCTTGTCTAATTTTATCGCACTTGGTTCGTATTAAGGACAGAATTGAAGTGAAAACACCCAACCAACATATGATAAGACAAGCATAATAATCAAACAAATCCGTGCATATGTGCAATAAAGGATATCATGAGTCAAACAAGTAGGAAATAACAACTAATTACATCTCAATGACTCCAAACAATGTAAAGCATATAGATGAATTGACCTATTGTCTCAAAACACTATCAAATAGTCACATGAAAAATGAAATGATGTTGTGACTCAGTCATCCTAAGTGTCCATCCATAAATGGTGTAAGCAAAATACAAAAATCTTTTTGGATTTTCTCAAAATTTTATCAAAATAAAATCTTTTTGTATTTTTCAAAATTTTTAAAAAAAATTAAAACATACAAACATGATACATACTAGCAATAGGAAAATAATATCATCATGAAAAACATCCTATGCTAGTAAACAAGTCAAACCTCAATCGTTAGGTGTGGAGGGGTTTTCCAAAGGTTGTGACAACTTATGAAAACCTCCATCAATTCTTGTGAAGTTTTGACTAAAAACTTAACTTGGTCACTAAAATGTGCAAACTCTCTCATGTAGTCTCCGGGAGTATGTAAAATATCATGTGTGGGTGCATGTGTTCCAGAAACACGTGTAGCAGCAAAACGTGACACATAACCCAACTTAAAACAAAATTCCCTAAGGTGACCTCTCCTCTTGCAATGTGAGCAAACATACATAGGCCTAGGAACACCTCTCTCAAAAACTCTAGGACGTGCTTTCCTAATAGGAATGGGACGCCTAGGTGGGTTAGGGTGAGACTTATGTGAATCTATCACTAAAGTGGGAACAGGCTCGGGTGCTAATTGGGAAGTAGAAGCACTGTCATGACTTATTCCTAACTTCTCACCTTTACCCTTATGAACCACCTTTTCAAACTTCTTAGGTGCGTTCACAAAATTGACTTTGACCTCCCTGGCACGTTCGAGATCACTCTCGAGTTGGGATACACGTGTCATCAGACTAGACAACGTGTTGGTCAAATCACACTTCTCCTTTATCAAAACCTCCTTCTCTTTCTCCAAATCTAAAACCCGACGACCTAAATCTCGATTATACTTCTTTTTTTTCAAGGTCTCGGTGTACAAATCTATAAATGCTTTTTGGAGCTCACATTCATCTCCACTCTCCTCCTCACTATCTCCCTCACTTGAAGAACACAAATCACTATCATCACTCTCGTGTGCACTCTCGTGAGATAAAGTGTGTGTGCTCACACGACTAGAAAAAACGACAACCACACCATGTGCTAAACCTTTATCGGACTCATCTCCCTCACTATCACTAAGTGTGGCAGGCAAGGTTACTTTCTTCCCTTTCTTTCTAAGCCACGTAGGACACTCAACCTCTTACCCCCACATTCAAAACAGGTCACGTTATCCAAATCTTCCTCACACTCCTCATCGGAGTCATTCTCTTTTTCCCTCTCACCTCTTTCTTTGGCCTTTCCTTTCTTTTTATTTTTCTCAAAAAATCTCTTTTTATTGGAAGAATTATTTTTGTTCATGCTGAGAAATTTTTTTAAATTTTTCGCAAATAAGGCCATATCATTAAAATAAAAGTCTTCCTCAAAATCGGACTCACAAACGTTTTCTTTTTTTTTCTTAAGATGGGTCTTTAAAGCAATGCCATTATCCTTAGCCTTAATGGTTTTGGGAAACATGTCAATCTCATAGGTTTGAAGATCTCCTACAAGTTCTTCCAACTTAAGTGATTTCAAATTTACCAAAGAGTTCAAAACAGTGACTTTAGGAATAAAGCGTTTTGGGAGAGATCTCAAAATCTTTTTAACGACACGCGTGTTATAATCACCTCACCCAAATTAAAACATGTGTTAACAATGTCCGACAAACGTGCATAAAAATCATCAAAGCATTTGGACTCAGACATGGTGATAGTCTCAAATTGGGTGGCAAAATTTTATAATTTTGATTCTTTAACCGCGTTCGTACCCTCATGTGTCAATTTCAAAACATCCCAAGTTTCTTTAGACGTGGTGCACGTCATAATTCGGCGGAACTCGTCAGAAGTGACAGCTCCAGAAATAGCACTCAGACCACGGGAATTAAAATTAGACATTTTATAATCATCTTCAGTCCAGGCTGACACGGGTTTTAAAGAGGTGATGTTATCAACGGTGACCGTGGAAGGAGTCCACCCATTTTCACAAAGAAACCAAACACGCTCGTCAATAGCTTTTAAACTAGATCTCATGTGAGCTTTCCAATAGGCGTAATTATTCCCATAAAAAATAGGCACCTTATTAAATGAGCGTTCCATTGGAAAAAACTGCGATTTTTCACAAACTTGATTTTAAAAAAAATCAATATCACATGGTTTTCCGGAAAATAGGAATACGCGATAAATTAGCGCAACCGGATCTGATACCAATTTGTAAAATATATGAAGGCGGTGTGTGATACCGATTTAAATTAATTCACAAATATCCAATTAAACCTTATTTAATTAGGGTCTACTTTTAAATAAAATAAATTTAGCCCTTAAACATGCACCTAAATCAACCCATCAAATATAAAGCATGCGACACAGTAAATATGCTAAGACACAGATTTCAGGAAAAAAAACCTTTTGGGTAAAACCTTTATTTCACTATGAATTTATAAATCGCAACTTACAATTACATAGAGAAATCTGCATTGGATCAACGCGCAGCCAACCCACAAAGACACACAGTCTTGAACTCAGCAAAACAATACACACAGCACCCTCCAAGGACTCGCAGCCCAATCTTCAGCAAAGAATCTTCACGCAGCAAGATCCTCAATGACCATACGGTGTAGAGACGCACTCCACGAAAGATGAATAAAAAGAAAAGTGTCACTACACCAAAACTGGCGATTGGTCACTGTCAAAATCCCTGACCAAAGCTGTGGGTCGCGGACTTGGGCCGTGACCATTTTAGGCGTGACCATTTTCTTGGGTCGCAGCCCAAGTCCGTGACCAAAAAATGGTCACGGCCGAGAGGGGTCACGGTAGATGGTCGCGGACTTAGGCCGTGACCCATGTCGTGACGGGTCGCGGCCCTCATCCGTGACCCACAACCGTGACAAATTGGTCTCGGCCAAAGTCCGCGACCCACGACCGTGACATGGTTAACTTTCTTCTTCGTCATGCCATGGGTCACGGACTTGGGCCGTGACCCACCCGTGACCAAGCTTGGACGGAATTTTGGCGCATGTTTGGCGCCAAGATGGTCACGCCCTGGTCACGGCCTAAGTCCGCGACCACTGTGGTCACGGCCTTGGGCCGTGACCACTTCCCGAGCATCAATAATTTAGTGTGATAATAAATATGGTCACGCCAAATATTGAGTGGGTCACGGCCCAAGTCCGCGACCAGCTGGTCGCGGACTTGGGCCGTGACCCACTAGGCGTGACCATTCGCAGGATTTGGTGTAGTGTGTTCTATGGGTTCTAAAAAGATTCAAAAAGGTTTGGCAAGGATGTGTGAATCATAACATGAGTCTTGGGACTCAAAAATATGAAGATTTGATGTATTTGGACTCTCAAAATCGTCTCTCAAAGTCTTACAAAATAACTCCCCCGAAGTTGGCTTTTATAGGGAAACCAATAAAGAGTTTTAATTTTTTGAAACTCTGCCAGTGTACAGGTACCCCAAATTGGTTCGGGTGTACCGCGAACCGGTTCGCCCCGCGAACCGGTTTGGCCTTCAGTTCGCAAAAAATCGCTGGAACATGGGGCTTAAAATGAAGCATTTTCCATAGGGTTTTTCTCCATTTTCCAAGGGCCATAACTTCTTCACCGTAGCTTGGATTAAGGTGTTATTTCTTCCAATATCTTTTTGCGGCGAGATCTTCAACTTTCCAGTTGACCAGACCTCCGGACGGTGGATGTAAAATTACCAAAATGCCTTTAAAATTCCATATCTTGCCTTTTTTCACTTTTTTGACTTCTCTTGCGTACCACTTGCATTAAGTCCCTAAAATCGTGGAACGTGAAGTCGTTGAGGCAGATGTGGGACACATGATGGAGATGATGAATTCTTGATTCCCGAAATTCGGATTGAGGCCATCATGTGAGATCATTAAGTGACGTGCCAAATGTAGCGGCGTACGACATATACAAAGGACATGAGAAAAATGTCCTTACAACTTCAATCCCTTTGGATGAAACTATGTGGCCAAGAACTATTCCCTGAGTGACCATAATATGGCATTTCTCCCAATTTAGCACTAAGTTCTTATCCACACACCAGGTAAGTACTTTTTCCAGATTCGCCAAACAAAGATCGAAAGAGGTGCGAAAAATGCTAAAGTCGTCCATGAACACTTCGAGTCCTCTCTCAATAATGTCGCTAAATAGACTCAACATGGACCTTTGAAAGGTCGCGGGTGCATTTCACAAGCCGAATGGCATACGTTTATAGGCAAACGTACCAAAGGGGCAAGTGAAGGTCATTTTCTCCTGGTCAAGTATATCTGCCTCAATTTGGTATATATGGAGTAACCATCAAGGAAGCAGTAGTAAGGGTGGCCCACTACTCTCTCAAGCATTTGATCGATAAATGGCAAGGGGAAGTGGTCTTTCCTAGTTCCTGCATTGAGTTTTTGATAATCAATGCAAACGCGCCACCAGTGGTGGTACATTGGGGAACTAGATCTCCCTTGGCATTTTCAATCACTCTCATGCCCGACTTCTTCGGGATAACTTGAATAGGGCTCACCCACTTGTTATCCGATATTGGATAGATAATCCCGGCATCCAATAACTTAATGATTTCGGTCCTCACCACTTCTTTCATATTGGGGTTTAGCCTTCTTTGCATTTCTCTCGAAGGCTTTACATCCTCCTCGAGGTGGATCTTGTGGGTGAAAATTAAAGGACTTATCCCCTTCAAATCAGTAATACACCAACCAAAAGAACTTTGGTGCTTCCTCAGAATCTTTAAAAGCTTACCCTCATGTTCTTCGTCTAGGCTAGAGGAGACAACAACAGGAAATGTCTCGTCCTTTCCTAGGTATGCATATTTAACATGGGAGGGTAGTTTCTTCAATTTGAGGGTTAGAAATTTGTCGCTGGAGGGAACCATGCATGCCTCCCTTGGAGATAACTCCTCTAATCGAGAAATTACATCTCTCACGTCCTCGTCCGACGTTATCTCATCAAGTAATTCTCTCAACTCCTCAACTTCCTTCTCGAGTTCAGTATACGCCCCATCACTCTCGTGGCTCAACACTAAGCAGGTCCCTAGGGCATATCCATAATATTTTTCCTCAAAGTACTCCTCTACGATCTCATCAATTAAGCTCACCACGTGAAGATCATCTTCTTCCCCTGTATGTTTTTCTATATGAAAGATGTTAGTCTCTAAGGTCATATTCCCAAAGGTGAGTTGCATCTTCCCATTTCGAGTATTGATTATTACGTTAGCCGTAACTAAGAATGTGCGCTCGAGAATGATGGGAACATGATTGATCGAGGCGAAGGAGGGCTCCGTATCCCAAATGACAAAGTCTACCGAAAAGTAGAAAGTGTCAACTTGGACGATCACGTCCTCAACTATACCTCTTGGGATCTTCACGATTTGATCTGCCAATTAGAGAGTGATCTTTGTTGGTTTGAGGTCGCCCAGATCAAGCTGCCTATATATGGCGTAAGGGAGGATATTGACACTTGCTTCCAAGTCAAGGCTTTTTCAATTCTATTTTCTCCAATGATGCAGGAAATGGTGGGTGCACTAGGATCTTTGAATTTTGATGGGATATCATTAAGTAGAATGGAGCTCACGTTCTGTATTAGAAATACGTTTTTCTTTACCTTCATCCTCCTCTTCACTGTTAACAAGTCCTTGATGACTTTTGCATAAGATGGAATCTGCTTAATGGCATCGAGGAAAGGTAAATTTAACTTTACTTGCTTTAGTACGTCTAGTACTTCATCAATTGGATTTCCTTTGTGGGAAGGAACTAGCCTTTGAGGAAATGGGGCTGCAGAGGGTGGTTTCACTACCACCTCGGGCTCACTAGTGTCTTATTTATCACTTTCTTTCAAGGGGACATCTTCGACCTCTTTCGTGCCGGGTGAAATCTCCTTATCTTTGGTTGTGTCGTGTGGAGGAGGTGATAAATCAACGACTTTCCCACTACGAAGAGTGGTCACAGCTTGACATTGCTCCTGATGTTCTGTAGAGGTGGAGCTAACAGTAGTTTGACCTTGGGGAGGTCTTTGGCCCTGGGCAGGAAACTTGCCCTTCTCTTGGATACTCAACGATGATTGCATCTTTGAAATAGTCACATTTATGTCATTGATCATGCGCTCATGTCTATAAGTGGTTACATTCAGGGCAGTGATAAATTGGTTTATCGTATCCTTGAGATTTCTCCGTGGTGGAGTGATATATGACCGTGGAGGTGGTGATGCTTGTACATATCCATGTATGTGAGGTGCTTGTTGAAAATGTGATGGTGGGAGAGGGGAAACATGTGAATTAGGATTCATCACAGCATTCTATTTCCCATAGCTAAAACCAGGATGGTTTTTCCATGAAGGGTTGTAAGAATTCCCGTGCGGCACACCGAAATTACCCTTAAATCCTCCTACACCACTCACTTGCTCTTGAAGAATAACTTTGTACGCAGGTATCGTCGGGCATTCCTCTGTTGAATAGACAGCCTTAAAAATAGAACACACCCTCTCAATGGGGTTCGGGATAGAGACGGTTAGTCCTCTTGCACATATCTCAAGTACTTCTCGCATTCCTTTCTCAAGTAGATCGAGTCGACTGTCCGTCATAGTATCCTTTTCTACGTGAAATAGGTCGGTCGCCGATGGAGTGGTGGTCGCTTGGCGCGTTCGATTATGAGCACTAGGGTCAGATGTATCCCACGCTTGGGTAGTCTTAGCGACATACCTCAGGTGAAGCTCAGCATCGTTGGCGTCTAGGTCGACAAAGGGACCATCACACATGGTTTCAACGAGTTGTTTGGAATTTATATTCAGCCCATTATGGAAGAAGGAAATGATTTGTAATTTATCAAATCCATGATGAGGGCACAAAGTGATTAACTCGTTAAAACGCTCGTAATATTGATCAAATGACTCATTTTCTGATTGTAGGAAGGTTTGAATTTGAGCCTTGATGGAGTTCGTTCGATTTGGAGGAAAGAATTTCTTAAGGAATTTAGATTGTAACTCATTCCATAATGCAATCGATTTTGGAGGTAAATACCATAGCTAGGTCTTAGCCTTATCCTTTAGCGAGAATGGGAAGAGCTTGAGGCGGATCACATCTTTTGTGCAAGTTTAATCACTGAGGATCTCGCACGCCTCCTTAAATTCCCTGATGTAGAGATATGTCTTTTTTGACTCCAATCCATAGTAGTTGGGGAGAATCTGGATCATCCCATTCCTAAAGAGAATTGCCCTACATTATATGGGAGTAAAATTCATCCCGGAGTGATAGTTCGCTCGGGATATAAGATTTCTCTCAAAGGTTGGTACGGGATCTCTTCCTCACCTGCGGCTACACTACCGTGTTGTGACATATCTCTCTCACTTGATAACTCTGTATCCTCACTTGGTATGTTTGGCGCATGCTCTGAAGAGTGTCCTAAGAGGGATGTCGGAGTGTTACTTGAAATTGAGTGTGTAGGCATGGGAGATGGAACCCAAAATTGTGGAGCGTTTGGAGTGTGAGGGCTATCAGGGTCATACTCAACTATCGGCTTTTCGTTAATGCTGGTTGGAGTATTTTGGGGAGTTAGAGTGAGTTAATGATTTTTCATTAATAGGCTTTTGAGAGATGAAGTATAATTTTGTGCTTTTTGATTTTATTGATTTTTTTTTGTCGAAGTTTTAGATTAACGAAATCTAACCTACGTCTACCAAAGTCCCCGGCAACGGCGCTAAAAACTTGATGCGACTAAGAATGTTTCTCTAAAGTGCGTACTCTCTAGGCTCAAGTGCAAGCCTGTCGCGTTAGTAATAAACCCGATAAGTCGGGATCATCTACACAGGGAAATGGGACGAGAAAATCGTGACGACAGAAGGACAGACGGTTAACCTAAACTCAACTCTAAAAAGAACAAAAAGATGATTGATTTGCGAATAATCCTACTAATCAATAGGAAACTAGATTAAGACTATGGAACTAACGAATGAAGCAAGGATTTATAACTAAGAATGAAGTAATAAATATGAAGAGAAAAATAGGTCGGGAATACAATCCCTCAACCCTAGTGTGTTGCGCGTATAAAATTAATCGTAAATTTAAGTGATTAATCGGACCCAGACTTTAGTACTCCCAAGCATTACGTATATGAGGTTCAAGCCTGCACCATACATAATCAGAGGACGAGTAAAGCGGTATTTCGATACCTACACTGGCATTGCATTCTAAAGCATCCCGGTTATTCTGAAGCAAACGAGATCCAAAGATCTACAATGGTTGTGCTCGCCACGCAACACGGTCTAATAATTCCTTAAGTTTAGAGGATTAATTTTATACACATGAAACTCTCACATCGGGTTGAGTTCATACATCCCAACCCTAAAAAATCTAGCTGAACATATTGAACCTAACTATGCATAAATTAACTATGTTGCATGTGAAAGAAATCATGATGAAAGTATACTGAAACATGCAAGGAAATATTAGAGAGAATGAAAATTGAATTAAAACTTGGAATCAAACTCGAAAACAATTGATCTTGAAGCAACAAATCAAAACTATCTTCCTAGGGTATTCTCCTCCTTTTCTCCCTATCAAAAATTATTCAGAACTGTCTTTTCTAAGTCAATACACAGATACAAATACGTTTTAGAAGAGTTTGTAACCCATTAGGACTCTTTGGACCAATCAGCTTTTAAGAATCATTTCGCGTCTCAAGCACCTCGAACCAGTTTGGGAGCCATTTTTTAGTGTTATCGTTGTTCCAAGCTCTTCAAATTTCCAGTTGGCTCCACCCCCGGGATCAGGCTGTAGAATTACGAAAATGCCCTTGAACTTGCCTTCTTAGCCTTTCTTTCATTATTTCGATTTCTCTTTCGCATCGCTTGCATACATTACATGTAAAACACATAAGAGAAGTACAAAACACGAAATACTTGTCAACGAAGGTTAGTAGCATAATTACAAGTTAAATCCATATCAATTGCACCACTCGGGTTCACAAAGGTACCGAAATTAGGGGATAAATATACAATATTTATGCCCAATGACAGGCCTTTTCCCTCTACAGAATCACCCAAGTAATAACTTCCACTTAATCAAATTTTGTAAATTATTGTCTCGCCTTATATTTTTCTTGCTTCATACTGACTTTTACTTCTTGTGTTTCTCTGTTGAAGTCTGTCTTTGCTCTCTAGCATCCTTATCAATGGGTGTTGGAGGCCGAGTCCAATGTTAAGATGGCTGAAGAGGCATAATCCAAGCTGGCTGATATGAAGAAGCAGTTGGCCGACCAGAAGGCCGCCCATGAGGATAAGATGCAGAAGCTCTAAGAACGATATTGGTAGCGCCTCGCTGATGTGAAAGAGAACTATAAAGTGTAAGTAACTAATCTCATTATGTGTTCAAGTGTAATGTCTGCCTATTCTTATGTCTTTCTCCATTATTCATAGAGTTGCCATGATAAAAAAGTAATTTGGACTACAAGACTTATCTCATTGTCGCCAATTTATTTGTACTAAGTAATGGTGGTCGAATATCATCTTGTCCAATAAGTGAGATGACACACTATTTTCTTACTCTCAACTTGTCGAGAATCCTTTTTAATGATGCTTACTCTCTCCATAAAAAAATTATTCTGAAGTTTTTCCCCTTTCAGGGTTTTCATGGAGATATGCTTAGGATACGAGACTCCAAAACACTCTTGTACCGCAGAGAAAGAGATTTAATAATGACTTTCTCCATAAAATAATGATGTTAAGTCTCACTACAAAAATAATGATGTTAAGTTTGGGATGGTTTGATAATATGTGTCTTCCGATGGGCCTAAGCCTTAGATTCACCATAACAATAATGATGTTTAATTTTCCCACCTCTTAGGGTTTTTAGTGAGATATGTTTAGGAGTCGAAACTCTAAAAACTCTCCTACCGCCGAGAGAGAGATTTAATAATGACTTTCAACATAAAATAATGATGTTAAGTCTCTCCATAAGAATAATTATGTTTAGTCTCATCATAACAAAATGATGTTTAAGTTTTCCCACCTCTTTGGGTTTTTTATGAGATATGTTTAGGATCCAAAACACTCTCATACCGCCGCGAGAAAGGTTTACTTTTAACTATTCACCATAAAAAATGATGTTAAGTTTGGTATATTTGGATGATACGTCTCTCCTAGTGGGCATGAGCTTTAGTTTCACCATAACAATAATGATATTTATTGTTTCCACCTCTCAGGGTTTTTAATGAGATATGTTTAGGAGCCGAGACTCCAAAACACTCTCGTACCGTTGAGAGAAAGACTTAATAATGAATTTCATCATAAAATAATGATGTTAAGTCTCACCATAAAAATAATGATGTTGATTTTTGGATATTTGGATGATACGTCTCTCCCAGTGGGCCTGAGACTTAGTCTTCCCATCTCTCGAATGATGGGATATGCCTTGGAGCCGAGACATTAAGTATTATTATCACAATAAGAGGGGGATTTCGTGACTATAATAAACCAAAATGGGAATGCTCAATATGAGAGATAACACTTTCTTTTCCTTCATTGATAACCGACTTTACACAATAACTTCTCCATTATAATTTGCTTTTCAAATGTTCAAAGTTAAAAACTATCGCAAATTAAATGGTATGATTTTCACTCCCAGCTTTTTCGAAAGATTTGGGTCATCTTCTTCGTCATCATCTGATTCTTTGTCATTTCGGTTTGTTTGCACCTCCTTTTTCTTCAGCTTATAATCTTTTGACGATGAGTTTCACTTTTTACTCTTATCTCTGCCTCCATCGTTACCATATATTTCCTCAGTTTTCCCTACTTTAACAACTCCCAATCTCATATTTAAAGGCATAATACTTATTAGTTGTATGGTCGTTAACTTGGTGGAATTCACACCATTTTTTCTTGCTCCTTTGGTGGGATAAGGCTCTGAGCTTGTCTGGCCAGTTCAGGTCCTTAACGTCTTTGATCTCATTTATTATGTGATCGGGGATAACAGTGAATGGAGTGTATTTGGAAAATTTGTCATTATTTGACTTCTTTTTACCCTTGTCTTTGTTTCGGCTCTGCCCAGATTTTTTCTGCCCGAATCCTTTTGGTCTCCTCTCTTGGCCAATATGGCCTCCTCCACGCTCATAATAAACCTCTCGGCCTTAGCCAAGAGTTTTGTCATGGATTTTGGACGATATTTTAAGAGATTCGAATAGCCTTTTCCTGGTTCAAGCCCACTAATAAGGGTTGTCATCGCAGCGTTCTCGTCATAATCTTTAACTTCCAACTTCTCTTTATTGAACCAAAATATAAAATCTCTCAATAGTTCATTATTTCCTTTCCTCGCGTTCAACACATGAGTTACTCCCTTAGTAAGCTTCATGTTGAAACAAAAATTATTAATAAAATTCTCGGCCAACTCTCTGAAACTTTCTATTGGCAGACCAATATACCATATATGGGCAATACCGGTGAAATTGCTATAAAATGCCCGGCATCTTATCTCATCTGGAGTATAATAGTTCTCGTTCGCTGACTCATACATTTTTATATGATGAATCAGGTTGATTTTTCCATCATATCTAGATGTCACGACTGGAGGATTGGACTTGTCAGGTATCAAATAACCGAAAATACTTGGTACAAAAGGAGATCCTTCCATATACCCCCTATGACTAGGGTCTCGTCTTTTGATGAGATAGTTAATCTTGTCCTCCAGCCTATGTATCTAATTATTCCAAGGCTTTTCATCCTCAGGGAAGTTTTCACCCTAGCCTTCCACTACAGAGACGATCCCGTAGTTGGACCCTTTGTTTGGAATATTTTGTGCACTTTTCACCTCTCTACACTACATCTGGTGTGGGTTGTGTCTTGGTCGAGATGACTGGTGATCCTTATCCATAGATGCTGTTTGATATGATGTCTTTTCTACAATTCCCTCTTGGGCCAAGACGATCAAATTTTAACCATATGGTCAGACTGGTGAATGCACAGTCCCTTTGATGACTCTGAGGAGTGTATTGAACACTTTTACCTTGATGGGTAGGAGGAAGGGTTTCACCTGGTCGGTACAATATGTCTGTCATCCCATACCTCTTAATAAAAGGTCTTTTATGTGTATTTTTATTGCAAAGATCGTTAATTAAAATTCCCTTTTGTACTTACAAATACTATAAAACATGTATACGCGTAGGTAAGGGGTTAATTCACGCTTATTAATGTGAAAAGGAGCAAAATGAAGACTTAGTAATGGGTTTATAAAACAATTGTTAAGGGATGTTTATACTACTAATGATGAACTAATAATTAAACTAATCTAATAAATAAAAACTAAAATAAGAGTGAATAAATATAAAAACAAACAAGGGAGGAGAATCCACTTCCATGACTTAATTATTTATTTTAATTAAGTGACTTCTAATTTTAGAATATTCTAAGATATATTTAAATTACAAATTGACTCTCGTCAAAAATGTGATACAAATAAAATCTTCTTTAGAAAATTAATTTTACACTTTCACAAAACTCTAAAAAAAAGACTAAAACTTTTCTAATAAACTACTCGCTAGGGATCATTTAATAAAATTATCTTAAGTCTTTATAAATAGTTATAGAGTTAGAAATTCTTAAAACAACCTTTAACTTAAGAAAAGTCTATCTCTAATTTGATTCTTAAGAAAATGATGTAATAAAAATTTCGAGTTCTTTCTTAAGGAAAAGATCACGCCATCTCTCAAGGGAGAGGAATTTTTCGATTCATTAAAAATAAATCACCTTCTCTCGAAGCATGACTAGAACCGAATGATTTCTCTCGAAATTCATTTTGATAGTAAATGTCCAATGTCTATTTTCAAAGGAACATAATAAAATTAAAAATTACAAAACTAAATTAAATAGAAAAAGAACATAGAAGTTTCATCTCTCCCCTTGAATGAGGGTATTTAGCCCAACATATGAATTATTTTTACATATAAAATGTAAAAAAAAATCATTAGAGGCGTAAAATAAAAAATAAAAGATGAAGAGAACAATATATAAGCCAAGTTTTCTTGCATTTTCATTGAATCTCCAAGCTTAGAAATTGAAGAAAATCCAGAAATCTAAAATTTATGATAATATTGGCCTCTCAGAACCATAAACTCAGTTCGCATCTCAGAATACAATTTATTTCATTCAATTATCTAAACATTACAAAAAAAAAATTAAAACTGCACTAATCTAATTTAAACCTACAAATATGAACTAGGAGTATGCCTAAGTTAGTCTAGGTTGGTCTTCTTAAAATATGAACTAGGAGTATGCCTAAGTTAGTCTAGGAGTATGCCTAAGTTATGAACTGCACAAATATGAACTAGGAGTATACCTAAGTCGGTCTTCTTGAAATGAAGACCAAATGCCCTTTATATAGTTGGAAATTAAGGTTTAGGGGCTTTTTGGTATTTTACAAAAATATATTCTATAAATAAATAATAAAAGGAGGTATGGATAAGGAATATTTAAAATAGAAGGGTTGGTTTTTGAAAGTTGAGGTGTGGGAGAAAATATTAAAGTTTGGTTTCTTTTAAAAAACAAATGAGGAGAAAATGAGGAATAATGGAAGAGATAATTAAAGAATTAGGACTTTAGGGGTGTAAAGTGGAATTAAAGGAAGTTGCTTAGCTGAACAATTATAGTGTGCATCATTGGTGCACGTGGGCTCTGCTAGATCCTATGGATGATAGGCCACCAAGTGGCTTACTCGGATGGCGCCATGTGGCACCTCACGAATTTAAACAAAAATTGGGTTATTTCTCTCCCAAGGTTCGAAACTAGGTTGTTTTTGGCATGTAAAAGTTTAGTTAACACTGAACCACGCATGTAGGTAAATTATAAATCAACACAAAAAATATATAACCTCAGTTAATTTCCTAATTTTCCTAAATTCTAATTCGCACCCAAAATTCAATATGTTTTGCATACGACCTCCAAATGACGAATCGCAAAAATCGATGTGACCCTCATTTTGATGTCAATAATATTTTAATGATGCATGGGTCACAAGGTTTGATTTTTAGTTATGACTCGTGACTTTGACATTGACTTTCTTTTAATTTTGAACTTTGTATTCTTCGTTTTAAATCTGATTGACATGTCATTTGAACCCAGACGTACCTTGATTCAAGGCATACAATTTATATGAGTTTGTGAGTCCGAATTCAGTCATCTGAATTTACCAATTTTCCCTTGAAAGTGCATAAGTGGTCGTATTTGCTCAAATTGCCTTGAATTAATGCGTTTGAATCTGCAAGTATGTCTTTACCTACAAGATAAACAAAATACTCGTATAAGGACAATTTTACCGATAACTAGCAATTAAAATGTGTCTTTTTGAGGTATAAATATAACACTTTTGGGTGTTTATCCCCTCTCGTCATAGTCCCCACAACACTCATCTTCATATGACATATCATTTGGCCTGCCTTGCAACTCCTTGCTAAAGTGGAGACAATTGGGATTTGTGATCTCATTTCTCCTTAGACCATATTGGTGTTCTTTAGTTGGAGAAGGGGATTATCCCCCGACCGTTGGTGGCATGTCCCCTCTCACAGTTGTCGGCATGATGAGATTCACAATTGGATCCTCTGGGATTCAGATCATTGTTGAATGCCAAGAGCTATAATTTCATCTTCTGTTGGCTGGCCATAAGAGAATTGAGCGTCGCCACTACGTCATCCATCTCAGACTGAGGGGGTGGTTGGCTGGAACCAGTTCTCGCATTTTGACGGTGGATTGGAAGACATCGTCGATCAGAGAGAACAACAACAACAACAACAACAACAACAACAACAACAACAACAACAACAACAACAACAACAACAACAACAACAACAACAACAACAATAGAAGTACAAAAACCAAAAAAACATTATGAATTAAAAAATAAACTCGTGAACTCTTCCACCCAAAATCTTTCAATGGTGATTCAGATTCAGCAGTGGTGGACTTGAATCACAACTAGAAATGAGTAAGAAATCCAAGATATAGATGAGGAAAATAAAAGCGTTCTCAGAGACCGCGCCAAATTGAGGAAACTGATATCATACAATGGATTCACCCACAGTTTATATATTGTAGAAATGTAATTAGACAATAATTAATCAAGAAAACTCACAGAAGAAATTAGTGAAAGAAGATTAATACAGGTGTTTGCGTGGTTTGGCCTTGGACTACGTACATTGTCAAGAGTATGAGACTGGTTTCACTATATTAAGGCACTAATGGCCATAAAATACATACATGTAAGCCTTCTCTCTCTAATACAAGTTTAATGGCCACAGAATACATATATGTAAGCCTTCTCTCTCTAATATAAGTTTAACAGAGTAACATTATAGTTTCTGGAATTCGATCCAAGTGAATAAGATGTAGTGTGTCTTATATATGTTGGGGGAGAAAAGTGTCACCCCAAGCATGTATCCCATGGCCCACTGAGGTCGTGGACAATGACAGAGTAACAGTTGTATGTGCATATAGTAAACTATCATGGAGAATATTTCCTCACGTGGATTGTTGATCTTCGATAACAATCTTGTGTAGATATGCCTAAAATTCCCTTGTCATGCTTTCCATGCCTGCGAAAACATATCAGAGATATGAGACGAGACTGAGTGTTCGTCTATGACCGACGCACCCATCCTAGACTGATATTTTTGTCCTCAAATATTGGTGTCGTTTGAGGCTAACACCCATGTAGATGTAGATGAGGTTGGTCTCTGCTACAAGATGAGACAATGTAGCCTAGTATGTTTCTTGGATGTCATCCAGATGAGTCCATTACGGGGTAAGACTACTGTGAGACTAGACCACTCATGTGGGCCTGGATGAGTGTTGGTCTCTTCTGAGGGATGAGTCTGTAGCGATCATTCTTCTTGGGTGTCATCCGGACAAGACCACACTTATGTATATTATTTTACAAAGAGCTTACCAGGTAATACTTTTGGCAATCAGGTAGAGGGAATGGGATTCAAGTGCATGGCCACATGTTTTTAAGACTAAGTGAGAGATTTTTGATTATTTTTACAACCATGTAAAGATATTTTATTTTAATTAATAAAAGATCGTATTATTCATTTTGAAATGAGAATCATATTTTTTAGAATGCCTTATATTTGTTTTTAATGTATTGTTCCATATGTATGTCTATCAATAGAGCTTAATAGGAATTCAAATGACTTGGGTTTGTCTTGATCATAGGAGATCAGATATTAAAAATTTCACAACTAACACTGGGTTTTGACATCCTATCAAAACGATTGTGATGCAATCCTAGTAGTTTATCTCAAACTATGGGAACTTATATGATGGTTCAAGAACTTGTATGGTAGTTCAAAAGGGGATTGTAATCGGTACATACAGGAATGTGTTGAATGGGATTACCCATGATATTTGAGTCTAATGATCATATTGAATAGACTAAGGTAATCTTTCACCATTTTTAACTATGAGGATTGAAATGCTTGCATGATTATTACTTTGATTACTATGGGTGCGATTTGATTTTAGATTGAATTAAATGATCCCCAAATATTGGGTGACAATTGTGTGAGTAGGTATAAGATCATAATTTGGAGGAATCTTCATCCGAGGATACCTTGTATTGTGATGCTCCCTTCAGACTTAAAAGATTTGTTTTCACCGGTTAAACCTGATCAATGGATTATTTCATAATTGGGTGGAGTGGAAAAATAAGTTAATTCTGAGAATCCAGGAATTGATTAATTGTTGGTTAAAGTCAATTCGCGATAAATTAATTTGACCAAGTGAGTATCGAAAGCTTAATGCAGGGAATCAAATTATGCACTATAATTAACTTTGCAAATAAGATCTCATTATATTCAAGTAATTTATGAGATAATTATTTAGTGAAATTAATTATTTAGTGAAATTAATTATGATTAAATAAGAAAGGAAATCAATTATGAGATTTGTAATTTAGTATTTCTTGATATTTATTTGGAAGCTAATTTTATTATTTATTTTGGGTCCCTAGTATAGTCCACATACCCAAGTAGTCAGGCCCAGATTCTCAAGAAACTGAGTTTGGCCCAAGCCCACCACTCAAAAAGATATATATTGATTTAAGTTAAGGCTTTATGTTGCATTATTCGTTATTAACGTTTGCGAGGGATGACAAAAAAACACTATTCATATTCATATAAAGAAGCTTAGAGAGAGAGGACCATATCTCACTCAAAATCAAGAGTTTTCTTCTTCAAAGATGCCCACGCACTAATCGAACTCTGGGAGGATCATTTACTAGAAGATCCAAGCGAATCTGAACATTCTATCAAGCTTTTGGAGGACAAAAACATGGAATCCCTAAATCATCATCACATACCTTTTCTCCCATAGGATTGCAGTTGGATCCGTAAAGGTATGGTATTTGAAACTCTAAGTTTGTTCTTTAGACCTAGTTTTGGCTTTTCTTCTTTCTATTTGGTTAATCAAAGATTTAAGGGCTGAAATTTTTATTTTATGTATATCGATCCCCGATAATATCCAACTGAATACCACACTTATTAACTATTTCGGGTTCCCGGCCTTAACCCTTCATAATAATCACACAACATCACCATCTACCTCCAAGATAACCACCTCGTAGCTTAACTATAAATCTTATAAAGAATTACCATTATTAATCTTAGATTCATTCAC
The DNA here is from genome assembly GCA_949130495.1 of Sambucus nigra. Taxonomy (NCBI): domain Eukaryota; kingdom Viridiplantae; phylum Streptophyta; class Magnoliopsida; order Dipsacales; family Adoxaceae; genus Sambucus; species Sambucus nigra. The sequence goes on along the minus strand of OX422211.1, from coordinate 452,613,393 downwards.
ACGCTCAAGAGCACTGGGCTACAGGATTTCTCAACTATTTATTAATTTTCAAATTATTATCCATCACACTAGATCTCAATTATCACCTTTAATCGTCTTATACTAATATATTAATTATCACAAGCCCAATCTTTCATTGTAAGGTCATATGTAAAATTCCCAACTTTGGGATACATACCTAGTACATAAAAATTATTCTAATAAATATTTATCATTTTAATTCCATTTAGTTACACATATAATTCATAATTTCAATTCATAGGGATAAATTACAAAAAGGCTCCTCTTTATTTTATATCTTTCCAATTACTATCATTTATCCAAATTCATCACTTTATAAACATGTACGAATGATCACAATATAAGTTCCAAATAATTTCAATCACTAATCATGATGGCCAAAATCTACTCCATTTTCCAACTTATATATATTATACAAATATGAATTCCAATCAATATAAATTCTCAATTTACATGTGCAATCAATTTAAACTTACAAATAACATCATGTCCAAAACGAACAATGTCTATTAATATGAATTCCTCAAATAATAATACTAATTATTGTGAATTTCATCAATAATTTCAATTGCCAAGAATATTCCAAATAAAATCTCAATTCACAATGTCTCCTTAAATAACAATCTCAACTATCATGTTTTCCCCAAATTATAATATTCAAGCATGAACCTCCAAATTATTTCAATTCCAACTATCAACCTTAATAATTACTACGTTTAGGTTCAATTTACAATCACATATCAAAAGGTAGAGGTATAAATTCACTTGCCCCAATATGCAATCCAAATCTTGAAATATAATTATGAATCTCCACTCCTCTTCAAGATCGAAATTGCTTATTTAATGCTCCTAAATTTTTTCTTCAATTGAAATTGTTTATAGAGGTGTAAAGAGTTTTATACTTGATTTTCATAGTGTTTAAGACTAATGGAAAATGTTTGGCGCCAAAATAAAACATAAAAGGTGGTTTTGTCAACCTATATATGGTTTCTGGAAAAAGTGGCCCTTGTTCAGACCAGGGGTCCCTCATTCAAATGAGAGCTCGTACAAATAAGAGATCCCCTCATTTGAACCATAATCAAAATCATTGAATTCATCTTAAATTGTTCATAGCCAACTTTCTCCAACAATTTCCCACATTTTGGCCTCTTACAAATCCTAGCTTGCCAACCAAGTTAAAAATTAATGTCAAACATATCCTTCAGAGTTCTACCCTAAACTAACCCTTAACTTAAGCTCACCCTAACATCACTGAAGTCCCACTTCTAAACATAATTATCCAACATATCCTTAGGGTTTTTGCCTTAAACCAACCCTCAACTTAATTAAACTTAATTCAAATAAGCTCAAACTAATATCACTTAAGGCCCACTTATAAAAATAATTATCCAATTTAATAATTCTCTTGATTCAACAATTCTACCCCAAAAGTATAATTCACTCAACACAATCAAATAAATTCAATTGAACATAATTAAATCTAATTTAAAAAAATCTAAAATTAAAGAGCATTACATATAACACCCTCCAAGGTACTTTGGGTAAGACACTGAGAAAGGAAAGCGAAGAAGAATTGATCGGCATATTCAGGCCATACCGCGATTATCGTCACCCCAGTCACGTTAATTGTGTTTTTTTGTAGTTGTAGATTTGAAGTTATGTGACTAATTCTGTAAAATTTAGATACCATTTACATTTTAAATTCATTCATACTCCAACTCTGTCTTTTCTTAAATAAAATAATTGAAATAGTAATTTCAATACAGGCGGTCACGATTTTCTCAAGTAATAATTGGATGGATTTATAACTGTAACATGATATTTTAAGTAAGAGTGTTAAACTCTCATCCACCCTTTAAGGGGCCATTTCCCATAACTCCCTATTTCTAGTGCAAGTCATCCCAAGTAGTTGGCCCAGCCCCATGGCAGGTTATTACATTAAAAATCTCAAAAAGCTCTTCGATCCTTTTTATTAAAACCATATTTTACCATTTGTATTCCCTGGTTATTTTTCGACAGGTGGATGGATTTTGGTAGAAGTTGGGCAGTTATATGGTTGTTATTGTAGTAATTTAATTGGAAGTTGAGGGTGGTTCAAGTTAGTGATTATTTGAATTAGAATTAAAGGTTATTTCGAGGCAAATGGAAAGTAGTTATTGTATATAATTAATTCAAATTCAATTGGGAGGTTATTTTGAGTCAAATAAGGTTTGGTTACTGCAAAAAAACTATAAATTCAGCCCTTGAGGAAAAAGAGGAAAACTGATCAAACAAACCCACGTTTTTATCTTTTATCATATTTTTATGTATCCCATTTAATTTTCAGCAATGTATATTTACTTTCCTTTAAATTAACTCAAGTTCATTTACAGTTCATCATTTCCATTCTTTTTAGTTTCAAGTCTTTTTACTTTTGTTTTGTCATTTACAACAAGTCCTTTTACAATCAGGCATGCATATGGACCCACAATTATTCTTTTGAGTGGATGATCACGTGTCCTTTTACACATGAAATTTCTAGTAAACACTTTATTGAGCTGAGGATTAAAGCCTTAAAACTCTAAAAAAAACAATAAGTTTAGGGTTATTTGACTAAACAACATTTTTGAGTTAAGGATTAAATCCTTAAAACTCTAAAAAAAAAAGCAAGGTCAATAGACCCAGAACCTTTTTATCTATGGATTAAAGCCTTAAAACTCTAAAAAAAATAGAAGCCTAGGGTCATTGAACCTCAAAACCTTTGCAGCTAAAACTAGGCCAAAATCAAGGTTGTAGCCCTTGAAAACCCTAAAACTTTAACTATGTCAAGCATGCATTGCTTGTGTGGTGATTAGTCCTCAACACCTTCTAGTTTTAAGACAAGGGCCTTAAAATTCCAAGAATTTTGACCATATTAATTGTAATTAGAACCTATATCCTTGGCCCGGGTACCTGACATCTCAACTGGGGTTGAAAAGACTAGTAATTATGGAAAAAAAATTCAAGTCGAGTGTACTTTGGCCTCAAGACTATAAAATCAATGATTAAAGCCTTTGTAATTCTAATGAAAAAAAATTGAAGTCAATGTTACTTGTACCTTAGGACTATAGAAGCAAGGATTACAGCCTTGTAGTACCAAAAACATTATTACAACTCAATAGTTCAAACGTTAATGAGCTGGTCTTCATTTCATTACAGCATCCGGTTACAATGCTATTTCAATTTCTGTTGATTTTGCTTATGGTTCCATATTTATAGTCTCTTTGACTCTTTCTTATTCTTCCTCTATTAGTGGTATCTTAGTTTAGGTCTTTGAAGTAATAGAAAGGTCTTTTGGGATGTACTTGGAGGTACTTTAGTTGATTCTCTTAGTTCATGGAAGAGAGTGTGAGGAGCCTCAAAGGACCTCTTTGTTTTGTGCATTGATATGTAATAGAATTCTCTGGATTTCTTTTAGTTCTCATGAACTTATTACATCTAAAAAGGAGTGTGTAAACTCGTCATCATCCTTCTCATTGAGACCTTCACATATAACTCATTAAATAAATTCCACCCCAAGAATACATTGTATGTGAATGGTATGTTCACCACTAAAAACTTGCTCCGTATGGTTATACATAAATTATATTCCTCGATTACGAGAAGAAGAGTGATGTACCTTTTGGAGTAACTTATTTCTCCTTAAAGACTTTGATGAGGTGGGAAGAATTTGATGAGGTCAGTCCCAAAAAATATCATCATTGGGACTTAAAATCTAGGATTTTTCATGAGGTGGGCCTAATTGACTTTCTTTGAGTAGGATTTCCTTGTTGAAGATAAGGTTACTCCTCTAACGAAAGCACCTGAAATGTTATTTACATAAACCAAACTTGGTTTCTTGTTACCTTCCTTATGATCTTTCCCTCGTGTGGATATGCTTGAGATATCCTTCCTTGATGATCTCTTCAGTGGATTCTTTGAGCCGAAAGCAGTTATTCGTTATGGCCATGGTCTCTGTGGAAGAAAAAATACTTGAATTTGTCCATCTTATCCTTCGGTGACCTTATAGGCTTAAGCTCATGGGGTATTTTGTAGTTCTTTCACAAAGTATATATCTCCAATGGTTTATGTGATTAGGGTGAAGTGTTTGGCCTCGAGAGCCCAACGTTTCTTTCCTTTCAGATCATATTTGTATTAGGAGGATTAGCATAGAAGTAATAGTACATCTTTCCTCATTCCTCATTGAGGATGCAAGATTAGAGTGAGGTAATACACCCTAGATGAGATGGCATCCTCCATATCCATATATTTATGTTATCTTTCAAGTAGTTCGGTCATGGATAAAGTTGGTCTCTTTATAAAAGACCTCTAGAGATCTTGAGATGGAATACCTTCAATGACGGCAGCAACACATATCGCATCATTGAGATCATCTACATGCAGGGCCTCAACGTTGAACCTATCGTTATATTCTCTCAGATTTTCTCTTAGTTGTTGTCTGATATTGATGGTTAGGTAGATGGTTTGGGCATCTCCTGAGCTCCTATGAAATGGACTACGAAAGACTTGGCCAACTCATTAAAGATCTTGATGGTCCTAGATTTGATCTTAGAAAACCTATGTCTCGTTATTCCCCACAAAGTAGCTGGGAAGGACCTGCATAGCAGCTCATTGGAGTGTCTTGGAGTATCATAAGTGATTTATAGGTCTTCAGGCAATCAATGTTGTATTTATTACCGTCGAAGGTTTCTATTACTATCATCTTCCATTTCGGAGGTAAGGTCTAACGTTGCACTTCATTATAGAAGGAGAGAGAGTCTTGTACAGATCTAACTCGATTGTATTTGGAGTGTTATCTTGGTACCAATTAGGAAAATTTTCCAACCGGTCTTACATCTTATTAGTCTCCTCATCCCATGGCATGACAGTCTTAAAACGTTTCTACAAGATTGATCATCAAGGGGAGATAAGCGATTATGGCTACATTGTGGAATTTTTACTTCTGGGAGCAAGGGGGCAATTTGGTTTCCCTCAGTATGTCTTGCTTCATCCTTCTCACCAATATCCAGGTCTTGGGCCTTGTCCCCATTAGATGACTGGGAAGATGAGGCAGTAAAAGTCGATAATAGAGGTGGAATCCCTTTCAAAATAGTTGGTAATTGCTCCTGGAGTTATTTTGGTGAATTTCTATATCATTCGTGCTTTTAGCCAAGTATATTTGTTGGTCATGATGATGTAAGGGAGATAATGAGGGTCAAGTGAAGACAAAGACTTAAAGAGAATTGTTTCCACATATCGTGTCAAACTAATGGGGTTAAATTGTTTCCACATATTGTGTCAAACTAATGGGGTTAAAATTGTTCAAGACCTCAGCCTCACCAAATATGCCTCCTTGAGATGGAAAGGTGTGTTCTTTAAGTAAGAAAAATTGGATCACAATGATGTATAGTGGTTCATTACCTATTTTAAGGTCCTAGAGATATATTCGACTTTAGGCTTTGGCTAAGGTAAAAAAACAAAGCCTGTGGTCTTTTTGACAAGTATAAATACCTTCGAAAGTAATTGAATTACTTATCTTAATACTTCTTACTTGCTTAAGACTCACAAGACTGAAATAAAGACAAGTCACACAAATGAAGTTCTTAAAACACAATGTATGATCGGGAAGTAGTCATAACTCTCTTACAAACACTAATTACACATGTGATAATCAACAATATATTAAGACAACTTGAATGTTGAGTGGGGGTGGTTAAATTGTGCGAGTACCTTTCTACCAACTTGTTAGACTAGACAAGGGCTCTGCTTGGTTGCTTGTGAATGTTCCTAGAGGCTCTCGAAATGAGATATTGGAGATGTCTTAATCGTTTACAAGATAGACCAAACCCTATTACGATCTAAGGAAGGCAGAAGAGGTATATTCTACCTTAGTGATGCTTCGTACTCTCTGGGGTGGACCCTCTATAGAGGACTAGGATCTCCTTAATGGCATTTCTAAGGCTTGACTAAGCATTGTAAGGGACTAGTGGGGTCCTTATTTTGCTACATGGGATCTATTCTTGAGAGTCGAGGTCTGATGAAATTACTACATGTTTGACACGGCTTGGGAGGAGCCTTAGGGGTTCCTTTATCTCAATTGTGAAGTTTGACTTGCTGTTGGAGTCTTAGACTGAAAGGCTTAGGTCCTTGTCCTCATGCTTTGATCTCAACCTAGGACTTGGGACCTCTAACCTATGCTTAAAGTTTGAAGATCATATATGTTATTATCAACTACGAACATATTATAACATATAAGACGATTACAATGATTTGTTTTATTAATCGAATGCACAAATTCAAATTAAGGCAAGTGTTAGACACTCTACCCTCAAGACGATACTCTCCCGCTATGGTGTTTCACGAATCTTGATGTTTGTCTCCCAAGAAACAATAATCTCCTTCTTAAAAGATAAGTACTACAAATTGCAAGACTCGGTGAACTACAACAGTGGCAAAACTCTTCTTTTTATGTAGATTAAGACCGACTTCAAAAGCATAAGAAACAAGAACAATTTTGACACTCAAAATCTCTACCCAAAAAAAGATCAAATAAGTCAAGCGACTTAGAGATGGATAGCTCAACAAAATCCCAATAAAATTTGGCCGAAAAGATATCCTTTTAGTTGAAAACCTTAATGGGCGAGCGACGGCGACGCTCATGTAGGTTTCGAAGTCAATCACATACTATGCAGGTACTCTCTTCTTCAAAGAGTTGGTATACGTCAAGGGCAATAAATCCCTCGAGTCATTGGGGTATATATAAACACTTTGTATTTTTCATAAAGTTTACATGTTGTGACTACTTTTTCCATTACATTTCAACACAATTTCCAAGCTCCCAAATTACAAGTGGATAGACAGCAATTTCTCATTAATACTTTATGATTTTGAATATGTAAATAGACCACATTACTCTACTCATGGAGTATAACACAACCCAACTCGAAATCGTCTCGAAAACAAATGGGTTTAACAAGGTTCAAAGTTGACCCAATTAATGAATTCAAAGCCATTAATTCTAACAACGTATACATACCAACGAAGACATTCACTTACATCATAATTTTCATCATCTTTTGCCATTATCTCAATGCTAGGGGTTGAAAAATTTTACTCAGATTTGGGGGTTTCAAGTTTCTTTGATTCCTAATCCAGTAGCAACACTAAAATATTCAGTAGTTGCGTTAAGGGTTTTATTTGGGATTAATCTCCGCTAAACGTGGTACGAGTCAAATGGAGTTGCCAAAATAAATACCCTTAAAATATAATAATACAATGAAATCACAATAATGCCCATCAACGGTCAAAATTTAGTTAACTGACAAAACTCATATAAAGTTGGGGGCCAATGCCCAATAAACTTTTTAGTAGGGGTCAATTTTCTTTTGAGTACTACCACAAGAGGAAAATTTTGTAATGAACCTGTTCAAAACATTAAAAAATAATAAAAGACTAGCAGGTCTACAATGAAACATACTAATTTCAATATCTACCATTTCATTGGCAAGCCACCACATTGTAACATATTTAACTAATACAATTGATCACAATGTCACCACTTCCAAAACCATGAAAGTCCACCGGATCTCCTATTCCTATTTCAAAGAGCTAACATTTACATAAACCATAACTTGGCATTCTATTTAAAAAATGTGTCCCCAATGGTTGCATATTCTATAGTACATAGAGAGGATATGAGTGCTATTCCCATAAAGCCATAAATGCCCATGTGAAAAAACAAATGGGCAAACTATAATGGGACAATATGATTGAATAATGTGGCACCCAAAAGGTATACAATTTTTTTTACACAAATTGATGTGTTTGTGATTTGATTGGTTCAACTAGTGGGTCGTATTTTACATAACCTGATTAATCAAATCACCGACACATTGTTTATATAATGAAAAAAATTGTGTACATTTTGTAACCCTGGCATTGTTTATAAAAATTTTATATCGTACACCTAAGAATAAATCGTACACGAGTAATGAGGGGTGAAATCTTGTTAGGTTTTGGTCTTGAACCTTCTTTGAGCTTTTAAGTCCACCACAATCACACTAATGTTGTCCTTGCTACCTTTTTGAAGTGCGCGGTTCGAAAGGCATTCGGCGGCGGCTTGAGCCGCCAGATCAATACCCTCACCCCTTTCTTCGGGTAGCAGTGTGGCGCCATTCTTTTTATGCCAAAGAAGTATTCGTTTTCGAGCCGTGTCACAAACCTCCTCGTTGGTCATAACATCCCATAAACCGTCGCTGGCTAGAATGAGGCATTCGTCTTCTTTGGCTCGGGGAATAAACGTCACTTCCGGATCGGGAATAATCCAGGGTTTTAGATATCTATCACCTGCATCACCATAACAATGATTGGTTTCAAGAAATACCCATAACAAGATTATAATTGAGGTGCTAGTAGTAAAAAGAAATTTTACTGTTCTATTTATGACAGGTCTTATTGTAAATATTAGTACTCAGAAGTATAATATAGGGCAAAGGCCAGATCACTCAAAGAAAAACTACAAGCACAAATGTGAATCAGATTCAGAAACAAACTGTAATCTTCTTTGCAAAACTGCTTATGGAGAGGGGGGGAAAATACATTCATTTATAAAGCATGTCCAAGCAGGGGTGGATGCACATGGGGACCAAGGGCCCCAGTTCAATTTTTGAAAAAAAACAAAAAAAAATTATATATATAGGGTTTTTTGGTAAAATTTCAAACTATAAGGTATAACTCTAATTATATTCAAAACTGAGGGTGTAAGATTGTAATTAATTAAAAATCTAAACCTAAAATATATAGGATTTTTGTGTATGATAGCCGGAGCCACTAACTCATCACCATCGGGTATTTTTTTAACCTTAAGCTGATTTTTTGTATGTATGATTTTTTATATGTATGATTTTTTTGGAGAAATTGTATGTATGATTTTTTGTAGTCCCACCAAACATATACCCTTATTTCTGTAATCCGCCCCTTGTCAAATTTCTGTAATTTGTGTCCCAAACATATATGCCCAAAAAAAACTCGAAACATACAATTTGTAGTCAATTTGGATGAACTATAATTTGTATAAAACTCGAAATAAAGTTGTAATTTGTATAAAACTCGAAATAACCCCAAAAAAATCGTCTCAGGGCTACCGCCCCCGAACCCCCGGCACCACTCGAAACTTTGGTCCCGCTTGACCAAAAATCCTGCATCCGCCACTGTGTCCAAGTGTGAGTAGTTTGCTAGGGTGGTTAAGGGTTGAGGTCCATGAATTTAGGCATTTAAATCAGCATATTTCATAACTTTGGTATTATATATTATAACATGGAGGAACATAATTTTGAATAGCGCGCATAATCCAATACAATAGTAGCTGAGTTTGGGTTTAACAGAACTTATTCAAACCAAATGCAATAAATTGTGATGAAAACAATACCAATAAGGAAAGATGCAAGAGAGAAATATAAAATATATGCACGAGCACACCAAGATTTACATGGTTTGGCATAAACCTGCCCATAACCATGAATAAATTGGTCATCATTTATGAAAGAGCTAACACCGTAAAATAGAGCATTTTCATCCTCAACTATCCTATCCAATACCTGGAACCATCTTTCACATTCCCCACACAAGTAGACCCAAGTTCTAACCCAAAAACTCCCTCAAGTGTGGTCACACACACCACCATTAACCACCTTACAAAGGGTAGTTTGCACTTTGGTGCCCAGCAGTTGTGTATTTTTAGTCTGGCATCCAAAGTGTTGAATATTTGCATTTCTGGGTTTATTTTCAATTTTTGCAAAGTTTTTTATATTTGTCACTTTCTTCTCTCAAAAAGTGTCGCAAATAGTGAAAATGGAACCAAAGTGCATGTATTCAAATCTTTGGACCGCGGACTAAAAATACGCATAATTACTTGGCCCCAAAATACAATTAACCCAAGCAAGAACCATGATGGGTGGGAAAATCCTCGCACCTCTCTCATCACTATTTTGTGGGGAAAAAAACACGGCTCAACGCTCCTTATATAGGTGTAATCCTACTCAATTTTGGAGACAAACCCACGAAAGCAAAAGCTTTGTTTTATAAAATTCAGTAATGAATTCATTATACTTGATTTTAACACGGCGTTTCAAGTATTTTAAGATGACCTTGTCTCTATCTTGATAGTTGTTTTGCCCATCTCTTTATCTTTAAATGTGTTCAAATGGATTGCAAAGCACAGTGGAAGATTCTTTATGTTGAAGGTTGAACTTGACATTCATGGAAAAGAGAAAAAATGGTTGATCAGTGCCCTCCCCCTCACGTGCTACGATGGATCCAATTACATGCATGGGTTAGCATGTACTAATGCGTAAAGTAGTATCCTATTCAAATCAGTAACATATGTTACCAAATTACTGATCTGGTATCTACAAAGATGCCGATTAAATTTGGCTTCTTGGTTTGGAGAGAGTGTAGCATTGAAGAAAACTTCTTCATCCCGAAAATAGATAAATAATGTTCCCTTCTTCCCAAATTAATAGTCGTTGTTTGAAAGTCAAACTTTTCAAGAAACAATTTACTTCACAAATTTAACCTCCTGGCTTGGATCATTATTTTCTCAGGAGTGTTATTCATATGGGTAACTTTGTAATCTCACCTAATTTTATATACTATTTTTTAGAAACGGGACTATTAAATTGGGACGGACTATTAATTTGGAATGGACTAAAAGGTAAAACAGGACTACTACTTTGGGATGGATTTGATAAAAAACTCAGTAGCATGTGTGGCATGGTGTTGCACATGCATATGCGGGGCGCCTAGGATTTATTCATACCTTTTTTAGTGCTTAGTACTGTTAAAATAAACAAATATTCCTTTGGAATATTCTATTACAATCTAGATAGGCTTTAATGATGTCATGGTTGATGCCCACTACATGTGACATCGCCATATTCTATAAAACTCTCCATTATTCCTTTGTACCTTATTTATACAAGTGTTCCTTCATTTGGGAGGGAACAGCTACATTTTGAGAGTTGGACAGTTATCTTTTATTATTCCTAAATATGTGCAATTTTCGCTGTGTATGCATTAAATTGGTATCAATGCGGTCTCCACAAGCCTTTTATAGACAGCTGGTGTCAGATCGGCTCAAATGGGAAGACAATTGTTGGGTTGTGCTAAACGACTGTCGTTTTGAGAATCAGTGGGATGACACCGTTTAAACAAACGGGATGTGAGCGGTTAAATAGTTTGTAACTTGTTAGACAAGTGTCGAGTGATGATTGAGTGTTTGTAACTGAATTAGTTGTTGGTTAGGTTGATAGTTAATTTTAATGCAGTTGTGATTGTGTATAAGGACGCCAACGGAGTTGTAATAAGCATCGAAGAATTAATACAAATTTCCCTCATTTCTGTTCTCTCAATCTTCTTCCTGATCTTTCTATTTTTTTCCCTAACAAATCTACAAATAAATCTTGGGCCCTGCATAAATATTATTTAGGAATAATAAAAGATAAACTCTCAACTCCTCATGTATTCATCCCTCTTAAAATGTAGTAGTGCCCAGCACTCTATTTATAAGGTACAAAGAGATAGTGAAGAGCCTTCTAGAATATGATGTCACAAGTAGTGGGCATCAACCGTGACATCACTAAAGCCTATCTAGCTTATTCTAGAATACTCCAAAGGAATATTTGCTAATTTAACAATACTAAAGCACTAAAAAAAGCACAAATAAATCTTGCGAACCGCATATACATCAGATGAAGCGATATCTAATTTAGATGACGAATCAAGAGTCAAATTCTCAACACCAACTCAAGTGTATATGTCATGTGGGTACTTTACCGTAAGAGTCATGCTAACACACAATGACATAAGTGTGCATCTTGTTACTAAATTTACTGTAACGGGAACACTAGAAATGTGTCACCTCTTTCAATAATAGTAATCTATATACTAATATTTCATGTCACAAAAAGAAAGTTATTTGTTTATACAATTCCGAAGGGGAACTTAAGAAGGCACCTTGGTTATAAATAGGCTTTGTTACTTCCACGGTTTCATATGCTTTGTTAAATAGGCACCTTGGTTATAAATAGGCTTTGTTACTTACATCGGATCCACTCCCTTACAATTCCCCCCACCCACCTCCTCAGGTCCAACCACCGAATTAAACTAAAAAACAGTTGATGTATTTTGCAAAAGGGGTGCTACACATGCAGTCGCAGAGGAGAGAGTTGAATTCTTTTTATTTTTAGTATTTAGTTATTTAAGACTTTTTATTTTATTTTTATTAAATTTTATTGCCTTTTTCTTATTGTTTATATATTATGGTAGTAATATCTTACAAGGAAGGAATCTCCAGGGTTTTCTTAGCTTGTAAATAAAGACTTTTGGCTTCTTCTAATGAGATTATTTTAATTTAGAGTTTGAGTCATGGCAACTGTCTAAAGAGCGTTTCTCTAAGAATTCTAATGTTTTCTTTGTTTTTTGAGTTAAAAGTCTCTGCACATACACAAAAAGTTGGAAGCGGTATGCTAAAAAGTGCCATGCGGAACACGAGACCGGTTTTTATTTTTATTTATCATGAAAAATCAACTAGTAGATTAAATTAACGATTCAACACAAAGTCTTACCAGCCAAAGCAGTGTAGCAATAACTATACATTCACAAAAAAGTAGCCAAAAATATCTGTGTTTAGGTGAGATGGCAGAGCACCGTCTAGTGCCTAGTAAAGCAGGGCCTACACGAGGCAGCAGAGCACCACTTAGTGCCTATGTGAGATTTTTAAAACACTGCGTAGAGGAAGATCAATTACAAGGACTTGCATTGAATTTTCAAGGGACAAATTTTCAAGGGCCAACCATATTGATAGGCTTCCGAGTTAGGCAACCTATGTTCATCTGTCGTTGCAAACATCAAATCCAAACCCGCATCCTCGGAACCAAAAGGGTTCCTCAAAAGGGTTTCAAAAACAACTGACAATGCCATCCTGATGTATATAATTGACGGGATCTCTCTTTATATTTTTTTCGTCTTTTTCTCCCTCATCCTGATGTATATAGTTTGATGACAAAGGATCCGTAAGTATGGAATTTGATTGGTTAGTTCCACCAAATACAGGGTTATGCTATAGCTTGATGGAGCTATTTAGAAAGGAAGAGAACACAGAAAGGCCCATATCCATCCTGGATAAATAGAAGAAACATTTGAGGCGCACATTTATCCCAAAGAATTACGAGGGTAGTATTTGGGAGAATGCAATTACATAAGAACAAATTATGCTGGTAGCTGAATATACCGAAAATTTCACCTTTTTGTGAAAATCTCTGAATTGAGACTCCAATCAAAAATAAAGATCGAACTGAACCTTAGAGAGATTGATAATGTAAAGAAAAATCGATGGAAAGAGACAGAATGTATACCCCTTTAAACTCAGGTCGAGCTCTTACAACCTTTGGAAGGATGTGAGAGAGATATAATGCAACATGTGCAGCGTGGAAAGAAGGGAGGGGGGGGGGGAAGAGATTTTTTCATTTGTAGAATTTTCATTATTTGAGTCTTTATTGTTTATATTTGTCCTTTTATTTTATTGTTATTAGGATATTTATTAAGTTAAACTAATGCACACGATGGAGGCTCGTGGGGTTCTTGGGCCTTGCAATTACGATCATAGTTGTTAAAATCGTACGATTCGCGATTCGAATCGTACGATTCGGTTCGATTCAGAGGCATAACGATTCGAATCAGCACAGGAATCGGAAGGGTCCAAAGAATCGTCCGATTCGAGTTCGAATCGGACGATTCGAGTTGGAATCGGGAATCGGGTGCTAAAACGATTCGCTTCCAGCTTCCAGCCTTTGAAAAAAGTTCAAAGAAAGGGATGGAAAGTAGAAGCGACAAACACTAGGGGAGCTTCCAGCTTTTGAATCAGGTTCGTATACCTCTTTTCTTCATTTTTTTTCTGTTTTTCTCTTCTTCGTAACTTCTTTTTCTCTTTCTTCTTGAGTTTCTTCTCTCTTTTCCCATGCGATCAAGTTGCGAACCCTTTTTTTTTTTTTTTTTTGGTCTTCCTTTGCAAAACTGCTTCAGATATGTATTTGGTACTGTCGGTTTGGCTTATCAGCTTGAGAGATGTAATATATATCTATGTGAGTACCTAATAATATATTAATATAATATATCTCAGTGGGGTTAATATTTATTGGCTTATCTGCTTGAGAGATGTATTAATATAATATACATCTATGTGATGTGTAGCTGTTGGATTGCCACGATTTGATGGAACTAAAGCTTTTTCTATTTCTGAAAAGTAAAGTCAGCTATTCAGATATTGGACTCCAGCTGTCTTGTTTTATCCAATTATTTCCCTTAAAATACTTCCATAGATTGGTACATTAAAAATAAGAGACATTTGTATTTACTTCCTTTAAAAAAGCTTACTATTATTTTCGTTAAAAAATATATCTTAGTTACTTATTTTTTTTTTAAATAAAAAAATTATTGAAGGATTTTCAGTTATAAAAATAGTACTACTTTTTTAAATTAAAAAAAAAACATTAATAGCTTCTTCAGTTTTTATAAAAAAAACATTGTTTTAATTTCTTCTATTTTAAATGATTAAAACCCTATAATCATTTCTTCTATTTTAAATTAATATTGTTTAAACACTGTTTGAAATTAATATTGTTTTAACTTTGTGATATATTTTTGTTTTTTACATTTTTAAGCTTAAAATGAATGAGAACATGAGCTACGGTTAATTTTTGTGATATATTTTGGTATATTATCACGTATTACAATTAGTTTTTTGTCATATTATGCTTAATTACCAATTCTTTAGTGTCAAATCCCATTTACGGGTGTTTTATTTCATTGTTATCATTTGATTCCGATTCGACCGGTTCGATTCACGATTCGATTCACGATTCGCGATTCGGAGGGTAAACGATACACGATACGATTCGCGATTTGACAACTATGATTACGATTGGAATAATTGTATAATTCAATCTGTTAATGTGCTATAATAGTGATTGGATAAGGTCCGTATAGAGGTCTGTCTCATCATTTGGTGAAACTCTTGTTCCCTGAGTTTGTACATCTTTTTTATCTTCAATGAATTTGTTTTGTTTCTGGTCAATAGAAAAATGAGAATAATTGATAAGAGAGACTTTCGAGTCTTAATTTAGGTAGTAGATTATAATTAGGATATTTATTAGCTACTATTTCTCTCTTTTTTTAGTAAACTAGATTATATCTCTTATTCCCTTATTATGTTAGTTTATTTTTTGATTTCTTGCAAACCAAGGACTCCTCTAATCTGATGTGTAATGGGTAGCAGAAGCGTATTAATTACACTACACAACAACAAATTTCTCAATCTAATTGTTCATTTCTGGAAGTCAAGTTGGGATTACAAATGAAGGCCAAAGGCCTTATTTATAGGGTGAGGACCCTAAAAGCTAAAAGACTAAAAAGGACAAAATAAATAAAATACAAAAATAAGCCCCAACTATACTTGGAAACCAAGTAAAGACCCTAAAATGACCAAAGGACTAAAATATCCTAACCTAGAATATACAAAAGGAATATTCATTTATTTAACTAATAAAAATAAAATAAAATACAATACAATACAATTAAAAATGAATGTGAAAATTATCTTCCAGATCCGCCTCCGTGCGCCACTTGCCATCAATATACATCACTCTCCCCTCCTTCGAAAAGTTCGTCCTTGAACGTGAGGGAAAAATTATCAACGCCCGTGCCAAACAAACAAGTACTTTGAAATATTTGTTTATCATTTAGTGGGGGTGAAAAATATTTTTTTTTAATTTTGGGGCCCAAATAAGATATTTTCCAACATTTTAAAAATTGGCGGTTATCCAAATTTTTTCACAACAATAAAATCAATTTTTTGACCATTAACCCCAACACAGGTGGTTTGTCACTTAAAAATAAACCAAAGTTTGGCAAGTTTGGCAAACTCCACTTGGGCAGACCATATTTCCCAAAAGCTTTAAGGCTCAATCTTCCACTTAAAAACTCCCAACTCATCAAAGTAACCCTAGCTCCCTCCTCTTCATCACGATCCCTAGCAGCTTCCTTACTAAACCCAGCAGTCTCCTCAACCAAACCAACTGCCTTAGAAAGCTGCCAGAGGTTGGTCGGCCATCGCTTGTGGCCGGAAATCATCGTTGAAGGTCGGATTTGCCCCCGACATCACGAAGTGGGGCCATATTTTGCCTGGGAGTTGCGAACTGTTACTGCTGACCACCAGAGCTTCTACACACCTCACCGGTCCTTCGATTGGACTCGCCTCCCCCCGTCACTGGTGTCCTAGCTCAGCTGAAGGCAAATGACTATCTAACCCAGATATGAGTAGTTATTGGTTGGGATTAGGGAGGAGGTATGCGATTACTAGTTGGGACTCAGATCCCTACCAGATCTAGTCAGAAACACGTTTTGCCTGCGCCGGATGACGATAATCAACGGTCTTCGGCCTTGGATTTGACCGGAAAGTGATCTGGAAGGAGCCAAATGTTTGCGGAAATGGTCGACGATAATTAAAAGGTCGAAGACTTGGACGGTGGTCGTCGGATTAGCTCCGACAAGGGTGGACAGGGGACTTTTTTTGTTGGTTAGCGGGTTTTGGGTGGGGGTGGGTTTAGCTCTGGAATTTGGGAGATTGGGTGTGTACCAGAGTACTACCGCAGGGTTGTCATAGCAGGTTGGCGGCGGTGGTAGTGGTGGTGGTGGTGTGGTGGCAAAAAAATTAGGAAACAAGGGGGTTATGACCCGAGGTGGTGCTCTTCCATAGCGGCTCCTCCTCGCCCTTGGGTCGAGGTCCATACACCGTATCAATTCTTCATCGGAAATTTGATCGATTTTTGAGGTTTCGATCACAAACCCGATTGCCACGAACATTATCAGCCAAGACATCCTCTCGGCCAAACGGTTGTTCTAAGTCGAAGCCATAACTTGTATCGGACTTCGTACACCACTTAATACCAAGACACACCAAAAGCGAACATCGCTTTGAGACCAATTTGATGTGTAGCAGGTAACGAAAGCGTATTAATTACACTACACAACAAAAACAATTGAGAACTTATCACTCTAATTCTTCATTTTTAGAAGTCAAGTTATGATTACAAATGGGGATCAAGGCCTTATTTATAGGGTGAAAGTTAGCTTGCTAGACAAGCTAACCCTAAAAGCTAAAAGACTAAAAAGGACAAATAAACAAAAGACACAAATAACCCCTAATTATACTTGGAAACCAAGTAAAGATACTAAAATGACTAAAGGACTAAAATACCCCAATTTAGAATATGCTAAAGGAATATTCATTTAATTAAACAAATAAAAATAAAATAAAATACGATTAAAAATGAAAATGAAAATCATCTTTCAAATTCGCCACCTTGTGCCACGTGTCATCATACATCATAATCCTTGCCCATAAACTAAAGGCTAGGTCTCTTGTAATGCATCGAATTATTAATAGTTCTTAGTTCTCATTAGTTCCATGTGTTTGACATTAATCGCTTCTGATGATGAAACCGTTGATTCTTGTCAGTGTGGGTAGCGACCCGGAAAATATAACACTTCCAATTAGTATTTTAAAAACGAGTATGCATGGGGACATTCGAGTTAATGTCATAAACTTCGATGGAAAGATGGACACGAATGCTTTCACCAATTAAATGGGCCCCGCTGAAATGTCTTTAAATATAAAGGGTTATCGGGCATAGTAAAAAGAAACACCAGAGGAGCACTTTTCGTTCCAAAAATTATGATGGGGAAGAAGCCAAAGTGAATGGAAATGTTGAAGCTCGCAATATGCTTGTGGCAAAGTTCATTCAAATTGTTCTAGGGAAGGTACTCTTTCCCTTTAAGCTTGAGGGGAGCTTTTCCACACGAAGTCAGTGATGTGCACGATGGGAACACATGCGCTGCTTGGAACTTGCGTTTGTGATCATGTAAATCTTCTCTATAGATTAAAGTCCACTCTTGAATTACACTGAATAATTAATAGAAGTTCTTGGTTCTCGATCTTCTGTGTTTTGGTACTAATCGCTTGAAGCGTACAACATAAACTCTTCCATGGATACATTAATAAACTCGTTCCCGGGGAAAGTAGATTAGTTTTTTTGTTGTGTGTGTGTGTGTGGGGGGGGGAAGGTGGCACGTTCCCTCTCTCATTTGGCAAGATTTCTAATTAGACGTGCATATATATAAGGAAAAAGTACATACTGGTGGACTAGCTAACGTTAAATTGACGAGTGGGAACTGCGGTCCAGCACATAAGAGAGAAAAAAAATTGTTTTAGCTTTGACTTTTATAGTTAATTCAGATGGCTACTTACTAAGAATTATTAAAGGTAGCAAAATTATTTATTAGCTTGTTTCCTTAGTAAGTACTTCCTTAATGTACGTAGACTTTTGGGGGTTCAAGTCTTGTAATTGCTTAGGCTGTCATTATCATTTTGAACACAATCAATATTTAGATTTCTTTTATCGAGGCTTGGCCTGAATTTTGATCTTGCTTTTGTGTATCATTCCTCAAAAGAGTATTTACGTGTTTACGTAATATTGGTATCAGAGTGGAGTTCCCTCTTGGTGTGGTAGTTGTACGTGCGAGTAGTAATAGTCTTTCTGAATCAACATGCCAAAAGCAAAGTCCAACGTTCAAGCGGAATCGATGAATGTGTATTAGGCCCTAACCAAGACGAACTTTATTGGGTGCGAATTTGACACTAACGGGAATTTGGGCCCGAATTTCACTTCTACTAACAAGGGAACGTGGATTTTATTGGGTGTGAAGAGCTAGGGTCACCCCCAAAATTTTAAAATGATTCAGAATTTAATTTTTGGCAAATAATTGTTTTTGTCTTTAAGTTAAAAGTTGATATAAATTATAATTGGTTATTTTTAGGATATATTAAAGCTACATTGTTGCATAATGTACTGGAGCAACGGTAAGGTTACCCCATTGTGACCTTGATGCAGGGATAAGCATGCGTACATCTACCCCCCCACCCCCACTCCGAAGTGGCGGGAGCCTCGTGCACTGGGTTTGCCCTTCTTGGGTTTGCCCTTCTTGTTGCATAATTATCTGTTAATTGTTTCCTTTTTAATGATTTCCCTAGTTTAGGTAAACTTCTTCGGGCTCAAGTCTTGTAATTGCTTGCAAAAAGAGGTGCTTGTAGTCATTATCATTTTGAACACACTTAACACTGAGATTTCTTTGGTTGAGGATTGTCTCGACTCTTGAACTTTGATTTCTTCCTTTTATATTGGGCGCTATGTATTTTGAACCTTAGTAGTGTGTAATCTTAGACTTTGTAGTCTCTAGAACATTAGCATAAATACAATTATTAAGCTCCGAATCGAGTAATCCATCACATCACAAAATTCTTCCAAACCCTAACCCATTTTCTCTCTCGACAACCTCTCTTTTTCTCTCTTACATCAGTCCCATCTACCTAGTGTCCGCAATTACTTAGCAATTGTTTGCCATGATTGCAATCTAACTATTCGTCATTAATAATGAACATACTTCTATACAAGAAAAAGGAAAGAAAAAGCACAAGGCCTTGGCCTTATAATTTGATGTCAACCAGACACTTCGCCACAAACCCTAACTCGAAGAATTTGCTTAAAAGAACATTACACTTCATAAGAATAACTTCATCGCTTAATAATATCAAATTAATCTCAGACGATGAAATACAATATAAATTTCACATGTGCAGAGCCAACGAGATCAAAAGAATATATGGTTACGAGTAGATCCATTTTTTTTGTCATAAGTGTATGCAATCAATGCACAATTTATAACTTCACGAGGCATTTTGTAAAGGCAAAGTTGCTCACAAAATTCTACCCCTGTTAAACTCGCACCAATATCTTTATGTTCAGATGCAATTTAGGAAATGAATTTGACAAGAAACACATACCGATAGACCTCGACATTGCAAGAACGCCAAAAACACGATGCCCGTTCCACTGTATAACCTTTCCTCCAGCTGCTTCAATCCTCGCATATTCATCTTCTCGATTAGGCTACATCAACAAGCAACAAATAAAAGGGTTATAATGACCATCGTGAAATATGAGAACCCATTTCGCTATCCAAAAATTACAAATTTTTCAAATTGAGTTTAGATCATGTATCTGATGTTTTTTTTCTCACTATGAATATAACTTTTTTTATGATGGTTATAACTAATTCGAACAACAAAATATATTTTAACAATTCAAAAAAATATTGTGCTTTCAACAAAATAGCGTTCTATATGTGATTTACAAATGGGTTTTTTTATACTTTGACCCCTGAGATGATTGCATAATTACACTCACCCCTCGAAATTCGAAAACTAGACTTACCACCGCATACAATAGATAATGCATAAGGTACAAGCCAGTTGATGCACATGTTACCCCCCCTAGAATTTCAAAAATTAGACTTGCATCCCCCCCCCCCCCCCCGCCAACACACACACACGCCACCCCCATGTGGGTAAGTGACGTAAGTCTAATTTTTGAACTTCTAGAGGGGAGAGCCTAATTATGTAATTATCTCGGGAGGTAAAGTTAATAAATGTAATTATCTCGGGAGGTAAAGTTAATAAAAAAAAAATTAGAAAAACACAATCATTGTATTTTGGGGGGGATAACCAATTGGGCTCTAAGTAAAGACGACTAAAATATCTGGTGTCTTACTTTATGATCCTCTGACAATGCCATGGGTTCTTTCCCACGGCAAAGAACCGCTCTTGAGTCACCACAATTCGCCACTATGATATGAGAGGAACAAACGACAGCAACAACAGCAGTGGAGCCCACGGTTTCTGGAGCAACGGGTTCGAGGCCCGTTTTTCCTCCAATCTCGGCATCGACCTTGAGAAAACAGTTGGTGAATGCTTTTCTCCACTGCTCTTGGCAACTATCCGTAATATTCCCATCATTCAAATTGGTCTTAAAAGGTTCTAGTTCCTCGACCAAAGCAGCATGAAAACGATCACGACAATAATTTGCAACCTGCAAATGGAAAACCAAAACGGGGAAATGAATTCACTATCACAAAAACATGTACAAGATCGGACAATGAAAAATTGACCAATATACATATATATCACGACAATAATTTGCAACCTGCAAATGGAAAACCAAAACGGAGAAATGAATTCACTTTCACAAAAACATGTACAAGATCGGACAATGAAAAATTGACCAATATATATATATAGGGAGAGGTTCAAAAGTCAACCTCAAAGATGAACATTTTAATGAACCTTAACAAAAAACACTTTGACAACCCATTAATTTTAATTCCTATGTTGTAATAGGTCCGCGCCAGCGACAACGAACACGCGTGTAACACGCGAGTGGGGTGGGGGGTAAGGTGTGTGTATTAAAAAAAAAACGCGTGGTTGCCGCTGGCGCAAACCAATTACAACATAGGAATTAAACTTAATGGGTTGTTAAGGTGTTTTTTGTTAAGGTTCATTAAAATGTTCATCTTTTAGGTTCACTTTTGAACCTCTCCCTATATATATATATATATGTGCCAAATTTTGGAGCATTCAACTCAATGCCTCAAAATCTTACATATTGAGTGGCAGACTTTAGTTGCTCAATTCAGGATTTTATATTCTCAACACATGGATGAATTACATTTAAAATTTAATGGCATTGAGTAATTAAGCCATTGGGTAATGAAACCATTTGGCAGAGAAGGCCCCAAGATCATATATATTAAGTTGCAAAACTTGATTTTACGAATATGGGATTTATATACTTTTTTTTAATAAATACCCAATGTGGGATTTATATTCCCAACAATATTTATATATATACACAGTTAAAGTGCAACAACTGGAGCATCCGACCCAAAATCAGTTGGAAAAGGCCCCAATATCTTGTACATTAGGTTGCAAGACTTCATTTCACGGATGTGGGGTTTTATTTTTTTTTTATAAATACCTGAAGCGGGATTTATATTCTCGACAATATATATATACGACTAAAGTGCAACAAAAAAAAATGAAGTTCGAATTTTTCTGCAAATAACCTCTCAACTGTCCCTATTACCCTATATTATTCATTTTGTAGCAAATACCACCTTCTGGTAAAGTTTTAGAGACATTTTTTAGGGACGCATAGGCGGTTTTTGTAAAAAAATTGCATAGCTAAAAGCTTTCTTTCATTAGAAATAGTTGGTTTTCTGCAAAGACTGAAAAGTTCAAGTATTTTATCTTTTCAGTTTATCCTATATACTAATGTGCGTGCCCGTGCCGATGGCACAACGATACCCCCCCCTGTGCGTGCCCGTGCCGATGGCACGACGATACCCCCCCCCCCCCCAGCCTATGCCCCCCAATCCTTAAACCCCCCCTTTTTATAAAAAAAAAAAAAGAAAAAAAAAACAACTTTTAGCATGACATTTCATGCATGGGCATGAAATGCCAAAATATCATATATATTTTGTTTTATCATGCATAAGCTACTTTATATAATATATATATATATGTATATATATATATATATGTATGCATGTATGTGTGTATGTAGAGAGAGAGAGACCTGAGAACCACCATGACCATCATAGACTCCAAAGAAATGAGCCGTCAAGTGACTTAAACACTTTGGCATCCCATCAATTACACGATCTCCGATTAACACTTGAATAGGAATCTTCATAAACCTAGGCACAGTCGCAATTGCGTCTTCCATTTCCGGTCTCCTTCCACACACTGACGTAACCCCCCAAAGCGGCACATAATCCACCTCGAAAACGCTGCGTCCCACCAACCCTTTTTCCACTGGCAACTGATTAATAACCTCCGATGATTTCGAATTAGACCCATCTTGATTCTCCTCCTCGGGACCCACTCTAACAACCGTATCACTCACAACCCCCTCAACATTAGCCTTAGCAATAATCTCAACGTTGCCTATCGAACTCGAATTTCCTATCTCAAATGCAGCCTCGAAACCCAACAAATCGTCACCACATATACTACTAGAATCACTAGTCACCGAAAGAGAACACGAGTTATCGAGACTTTGATCACCCTCTAACGACAACAAATCATCCTCCTCACTCACCCTTAATAACACGTCACTAGCAACCGAGTTGCTTTCGTTTTCTGATATCATATCCAACAAAGCATCACAATTGGAACCCTCTTCACTTGCTGTATCACCCATCAACTATAGCTTAGTAATGTCCATACGGGTCCCGTCACATACTAAATTACCTAACTTAAATGGCACCCCAACCGCGGAAAATGTCTCCTCCATCACAATCACTATCTGGATTATAATAGAACTTTCCCTCTAGAAATACACAGCCTGTCATTGTTGAATTAACTCACCTTCTTCTATCATCCAGAATAATCTTTAAATGCTAATAATGGATTCCAACTTCCAACATACCATTTTAACATTTTTCCCCTACCTAATTAGAAACTCCATTTAACTAAAAGAAGAAATCAAATGGGTAGTCAGATCTAGTCACCAAGATGGAAAATTTCCAACTTTAAATTCAAACAAGTCAGATTTGTCTGAACCCCATTAACTTCTTAATCTAAAGATCCTTAAATATTTAACCCCATAACTCAAAATGACACACAAAAAAAAAATCTTTATCAAATCCAATTCTGTATCTCTACAAACAAAGAAAAAAGGGGAGTCATGAAAAAGAACCTAGGAAAGAAAAAAATCACAAGAAACTTACCTTCTTCTTAATCTAGAGATCCTTATATCTTTAACCCCATAACTCAAAATGACATAAAAACAAAATCTTTATCAAATTCAACGTTTTATCTCTACAAACAAAAAAGAAAAAAGGGGGTCATGAGAAAGAACCTAGGAAACATAAAAGTCCCAAAAATCACAAGAACCCCTTAATAAAAAGGTTACCTTTTTCACATTAACTTGAGTTCCCCGGATCTAAGGCAACCCATATCAGCCTCTAGATTTAAAAGGGTCTTTATCAATCAAAAAAATATGCAGTTTAAAGAATTACCCACTTCCTAAATCTTCAAAAACAGTAGCTTGGCTTCTTCAAAACCTCCATATTTTTTCTCTCTCATCACAAGACTTCATTTTTATGACATGAAAAGCATCAAAGAATCAATAAACAAGTAATGGGTAGCTTAGAAATGTGATCACTAAAAGGCTTTTTTTAATTTTCTTTTTTAAAATCTTGGTGAGGGAGTCTTGGGAGAGCAAGAAAGAGAGTGGAGAAGAGAGAGAAAAGGGTCAATAAGCATAAGAAAATTGGGCCAAAATTGCAATGGGAATGGGAAAGGCAGAGAAGGACAGGTGTCACGTCTGGAATAGCATATTAAACTATCTCCATTCATTCTGGTATTGTAGAAGAGTTAAATACACAATTGCACAAATAAATAAATGAGTAAATTACACATGAGTATACATGGCATTTGAGGTGGCAAAACGAATCAACGGGATGTTTTTAAACAATTCAACACGATACGATAAGAATATAGTGGATTCGAACATGACATGATGCGATAGCATGTTTTTTCTTAATCCGAACATGATGCGTTAAAAACACGACACGACACGACACGGTAATATGATAAGTAAATACGGTTCGATTGTACATGATTAGCCCGATTCGACAAGACATTGTTGGACACGTTAAGACCAGTTAGTGAGGAATTAGAAAAATAGTGACTCTAAATAGTTGGTTGATAATGGGTCTAAATGGGGTCGATAGTAGATCTACATAGGGTATATATCGTGTCCTTAATTGAGCCACTATCGGGTCCTTATCGGACCAATTTCGTGATAGAGATTGGACGCGAACCTGACATGACTCGATGACGGGTCCAAAACCTCAGACCCGAACACGAAAAATCGTGTCAATTTCGTTTCGTTTCGTTTAGTTTCATGTCGTGTTATCGTTTCGTTCTTAAAATTGTCACCCCTACATGGGAGGTATCAAGTTGAGTCGTATTCGTGTAGTTTTTTTCTTATTTCAAATCTTATTAAGTTCATGTCTAAGCTGTTGTTTGATTTTATCTCTTATATCTGAATCTGAACCATTCAGGCTTAAAAAGTAACAAATAATGTTTGTTTTTTAAATAATTAAGAGATTAACGGCCATATTTGCCTCTGAATTACATCTTAAGTATGAATCTGAAATCTAAATCAGTCTAAATACATTCATTCAGAAGTACATTTAGACATAAAAACAAACATATTTTGAAATTCAAATTTCAGACTTTATATAAAATCTTCAGATTTCAGATTCAGATGAAAAAAATCCTAAATGAATATTTTTTGGGTCAATTTATGAATAGTCCCTCAAATAATTTTTAATAAACGTTTAATTCATGACTTTTATTTTGTTACAAAAAGTTCATCACCACATAAAAATACTCAAAACAAGAACACACACAAACTCATTTACCCACCTCTTATCACCCCCACCCCACCCCACTGTCGGAGCTCCGACGAGGCTATCGGAGCTCCGGTAGGAGTAGTCGGAGCTCCGACAAGGGATGTCAGTCCTCCGACGAGAGTGGAGGGAAGGGAGATGTTGCTAGCGCGGACCATTAAAAATAAGACAATATTGGATAAATGGGTGTTTGAAGGACTAAATGGGTTAAACTAAAAATACGTATCTTTTTTACAAAATATGTATTTATGTTGGGGACTATACATTAATTGGCATTTTTTTATGTTGTGAAAAAATTATTTTGAACCCGCCCTATTATCTTAATGTGTGGAGAAAAAAAATCGAATCATAAATGGACTAATAACTTCGTGCTAGTTCATGTTGTGTTATCATGTTGCGTAGGCCTAACGGATCGAATTTGGACCGGATCAGGTAAATTCAAATTCATATATGTTTATGTTAAACGGATTCGGATCCGATTATCCAATCTAATATACTTTTGGTCACTTGATTTGCAACATTTTAATTTTTAACTCTTATTTCATAAATTTATTTTGTAAATGTTCCAAAAAAAACAGATAATGAAATAAAAAACTTTTATAATATATTTAAAATATTAGTAAATACAATATATATTAATAAAAAATATATTATACATAATTTATATATATATATATATATATATATATTAAAAAAATTAATCGGATCGGAGTATATGAATCCAAATCCGCTCTATTTAATAAGCGGGTAACGGATAATCGGATAAACGGATTTTAGGCATGATCCATATCCGCTTAAATGGATCGGATTCGAATTCGAATTTGGATAAAATTCGATCCGTTGACAGGCCTAATGCCGCGTGTCATTTTGTCAAGTTTATATGAGGTTTCATTAAATATAAAACATATTTTTTAAATAATTTGTAGTCTGAAGACCAATGTAGTACGTGGTAAGTTAGATAGAAACTAGTTTAATTCGAATAATCAGGGGACAAAGTAAGATTGTTAGGTTTAGTGTGAGGTTAAGTTGTATGAAAATGTGCCTCTCAATATAATCAGATAACTTCATCTGTGAGAAAATGAGTGGAATCAAAAATCATCAAACACGAGTGAGATTCTTACTTCTCCATGAGAATCCTTACAAATATTTTTTATGAAAAAAAAACATCCATAAAGTTATTAATTTATAAAAACTACCTTAAAATATAATAATTGTTTTCTAAAAAAAATTTAGTTATGTCGGATTTTATTATATTTACAGTCGTACGATTTTTTCTTCTGATATTCAATAATTTAATTAACTACAGATATTCAATAATTTAATTAACTTTACCCACTTATTTTCTTAATTCTTTGACTTTGCCCCAAACACAGATGGTTAAGCCTAATTTGGGCATTATAAATAAAGGATATGTAACACCCCGTATTTCTGAGGATTTAGAATTTAATTAATTCTGTGATGTAGGAATTAATTTATCTAGAGGATTTAATTAATTCGGGTTATTTTAAATTTTCGCATGTGTCGTAATCGGAGGTCGAGATTGAAAATATTTAGTAAAGTAACTTGGATGGCGGTTCTGAGTGCACGGTTGATTTCGATTAGGTCAAGATAGTCGAAAAAGAGTACCCGGGTTGGGTTTCGAAATATTTTTAGGCATAACCGCACTCACACGGAGGTGTTCAGGTCATTTTAATTTGGCACATAGGCTAAATTTTGGGATTAGTTATATAAAACTTGTTGTTGATACTAAATTTAGTCTGCTGACATGGACCAATCACTTAAAGACTCGTGTCAACCACATGGCAAATACAAATACTTTCAACGAGCAACTCATATACTCTGAGCAACTCAAACGTACCGAGCAGCTTAAGCGGTCCGAGCTACTTAGCGTGCAGAGCATCCAAATCAAGAGAATCAAAAAGATGACTGGGCATTAAATGCTCATTATTATCGTACACATGTATATGTCTACTAGATAATAGCGCATTGTCCTTTCACATGTATAGCCTCAAGGCTATAAATACATTGTAACATCCTCATTAGAAGGGGACTTTTGGATCTCTTGGTAAATCGATTATCGAGATTCCAAATAAGCAGTCAACAATACAAAAATAGTGGATGTAGGCCATTTTCCTCAGGCTGAACCACTTTAAAAATCCTTTGTCTTATTTATTCATTTTATCTGTGATTAATTAATTAGAGATAATCTAGTTTTTTACATCAACAGATTGACGCCGTCTGTGGGAATCAACTGTACTTATCATTTTTCACCAAAACAATTCATCATATATGGCTGATAATCCGGAATCCAGTAATTGAAACACTGGGATCCCTCCAAACCTTTTTACTTCCCCAAATGTTCAAGATCTGGCAGGCATAATGGCTAATTTAGCCCAAGGGAAAACGGCCATGCAAGAAACCATGCGTCAACTTATACAAACTGTTCAAGGTGGAGTGTCGGCTCAATCAGGAGTGCCTGTCCAATCAGGACAACGAAGTGTTCAAAGAAATACCCATCTGCCATCCTCAAGAACTAGAAGAACGTTATTCCCAGAGGCCTCTCAATCCAGACATACCAAGTCATATCGTACTGAAAGATCCAGTGATCCTTCGTATCAACCAGGCCGGACTTCATCAGTACGAGCTACTGATTCCCACCGAAATGTCACTCTCAGCCCAGAAAGGACTAGTGCAATAGAAATGTTGAGTAGAGTATCTCCTTTTGATCGATTGGGCCCTAGGAGGAATATAAGTCCTCTTAGGATTGCGTCGAGTAACTCTCAACGACCATCCGACCTAAGGGAAGGTTCTGCTCAATTACGCCCAGCTGCTCATAATGAAAGGACCCAAGAGGAAAACTCAACACGATCAGTTGCTCGAACAAACAGGCCCGAGGAAGGAAATGAAGCATGGAAAGGCTCTATTCAAAGGTTGGAGGACAGATTAGGAGAAATGGCTAAGGCCAAGAATCCTCTACAAAGAACTTTTATCCGAGGAACACCATTTGTACAAGCAATTGTGGACTTTCCCACACCATCAAAATTCAAAGTTCCTACGGTGACACCTAAATATGATGGAAAAACTGACCCTGTCCTTCATATAAAACAATACCAAGCTGTTGCCGATATCTATGCAATTCCAGATGAGATGAGATGCAGGGCATTTTCAGGAACTCTTACCGCATCTGCTCAAATATGGTACAACAACCTTCCTCGGGGGAAAATTGCGACTTGCTTTCAACTGGCAGAGCTCTTTATCAGGAACTTCTGTTTTGGAGCGAAACCAATCAAACGAGCAGCACACTTGCTGAGTGTTAGACAAAAGGCAGGTAAAAGCACCAGGGACTATATTACTCCCTTTAATAACGAGAAACTTGAAGTAATTGATTATGAGGAGAAAATAGCAATTACTGCCCTGATGAGTGGACTGTTGCCAGATAAATTGTACTACACTTTAGCCAAAGATTCGCCTAGGACCATAGCAGAACTGATGGCAAAAGCAACCAAAATCATGAATGTCGAGGAGGCCATGGCTGCGAAGAAGAATGCAGATACTAAGGAGACCAAGGTGAAAGATGGTAAAACCGAAAATAAGGATCAAAAGAACAATGGTGGTAGTAGGCAATCGAAAGGAAAGCAAGCACTAGAGCAGATGAGGAAATTTGGAAATTATACTCCTTTTAAAGTAGATATAAATCACATTCTGTAGGAGATCAAGAATAGCGAGGAGCTAGCCTGGCCAACAAAAATGAAGGCAGATCCTGACAGAAGGGAGAAGTCCAAATATTGCGAATTCCACAAAGACCATGGCCATACGACCAAACGTTGCATAGCTCTCCAGAATGAAATTAAAGCACTCATCAGACGAGAAAAATTGGCTAAGTATGTTGATCGCCAAAATGATGGAAAGACCAATAACCGAGGAAGTCAAAGATCTAAATCTCCTCGTTGAGCAAAAGAAGATAAGAAGAGAGACCACGATGATGATCCAGAAGACGATCCCGACCTTCCTAAAAGACCAAGACAGCCAAAGCGTGAGGTATTTTCAATCCATTTTGGATCATTTGAATGTAATGTTATTACAGGTGGAGATACAAGAGGTGGAGATCTTACTGCGGAGAGGAAAGCTTACCTCAATGAGGCTCAAGCTTGCTCGTACATACAACGAATAAATTTGGCTGAAGATGATCTCCCAATGAAGGTGAATAAGGATAAACTGGTTATTGGTTTCTCTAAAAATGACATGGCGAGTGTGTTATATCCTCATGATGACCCATTGGTGATCAAGATGAGAATGAAGGAAGTGGTGATTTCATGGGTGCTGGTGGACAATGGTAACTCTGCAGACATCATGTTCTACCCATGCTTCGACAATTTGAATTTGAAGTTAACCCAGTTGGAGCCCTATCATAGGCCCCTTCTTGGTTTTACTGGCGAAAAGGGTTTTTCACTTGGGACGATCAAGTTGGATATGCTTATCGGTACATGGCCTGCTTGTCGAACAGAAAGAATACGCTTTTTCGTAATGGATAAAAATATCCAGTCGACTTACAATATCATCAGGGAAGGGTAGGTCTGAAGAAGTTCGAAGCAGTACCATCTACTGTACATCAATGTTTAAAATACCCAAGCAACTTTGGGGTAGGAGTGGTGAAAGGCGATCAGAAAGTAGCTCGGGAATGCTACTATTCATCTGTCGAACAGGAGGAACGCGAAGAATCCAGGAAGAAGACTATTACCTATCAAGTGGATGAAATAGAAGATGCAGAGATTGAAATATTTGAACCTAGAGACGAGTCTTGTCTCGCGAAGGGCCAGGTCATGGAAGCTACCGAAAGTATCATTCTGGACGACGAGCACCCAGAACGAACAACCCAAATTGGTGCGTCATTGGATGTATAAATAAAACAGGAATTGATAGCATTTCTAAGGTGCAGAAAACAGACTTTCGCATGGAGTCATGAAGACATGACAGGGATAGATCCAAATTTCTTGTGTCACGAGCTCAATGTGAACAAGAAAATCAAACCAGTGAAGCAGCGAAGAAGAGTGTTTAGTCCTGAGAAGAATCAAGCTATACAGGAAGAAGTGGAGAAACTACAAAAAGCCTCTTTTATTGAGGATGTCAAATATCCTGATTGGCTAGCAAATGTGGTGATGGTAAAGAAGAAAAATAACAAGTGGAGGATGTGTGTAGACTTCACCGATCTTAATAAGGCATGTCCAAAGGATCATTTTTCTTTGCCCCGAATTGATCAGCTAGTGGATGCTACCTCGGGGCACGAATTGTTAAGTTTCATAGATGCTTATTATGGTTACAACCATATTAAAATGAAACCTAAGGACAGGGAAAGTACCTCTTTTATCACCCCAAGGGGAACAAATTATTATAATGTTATGCCTTTTGGACTTTAAAATGTAGGTGCAACATATCAGCGGCTGATGAATAAGGTGTTTGCAGAGAAAATCAGTCATAACATGGAGGTTTATGTTGACGATATGCTGACGAAGAGCAAAAAAGTTGTTGATCATCTCGTTGACTTAGGTCAGACCTTTGATCAACTAGAGAAATATCAAATGAAGTTGAATCCCACCAAATGCATATTCGGAGTACGAGAAGGAATGTTTCTCGAATATATTGTTAACCAACGAGGTATTGAGGCGAACCCTGAAAAGATCAAGGCTCTATTGGAGCTGTGATCTCCAACCACGAAGAAGGAAGTGCAAATCCTCACAAGGCGAGTTGCAACACTTAATAGATTTGTGTCACGAGCAACAGATAGATGCCTCCCATTCTTCAAAACACTTCAAAAAACTTTTGAGTGGAATGATGAGTGCGAGGAGGCCTTTCAAGAATTGAAAAAATATCTAGGGACACCTCCATTATTGTCCAGACCAGTGATGGGAGAAAGATTATACTTGTATCTGGCAGTTTCAGAGAATGCAGTTAGCTCGGCATTAATAAGATTAGAGGACAGAGTGAAAAAACTAATCTATTACACCAGCAAGGCCTTCCGAGGAGCATAGATCAGATATCCAAGGTTGGAGAAGTTGGCACTAGCGCTGATCGAAGCAAGCAGAAGGATGAGGACATACTTCCAGGCTCATACTATAGTTGTGTATACAGATATGCCATAAAGGCAAGCTCTGCATAAATCGGAGAAATCAGGAAGATTGATGTACTGGGCAGTAGAACTTGGTGAATATGATATAGTTTATGAGCCTAGATCGTCGCTTACGGGACAGGCAGTAACAAATTTTATTACAGAGTTCACCCATTCATATACTTCCGAAGAGCAGAAGCTTAATGCAGAATAACTCGTGGATGATATGGGATCGTCAAATTTAACCCCCGACCAACTTCCAGCCATGGAAAATCAAGAGAAGATAATCAACGGGCAGTGAGAAGTGCCAGAGTAGGACAAAAGGAAACATCAAATATTCCATCGAGGAACTTTGTCTAATCAAGAGTTTGATAATGAAGTACATGTATGGAATTTGTATGTGGATGGCTTTTCGTGCACTACAGGTAGTGGAGCGGGAATTATGTTAAACAGTCCGGATGAGATTAATATGGAGTATGCTCTGCGCTTTCAATTTAAAGCTTCTAATAATGAGGCCGAATATGAAGCTATGATCTTCGGTTTAAATCTGGATAAAACCATGAAGGCAGAGAAGGTCATTTGTATTCAGTGATTCCCAGGTAATCGCAAATCAAATTCTGGGGGTGTATGCAGCAAAAGGAGAATTAATGGTCAAGTATCATACAAAAGCAATGGAGGTGGTATCAAGTTTTACTGTAGTTCAGTTGATTAGGATACCAAGATTGGAGAATGCAATAGCAGATGCCCTAGCTCGATTAGCATCAGCCACACGCACCGAGCTACGAAGAACAATCCCAATAGAAATCATGGCTGGTCGGAGCATAGACGAAGATATGATGATGAACTTCATTGACCTCGATTTGGGACCATCTTAGATGGATCCCATCAGGGCCTATATTGAAGAGGGGGCTTTGCTAATTGATAAACTCGCAGCCAAGAAACTAAAGTTTAAAGCTGCTCATTATGTATTGACTAGTGGCATTTTATATAGACGAGGAGTTATAGCAGGGCTACAAAAGATATGTCCATCCCTCCGAAGTGAAAGATTTGATCAAAGAGGTTCATGAAGGGTCTTGTGGAGCCTATGTAGCTGGTCGGACTCTTTTGCAAAGAATAACAACGCAGGGGTATTACTGGCCAACAATGAGAGTTGATTGCGTAGCTTATGCCAAGAAGTGCGATAAATGCCAACGTTTCTCTTCCATCCGAAGAACTCCCCAAGCATTTTTAACACCCATCGCATCCCTTTAGCCATTCTCCATATGGGGGATAGACTTGGTTGGGCCACTTCCAACGACCAGGGGAAGATTCAAATACCTCGTAGTTGTTGTGGATTATTTTACTAAATGGGTGGAAGCTGAGCCTCTCATTGATATGACATACGACAAAGTCTATCAATTTATTTGGAAAAATATTATTTGCAGATATGGTCTCCCACATGCATTCATTACTGACCATAGAAACCAGTTTAATAACGAGGAGTTTGCTGCATATTGTCATCAATCCAATGTACTAAAGATCCACTCTACACCAGGCATCCCCAGAGCAATGGGAAAACTGAGGTGACAAACAGAACGCTACTGAATGGTTTAAAAAAATGACTAGATGATGCAAAGGCAAACTGGATTAACGAGCTACAATCTGTGTTGTGGGCTTATCGCACCACACCACGAACAGCAACGGGAGAGTCCCCATACATGCTAGCATTTGGGAGTGAGGCTGTCATACCTGCTGAATTGGGTCTACCTACGCATAGGGTGCTTAATTTCAATTCTCCTGTCAGTGACTTGATGAGAAGATTAGACCTAGATATGCTCGAAGAAGTTAGGGAAGAAGCATCAATCAGAAATGCAGCATATCAACAACGAACAACTTTGTTCTACAACAAAAGAGTGAAAAAATGTGATTTGAAGGAAGGGGATTATGTGCTGAAGAAAGTGATCCAAAAGCATAACAAACTGGAAGCAAACTGGCACGGACCCTACAGAGTAACAGAAGTTGTCCGTCCAGGGACATAAAGGATTGAAACTTTGGAAGGAGAAGAATTCAAGAATGCATGGAATGCAGAGCATCTACGCAAGTATTATCAGTAATTGAAATTCCTATGTAATGTAGTTTCTTCAATATGAATAAAGCGATGTTTCACCCATTTTCTTTCTTTGTTGAATTTTTTTTGAAATATTAGTGCTACACACTACACAAATCCAAATTCAGAGCAACGTACCACATACCAATACCACCAACTCCGATTGGTTGGCAATTCAATTACCACTAACTCCGATTGGTCGGGAACTTAATACCACCAACTCCGGTTGGTCGGCAATTCAATTACCACCAACTTCGATTGGTCGGGAGCTCTATACCACCAACTCCGGTTGGTTGGAAATTCAATTACCACCAACTCCGATTGGTCGGGAACTTAATACCACCAATTTCGATTGGTCGGCAATTCAATTACCACCAACTCCGGTTGGTCGGGAACTCTATACCACCAACTCCGATTGGTTGGCAATTCAATTACCACCAACTCTGGTTGGTCGGGAACTTAATACCACCAATTCCGATTGGTCGGCAATTCAATTACCACCAACTCTGATTGGTCGGGAACTTAATACCACTAATTTCGGTTGGTCGGTAATTCAATTACCACCAACTTCGGTTGGTCGGGAACTCTATACCACCAACTCCGGTTAGTTGGCAATTCAATTACCACCAACTCCGATTGGTCGGGAACTTAATACCACCAATTCCGGTTGGTTGGCAATTCAATTACCACCAACTTCGCTTGGTCGGGAACTTAATACCACCAACTCCGGTTAGTTGGCAATTCAATTACCACCAACTCCGATTGGTCGAGAACTTAATACCACCAATTTCGGTTGGTCGGCAATTCAATTACCACCAACTCCGGTTGGTCGGTAACTCTATACCACCAACTCCGATTGGTTAATAATTCAATTACCACCCACTCCGGTTGGTTGGGAACTTAATACCACCAATTCCGGTTGGTCGACAATTCAATTACCACCAACTCCGGTTGGTCGGGAACTTAATACCACCAATTTTGGTTGGTCGATAATTCAATTACCACCAACTCCGGTTGGTCGGGAACTCTATACCACCAACTCCGGTTGGTCGGGAACTTAATACCACCAATTCCGGTTGGTCGGCAATTCAATTACCACCAACTCCGGTTGGTCGGGAACTCTATACCACCAACTTCGGTTGGTCGGTAATTCAATTATCACTAACTCCGGTTTGTCGGGAACTCAATACAACCAACTCCGGTTGGTCGAGAACTTAATACCGCCAACTCCGGTTGGTCGGCAATTCAATTACCACAAACTCCGATTGGTCGGGAACTCAATACAACTAACTCCGGTTGGTTGGTACCAAACTAGGCAAGAAGATGGATGACCTCCTGGGGCATCCACTGTCTAGGCAACAAGGTAATCCATACGAGATTACTATAACTAAGAAGGAATATGGGATTCAAATCATCCCATTGCTTAGGCCCAAAGAGTGACAAGTCACTATAATCAAACAACAAATGGGATAAGTATAGTATATACATATATATTTACCAACCAACAAGAAAGGACATTCTATAAATTATTTAGAAGAAAATGAAATGGGAAAAGACTAAAAATTTCTTCATTCAAATCAAGTAAAATTACATATAATGTGAAAAGTCTGATTCATTACATAAGAATATCCTACTCTATGGGTTTTTTCCCCTCTTCTTTTGAAACAGGTTCTACCCCGGCTGGAAGATCATCTAATTCATAAGGAGAATTTATAAAGTTTACATCTCGCAACATCCTAACATTCATTACGGAGGGCCAATGAAGCAAGTGCTCTGGGCGAGATATCTCAAAGTTTGCATGAAGACTGTAATCGCCGAGATACTTGGAAATCAAGCATTGAGTAATTGCACGAGCAGGAATCCAACTAATATCAAGCTTAAAAGGAGGCACGGGCAAATCGAGCACTGCAGGATCATAATAATTCTATAGGTAGTGTCCCTGCTCCAATTTTAGCACACACAAGGCATTCAACCA
Source organism: Sambucus nigra (assembly GCA_949130495.1). Lineage (NCBI taxonomy): Eukaryota > Viridiplantae > Streptophyta > Magnoliopsida > Dipsacales > Adoxaceae > Sambucus > Sambucus nigra. The sequence continues at coordinate 452,577,780 of OX422211.1, read as the reverse complement.
CCCCTGCTTATATCCCTCATTATCTGGCTGCTGCAACCGAGCATCGAGATGGTACAGAGCTTCGTTATACCTAGCCATCCAAAATTCCCTGGGTTGTTTGTGGAATTGATAAGTTAACCTCTCAAGTTACTCGTGGAGTTTCTTCACTAGAATTTCTTTACTTTTCAGAGCAGAGCTTTGATTAGAGAGTTGTTTGGTGAGGTTTATAATCTTCTTAGACATTTCCGCCAAGGATTGGTTCTTCGCCATCAATTGAACGACTTGATTCTCTAAAGCCGACTGCGTTCTCGCTTCTTTAATAGTGACTCGACCAACCCTTGCTCGTCCACAAGAAGATCTTGCTCTACCACGAGTAGATGTGGAAGGTCCAGCTCGTTTCAAAGTTTCTAACTCATCTCATAAGTTAGAATTTTCTACTTTCAAAAATGAAAAACCATCATCATTTATTGGGACCAGGGCTCCCGAGGAAGATGCAGCAGATTTGAGTTATTTTATTTCCTCTTGGAAATCAATGTTCTCCTGCTCGAGCAACTTGGCGATGTGTCTATGCTCTTCAATTTCAAGCTTTAGAACACTCTCCTTCTTCTCATGAGCAGAGATGAATTTGTCATACCCATTGTCACAACTCAATTGTTGATATTTTTTCTCGTATTCTTGATGCAAAAGGGTAGTGGATTCTTTATATTGTTGTTAAAGTTCCTCGATCATTCCTTGAAGATCTTCAATCATTTCGTAATAGGCCACATTGTTAGCCACAGCACAATCAAGTAAGCACTTCAAGTATTGGTAAGCTTCAACTGCTCGATCAGAACACCTGATCCGAGGATGTCAACTATTTGAGCCTCATTAAGATCCGCATGACCAACTTTAAAATAGTCATTGCATTTCTTCAGCAATTCTGTATTATGAGCTGATAAGAGCTCCATCCTGGCCATAAACTAGCAAAGAGAAGAAATAAAAAGAATCAATAATGATGCGCACAAAGAGAGCAAAAGAGAAATTCAAGACGAACAACCAAAGTTTAAATTTTTATTCATCATAAAAGGAGATACATAGTTCAAGGTTACATTCAAGAAAACAACAAAATAAAAAACTCTAACAACTTTACACCTTCTCCTTGTTTCCTATGACTTCTTCAGAAGGTTTGGATGAAGGGGTTGGTTGCTCGAAAGGCAAGGTTAGCTGCTCGAAAGAAATGCCGGCTGGTTGGAGTTGCTCGTAAGGCTAAACAACAGAAATATTAGGGACCTGATCTCCGGTCATCATAAAAGATTCATCTGAAGCAACTTCATCTTCTTCTTCTCCAAGAGAGGGAGGAGGTCCATGAGTGTGTTGCTGGAATAACTCAGAATTCTCAGCAACCTTCAACTCCTGCAAGGATGCTACCCATCCATCCCTAAAATATTTGACACTGGCATACTCCATTTGAGAAGACACGACAGCTAGGCCCTTGTTCCAGCCTTTGTACCAACCAACACTGAAAGATTTTTTAACAGCAACTTTCCTTTTTATTTTCTCCGAGGAGGTCCTTTCTCTCAGAAGCTCCTCGACAGACTTCTATTTTTCTTCTGCCTCTGTCTTATGTTGCTCGGTAGATTTAAGTTTGACTTCGAGCTCGCTATTATGTTGCTCGACCTCCTTCAATTTCTTTTCCAACTCTTTGGAGGCAGTTTTAGCGTGATCTCAATCCGCTTCAACAGACTTCAATTGCTTATCCCAAGCATCTTTATCCTCCTCGTATTTTTGACGAGAATCTTTCAAAGATTGGGTCAGCCCAACAAATGCTTCCTCTACTCCACTCGAGGAGCTTGAAGCCCTAATAGCTTCATCCTTCTTCACAATACTGTTGAAACACATCACCAGCTGAAAAACGAAATAACTTTTAAGTAAATACATGAACATAGTATTAAAACATAAAGGGGTTAAGTTAAAGATACTTACTGAAGAAATGTGTTGAGCAGCCAGTGTAGTAAGTTTCTCATGAAAAAGGTGTCTTCAACACCTCGAGATTATGGAACAGTCTAGGATCTTACCAAGCTCACAGCAGAGCTCGGAGCAACAAGAACTGGAACATTACCTTCAACATTTGAAGGTTGAGAGATAAGTTCAACAGGTCTCTCAGAATAACTTATTTTTAAACTCCTCAGAGGAGAAGGAGCATTTTCAACTAAAGATGTTGTCTTTATTGGTGATATGACAACAACATCACTCGAAGGAGAGATAGCAACGGTCTTACTCGGAGGCACAGGGGGCTTTTCGCCAGCCTTCTTGGTAGCAGCGGGAGGAGGTACATCTATAGTCTTTTGTCCCTTCTTCTGGGACATCTTGTTTACTTTTCTTTGCCTCCACAGTGGCAGAGGCAGACTTATCAAAAAAGGCAGGAGCTCTTCTCTTCTTCATCAAATCAGTGATAGGAATATTTGATTCAGCAAAAGAACCTTCCACACTAGTCTCAGAGGCTGGTACCTGATCAAGATCCACCACCATTGGACAAGGACGAGCAATGAAAGATGAGGTGTAGCTTTTGTATTGCAGCAAGTAAGAAGCAGATCTAATATGCTCCCCAGCAACAGATTGATGCAAACTCCAGATAAGTTTTAAATGCTTTATATTAACATCAATCTCTTTTGGGGGTTTTCTTTTACTGTCAACTGTAACAAACAAAAACAAATATCAGCGATGCATTTTATCAAACACGAAGAAAATAAGATTTCAAAAAATAAAATCAACCTATCACATTGCCATAAGGTGGACACTTGGGACCTTGGTATACATCATCTCCATTTAATGGAGGGTGTTGCCAATTTTTCATCACAAACCCATGATCAAAATAGTCCTTATTAACATCAGGAAGATTAACAACTAAAGCTCTATTCAAAAACCTAGTTTTTAAATAGAATGTGGCATCACTAAAAACCCATCTATAGCAATACATAATCTCTGGAATCCCTAATCGAGTTCCATGAAGTTGATTTAATCTATGTACGCCATTAACTACCCTCCATATATTTGGAGCTACTTTTGCAGGTACAATATCGAAATACTGGTAAAACTCCAAACACAGGGAATTTGGCAGGAAAGAAAAGCCACATTCGGCTACAAAAAGACTTGGGAACCAATGTCCCTCAGCCAAAGAAAACTAATCAGAAGGTTCAGAAAGTTCTTCCAAAATAACCCACGAAGGGATTGAAAATTCAGACCGAAATTTATCCAACGATTCAACAAGATAAACTATGATGAACAAAGTAAATAAAGGAGGGGGAAGAAAATCTTATAGAAAAAAGAGAGATCAGTTGACAATGAACGACGGAAAGAACAAAGGCACAAGATAGAGAGAAAATGAAGAGTTCAAAGAAACAGATTTGAAAAGTGAAAAATGATAGGATTTCTGCCACGCTTAAATACTTTACCTCGGGAATAGAGAAAGACAATGATTACAAGAGAAGACGTTTGCGTTTCCGACGACTGAAAGAAGAAAAGGGCACAAATATCGAAGTGGTCATGAAAATTCAAAATATTTATGAAGCCTGATACTATGCGCTCAAAAAGGAGTTATATACAACGAAAATTTTCCTAAAATCCATAAAAACTAGACCTGTCAAAATACACGATAACCTGTTAACACGACACGACCCGACATGAAATTATAAGTTAATGGGTTTACCCTTATTGGGTTTGGGTCATTAACAGGTTGACACGGTAGACCCGTTAAAACTAACGGTTCGGGTTTAGAAATTTACCTGTACCCGTTTTAACCTGTTTCTACCCATTAATACTAGTTAATACTAACGGGTACTATAGGGTCACTCAACCCGTACCCAATAAGAATAACCATTAAGACCCATTATTTCTAAATCTTTAAAGACTAACGAGTGCTATGGGGTCACCCAATCTATACCCAATAAAAATTACAATTAAAACCCATTATTATTAAACTATTGAAGACTAACGGGTATTATAGGATCACCCAACCCGTTACCCATTTCGACCCAAAATGATTCGTTAATATTAACGGGTGTTAACGGTTTGGGTCGTGTACCCGTTAATATTAACGGGTCATGTTTGGGTATTGTTATTAGACCCGTTAGGATTAACGGGTCGTGTATGGGTTAGGCTGTTTTGACCCGTAACCCGTGCACGACCCAAACCGATCCATTGACAAGTCTAATAAAAACCATTAATCTAAGCAGTTTTCAAGCAGAATGTTCCACACTTTTCTTCAACCTCAAACTGTGAAACATTGAGGGCTTCTGTTGATACTAAATTTAGTTTGCTGACATGGACCAATCACTTAAAGACGCGTGTCAACCACATGGAAAATACAAATACTTTCAACGAGCAACTCATACACTCCGAGCAACTCAAGCGTACTGAGCAGCTTAAGCGCTCCTAGCTACTTAGCGTGCAGAGCTTCCAAATCAAGAGAATCAAAAAGACGACTGCGCATTAAATGCTCATTATTATCGTACACATGTATATGTCTACTAGATAACAGCGCATTGTCCTTTCACATGTACAGCCTCAAGGCTATAAATACATTGTAACCTCCTCATAAGAAGGGGACTTTTAGATCTCTTGGTAAACCGATTATCGAGATTCCAAATAAACAGTCAACAATACAAAAATAGTGTATGTAGGCCATTTTTCTCAGGCTGAACCACTTTAAAAATCCTTTGTCTTATTTATTCATTTTATCTGTGATTAATTAATTAGAGATAATCTAGTTTTTTACATCAACACCTGTATTAGGGAGTTTGTGGTTGACATAACTCAAATAGAAAACTCTTGTTTTGCAAAGGAGAAAAGATGGGGAAATTAGAAAACTTTTGGGAGCCAACCAAGAAGAGGGGTGTGTTCTTCGTCAAATATTCGTCTACAACAAAGGAAACCAAAACCTACGAATTTATTCAGACAAGTAGTTAAACTTGCTTTCATTTAAATTGCAGTATTGCGATTCATATCATGGTGGGTGTAAACCATATTCATTTTAGGTTGGGTTATTATATCAAAATTCGTGTTGGGTGGGTTCTCAAACGAAAAAGGGTCTTTGGATGATCTAATAATGTTGTGTAGATTAAATGGAAATTGATGATGCTATATGATTCTAGGTTATAGGAATCTGAATCCTATGATAAACCCAGAAGAGATTGATGTTTAATTTTTAATTATAGATGAAATTTATAACCGATAAAATGGAACCCGGATAAAAACTCAATTTAGAAATTGATGGATTGTGATTGAGATCAATAGTGTTTAAAGGTTTGGATGATGTTTAAAACCTGATTTGGAGGTGTATTTATGTTGAGAATGACCATATTACGATTGGGGTAGAACCAGAAAGCTTAGAAGTTTGTTAATGGAGGAAAAAAAACGTGTTGGAGAAGAAGAGGATTCGCTGTTCAGATGCGGCGAACCGGTTCGGATTTGTGGGCGAACCGATTTGGGTGGCAGGGAGAGCCGGTTCGGGGGTACCTAACAATTAAGTTGTTCGAATTTAATTTGAGACTTACTTATTTGGTGAAAAATAAATATGGGGCATATTTTCTAACGATTATAGGTGAATATAATTGGGATTAGGAGGGTGGAAAGTGTGTGACGCGTGATTAATGAATTTTGGGGAAAATATTCTTAGGTATGTAATTACGAGCCGAGTGAATGTGTCCGGGCATTGTAGGGAGTGACACTACTTTAATAAATTAACTAATGTGTAATTAATTAAATTAAGAGTTGGGGTTGTAACTCGGATATTTTCAGGCTAGTGCGATGGGAGTTAGGCACGGAGTAGCGAGGTTAATTTATTATAAACAAGTACAATAAATTGTCGAATGTCAAATTTAACGAGGGATGTTAAACTTAATATATAGTGGGATTTTTTGTAACAAATTCTACGAGATAAAGATATGAACCGACTGAGTGAGTCTGGGTATTATAGTTGGGTGACACAACTTGAATGAAAAATAATTAAAATGTGATTAATTAAATTACAAGTCGGGATATAGACTTGGGTATTTTTGAGCTAGTGCTACCGGTGTTAGGCACGGGTTAGCTGACTAAGCATAAATTCTTCTGAATTTAGCCCCTTAATTAATAATTTTAATATCTTGAACAACGTAATTGAATTTCTTTTATACCATATCATTGCTAATGACTTCTTCTAACAAGTGCCCCGAGTTTCGTGTATTTCTTACTGTTTTTACAGATATTTAGTGCAAGAAAAGAAAGAAAGAAACCGGAAGAAAGGATGAGAACAAAGGAAGACAAGTCAAAGGGCAAAAGCGCAAATCTACACCCGGAGTTCAGATTTGAAGCCTGAATGAAAGTTGAAGACAATCTAACTATAAAAGCGTAGGAAGAAACGACAGTCAAACCAGAGCTCTAGATCAAAAGATATGGCAAGTCAAAGTTGGAGGAAAAAGTCAAGATTGAAGAATATCGGATCGATCTGGTTGCGGTCGAACCGATCTCAAATGCCTCTATTCCAGTAGTCCCCGGATCGATACAGAACCGATGAAAAATGACCCGATCCGATATCGAACCAATTCGGTAGGAAGAAAATGAACCGATCTGATGGGATCCGGACCGGTCCAATGGTTCGAATTTCTGGCATTTATTATGGAGTTGAAGAGTTTTAACTCTTGGAATTTCTTGTATAATTCATTTTTTTATTAGCTGTAAAAACGATATTTAGGTGTTATAAAAGGCCATGCCCTAGGGGAATATAGGGGCTTTTTGGCAGACAAGACAATTTCATATTTTTCTTAGGATTTAGAAACCCTAGTGTTGATGTAAAAAATTAAATTATCTCTAATTTATCAATCACAGATAAAATAAATAAGACAAAAAGATTTTTAAAGTGGTTCAACCTTGTGAGAATGGCCTACGTCCACTGTTTTTGTTATTGCTGACTGTTTGCTTAGAATTCTCGATAATAGATTTACCAAGAAATTCTGAGTCCCCTTCTAATGAGGAGGTTACAATGTATTTATAGCCTTGAGGCTATACAAATGAAAGGACAATGCCCTGTCATTCACTAGACAAATACATTTGTACAATAATAATGGACATTTAATGCGCAATTGTCTCTTTGATTATCTTGATTTGGGTGCGTTGTACGCTAAGTAGCTCGGACCGCTTAAGCTGCTCGGCACGCTTAAGTTACTCGGGGACCCCTGAGTTGCTCGGACCGCCTAAGTTGCTCGGCACGCTTGAGCTGCTCGGAGTGTATGAGTTGCTCGTATGGCGTATTTGTATATTGCCATGTAAGTTGACACGTGTCTTCGGGTGGTTGGTCCATGTCAGCAGATTAAATTTGATATCAACAGAAGCCCCCAATGTTTCACAGTTGAGGTTGAGGGAGAGTGTGGAACATTTTGTTCAAAAATTTCTTGGATTACTGGTCTTCATGGGTTTTAGGAAAATTTTCCTTGTACCAAATTCCTTTTTTGAGCGCATAATATCGAACTTCATAAATATTTTGAATTTCCACGATCGTTTTGATATTTGTGCCCTTTTATTCTTTTAGCCATCGGAAACGCAAACGTCTTCCCTTGTAATCATTGTCTTTCTCTATTCCCGAGACAAAGTATTTAAGCGCGGCAGAAATCCTGTCCTCTTTTACTTTTCAAATCTGTATCTCTGAACTCTTTATTTCCTCTCTATCTTGTGCCTTCGTTCTTTCCATTGTTCGTTGTCAACTGATCTCTCTTTTTCTGTAAGATTTTTTTCCCTCTCTTTTATTTACTTTGTTCATCATGGTTTACCTTGTTGAATCGCTTGATAAATTTCGGTCTGAATTTTTAATCCCTTCATGTGTTATTTTGGAAGAACTTTCTGAACCTTCTGATTATTTTTCTTTGGCTGAGGGACATTGGTTCCCTAGTCTCTTTGTGGCCGAATGTGGCTTTTCTTTTCCTCCAAATCCCCTATGATTGGAGTTATGTTAATATTTTGACGTTGTACCTACAAAAATAGCTCCAAATACCTGGAGGATAGTTAATGGCGTACATAGATTGAATCAACTCCATGGAACCCGTTTAGGGATTCCAGAGATCATGTACTGCTATAGATGGGTTGTCAGTGATTCCACATTCTATTTAAAAACTAGGTTTTTGAATAGGGCTTTAGTTGTCAATCTCCCTGACGCCAATAGGGATTACTTTGAACGCGGGATGGTAATAAAAAATTGGCAACACCCTCCCTTAAATGGAGATGATGTATACCAAGGTCCCAGATGTCCACATTATGGCAATGAGATAGGTTGTTTTTATTTATTTAAATCTTATTTTCTTTGTGTTTGACAAAATGTAGCACTGACATTTAATTTTTGCTTATTGCAGTTAACAGTAAAAGAAAACCTCTAAAAGAAGCTGACGTTAATTTAAAGCATTTGAAACTTATCTGGGATTTACACCAATCTTTTGTCGAGGAACATATTAGATATGCCTCTTATTTATTGGAGTACAAGAGCTATACTTCGTCTTTCACTGCTCGTCCACGTCCAGTGGTAGTTAATCTTGACCAAGTACCAGCTTCTGAGACTTGTGTGGAAGGTTCTTCCTCTGAGTCAAGTGTTCCCATCAGTAACTTAATGAAGAGAAGAAGAGCTCCTGCCTTCTTTGATAAGTGTGCCGCTACTAATGTGGAGGCAAAGAAAAACAAACAATATGTCCCAGAAGAAGGGACATGAATCACTGATGCACCTCCTTCTGCTGCTGCCAAAAAAGCTATTGAAAATCCCCCAGTGGCCCCGAGCAAGATTGTTGTTGTTTCTTCTCCAAGTGAGGTTATTGTTATTTCACCAACAAAGACAACGTCTTTAGTTGGAAATGTTCCTGCTCCTCTTAGGAGGTTAAAGAAAAGTTCTTCTGAGAGACCTGCTGAACCTGTCTCTCAACCTTCAAATGTTCAAGGTGTTATTCCATCTTTTGTTGCTCCGAGCTCCGCTGTGAGTTTGGTGAGATCTTGGACTGTCCCAAAAGTCCAAGGTATTGAGGAATCCCTTTATCATGAGAGAATTACAACCCTTGCTGCTCAACACATCGCCTCAGTAAGTTTTGTTAGTTTGAGTCATTCACTTTCTAATATTATGTTCATATATTGACCTAATGTTATTTCTTTTTTCAGCTGGTGAGGTGTTTCAACAGCATCTTGAAGAAGGATGAAGCTATCAAGGCTTGAAGCTCCTCGGGAGGTGTAGAGAAAGCTTTTGTTGGTCTGACTCAGTCTTTAAAAGACTCTAGTCAAAAGTACGAGGAAGATAAAGTTTCTTGGGAGAAGCAACTCAAGTCCATCGAGCTAGAAAGAAATCAAGCTGTGAATGCCTCCAAGGATTTAGAGAAGAAATTGACAGAGTTTGAGCAGAGAAACCAAGTATTCGAACAAAGAAACAAGGAGCTGGAAGTTAAGCTCAAGTCTGATAAAGAGGAAGTTGTTAAACTTCAAAATGTTGAACGACAGAAGCTGGAGGTGGAGGAGAAGTTGAAGGCTGCCGAGGAGCTCATTAGGGAAAGGACCTCCTTGGAGAAGGCAAAAAGGAAGAAGGCAGTTAAAAAATCTTTCAGTGCTGGTTGGGATAAGGGCTGGAACAAGGGCCTAGCTGCCATGTCCTCTCAAATGAAGTATGCAGGTGTCAAATTCTTTAGGGATAGATGGGTGGCTGCATTGAAAGAGATGAAAGTTGCTGAGAATTTTGAATTGTTCCAGCAACACACTCATGACCCTCCTCCCTCTCCCGGAGAAGAAGAAGAGGATGAAGCTGCCTCAGACGAATCTTTTATGATGATTGGAGATCAGGTCCTTGTTGTTCCTATTGTTCATCTTTTCGAGCAACCCTAACCAACCTGTACTTCTGCCGAGCAGCTAATCTTGCCCTCCGAACAACTAGTCTTTTCCTCAAAACCTTCTGAGGAAGTCATAGGAAATAAAGAGAAGGTGTAGAGTTGCTCAGGTGTTTATTTTGTTATTCTGTTGAATGTAACCTCAAACTTTATATTTTCTCTTATAATGAAATAAAAATTCAAACTTTGGTTATTTGTCTTGACCTTTTCTTTGACTTGCTCTGTCTGCATCCTTATTGATTCTTTTTATTTCTCTTTGTTTTGTTAGTTTATGGCCAGAATGGAGCTATTATCAGCGCATGACATCGAATTGATGAAAAAATGCAATGACTACTTCAAAGCCGATCATGCAGATCTAAATGAGGCTCAAATCATTGATATCTTGGGCTCAGATACTTCTGACCGAGCAGTTAAAGCTTACCAATACCTGAAATGTTTGCTCGATCGTGCAGTTACCAACAATGTGGCTTACTATGAGATGATTGAATATCTCCAAGGAACGATTGAGGAACTTCAGTTGCAGTACAAAGAGTCTTCCACACTTTTGCATCAGGGATATGAGAGGAAATATCAGCAATTGAGTGCTGATAAAGGATATGATAAATTCATCTCTGCTTATGAGAAGAAAGAGAGCGTTATAAAGCTTGAGTTTGAAGAATACAGACATATTGCCAAGTTGAAAAGTAACGTAATGCTCAATCGGTGGAAATTTGAGGTTTAATTTCTGGCTTTGCACACACACACTATGGTTTGAAACATTTGAATATGAATTTATGGTGATTATTTTTTGAAAAGTTTAAATTGTACAATTTTTAGGTATTTTGATATTTATTTGAGTCAATAAAGAATTTTGTGGGTGTATTCACTACAAACCCTCACGAGACAAAACTCGTCCTACTAGGGCAACCTAGGAGTTTAAAGTCTTGTTACATATGCTCAAGGAAATCGCTTGCCTGCGAAAGTGGAATTTTATTTTAATAAAGGAATTCTCAAGAATGGAAATTTGGTTAGCTTCATTTACATTGCCCGGGACGTGCAAAGTTCTAAGTTAAGAGGATTTGACTAAGCATAAATTCTTCTGAATTTAGCCCCTTAATTTAGTAATTTTAATATCTCGAACAACGTAATTGAATTTCTTTTATACCATATCATTGCTAATGACTTCTTCTAACAAGTGCCCCGAGTTTCGTGTATTTCTTACTATTTTTACAGATATTTAGTGCAAGAAAAGAAAGAAAGAAAGAAATCGGAAGAAAGAAAGAGAACAAAGGAAGACAAGTCAAAGGGCAAAAGCGTAAATCTATACCCAAAGTTCGGATTTGAAGACTAAATGAAAGTTGAAGACAATCTAACTACAAGAGCATAGGAAGAAACGACATTTAAATCGGAGCTCTAGATCAAAAGATATGGCAAGCCAAAGTTGGAGGAAAAAGTCAAAATTGAAAAATATCGAACTGATCCGGTTGAGGTCGGACTGATCTCAAATTCCTCTATTCCAGTAGTCCCCGGATCGATACAGAACCGATGAAAAATAACCCGATTCGATATCGAACCGATCCGGTAGGAAGAAAACGAACCGATCCGATGGGATCCGGATCGGTCCGATGGTTCGAATTTTTGGCATTTATTATAGAGCTGAAGAGTTTTAACTCTTGGAATTTTTTGTATAATTCATTTTTTTATTAGCTGTAAAAAAAATATTTAGGTGTTATAAAAGGCCATGCCATAGGGGAATAAGGGGGCTTTTTTACAAACAAGACAATTTCATATTTTTCTTAGGATTTAGAAACCCTAGTTTGTAAGTTTGAGGCAAAGGAGTATTCCAGATTCAAGTTCGATTCTCTTTCCAAGTTTTGGTTACAAATTTCAATCTTCAATCCAAGTATCAATTTCAATTCTCTTATTTGTTTCTCTATTTTATTTTCAATTCAATTCTCAATTATTTTGCAATTCTCTTTTGAAGCTATGTTTCTTAGGTATATGATTCTATGCATAGTTATAATTTTGTTTTCATTTAACAAAACCATGTCTAGCTAAATTTTCAAGGGTTGGGATGCATGAACCCATCCCTAGGTAAATTACCCATGTAGAAAATAGAGTTTAAATTAAAAAATTGACAGAATCGTGTAGGAAAATTATACGAACATAGTAGATCTTTTAATCTCTCTTGCCCGAGGTACTTGGGTATTTAAGAATACTATGAAAGTGTGATTTTTCTACACCGCTTTATATTTACCTTTGATTTCATATGATGTGGGCTAGTTCCCTCATATATATGTAATGCTTAGGATCTCTAAAGACTGAATTCAATTAAGAGTTTAATTTACAATTCTAGTATTCTATACGGTAAATTAATAGGGATTGTATCCTAACCTATTTTCTCTCATACTCATATCTATTCTTTTTACAATTCTTAGTTGTTTTTGTGAACGTAGTTCATTCTAAATTTTAATTTCATCACCATTTAGAAATTTAAAACCACCAATCATCATCTTTTTTTTTTTAATCATGTGAAGGTTAAATAAGCTTTTCCTACGTTATTCAGAGTTGTCAATTTCTTCTCCCTGTGGATACGATCCCGACTAATTGTATTATTACTAACGCGATAGGCTTGCACTTGAGCCTATAAAGCACGCACCTTAGACACATTTGTGGTCGCGTCATTAGCCGAACTATTAAATATATGTTTACGGTATATATATATATACGTACACACACACACACACACACAGACACGCACACACACACACACACACACATATATATATATATATATATATATATATATATATATATATATATATATATATATATATATATATTTGTGTGTTTTATAGATATCGGTGTGAATGATATTTATAGGAATACATACCCCTCTAGTGCTATAATAGGAGGTTGTGCGATGTGGGTGAATCCCCTGTCTTGAGGAGTGGGGAGAGTATAATCCCCCGATCATAGCATCCATAATTTATATGTCATGATTCTTTTCGGGGTAAGATGTCTCGGGTATGATTCAGTCTCACACTCGGGGAACTATGATCGCCTCCGTTACGCTTATTTTAATTTTCTGATTTGGTGAGCTAGCCATCTTGGGGTATCCTGGTGGATTGAGTATACCTGGGATGATATCATTTTAGTGAAAACATCCGGTGAGTTCTTACCCAGGAATTGATGGTTATTATACTTAACATGTGTGTGAATGTTGTAGTATATTAGTACGTATATAATATGAGTAGGTAATTATATACGAGATTAATACATAAGTGTGAATGTATTTCCAATATAACTAGTGTGAAAGTTATATGATTTAAAAAGTGGGTTTCTATATAACTAGGGTGAAAGTTATATAATTTAAAAAGTTGTTTTCAATATAACTAGGGTGAAACTTATATAATTTAAAAAGTGATTTCTTATATAACTAGTGTGAAAGTTATATGATTTAAAAATGTGATTTCTTGTATAACTAAGGTGAAAGTTATATGATTTAAAAAGGTGATTTCTTATATAAGAAGTGTGAAAGTTTAATGATTTAAAAAGTGGTTTTTCTATATTACTAGTATGAAAATTATATGAATTAAAGAAAGGGGATTTCTTATATAACTAGTGTGGACGTTATATGATTTAATATAGTTAAACCGATTAATAAGTTTAATGAGTAGATAACTTAATAATCAAAGTAAGAATACTTGGGTTAGAGTAGTGTGGTGGAAAGAGGTGTAAAACGGTTAGTTAGGTGGGGTAGCTTGACTAGAAAGGTTAGCAGGCAAGCGTTAGGTGTGCACATTAGATGAGGGGTGAGCTATATCTCAAGAGAGCCCGACACTAGCTTAAATATGAAATGTGTGCTTGCATATTTCATTATTGCAATTTAACTGCTTGCTAAATATTTTTAAAATATTTTACTTAGGCTCTGACCCATGTTAAAATTATTTTCAAAAACCTTTTAGGTGTCCAGCCATAGGGACACCCAGTTTGAGGATTCTATCCAGGGATGTGCGGATGCAGCTCATATTGAAGTTGTAGGATTTTGCTATAGACACTTCGTTCATTTATTCCTAGTGTAGGGACTTTATTTCAGTACTCATTTGGTCATGTCTCCCTCAGATTTATTATTCGGTTATTTATTGGACCTTGTGTATCCAGGTTATGATTTCAGTTTACTGTTGTATTCTATTGTTGAACAGATAGTTGATTGAGTCATATTTATTTATATTATTCATTTGTGTTGTATTCAGTTACCAATTTGGATGGATGGTTTATTATTATTTATTTTTGCATGTTTTTAGTTAATGAAAGATAAAATTTGGCACCAGCCTAATCAAATTACTAGGTGGTTAGTAACTTTAAAAAGTTTTCGACAATGATGCTAAGAATAAGCCATATTATACCAATGTTTTATTTTGATCACGGGCTGGCCACCCGGTATTTTAGTAGATGGAGTGTCACTGATGGTATCAGAGCATCAGGTTCTAGAGTCCTTAGGATCTATGCGACTTATTACATTGCAGTGTAGCATTCTTTGATATAAAGCCTTATTATAGAATTGTTATATTCCTTCACATATGTGACTTGTGTTCTCCTGCTATTAAGTATAGTTGATGTGATTCATAAACGAGTTCGACTGGGCTTCGTACACCGAATAATTTTGGACAACCAGCGAGGGTCGTTGGAAGGACTGCAGGGGGAGAGGCTCAGCAGATGCCATGGAATATTCTGGGAACGGTGACCGCGACGGAAGTCATCATGGTTATTGTTCTGGTAGATGGTATTAGGATAATCACTAGGTTGTAGTTGTTTCCCTAAGCACCATCGTAGAAGGTAGTGGTGCAAAGTCTGACTCACCCAGCGTGGAGTCGGAGGAACTTTTTCGAATAGCCACCCGTAAGGATTCGGGAAGAGAGGGGTTCTGATGGGTCAATGGAAGGAGGTGATCCAAAGGTAATTGTGTAGGGTGGAGTGTAGTGGCACCCAAAATTTAATTCCGAGCGAAATTTTAGCTCAAAGGAGCGGTATTGTAGTGATGGGAGTTAGTTACCATAACTATGGAGAGATACCATGAATAATGAGGAATTTGGGGTGCAGTTTGCTCGCAAAGCCTCTCATCAGCTGTTTAAACTGAGAGGCAAAGGAGATTTCAATACTTGTTTCAGAAGGGTCGTACGGTGATCGGTCATGAAGGAAAGTTGACGTGTTTAGTGAATTTCATAACCAACGAGGTGGATACGGTGGATCAAGAAGATCCGTAAGATAATAATGAAATCATGGGTAGAATATACAAGCATGAATGGGGAAATTCGACTAGAACGAATGGTACCATTACTGTCAATGTTGTATGTTTACAAATTAATATCAGCGCATCCATGAGAAGAGAGCCAAGAGAGTTGGAGAATCTAACCAAAGGTCAAGATGAGACTTAACAATGTTAGTGAGTCACCACAGGAGGGGATACCCAGTAGAGAACCCATTTTAATGATTGAGATCAATGGAATTCCTACCAGGTGATGGTGGATTCAATCAGGGCCGTCAAGGACAACAAAGAGTCCTATAGGGCCAGCGGAGCCAAAGGGACAACGGGGGTAGTAATCAAGATCAAATCTACTAGGTCCATGAGAAGGACAAACCCTACATGTCCAGTGGGGTCAGAGAAAGGGGAATGACACAGAGAGGTATCTTATGTGTAAAAAGTAGGAACACATGTTTGGATCTTGTCCGTAGTGAATTGGGGGACAAGGACGGGATGCCTAGTAGGGGCAATAGTTAAAAAAAGTTTTTTAGTTCGGCTTGGACGGGGGTGTTATGTCCAGGAACCATCTGAACCGCGAGTACTATTGGCAATTAAAAGTATGAGTTTTATCCGGGGGTGATTGGGGTGTATTTTGTGTGACACGAGCGAGTCATAATAATTTATTAGTACTAGATTCGCATTAGAAATGGATTTAGTAGAGGTATCATTAATATTACTATAGTGTGTATATATTCATCGTTGAGTTTGTGGGGCTCTATTTAGTTCCATATGCGGGGGAGAAAGTGTGGACATTGAGAGGATATATATTATAAGGATAGCTCATTTTGAGAGGTGATATTCGAGGTATGGTTTTATCCTAGGTACGGACTATTAAGCGATGGTGGGCTGTTATAGTAAGACTATCGTGTTCGTCGTTCCGGGACAGGATGTATATTTTTGCGATGTTTCACTTGAAAAAGGGTAGAGATTATGGTGATATTTTTATGAAGTAGACTTCAGAGAATACAACTGTCTGGTTATATTGGATCTCGATGCATAGGGACTTTTACTGAAGTGATTCAGGGTATTTCAAGTTCACCATTGAGTAGAGATTTTTAGCTCATCGTTGTTTACGTGCTGAGAACTTAGTGACAGTGAGAGCACCGTATCATGTGACGCCTTGAGAGACATGGGCATAGACGATTTGACTTATGTGACGAGAGACATAATTTGTGATATTTTAGTTATGTTCTTTGGACCCACAGATTTTGATGATAGACAATACTAGGGGATAATGCATTGGGGAAAGTTATTTTTAGCTTCGTTACGGGATGCAACACGTGCGAACCTTAATAAACGTTGGGAGTGGTAAGACGTTGGATGCTAGTGCATCGATTTTAAATGCTAAATTATTGAACCTGTAGAAGAAACACTTTAAGCTGAAAGCTATTAAGAGATATGACCAGTGGAGCCGGGGAGTGCTATGAAAGAAGCACCGAGATAACTTATGTACCACAAGTAAATGGGTGAGGTACTATCAAGAAGAATTAGATTGCGAATTGTGGGGTAATCGAGAATACCTGTATGATATAGCCACGCCGAGAGTGAGGAGCTGAGCTTGAGATAAGTGTGTTACATACGAGACGTAGTGATATTTATGCCGGGATGTTTAGGCTATAGTATATTCTATGGTGAGACCTCGTGTTCGCTGTTCCGAGGTATGATTTACTTGTGCTAGTTATCCCCTGAAAGAGAGTCTAGTCTATATATACGTGTATATATGTTATCGTGTGTTGCATGATAGACTTATAAGAAAGTGTTTGTATTGTTACATTTGATCGCGAGGAGTAGGGACGTTTACTTATGGGATTCAGGGTGGATAAGGCTTATTATCGAGCGGGGAGACATGGCTCGTGATTCATCCGCGCTAAGAAACTAGTGATAGTAAGGGTTTTCGTATTGTATGATGTTTTTGTAACATGAAAGTGGACGATTATGTAACACCCCGTATTTTTTATGATTTAATAATTATGTGATTAATTATTATTGTTAGAATAATTATGTGATTAATTATTATAGTAGGTTCAATTAAATTATAATGCGAGAAATTAATTGTTAATTAATCCGGGTTAAAATAATTATTAACTAGCGTGACAAGGGTTAATACTTATTGTTGAGAATCATTGAATACTATTGTGTGAATACGTAATATGAAATTATGCAAATTTGATAAATTGTCCAAAGTGAGAAATACAACAGTTTGGTACATTAAGGCGGGGAGCATGTGTGAGCCGTGTCGGGACTAATTAAATGGAATAAAAAGGTAAATTATTTATAAGTAACTCGTATGATCATTTCGAGTACATCGTTGAGTCCGGGAGGGTCGAGATAGTCAGAAAATTTTACCCGGGTATTTTATTTGGACTCCGGGATATTTTAGGCCAAACCGGCACCCCGTAGGGGTAGTTTTGAAATTTGGATTTTTGGGAAAATTAAATGGACGAAAATTAGAGTTTTATTATATCAGTTACGTGGGAGAAATTAGGGCTCACATTCACATAACTCAAGAGAGAGTAACATAGAGTGAGGGAGAGCAAATCCCAAGGAGCCAAAGCTTTTAGGCATCATCTTCCACCACCGTGACCACCATCGTATAGATCGAAAGATGAGGAACGCATCTATACCACCATCATCAACGGATCAGACCATCATATTCGAGGCAAGTGTTTATTTCTTGCGTGATTTAGTAATATTTATGTTCATGATTAGACTAGGTGATAATCCATTAATTCATGAGATTTAATTTTGATGAAAACTTGATGATTTGATTCATATTGGGTCTGAGATTGTAAGAGATTAAATTCCTTCATGTAGATAGGTTGTTATCCACGAATCTATGATAATTTCCATGAACAAATCTGGGTTATAGTAGATCTTGAATTGAAATTGGAGGAACTAGGGTTTTAATGGTTTAATTTGGGGATTTAGTATTTATTTGATGTATTGTGAAGGTTTAATGATTCTAGGTTGTTAGAAATCATCTAAATATGTTAGAGCATCAATTCTGTTTGCTGTTTAGGTGTTTGGGACTGAACAGTAGAGGTTTTAGAGGTGTTGATGGTGGAAAAATGAAGAATTCTAGGGAAGAAGACGAAACAGTGCGCGTCGCGCGTAGTCGTTCGAGCGAGATTGGCGTCTCGCGCGAAGTCGCTCGAACAACACGTGTTAGTCGTTCAAACGACATTTCCATCTAGTTCGAGCGACGAGGTAAATTTTTGGAAATTTTCTTAGAGTTCAGTTTTGAGTTTACCAGTTTATTGGAGTGAGAGAAACTGCCAGATAGTAAATTTATATAGGATAGAATTTCGGAAAAGTATGTGAAAATTAATACTTTAATGAATTCGGTATAGAGAATGTACCTTGGAGATTACGAGGGAGATAGTAATCTAAATATTTACACTATAGGTAGTGATGAGAATAAAATACGTATGAGAAGATTATAATTTGGTTTGGAAAATATCTATGAATTCAAATAGAATGTGTGTATGCCTATTATGTGATATTATTGTTAAGTGCACTAATGGGTGATAACCGGGGGGTGCAAGAATCTTATTGCTAGGCGCACTATTGAGTGATAACTGGGTGTTGTAGGAATTCTATTGTTAAGTGTACTAATGGGTGATAACCCGGGGGTAACAGGATTTTATTGTTAAGTGTATTAATGGGTGATAACCCGATTGTTAAGTATACTAAGGGGTGATAACCCGAGGGTATAAGAATCTTATTGTTAAGTGCGCCAATGGGTCTTAGCCGGGGGGTGCAAGATTTGTATATATATGTATAGGGATGATGTGACTATAAGTATATATATATATGAACTTGTGAATATTTCTACTGTGTGAAACTAGTAGATATGGAAATAATAATAAATGCTTTGCGCCAAGTGGTCTTAACCTAAGGGTACTGAATTAGTATATATATATATATATATATATATATATATATAGGGATGATGTGACTATATATATATGAATATACTTGGGAACATTATACTTTGTGAGTTTGTAGATATAGTATAAATGAGAAATAAAATAATCTTAGTGGGTAAAAGATAACCATTCAGACGGTGAATAATGAAACTTTTAGTTATGAGAGATAAACTATTTCTCTAACGTATTGTGTGGGTGATACGGGTATACTACTAGAGAACGTAAATGGTGGTATTATGATTTCGAACTGGTTAGGCCAGGTAGCATTACTAGTGTGGGTTAGATGTACGTTAGGCGTGCACAATAGATGAGAGGTGAGAATCTCATGTGAGAGTGCGATATCTAAGATGCACATAATACTCACTTCATTGCAGTTTTAAATACTTGCTAAATATTTTTAAAACATCGGGCTCTGACCCGTTTCTTGCAAATTCTTCTCTCTTTTGCTATATATATGTATTATATCAGGTGCTCAGCCACAGGGATACAAGTACTAGAGATTTTGATTGCTTTACGTGCTGCAGCTGTTGTGGAAGTTGTAGGTACTTGCATTAGACGCATTCATCATTTCCAGTCAGTTTTAACTAGACATCTCAGTGGGGCATGTGTCGCCCATTCCTAGTTTTTGTTAGAGTTATTATTCAGTTTACTTTACAGTTCTTTTAATTGGATGGAATTTTACTATGAGTCTGTGAATTGGAGTTTTGAACTGGGAGGTTTTACCCAGTCTTATTTATTTCAGTATTTGATTCATGTTCATTATTTAGTATATTCTTGTTTATGATGAATGGTATATATTTTAATAATTAAATTGAGAAAGGATTTTATTTGGTTATATTTAAAAAGGAAAATGTTTTGACACCTAGCTTAATTCTATATTAAGTGATTAATATGTTTATAAGTTTTTCGACAATGATGCTAAGAATGAACCAACTGAACATTCTGTTTTAAATTGGTAAAGGAGTAATCACCCTATATTTAATTGGGCGGGGTGTCACAGATTATACTTTTATGTCAGGAGTACGTGCTATGGACTGAGGGCCTAACGGATCTCAACGATTGGCAATGTTAGGTAGTAGTGTATCGGGAGATTCCTTTTTTAGATTTCGCTTTGCGAGACATCCCACGAATGAAACTTAGCACAACGCTGGAAGTGGGGAGATGGTTGGTCATTAGGACATGGGTTTGGTACCTTGGTTATTATACATATATGTAGTTATAACTGTAAGTTGAAAGTGATATTACGATTTAAGGCTAGTGGAGTCGGGTAATATTTGTACAGATAAGCACGGGTACATGGTGTATGAACTCCCTGGGTAATTAATTTAATTGTAATATAATTCACAATTAGAAGGGCGGAGATATGTTTAGCGATCTTAAGGGAATATGAGTAGGGGGTATTCGAGGCTTGGAGTACTAGACTCATCTTAATTTTGAGGATGAAATTCCTTTGTATGAGGGAAAGTATGTAACACCCCGTATTTCTGAGGATTTATAATTTAATTAATTCGGTGATATAGGAATTAATTTATCTGGAGGATTTAAGTAAATTAGTGAATTGAGATTTAATTAATTTTGATTATTTTAAAAATTCGCATGTGTCATAATACGGTCGAGATTGGAAAATTTTAGTAAAATAATTCGAATGACGATTTTAAGTGCACGATTGATTTTGAATAGGTCGAGATAGTAAAAAAAGAGTACCCGGGAATAGTAATTGGGTGTCAGACCATTTTAAGGCATAACTCGGCTCACATGGGGATGTTTGGGTCATTTTAAATTGGTCCATAGGCTTAATTTCGGTATTAGTGATATAAAACCTATATTAGGGAGTTTGTGGCTAACCCAACTCAAATAGAAAACCCAAGTTTTACAAAGGAGAGAAAATGGAGAAATTAGGAGAACTTTTGGGAGCCCAACCAAGAAGAGGGGTGTGTTCTTCGTCAAATATTCGTCTACAACAAAGGAAATCAGACCCTACGAATTTATTCAGGCAAGTAGTTAAATTTGCTTTCATTTAAATTGCGGTGTTCCGATTCATATCATGGTGGGTGTAAACTATATTCATTTTGGGATGGGTTATTATATCAAAATTCTTTTTTGGTGGATTCTCATACGAAAAAGGGTCTTTGGAAGATTTAATCATGTTGTATAAATTAAATGTAAATTGATGATGCTATATGATTCTAGGTTGTAGGAATCTGAATCCTATGATAAATTCAATTGAGATTGATGTTTAATTTCGAATTATAGATGAAATTTATAACCGATTGAATGGAGCCCGATTTTTTTTTAGAAATTGATGGATTGTGATTGAAATCAATAGTGTTTAAATGTTTGGATGATGTTTAGAACCTAATTTAGAGGTGTTTTTATGTTGAGAATGATTGTATTACAGTTGGGGTTGAACCAGAAAGCTTAGAAGTTTATTAATGGAGGAAAAAACGTATTGGACATGAAGAGGGTTAGGTGTTCAAATGGAGCAAACCAGTTCGGATTTGTAGGCGAATCGAATCAGGTGGCAGGCCGAACGGGTTCAGGGGTCAGGCTGAACCAATTCGGGGGTACCTGACAATTAAGTTGTTCGAATTTAATTTGAGACTTACTTATTTGGTAAAAAATAAATATGGGGCATATTTCCTAAAGATTATAGGTGGATATAATTAGGATTAGGAGGGTGGAATGTGTGTGACACATGATTAATGAATTTTGGGAAAAATATTCTAAGGTATTTAATTACGGCTCGAGTGAATGTGTCCTATCATTATAGGGAGTGAAACTACTTTAATAAATTAATTAACGTGCAATTAATTAAATTAAGAGTCGGGATTGTGACTCAGATATTTTCAGGCTAGTGCGATGGGAGTTAGGTACGGAGTACCCGGGTTAATTTATTATAGAAATATATAATAAATTGTCGAATATCAAATTTAACGAGGGATGTTAAATTTAATAGTGGGATTTTGTGTAGCAAATTCTAAGAGATAAAGATACGGACCGACTGAGTGAGTCTAGGTATTATAGTTGGGTGACATAACTTGAATAAATATAAATAATTAAAATATGATTAATTAAACTACAAGTCTGGATATAGACTTGGGCATTTTTGAGCTAGTGTTACCGGTGTTAGGCACGGGTTAACCGGACTATTATTAAATATATGTATACAGTAGTGTGATAGTATATATATATATATATATATATTTGTGTGCAATATAGATATCGGTGTGAATGGTATTTATAGGAATACATACCCCTCTAATGCTATCATAGGAGGTTGTGCGATGTGGGTGAATACCCTAGCTTGAGGAGTGGGGAGAGTATAATCCCCCGATCATGGCGTCCAAAATTTGTATGTCGTGGTTCTTCTCGGGGTAAGATGTCTTGGGTATGATTTGGTCTCACACCCGGGGAAGTATGATCACCTCCGCTGCGCTTATTTTAATTTTTTGATTCGGTGAGCTAACCGTCTCGGGGTATCCTGGTGGATTAAGTTTACCCGGGATGATAGCATTTTAGAATAAACATCCGGCGAGTTCTTACTCAGGAATTGATGGTTATTATACTTGACATGTGTGTGAATGTTGTAGTATATTAGTACGTATATAATATGAGTAGGTAATTATATACGGGATTAATACATAAATGTGAATGTATTTCCTATATAACTAGTGTGAAATTTATTTGATTTAAAAAAGTGGTTTTCTATATAACTAGGGTGAAAGTTATATAATTTAAAAAGTGATTTTCTATACAACTAGGGTGAAACTTATATAATTTAAAAAGTTGTCTCTTATATAACTAGTGTGAAAGTTATATGATTTAAAAAGGCGATTTCTTATATAACTAAGGTGAAAGTTATATGATTTAAAAATGTGATTTCGTATATAACAAGTGTGAAAGTTTTATGATTTAAAAAGTGGTTTTTTTATATAACTAGTATGAAAGTTATATGAATTAAAAAAAAGGGGATTTCTTACATAACTAGAGTGGACGTGTTATGATTTAATATAGTGGAACCGATTAATAAGTTAATGAGTAGATAGCTTAATAATCAAAGTAAGAATAATCGAATTAGAATTGTGTGGTGTAAAGAGGTATAACACGGCTATTTATGTGGGGTAGCTTAACTAGTAAGGTTAGCAGACAAGCGTTAGGTGTACACATTATATGAGGGGTGAGCTATATCTCAAGAGAGTGCGACACTAGCTTAAATATGAAACGTGTACATGCATATTTCATTATTGAAATTTAAGTGCTTGCTAAATATTTTCAAAATATTTTATTTAGACTCCGACCCGTGTCAAAAATCTTTTTCAAAACCTTTAAGGTGTTCAGCCACAAGGACGCCCAGTTTGAGGATTCTATCCAGGGATGCACAGCTGCAGTTCATGTGGAACTTGCAAGACTTTGCTATAGATGCTTCGTTCATTCATTCCTAGTACAGGGACTTTATTTTAGTACTCATTTGAGCATGTCGCCCTCAAATTTATTATTGAGTTATTTATTGGACCTTGTGTATCCAGGATTTGATTTCAGTTTACTCTTGTATTTTATTGTTGAACCGATAGTTGATTTGGTAATCTTTATTTATATTATTCATGTGTGTTGTATTCAGTTACCAGTTTGTGTGGATGGTTTTATTATTATTTGTTTACGCATGTTGTTAATTAATGAAAGAAAAATTTTTGCCCGAGTCTAATTAAATTCCTAGGTGGTTAGTAACTTTAAAAAAAATTCGACTGTGATGCTAAGAATGAACCATATGAGACCAACATTTTATTTTGATCACGGGCTGGCCATCCGGTATTTTAGTAGGTCGGATGTCATAGGATAAAGTCAAATGATTTCTTAGACTTCACCTCCTATTTTTATGCAATATTTTGAGATCTCCCTTAGGAAAGGGGTATGTCAAAGAAATTAGTAGAGTGGAAAATAAGTCAAATATCATATTGAAAAGTGTGGGTTAAGTAAAAAAAGCTCTTAAATTAATTATACAAATAAATGAGTAAATTACATTAAGGATTTTTTTTTAGTTTTTTTTTAACTTTGCCTCTCAAATAATATTGTATTTAGACTACAGTTAACTTTCGGTCGGTTTGGTCGGTAATATAATATACCAATACCAAACCAATTTTGATATACTAAAAATGAAATAACCATTTGTACCATTCGGTACATACTA
Source organism: Sambucus nigra (assembly GCA_949130495.1). Taxonomy (NCBI): domain Eukaryota; kingdom Viridiplantae; phylum Streptophyta; class Magnoliopsida; order Dipsacales; family Adoxaceae; genus Sambucus; species Sambucus nigra. The sequence continues at coordinate 452,553,546 of OX422211.1, read as the reverse complement.
ACATAAACCAAAATAGTACCGTGCGTTTTGCAGTAAAATCGATTTTTTTCGTAAATTTTGAAATAACAAAAAAAAATTAAAATCTTTTCATTAAGTAGAAAACTGAACCATGACCAAGATAATTGAGAGTCAAAATTTAAAAATTAGGTTTACTTAACTTTTTATCATTTGGTCTTTGGCTAAAGCGGATTAGCTAGCTATTTTTTTTAAATCATAGAAACAATAATTTATAGCAATTTTTTTTATCGGTTCCAAATATTACGGGTATCCCTAAAAAAATGTTGCTCAAAATGAATTGTTTTGTTATTTTTAAAAAATGGGTAAAAAAATGGTCAGTTTATAACCTCTTGTAAACTTATAGTTTTTCTATCTAGTCTAACCTAAACATTATTTTCAAGTTTTTCCACCCATTAATAATTGAAATCAATAACCATAATACAAAGAGATTTGGTATCTCTATCATATTAATCGGCAGTTTGGGCGGTAGTCTCGGTATTTAATTTTGGTATGGTGATTTTGGTAAATTATTTTTCAGATGTGTAAACCAAAATCAATCACAAAAAATTTATTAATTTCAATTTCGGTAGTTTCGGTTTTAAATGAATAAAAAAGTAAATCATTACCACTTTTTTGCGTACAAAACGGTACGTTACAATTTTTTACAGTACCACGAACACCCCTAATTTAGACATAATCTTGTACTTTTCAAATAAATAAAGTTAACTCCTCGCATGCATAAGATATAAGTGGGTTGATGCATAAGGCACAAATGGAATAATGTACATGTGGGCAAGTATGATTATTTGAAAAGCAAATGTAATGTCTAATTATGGCATTTATCTGAGGGGCAAAGTCATAAAAACTCATGTTTATTTAATATAATAAAAAAATGATTTATTTTTAATTTAATTTTTATTCCAACCTATTTTTTTAGAATGTTTTATAGGCCCTAGTAGAGACTTTAGTACATGGATACTAACATTAACTATTTATCTAGTTGATATGTTGGACTAAACATCAAATAAAACATTTTTAAAGACTATATATTAAATAAACCTTGTTTTTTGGTCTAAATGTGAAGGTTTAGTTTGAACTCTATTTTTTACTTTAATATGTTAATAATTACACCGTTTTTAGTTTGGTACCTTTCAGTAATTTTTTATTCGACTACAATACACTTTTCCTTACTAGATATCATTATAGATCACTTTCGCGGTGAAAAAGTCATATTTAGCGATGAAAAATGTACTTAAGTTAATAAAAACTAGTTAAAGGTACCAAACTCCAAATAAGGTAATTACAGACATGTTTAAGTAAAAAAAATATAATATTTGAATCTAAAAAACGAGAAACATAAAATCAGTGAGTTAGAAAAATCTTCAGGGAGCGAGATAAAAAAGATATGGATTTGTCTAGGTGTTATGAGTGTGAGGGTACAGGCTCTAGGTCGTTTGAGTGTCCCATAAAACTAGAATATGATGATAGGAACCGCTACTAATGAGTCACCTCGTGACCATTACTATACCACGTTTACCGCCACTTTGGACTTAGATGAACCTAGTCCCATATCTTCCCTTATTGAAGATTTCTCAGCAAGAGATCTATGTGCAAAACGCATTCAATAACATAAATCCCTCGAGATTTTTTTCTTTAAAAATCAAAACAAAACAAATTTTAAAAAATTAAAATAAAATTAAAAGAAATAAAAAAAAAACTCATGTAGCCCTGAGGGGTTTTAACCCTAGTCGAACTGTGAGTCTTTAGTTCCCACGATAAAACTCATTCATCCACTATAGTCTTGACATCGCGATACATGTTCTCTATCTCCACCGGCATTCTCCCGGGAAGGATATATACAATGTCCGCCCAGTCATAGACGTCCGCGATGTTGTTGGTCATTTCTTAAAATTCATAAAATCCCTCGAGAGAGCATTTTTTTTAAAGAGATGGAGACATGGGATTCCATTTTAGTGTGGAGAGAAGCTCCCCCAACCTTATTTTTATAAGGGAATCAAGGGTATGCCAATAAGCAACCCCCTGGATATTCCAGTTGATAGTGACCCTTGGGAACACGCACTTGCCTTGAAACCATGTGTCACTACCTATTGGCACATATTAGCCCCTGCAAATCGACAACCCCTTCAAATTTTATTACAATTTTTTTATAAATTGATAAAATGCTCTTAAAATCCTAAAAGAATTTATAAATAAAATCATTTAATTTCAACATTTCCACATGCATTTAAATATTCATTAAAAAATTACAAAAAAAAATCCAGAAAATTCTTAAAAAATAACAAAAATTAAACTTTTCCATAATAATTACCAAAAATCCAAAATACCAAGGCATTTAAAAATCATTAAAATTTGTAAAAACTCTCGAAAAAATGTGAAACTTCCGAGATAATTCTCACATCATCACATATCCTTAAAAAATCTATAAATTGCTCTTTAGGATCTCAGAATTGATCTCTTCACCCTTTAGGTACGCAAAATCGACCCTTTTCACTCTTTAGGTCATTAGAATAGACCTTTTCACTATATAGGTTCGCACAATTGATCTTTTGACCCTTTAGGTATGTAAAACTAATATTTTCACTCTTTAGGTCCTCAGAATTAACATTTTCACTCTTTAGGTTCGCATAATTGGTATTTTCACCCTTTAGGTCTGCATAATTGACCTTTTCACTCTTTAGGTCCTCAGAATGAACCTTTTTCACTCTTTAGGTCCACATAATTTTTATCCTCAAGTTCAACATAATTGATAATTTTCATCTTTATGTCCTCAAAATTGATATTTTCACTCATTATGTCCATACAAATTGACATTTTCATCCTTTAAGTCTGCAAAATCAATCGTTTTATCCTTTAGGTTTGCAGAATTGACCTTCACACTCCTTATGTCGTCATAATTGACTTAGGCCTTCAGAATCGGCCGCAATCATCTGAATTGGTCTCATCCATCATTTAGCTAATCAGAATTAACTTTGGCCCTCAAAATCGATCGCAATCTTTTGAATTGGTGGCACATACTCTTTAGGTCCTTAAAATTGACCTAGACCCTCATAATCGATCACGGTCCTATGAATTGGTCGCGCACACTCTTTAGGTCTGCATAATTGACATTTTCATCCTTTAGGTCCTCAGAATTGACCTTTCACTCCTTAGGTTCTTGAAATTAATCTTAGCGCCCTCAGAATTGGCTACAGTCATCTAAATTGGTCGCATTACCTCCTTAGGTCATTAGAATTGACACTGACTCTCGTAATTGGCCTTATCTGAATTGGCTGTATGACCTCCTTAGATCCTCATAATTGACCTTAACCTTTCAAAATTAGTCGCGATCCTCTCAATCGGTCACATACACTCCTTAGATCCTCATAATTGTCCTTGGCCCTCAGAATAATCCATGATCCTATGAATCAATTGTACACACACCTTAGGTCCTCATAATTGACATTGCCTTTAAAATTAGTTCGCGATCCTCGTATTGGTCGCATAGACTCCTATGCCCTTATAATTAGGTCGCAGTCCATTGAGTTGGTCATATACACTCATTATATCCTCAAAATCACACTATCATCCCTAGAAATATCAAAGTTTACCCTATCAGAGTTCACATTCATAGGAACCCAATACTCATAAATTTTTATTAGGATGTTTGTCTTCCGATGACCTTCGCTTATTTCAAGATCTCCCATTAAGGGCCATGTTGAGGGTCCATACAAAATCCTTCTCTAGACCTCTGACCTACCTTCAAACTCTAATCGAAGAATAAGGGAATGCTTCCCATGATCCAATTGCCTTTTTTTAATTCGAAAAGAAGATTATCTCAACATACTTTCATTGAGATATATATACTTTTTGTAACGGTCCTGACCATGCACAAATCGGACATACGGTTCACATTTAGCAATCTTTTATATTAGAAACCCTAACTAAAGGTCAATGGATGCTTCCCGAGCCCCGTTTGACTTTTGTTAACTCTTGGATTTGAGGGCCTCTCAACACATTTTCATAAAGATCTAAATCCTCTTTGCAATAATCCTCACCGTGCGCAAATTGTACTTACGGTTTGCATTTTATGGTTGATTTACTAAACAATCCATTTCAGTATGCCTATGGCCATCCTCCCCCCTGCCCATTGGTAGGTGAAGACATTACTTGACCTCCAAGTTTGCAACCATATCGATTGGCAGACCACAAGCCATGTTGTTACCCCTCCCCAAAGGGAAACCAAGTCATTTTCGCCTTTTAGGGTTCCCTATTTAAGGAAACTCTAACTCAAACATTCTTAACATTCCCTTACATCACTCCTCGCCTCACCACTTACCACCTCTCCACTACCATCCAAAAATAATATTACCCAACTTTCAAAAATCAAAATCCAAATCACTTAGAAGGTTTAAACCTTCTTTATCCTACTTTGTCAATTTAGTGGTCTTTCACATATTTTATTACTTTTACCATATTATTATAGATAATTCTTGTTTTCTCTCAATTAATCACACTTCTTATTATTTATATATTCTCAAACTTATTTTAATAAACTTAAAAACCCCAAATGAGGATTTATCCTATAAATCCCAAATTAGATTATTTATATTTTTTTCTTCACACTTTCACCACTTGGTCACACTTTTTCATTGATAAGAAATTTAACCTTTAATTTGGTATTATGGATTAGCCCCCAACTTGTTCTCATCTCTATCCATGTGGACGTTGATGTCTATTTTGGCTACGTAGGCATCCCGAAGTTATTTTGGGATTCAAGTCCTCATTTTACTTTGTATTACTTTATTCTTACCTGCGTTTTATTTATATATCAATTTATATAGTTTTACTTAATTTCTCATTTTTTAGTTGCCCCATTGACATGCATATTAACTTTTCCATAGTAAGTTATGATCCGACACGATGCTCATAGTTGATCTATCGTTATTTATGCTATAATTTTTTTAACAGTCCCGTCAATATGTGTATTCACTTGTTTGTAGTGACGCAATTCGGCGCATAGCTCATAGTGTGTGAGTGTGTATACACACACACACGCGCGCGTATGCGTACGCGTACGCGTACGCGTACGCGTACGCGCACACACACATATACTTATTACTTTTTAGCGATGTCATTGACATGCATATTCACTTTTTCATAGTGAACCACGATCGAGCGCATCGCTCATAGTTTAGCCATTTTTTCATTTTTTAATAGTCCTTTTGACATTTGTATTCGCTTATTCATAGTGAGTTACGATCGAATGCATCGCTCACATTCTCGTTATCTTTATATTTTTCCTTTTCTATTAGTTTCACTACTTCGAATGATTAGTTACCGTCTTTTCCATGATGCAGATACGATGATTTCACTCCTCACACATTATTCACGCATGTATACACGTTCTCACCTCACACGCATTTTACACTTTTTAGGAGAAGGTTAACATTTTATAGCCCATGAGAGAACAAAAGGACAAAATGAGTGCCTAACACATTCTGATTTCGTAACATAGTATCTGATCCTATGAATTTCTTGGTTTCACATGCATTAGTTTGTCTCTTTTATACCGTCTCTTTAAAGACACCTACCTCTTTATCTGTTTTGAGTAAAATATATTGGCGACTCAAATATCTACACATTAACACACTTTCACACCCTTGATGTCATTTGCTTCATGTCCTTTGTAGGCCGTGAAACGATGTGCGATCGGCGAGAGGGGATTTCCCCCTTCAAGTTCCTTAGTGTCCGCTCAGGATGGCCACAATCATAGTATTAATGTTGTTAAGTTTAGTTGAGTTTGGGGAATATAATTTATTTAGCGGTTAGTTTTTATCCTTAGTACTTGCGCTTAATTGAGATACATTGCATTTTTGCTTTTTTCTTTATCTATTTATGTGTGTGTGAGTGAGTGAGAGAGAGAGAGAGAGAGAAATTTGTTAATAAGTTTAGGGGGTAACATCATATTTTTTACTTGTCTTGATTATTTATTATTGTCTCTCTTGTATCTTTTATGCTCCATGTAGTGTGATACATCTATGGGCAATTGGGACCTTAACTACATAATAAAACGGATAATGTTTTTAAAACTGATTGTGCATATTAAGTTTCGAGGGGTTGGAGACTGGCTAGAAACTGATGTATAGGATTATTATTTTTATAGTGTTTTTTATTTTAGATAGTTTTCATTTATTTATGTCGAGTAGTTTTTAGTTTTGTCACGAAATTGACAATGGGGGAGATTTGTGAGAATAAAGTTCTCCTTTTGTCATAATTCAATTGATAAAATATAGGTTAGGTGTGTGGTATTGATTAAATATCTTTCGCAGGGTTGAATTCAACGTCAATGACATCGCACCAAAGTAAAATCCCCACAACATATAATATAAGTGGGAAAAATAAAGAGAGAGGGTTGGATTTGAGTGTGGAGAAGAAGTTGCCATCAAGCCCTTTTTATAAGGGGATAAGGGATATGCTAGTCGGCAACTCCTGGGTAAGCAGCTAGCGGTGACCCATGGGAGCATGTGCATGCCTTAAAACGACACATGTTAACCCCTCCCAGTCGGCACCCCCTTCAAATTTTATTACCAAAATTCTAAAAATTGCAAAAATACGTAAAAGTCTCCCACCCCCCCCCTACAAAAAAAAAATAAAAAAATCTCAAATTTTATTAAAAAAAATCACATTTTTCCTAATAATAACCATCCAATTTCAACATTTCCACATGCATTTAAAATTCATCAAACAATCTCAAAATTACAAAAAAAAATCCAAAAAATTACAAAAATTCAAAATTTTATAAAAATTACACTTTTCCATGAAAATTATGTAAAATCCAAAATACAGAGGCATTTAAAAATCATCAAAAATTGCAAAAAACTCTTGGAAAAATTTGAAACTTCCCAGAAAATTCTCGCATCCTCACATATCCTTATCAAAGTTACTAATAACTCTTTTGGTTATTATAATTGACTTCCTCACCCTTTAGGTCCGTGTGATTTACCTTTTCACTCTTTAGGTCGTCAGAATTGACATTTTTCACTCTTTAGGTCTACATAATTGACCTTTTCACCCTTTAGGCCCGCATAATTAACATTTTCACTCTCTAGGTCCTCAAAATTGACATTTTCACTCTTTAAGTCCGCATAATTGACCTTTTCACACGTTAAGTCCACATAATTGACATTTCCACACTTTGGATCCTTAGAATTAATATTTTCACTCTTTAGGTCCACATTAAATACCTTTTCATACTCTAGGTCAACACAATTGACCACTTTCACTCTTTATGTCCTTAGAATTAATATTTTCACTTTTAGGTCCACATAATTGTCCTTTTCATCCTTTACTTATGGAAAATTTACCTTTTATCCTTTAGGTTCCCAAACTTCCTCACAATTCTTAGGTTCTGAAAATTGATTTAGGCCTTCAGAATCGATCACAATCCTCTAAATTAGTCTCACCCACCCTTTAGGTCCTTAGAATTGACCTTGCCCCTCAAAATCGGCTGTAATTCTCTGAATTAGTGGCACACACTCTTTAGGTCCTAAGAATTAACCTAGACCCTCTCAATCGAGCACGATCCAATGAATTGGTCACGAACACTCTCTAGGTCCACATAATTTATATTTGTATCCTTTAGGTCCCCATAATTGACATTTCACTCCTTAGGTACTCAAAATTGACCTTGGCCCTTAAAATTGGTTGTGATCCTTTAAATCAGTTATATGCCCTCCTTAGTTCCTTAGAATTGGCATTAACCCTCATAATTGGCCTCCTCTGAACCAGTCGCACGCCCTCTTTAAATTCTCATAATTTACCTTGGACCTCAGAATTGGCGGCGATCTTCTGAATCGGTTGCATACACTCCTTAGGTCCTCATAATTGACCTTAGACCTTAGAATTAGCCATGATTTTCTGAATGAGTCGCATACATACCTTAGGTTCTCATGATTGAAATTAGTCCCCAAAATTAGGTCGCGATCCACGTGTTGATTGCACACACTCCTATACCCTTTGAATTAGATTGTGATCCATTGAATTGGTCGCATACATTTAATATGTCCTCAGAATGACACTGTCATCCCCAACACTATCGAAGCCTACCCTACCAGAGCTCCTATTCGTAGGAACCCAATACTCACAAACCCCTATTAAAGTGTCTATCTTTCGACTAGCTTCACTTATACTAAGATCGCCCATCGAGGTTGTCACCCCCTAACCCCATTAGGATATAATTTACTAAATAGTTTACAAACCACAATATGATTTATTTATTATTTTAGTAATACGTATTGAAACAATTTCAAGGTTAAAATGCGAAATACTAAAAATCCAATCGTTTTAAGGAGACATAATTTCAACAGAACTCACATATCATTTAACTTACTTACAACTAGTACAGTGCATAAAACAAACTAACAAGACCCTACTTCTATTTACTCAACCTCCTAGACCGGGCAGTGGCAGCTTGAGGACCTGAAAATGTAAAAATATAAAGCCATGAGTTTAAAAACTCAGTGAATGACTACAACTATCTATAGTAAAAGTACTATATTAACATCTTAACATATCAATATATACATCTCTGTGCCAAATTAGGCCATATACATATCCGAAGTTAATAAACCCCACATCTCCTACCCGTAGGCAATAATCATATCCATGGGTTTTAATAACCTAACATCTCCTGAATTGCATAGCAACTCAACATATCTTGGCTTTTAATAAGCCATAACATCTCAACATCTCTTGGATTTTAATAAGCCATAACATCTTAACATCTCATGACTTTTAATAAGACATATCATCTCAATATATAATACATACACATCATATCCCAAATCAACTCAGTAAGTACACTCACCTTGTGTTGTCAACTATGTATGTTTCCCTCGGGTGGAGCTGAACTTGGTTGATTTGACCTTACACCTGTTAATCTAATTAAATCAGCATTGAAACTAAATCATAGGTATTATCTTAATATAATTATCTAACTTTAAATGAGTACACAACCACAATATGATTCTACTCAAGTCATATTCCATGAAACATATGTAAAGACAGAACGATGGTGTATATGTTGATATGGTCATGAACATTCAACCCTAGAAACTACCTCGTAAGGAACTTATAACTAAACTCAAGTAAACATAAAAGTATACTTCTGAATATATATACACATGAAACATGTACTCAAAATATCCTTGGGAAGGAGCAGATACAAATATTCTTTCATGGGATATCCAGTATGGCCTGAAATTATTGTCCTCCATACTTAACCTTCCCATATTCATTAATTGCACACATACAGGTGTCTAACCTTATCAATATGAAAACATATATGAATATACTTTCCAGCACAAGTGACGGTGTAATTTTTCAAGATCCCTAGGGCAAGTTATGACTATTTCTTTACAACACAAGACATCTGCCCTAAAAGCTCCTCTATTGTTTCTTCAACTTCCAAAAATTTTCATAATTTTTCTCTAGAATAAATTTACATGATTTTCAACACACCTTCAGTACACATACTGAATAGTACATAATTAAAGTTTCATAGTATTTGGACTTCATTTTCTATCTCAAAATCTTGACCAAATTCAGGGCATACCGAAATGAAATATACAAACAACAACTATATACCAACTTGCAACCATCACTAAGGCCTAACCATAAGGAGTTAAATTCTAATTTTCGGGTATGATATGAATATATAAGTCTATTTTCATATCCAATTGGAATTTATTACTTAAAGTAAGCACACAAAGAGATATGAAAGTTCGAATACAAAGGGTTTCAATACAAAGCAATATGACCTATAACACCACTTATCTTACATATGAACCAATACATATTATCACAAAGGAGGATGGAATTTTAATCCATACTTAACGATTTATATACTTTGAAATAAGTATAATAGAAGATTAAAACAATATTAACACATAATTTTACCTTGGAAACCCCTTAAGAATTTTCTTGGAATTCTTTTCCTAGCTTTTAATGAAACCCTTTCTTCCTTAACTTCTACTTTCTCTTTCCTCAGGCCAAAAACCCTTAAAACTGAACTTAGGCTTAAATTGGATGAAGAAATATGTTAGAAGAAGAGTTTTAATTCGGCCAAGGCTACCTCCAAATCTATCCAATCAAATTAAAACATCTGGTTTAATAAAAAACAATTTACCACTTAAGGGAATTGACAGATTTGCCCCTTGTTCGTAATTTCGACCTAACTTTTTACTCGAACATCCGTTTGATGCAACGTTTGTTGAGTTACAACCCTAACTCACATGTATACAACTATTTGTTTTTCAACTCAAGTCAATTGTAATTTTATAAGGGACAAAACTAGTCTTTAACAGGAACATTTTTATCGAAAATAATCAAATCTTGTGTTTGTAAATAATTTGACATTTCATGATTTATGAAAGTAGAATTATACTAACCATAATCACTTAACATTAGATATACTAATAACACATTATTCATATCACATTAGATAAGTATGATTTAAATATAATTTATCATAATTATATACGGGTTGTCACAGAGGTTCTTATAGACACCCCATTTTAATACCCCTGTGACCTCCACAGGGTCCAAGCAAAGTCCCTCCTAAGACCTCCTATCTCCTTCAAACCCAAATCTAAGAACAACATAATGTTTCCCAAGATCTATTTTATTTTTTTCAACTCTTGAACGCAAGAGTATCATAATATACTAGCATATAGCTATGTATCCTTTTTTTAACTGTCTTGACTATGCGCGAATTAGACTTACGATTTCTATTTAGCAATTCTTTATACCAAAAACCCTAACCATACGTCAACAGACGCTTCCCGAGATCCATTTGACTTTTATTAATATTGAACCAGAGCATATCTCAAAATACTTTCATACATCTCCGAATCCTCTTTTCATCGATCCCGAGATTGCGCAAATTGGACTTGAGATTTTCATTTTATGATTGATTTACTAAAAAATCCATTTCAGTCTGCCTATGGGCACCCTTCCCCTTTATTATTGGCAGGGGAAGACATTAGTTACCCACCAAGTCTGTTAACCATGTTGATTGGTGGCCACCAGCCATACTGGACGACATACCCCCAGGGCAACCATGTCATTTTGGTCTTTTAGGGTTCCCTATTTAAGGAAATCGTGACCTCACTATTCACGACCTTGGATCTCATAATGCCCGTGACAGACCTATTACATTCTTTACATTCCCTTACATCACTCCCTCACTTCACCACTTTCCACCACTTTCCACCACTCTTCCCCCATCCAAAAATTAGATTACCCAACTTCTAAAAATAAGAATCCAAATCATTTGGAAGGTCTGAACCCTATTCATCCTACTTTGTTTATTTAATGTCATTTCATATATATCATTACCTTTTGCATATTTTCTATTTAAATCTTGTTTTCTCACTATTAATCATACTTTATTATTTATATATTCTCAAACTTATTTTCATAAACTCAAAGACCCAAAAATAGGTTTATCCTATAAATCTCTTCTCTTTTACTTTGCACTTTCACTACTTGTGCACACTTTTTCATGGAATCTAAAGAGAAATTTTAATTTAGTATTATGGGTTAGACCCTATCTTGTTCTAATTTCGAACTACGTGGACTTTGATGCCTATTTTGCCTACGTAAGCATCCCGAAGCTATTTTGGGATTGGAGTCCTCGTTTTACTTTTTTTACTTTGTTCTTACTACTGTTCTATTTATATATTAATTTATATGTTTTACTTACTTTATCACTTTTTATCGATGCCGTTGACATGCGAATTTACTTTTTCATAAGTTGTCACGATCCGACGCGTCGCTTATGTGGTTGATTTATTATTACTTATTTTATAGTTTTTTTAGTCGTCCCGTTGACATGTGTATTCACTTGCTCATAATGAGTCGAGATTCAACGCATCACTCATTGTGTATATACACACACACACATACACATACACACACACACATAAACACACACACACACACACACACACACACACACACACACACATACACACACACACTCTTATTACGCTTTAGCGATCTTATTGGCATGCATATTCACTTCTTCATAATGAGTCATGATTCAATGCATGGCCTATAGTTTACCCACTTTTGTTCATTTATTCACTTTTCAGCGGTTCTTTTGATATGCGTATTCATTTAGTCATAGTGAGTTACGATCCATGACATCATTCATATTCTCTAAATATTTATATCTTTCATTTTCTCTTAGTTTCACTCCTTCGAATAATTAGTTCCCATCTTTTTCGTGATGCGAATACGATGATTTCACTCCTCGTACATTGTTCACACATACATACACGTTCTCACCTCACACACATGTTTACATTTTTAGGAGAAGGATAACATTTTATATCCCAGGAGAGACTAAAGAGGAGGAATGGGTGCCTAACGCATTCCTATCTTGTAATATAGTCTCCGATCCCATGAATTTTTTTCTTTCACATTCATCAATTTGTCTTTTTTATGTCGTCTTTTTAGAAATGGCTACCTCTTTTATCTATTTTGGGTAAAATAGGCTCACAACTCCAATCTCTACACATTCACATACTTTCACACCCTTGATGTCAACCACTTCATATCTTTTATAACCCGTAAAATGCTAAGCGAGCGGCGAGATGGGATTTCCCCCTTCAAGTTCCTCGAGGGCCGCTTAAGATGGCCACAATCATATTATTTATGTTTCTAGGTTTAGCTGAGTTTGGATAATATAATAAATTTAGAAATGAGTATTTATCCTTTGTACTTGCGCTTAATTGTGATACGTTGTGATTTTCCTTTTCCTTTTATCTATTCGTGATAAATAGAGAGAGAGAGAGAGAGAGAGAGAGAGAGAGAGAGAGAGAGAGAGAGAGAGAGAGAGAGAGAGAGAGAGTTAATTTTACTTTGAGGGAGAGAGAATTTAGGCAACAAATTTAGGAGGTAACATTGCCTTTTTTTACTTAGTTGTCTCGATTATTTATTATTGCCTCTCTTATATATTTTGTACTTCACGTGGTGTGCTATATTTGCAGGCAATAGGGATCGTGAGTACATAATAAAATGGGTAAAGTTTTTAAAACCGATCATGCATATCGTGTCTCGAGGGTTAGATACTAGGTAGAAACTAATGTATAAGATGATTATTTTTATCCCATTTTTAGATAGTTTTGGATTATTTATGTCGAGTCGTTTTTAGTTTTTGTCAATAAATTAACGGGGGAGATTTGTAAGAATAAAGTTCTCTTGTTATTATAATCCAACTGACAAAACGTAGGTTTCGAATTCTACATCAACAATATCGTACCTAGGTAAAAGCCACACAAAATGTAATGTAAGTTAGAAAAATAAATATTTGAAACATAAAATTAATCTTGCTTTAGTGGAATTTAAAAATAAATAATTTTTAAAATTTTTACAAGGTTTTTCTAGGTGTTTGTCAACATATTTTTACCAACACATATTTACTAACACTTAAGAACATCAGTAAAAAGATTTTAACCTAAAGTCATTTTCTAAAAACTTAAAAATGACAAAAGCGAGAACCATGCAATATGTCTTGCGAGGGATCCATTAAAATTAACCCCCATTATTGTGACGTTGGTCAGAGCGACCTCACCCCTAGTTGCGATAGTTGTAAACACGCCATCCTCGTACCGCCCAAATACCTTCTTAGGCCTCTAACACCCTCGGACCATAGGTCCTACTCCAAACCCTGATTTAAAGGCCACCGGATGCTCCTGAGCCCTGTTTGACCTCGATCAACTATCCAAATCGAGCTAAGCTCAGCGCACCTTCATAGGTCTCAAAACTCCTTTTCCAACGGTTCATACCATGCACGAATCGACCTTACATTTCACACGTACTCATGTTTTTATTTTAAAACATTATCTAGAGGCCATCAGGCGCTCCCGAGTACCTTTTAACCTCGGTCTACCCTCAAAACCAAGGAAGCTCATTGCACCTCTATAGGAATCTAAATTAGGGGTGGCAATTATTGAAACGAAATAAAAAAATGACACAAAATTGACCCAATATGTCGTATTTTTTTACATGAAGTCGGGTTGTGTTCGTGTCTGAATTATGAGTCGTGTCTTATCATGTTATCGTATTTTTAGGTGTGAAATTTAAGAAATTTTGGTATTCGTGTCGTGTCGTGTTGTTTTTATTCGGCTCGTGTTCGTGTCAACTAAAAAAAACACGAATCCGTTCCCTGTCATGTTCGTGTCCGAAAAAACCTTGTTGTGTGGTATCATGTCTGCCCGAAATACGACCCGTTGATCTGAATCGCCACCCCTACTCTAAATCCCATTTCCAACGGTCCATATTGTGCATGAATCAGCCTTACGGTTCGCACGTACTCATCCTTTTACTCTAAAACTTGATCTAGAGGCCATTGGGTGCTCCCCCGCCCCATTTGACCTCCGTCAAACCTCTAAACTGAGCGAAGATCATTTCACTTCCATATGGATCTGAATACCCTTTCCAACGGTCCATACCATGCGTGAATTGGCCTTACGGTTCGCCTGTACTTGCCTTTTTACTCTGAGAATCCCCCTCTAGAGGCCAACGAGCGCCTCTAAGCCCTGTTTTACTTTAGTCAACTCTCAAACCTGAGAGTGGACTAATATATTGTTATAGGGATCTGAGTCCCCTTTCTAACGATCTTGGTCGTGCTCAATTTGGATTTACGATTTGCATTATATGCCTTTTTTTCCGAAAAAAGCTTCTTGGATTATTTATAGGCACCCTAGGCCCCTGCCTATAGGCAGAGGTGTATTTTTCTTTGCCAGTAAACCAGGGGTATGCCAATAGGCAGGATAGGGCCTATGCCAATTGGTAATTTTCTCTTATTTAAGGAGGCCATGTCCTCATTCCTAAGGACTATTTTAAGCAATCAGAACATTCCTTACCTCGAAATTAATGTGCCACCACCCTAAAATAAATTTAAGTTTCTAACATTCTCCCAACCTTTCTTACATCACCTTTTCCCCAACTTTTATCACCCATCTCATACCTACCCCTCCATTGTTCGACCACTATAAATTCGGCCTACTCCTCTTTAAAAATCATTTAGCAAAACCTTCAAGGAGGTTTACTCCTACACTTTTTTATTTCATTTAATTAGTGTTGTTTATTTGTTTTTTTACCACTTTTGGTATGTTTTAGTCTTACTTCATTATCTTTTATCAACCAATATCCCTTTTTATTACCATTAATCACAAAATATATATTATTATAAAATTAAAAAAGCCAAAAACGAGGGTTCACCTATAAACCCCAAAGTAGGATTTCCTCATTTTTCTTCACTTTTACACTTGAGCACGTTTTATTCAAAATGAACTAAATAGAAGTCCTAAATTTGGGTTTATGGACTAAACCCCACCCTTTTGATATATCAAACTACGTGGACTTTGGCTACATAGGCATCTAAAACCATTATCGGGATTTGAGTCCTATTTTGTTCATTGCAATAATTTGTTTGAATCTCATATTTAGTAGTATTGTGCTCATGTATATGCCTACATATTTGTGTTCCACCCAACATGAACATTCACTTCCTCATAGTGAATCGTGATTCAGTGGTCACTATCATCATATTTTCCCATTATTCTCTTTCTTTCGTATACTCCTTAGGATGAATCCTCTTCATCCTTCCCATGACATGAATAGAATGATTTATTTTTCTCACCTATTACCACATCACACACATTATACACATGAACTATATCTTGGAGAAAAAGGAGAACATTATTGTAGCCATGAGACACCAAAAGTGCTGAATGGGTACCTATCACATTCCTATTCCATAACTTAGTCCTCGAACCCTCGACTTGTTTGGTTTTATATGCATCAATTTGTCTTTTTATGTCGTTATTTCAGGGATAGCTCTATTCTTTTGCCTGTTTTGAGCAAAATAGGTTTGAGACTCCATTTTTTTTTATCTTTTCCTCCCCTTTTGATAAAGGTTGATTTATATTTGAGGTATGACAACAAAGATCACACAAGTGGCCGAAAAGATAACACCCCTCCTCAAATCCCTGCACACGTTGGGAGATATCTCCCATATTCTCTCTCCTTTACGGGCGAGTCAGTGCCGAAGGAATACCAGATGGCCATAGTGGCGACTCTGTTGGGGAATTTTTTAAAGGACTAGTCTCTATTTCACATTGGGTTTTATTTCTTTTTCTCTCTATTTTCCTTCATGTGTATATTTAGCCTCCACTTGTATATCCTTCTTACTCGCATACTTACATGTGTATATATGTCTTGTTCATGCCATGATGTTTATATTATTCTCTTTACCATGATATTCTTCTCATGAAATGCATATACCACCTTCATATCACATGCTCCATGCTTTATTCACTCGTATAAAGTTACCATATTTTACTATACTCACTCACATTTACATATGATTCATATCACTTGTAGATATCCATGCTTAGTCTCAATAGCACACACTCTGACATGTTTCTCATATGTATATAGCTCCATGCTTACTCACACATTTCACATACGACTTGTAGATATCCATGCTTAGTCATACTAGCACACACTTCCATATTTTTTTCTCTTATGTATATATCTACATATTTCATCACTTTCACATATTCACATGTCACCATCACTTTGTATATATTTCCCATCCATTTGCGTATATTCACATATCTCACATTTTTCATATGTGATCATGCTTTGTATAGGTTCCATGTTTTATATACATATTTTCTAGTTTTACTCTCCATGATTTTCACCCTCACCCCATGCCACTTGTATATCCTATGCTCTCCCTCATCGTAGTAGTATTTCTCTCTCTTATCATACATAAAACTCCCCCTAAAATGATGATTATGATTCATGCATTATTTCACTCTACATCACTTGAGCATCACACTATTAACCTAAATTTTTTCATGTACCGGGGATCACGTCGTGATGGGTGCCGGTCCTACGGGGCGCGGTTAACTTAAGCGATATGATTCCTAACTTCCACTGGTCTAGTACCTTTGACGTATAACGAACAATTCTGTAACACCCCATATTTTGTTAACACCTAAATTGGTAAATTTAAATAAATAAACATCTTGAATACTATTATGCATGATTATGTGATTCGATTATGACGAATGTGTGAAAACACCAATGATGCGCAAAAAGACTATGGGCGGAAGTAAACGATTGTCGACTAAACGCAATTTACCTGCGAGCTTTACCGGCTATTCTAGGAGGGACCAATTCAAACTTTTCTTGAATTGTTAACTTTACAAAAATAGATTTATTTTCCAAAGTCAATTAAGAGTCCAAATTATTATCTTAGTTAAATCTAGGTGATTTACAAAATAATAACCTATTCAGTTTTTAGGCGAGTTTCTATTTATTTAGACCTACTTTTTCGTGTGAGGTGATATGCAAAAAATGTAAAGCACGCAGTATTTATTCAACGTCGCAAAAACCCTTCCTCGGGAAAAATGACGGACTCTCTTAAGAGTCAACCTAGTATACTTCCACTAAAACTAAGCGAATTAGGATCGATTATACAAACATGCAACAAGACTCAAAGCAAGATAAATCAGAACAAGCTATTACCTATCTTGACCAAGCTTCTCTCCGCTCTGGTTGCCAAAGAGTGGACATCTAGGTCCTTGATATTTAGCACCTCCAACTAAATGGGCATGTTACCAATTTTTTACAACTACCCCATGATCAAAATAAACCCTATTAGAATCAGGGAGGTTAACTACTAAAGCCTTACTAACTGCCTTAGTTTTCAAATAATAAGTGGTATCACTAGTTACCCATTTATAACAAAACATTATTTTTGGAATCCCTTGATGGGTTCCATGGATTTGTATTGACCTATATAGTCCATTCACTACGCTCCATGTGTTAGGAGCTACTCTTACAGGTACAACGTCAAAATATTGACAAAACTCCAGACACAGGGGATTTGGAGAAAATCTGAACCCACACTTAGCAATAAAAATAGAAAGGAACCAATAGCCTTCAGCAAGAGAGAAAAAATTAAAAGAAAAAGTGGGATGTTCTAGTACAACCCAAGATGGAATGTTAAAGTCATTCCTGAACTTATCAAGCGACTCGATAGAATAAACCATGGTGAAGAAACAAAGAAGAAGAGAGGAAAAGTTCTTACAAGGAATTAAGGATTCAGCAAGAACCAAAGACTGAAAAGAAAACGATCGCACAAAAGTTCAAAGAGCACAACAGCAAAATATGAAATGAAAAGATAGAAGATGATTGAAGTTTACCGCTCTTTTTATAAGTCGCCTCGAAAACTGAGAAAATTAATTATTAAAGTGAACGACAGTTGAGTTTACGACGGATAATAAGAGAAAAGACAAAGATACCCCAGAAATGCTCGCGAAATTTTAAATATTTACAAAACTGCCATTTGCGCCCAAAATTGTCAAATAACTAGATAAAATTCACAAGTTTGGAACTGAAATTATTTGTGCAGATATATATTTCCTATTTTATATGTGGGCTAGTTTCCCATGATTTTGTTACGTCAGCTTAGAGACATGATTACATGTTGGGCTTGGGTTAGAAATATATATAGTATTACACTTAAATGAGAGGTGAGATACTTATGGCATGTGAGCGTCGATGGGCGGTATGTAATGTGAATTTATTGTATTATTTTCTATTGGTTTTGTAAGTTAATTCTTGCAACT
The DNA here is from genome assembly GCA_949130495.1 of Sambucus nigra. Lineage (NCBI taxonomy): Eukaryota > Viridiplantae > Streptophyta > Magnoliopsida > Dipsacales > Adoxaceae > Sambucus > Sambucus nigra. The sequence goes on along the minus strand of OX422211.1, from coordinate 452,534,833 downwards.
TTAGGGCGCTGACTCAAATTATAAAATATTTTTTCCCCAGGTTATCCTAGACAGGAAAACAGGGCTGAGAATGGATCAAACTTGCAGTTGCACTTGTTTAGTGGCGTATTCAACTCTTTGATTCTAGAAATCAAACTTGCAGTTGCACTTGTTTAGTGGCGTATTCAACTCTTTGATTCTAGCATAGTTGCTACACTTTTTTTTCATTCATCTTTTTTATATTCCAGAGATTCTATGGGCATAAGCCCGAGACCTATTTATTCCAGTCATTTATATTTAGCTATGTTAGGACGGATGTTTTACGATTTATGTGAGTTGGGACATATTCACTGTCAGTTTATTATTTTGTATGGTTATATCGTGCGTGGATGTTTTAAATTATAATTATATTTGATTGGTTTGATGCTAATAATTGTATAAATTGTTAGATAAACCCCATATTTGGTGTATTATTCTTGTCCAACCTTTACGTGGAAAGTGGGGATTGTTACAGGTTCCCCCGACATCGTATCGCTTGACTAGACTTACGACGGGAGGTATATAGTAGGGAACTAGTTCACGTATGCCGAGTATATCGAATTTTCTCTCACATGTACCGTCTCCATGAGGTACATTGTGAGTCAATTCATGTACATTCGGGTATATAAAATGATTTTTCCATCCCACCGATAAATGATTATCCTTATAGGCAAGAGGTATAAATGATTGTCTTTATAGGCAAGAGGTATATCGTGGAAGTCATGTCAAGGGGGGGGGGGGGACCTTTACACTATCCTACCAATGCATCAACATCGTATAGGCCTCTACCTTAGGACACTCGTATATAGTCCGCCGATTTCAATAAGAAACTATATAGAAATCTAGGTCACCTTACCACTCGAATTTTGTGTTATTTTACCCATTTTAAAAATAGGATTATGTCCGTGATTCTGGAAACAAGTCAAACCTCATCTTGCATCATGTACCCATTTTTTTCTAGACTTGAGTGTTGTCCAGCATTTCATTTACACCCTAAGAAGAACATAATACAAGTGAGACCTAATAATAATAACCACAATGCGGATTTTCATTTGGCCCATTTTTCTAAAATACCAAAAAAATATTCTATTCCCCTTATAAAAATACCAAAAACATTTTCTACTTTTTTCAAAAACTATATATACCAAAAATATTCCTTTCCCCTCAAAATAAATATAAAAATCATTTTTCCCTCTTAAGTGTGATTGCATACCCCAGTCTTGCCCCGGCTCCCTATTGGCTCAGATCCTCCATCAAGCCACCCCGAAGCTCCACTAGTTCCTCCGCTGCTTCTACAAAATTCGAGAAATCCCTCTAAAAACTATTCATGGCGAACGTTGACCAGAGTAAAAATGTCCATCCAGATCTAATAGCACTCTTTGATCCGGTTAGTGCCAAGATCGATGATATTCAAGCAAAGGTCCAGGAGTTGTAACGAGATAGCGTTCAGACTCCCGAGGCACCCAAGCCTGATATCATATTCCCCCATGCCATGGGTCAATAAGATCCATAAATAATGTGGAATATGGAATATTACCAACATGTCCCACACGCCCCACCTGTTAACGGGCCGTCACTAGCTCAGATGTCGATATCACATATTTCCCAACCAAGGGTTAATCTTCAAATGCTCGGTTCTGTCAATCCCAAAGAAAAAGTGTTGAACAAGGTCAAAAAAGACCTCAACTTTTTATCTAAGAAGTTTGACCAAGTGAAAATTTTGGGGAACTACGTGGATTACACCCACATGTCTCTTATCCTAAAGCTCGATTCTGAGAGAAGTCCAAAATGCTAGACATCGAGAAGTTCAAAGGCAGCGGACCTCCAATCATACATCTACATAACCACCACTGTGTCATGACTCTTCTCGAAGGATCAAAAGATATAATAACATAAATGTTCCAATAAACACTCAAAGAAAGTGCTCTCTGATGGTTCTTGTAACTAAAGGAATCCAGGATCCATAGTTGGGAGGATGTGTCTTAAGTATTCATGACTCACTATAAGTACAACAAAGAGCCAGGGGTTACCTACTGAGACCTAAAAGTGCTTAAGAAAAATTGGAGTGAATCAGTTAATAATTTTATCAGAAGATGGAGGGAGAAGGCCGCCAATATGACAAAATGACCATCAGAAGAAGAACTAGTAAGCATTATGAAGAAGAACTTCATGCCACATATCATGACTTTCATTAGAAGTTAGTATTACCCCCATTTCAGAGCCCTCCAGGAAGCAGCGGTAGAAATTAAAGAAGGGGTCACTAGTGAGAAAACTGAATCTAAGTTGAAGAGGCTAATAGAGTAGTTAACCCCTTGAAAGTATGATAAGCCGACCAATATCACAGTCTTAACCATCAATAACGTCTCTCAACCTGCTACCTTATGCACACCTGAAAGTCATCCTAATATAGTCAGAAAGGAATATACTGAAATCCATTCCCCTTTGTCAAAATTTTATTAAGCCCTTCTAGCCCAAAATCTCATCAAACCTCTGAAATCCCGACCATTACCAGATCCCTTTCCCAAAATTTCAAGTGTGATGCCCATTGCAACTTCCACCAAATCACCTGGCACACCACTGATCAATGTTTTCATATGAAGAATGTCATCCAAAGCCTCATAGACAGAGGTACCATATTGCCCCTCCAGTTAATCCTAAATCTAATATCTCTCAGAATCCTCTCTCGGAACACCAAACCGGGTAAATGCCGTCATCTTAGAAGAAAATCCAGATTTTGACCCTTCTACTAAAATTAAACCCATTAAAGCACCCAATTTAGCTATCATCTCACTCAAACCCCTAAAGGTTTGCCCTTTTTTCCTCCTACATCTTGAGAATCCAATCGAGCAAGATCTATCCCTCCTCACCCGGGCTTGTATAGCCATTCATACCCATTTAGAAGGTGGAGGAACGGAACTTCCCGTAGTCTTAAATCAACTTAAGAAATTTTGGAAATTACCCTCAAAACTGACCCTGAAGTGCAAAAAGATTAACGCCATATTCATGGATTCCCGAAAGTGGGCTCGACAATTTGATAAATGGTTTGTACCAGGGAAAGAATCTAGTATAAGCGATCATATACATGTTATGTATGATATGTTTGTCAAGAAGTGGGAAATATATATTGCTCTAGTTGCTCACGATTTTGAAACTCCAAGGGTGTCTAGTCTCTTTCTTCCAATACTTCCCTCTGAATGGGAAGATTTTTATGATGAGGCTATAGAGGTTGTGGAATGTATTGACTTTTCATTAAAGGATGACATTGTTGCCACCGGTTAAGGCGATGATTCGGCCAACTCCAGTAATGAACAGGAGGGCAAGGACTTCCCCTTATGCAGATTCCCCTAGTCATGGTATAACCCCATAGAGAAAAAGATGAAGCCTAGCTTGGAGATTTTCTTTAAAAATGAGGATACCGGGGTGGAGGGCTAAAAAAAAGATAGAGCCTCTGATTATCAAGGTCATGGGAAGCACTAAGAACTCCGACGATAGTGACACTGATGAATCGTTAGACCTGCGTATGCTGGGATTGGATTTCTACATGATTCTCCTGGAAGCCGATCTATCTGACCCGTCCAAAAAGATTATCGCTGCTGATAAACTAATTCTCAACTACCACGCCATCTCTATCAAGCCTGCCCAAGGTAATCTGAACCTTGTTGTTCACCCACTCCAAGAAGCACTTGAATCTACCATTTTTTCTTCTATCACTAATGTAATTATGAATGAGACCTTCTTTGATGAGGTCCTTACCGCTGTATTTTCTGAGAATGTTTTTAAATAAATGAATGATGATTTTGAGTATCTTGGTATGCCTTATATTAATTGCCTTAATTCTAATCAAACAATTTATGAAGATGATCTAATAAACGAACAATTGTTAACTCGTCTTAATAAGAAAAAAACTAAAAAACATTGCCCCGTTCAAACTAATGATGATGAGAATATTGTTATTAATCTCAGAATTATTATCCATCCATGCAAGATTAGGATAGGTTCCACCCGCAACAAGCATAAGCAGTTATAATTTGAAGAAATTTTGAAGGAATTTATGACGTCTTCACATGGTCCTGCATCAACATGCCCAATATTGACCCAGAAATTATACAACATGAGATTTTTACATTCTTAGGAAGAAAACCATCCAGCAGAAGTTAAGAAACCTCCAGATAGAATGGTCTCTCAAGTTCAAAGGCGAAGTGGTGAAACAGTTGAATGTACGTTTCATTTGTGTGGTCGAATATCCTATATGGCTTGCAAACATTATCCCTATGTTGAAATCAGGAGGAAAAGTCTACATGTGCATTGACTATCGAGATCTGAACAAAGAATCTTCAAAGTATGACTACCCTTTACCTAACATTTACATGATCATCGATAACACTATCAGTCATGTCCTTAAATCATTTATCAACTATTTTTATGAGAATAATTAGATCAAGACCCATCTTTACCATCACGAGAAGATTGCCTTCATCACCCTATGGGGGACCTTTTACTAAACGATCTTGCTTTTAGTTTAAAATCCATTGGGGCTACTAGCAGAGTGAGGCTATGACAATTTGCATGACCTTATCCATAAGGGGATTAAATTTTATGTCGATGACATGATCATCAAGTTTAAGACTCGAGAAGGTCACATTTCTTACTTGTGGAAATTATTCGAGCAACTGCAGTAGTATCAGATGCGCCTCAATCCACAAAAGTTCATGTTTGGTGTCACGAAAGGAAAAATCCTCGGCTTCATAGTTAGCGAGAAAGGGACCAAAAAGACCCTACCAAAATAAAAGAGATTCTCAAAATGACACTACCTTGTACATAAAGAGAAATTTATGGGTTCCTAGGCAAACTCTAATACATCAGTCAGTTCATCTGCCAACTAAACTCCATTCGCGAGCTTATTTTTAAACTTCTTAGGAAAGATTCAACCAAAGTATGGAACGGGACATGTCAAGAAGCCTTTGAATAGATAAAGTGATACCTCACCTAACCTCCAGTGCTTATGCCTATGCAGTAATGTCTCCCCCTCCTCCTATATCTCACCATCACAGATACCGCAGTAAGGGCTATGCTAGCCTAATACAGTGAAGACTTAGGCAAGGAAAGAGCCATCTACTATGCTATTTGAAAGCTAGCAGGGTATAAGGTGAACTATACTGTGTTGAAAAAGTGTTAATTGCTTTAATTTGCGTCATGCAGAGGCTCTGATATTACATGCTTGCATCCCATATCAAATTGGTACCCCAGATGGATTCGATGAAATACCTGGTGGAGAAGCCTGCTTTGTGTAGTATAATGGGTAAATGATTGATGTTACTGGCTGAATTCGACATCACGTAACTTACTCAAAAGGCCATAAATGAGAGGAAACATTTTTACTATCTTGACGATAATCTAATAGGGGAGATGAGGTTTGGATGTTTGAATTTCTAGATGAATAAATTCTCTACGCCTCTCACAAAGATATCATATAGCACATGTTCTTCGAAAAAGATGCTACCAAGAAAGGATATAGTATTGGGATACTCCTGATCACTCACAATGATTCTAACACCCCCAACGCCATCAAATTAAACCTCCCTTGCACCAACAACTCAACCCAACAAAGCCTTCACAAGACCGCCTTCGACAAAGGAATCAAGAAAATTGATGTCTATGGAGATTGAACTCTCATTGTGGGGAAAATTCTCACAAAATGCAAAGTCAAAGGCAAAAATTTCCTACCCTTCCATTCTCACTTCGAAGAGCTTGCATTCCAGTTTTGAGATGTCACACCTTCCACTAGCTTCCTCGTTCGAGAAATAACCTAGTCGATGCATTAGATACCTTGTCCTCTATAGTTGACATGCTTGAGGGGATACCAATGGCTCCCTTTCTAGTCAAGAGTTAGGTAACACCCACTCACCACTGCCACATTGAGATCATAACGAAAGAAGATAGAGACATTATGGGATTATGGTATTATAAAATTTGGTGTCTCTTTAAGAATGGTAGGTATCCTCAGGACGCTGATAAGAAAGGCCGTGCAAACCTTCACATGTTGGATGATTAGTACATCACATGTGACAAGGCACTATTAAAAAGAAATTTGGAACCCACTTGTATTGCATAGTAGGGGTTGGGGTCGAGGTCGTGACACAGAAAATCCACAGTGAGGAATGTGGACCCCACATGAGTGGTCATATACTTATCAATAAGATAATTTGTCAAGGATATTATTGGACCACCATGGTTCAAGACTACGTTGCTTATGTCAAAAGTTGCCTCAAATGCCAATAATTTGGCAACCTTCAACACTTGCCTCCCCAGGAGTTGTGTAACATGACTTCTCCCTGGACCTTCTCCACTTGACGCATAGAGATTATCGTGAAAGTCACTCCCAAGGCATTGAATGGGAATGAATTCACCCCGATCTCCATTGATTACATCACAAAATGGGTTGAAATCGAATCATACGTAGTGTTGAATGCAAATAAAGTAGCCAAGTTCATAATAAAAAACACCATCTGTCGATATGGTGTCGCCCACGAGCTGGTATTAGACAATGGGCTCTATTTCAAATCTAAGGTCACAGAATTAGTTGATAAGTATGGAATCTAAGGGCACAAATCCTCTCCCTATCGAACTTAAACCAACAGGGCTGTTAAATCCACTAACAAAAACATGAATACCATCATTAACAAAATGATCCAAAATTGTAGATTGGGCAGATCGGATCCCCTACGCCCTTTGGGTCTACTATAAATCCATTAGAATATCCACTAGGGCTACCCTAGAACATTTACTGAGGATACCCATTACTCTCTAGTATATAACATGGAGTCAGTCTTACACGTCGAACTTGAAATACCTTCCCTACGGGTTATGCTAGAAATTCGGGTCAGTGAAGAAGATTGACATTAAAGCCATTATGATGAAATCATACTCTTAGATCAAAGATGATTAAATCCCTTATATTATATACAAGGGTACTATTGTCGTATTACGCAATCATTCAACAAAAAAGTCAAAGATCATGGTGTGCAAGAAGGAGATCTCACCCTCAAAGAAATCACAAAACCATTTGGGATCCGAGAGGGAAGTTTAAACCCAATTGGAGCGGGCCCTACATCGTAAAGAAAATTATGTCATGTGGCGCCGCTATTCTCACAGACCTTAGTGTAGAAGACATAACACATCCATTCAATTTGGGCCGATTTAAGAAATTTTACCCCTACTTTGAACTTTCATCGCTCTTTGACTCTTCTCAACTCCTTTCTGTTATAAAAAAATTCTCTCTCATCTCTACTCAGAATTATGTAAGATTCGATCCTCTCAAGAAATCACCTTTTTTTTTAAAAACACTCATAATTTTCAAAAACTCCACAAAAGTATGTAGGCAGCCAATAAAAATACTTTGGGCACGGATATTCTCTTTCACAAAATGATATTCTTTTCTTTTACCAAGGATATTAGTCATTCTCATCATTTAAGAAATGGAAAGGATTATGTATGCCTTAGCTATTGGTATAAATAGTTCAAACAAAAGGAAAAGTCTTTATAGGCACAAGAAAATATATCAAAATCCGAATCTTTTATTAAAAATGAAATATGCCAATTGCATGACATGTCAACAATAAGAATAAAAAATAACAAAATACCTTACAAACTTCCCAAACCAACACACAAACACCTCTCTTACAAAACTCTCCCCCGTGTTCTCACAAGAACTGCTTCAACTACCCTAAGGTGCCACTTCATCAACATTTTCAGTCCTTGGAAGATCCCAAGAATACCAATCCTAATTATACGTTTGTATTCGCTCCACGTGATGGTATGCCTTGCTCAACTTGGATGAAATCACTGAGCCCTCCTCTAGAGCATCAAACATCACAAGCATCCTTTATCCAGTATCCTCAGAACATACCTTCATAACCACTTTCTTACATGACCACCTTAAGTAGTTCCTGAGAACATACCAGGCCCTCAAGGGACTAAGGAGAACGGGTAGATGGTAAGCGAAACTGCCACAAAGTCCCCAAATTCATCCGCAGAGATTTAGTCATATCCTCTATCGAAAAAAAAGTTGGTCACACGAGGATGAACAAAATTACCCCAGCTACTTAAAGCAGAAGTCATCAAGGAAACTAGAAAAAAGTCTAGCGAAGGCCCACCAAATGAACAGACCAATAGTCACCCAACTGCAGAATAGGCTGCAAAGTGCCCCACCAAGACACTGACAAACCAATATTCTTAGCCCCATTCTTCACAAGCCAGCTAACCCACTTCTCCACATATAAGCCAAAACTATAAAGGGATTATACAATGAATTTGGGAAAACCCATCAAAACCTACCAGGGGGAACCGCCAAGCACAGTCTCTCCAACAACCACATGAACAACATCATGGGGATACCCCGTAAAAAGTTAGCATTATTCAGTGTCTCCGTAGTATGACAACGACTGGATTATAGTGATGAGACATCCACAGCACAATCATGCCCCCCTGAGGGTCCATTGTCATATTGTTAGTCACTAAGAACAGCCTGACAGTCAATCCCAGGACAACAACAAAATCGTTGTTGCTATAGTCTCTCAGCACCACTTGAAGGACAATACTTCCTCCTTCCCCAAAGGTCGAGCAGCCTAGGGGGAAATGTGAAGGAACTCGAATAGCTCCACTTGACATCAACTTATCTGCTCCTCATCCATAGACCAACCAAACCAACCACGATTATGGAGAAATCTGAATACCGAGGATGTAAGAAGAATGCCATAAAATATGAAAAGAGATATGCTTGGACTAATAAGCCGACAATTAGGCCAAGAGGTGTCGGTCATCCCCTATTTTGGGACACCCACATTTTCTAATTCTACCATTTTTTTATTTCAAAATAAATTCCTTTAAAGGGAAGCTCTTTGTAACCAAGCCTCCAAAGCATTTCTCTATTCAAATATGCTAAAAACATGTTCAATAATTCCAAAATTGACATTTCCCTACTTCTCCCAAAAAAATATCCCCAGTAAAAATTAAAGTGAATGTAAATTAAGCCACGAAATGAATATAATAAAATAAAAATGCATCATTTTTAACTTTTGAGTCTCTTTTCAAGTACAAAGAAAAGCCACAAAATCAAGCATAAACCATCGCCAATGCCAAGCTCCCCAACTCACAATGATAGAACTGCATGAAAATCATCAGAAGATTAAAAGCACAAAAGCTTCGAAAAATTGTTGATCAAAGCACGTTGGCACTCGAAATGCCCTCATCACCAGCACACTCCCCAATAGGATTGGAAATAAAGTGCATCGACAGTCACCAGCACAATCCATAGTAGATTCATGTGGCCATCGGGGACGAATTCCTCCAGTGTGGGATTAGGCCTCAAAGTCGGGATGATGGGGGGAAGAAGTAAAGAAGAAGGATCCGTCTCTCTCTCTCTCTTCCCTTTTTTAGCCTTGAACGTGCAGGTATTCGAGAATATGAAGGTCCTCTTTCCGCCACTCATGTCGGAATCTTCGCAATCCAGCGTCGGATATAAAGTTGGTGGTCGTTAAATGGAGGTAACATGAAGAGATAGAGTTTACAACCTATTTTGTTCAAAACCGGTAAAAGAATGTCGTCGCCCTGAGAGAACAATGTCAAGGTATAACTGATGCATGTACAACCAAGTGATTTGATGGTCCAGGGACTAAGTTACGGAATGGGAAGCACGAAGTGGGCTCATCCATAGGAATGTACCCAAAAACAATGATAAAAAATTTATGTAAGTGTTTATCGAATCACAAATTTCTATGAAAGAGCTAATGTGCACATCGGATGAGACACAAATATGTGGGAGTCTAAAACTCTCAAAATAGATATAATAAAATATGAAAGATATATAAAATAAAAAATGAGGATTGGAATCTCAGGATTGGCCCAAGAGGGAATCACAGTCCCGTAGTTAAAAAATAACATACGGGTGGGGTTCAACCCATAAATCCAAATGTAAGACTCCTCTTATGCTTTTTGAGGAAAACATGTTTAAGAGTGAAAATGTTAATCTCACTTTTGGAACTTACGAATAAACCCACTTTCTTTTTTTTCTTTTTTTGAGTTTTATGAAAATAAGTTGTCTGCAATACTACTAATAAAAAACGAAGATTATGTTATGCGAGATGATGAAACAAAACTAGTGCGTATCACAAAATGAGAATAAAGTGAATAATAGTACTTAAACAAATAAAACTAGAAAGAGTGAAGGATGGACTTCCTTGATAGATCTTTGCTGCTAAATTTGAATTGTAAGTAAGTTGATTATGAAGTGGTATGGAGGTGATGTGGTAAGGTGAGGTGGATAACCAAGTCGGGTAAGGAGGTGTGGTAAGATAACACTACACCAAAAGCAACAATTTGGCACACGCTGATATTAAAAAACTGGCATCGTATAAAACTGTGCCAAATTTTGGCACGATTTATTGATAATCAGGCACAGTTTAAAACAATGCCAAAATTTGGCATGGTTTAAAAGTGTGTCAAAATTGAGGACACTTCACTAAAATATAAATATCTTTTAAAAAATTAATCCCTCCACTTTTTTTGGTCTCCCTCTCTCTCTCTGCTCTTTGAAAAGCAGGCTCCCCCCCTCTCTCTCTCACGCTCAAGAAAATCCCATCTAGTTTTTATCTCTTACACCTCAAATCGGTGATACAGACTCTGTAACTCACAACTACAAATACCTCTATCCTTGTCTCTGCAACTCATAGACCTACAGCATAGGTACGTTTGTTTCTTTTTATTTTTACTCACTTGTTTATCTCTTTCATTTTTTCTTTCGTACATTTGTTTCCATTTATTGTTGATTTTCACGTTGTGTTATTTTGTTGTGAGGTTGAGAAATTAGGGTTTGATGGGGAATAAGTTGAGTAGGACGAGACAAGTGGTGGATGAGAAATACATCAGGCCTTAGGGTTTGTATCAGCATAAGGACGCGGATCATAAGAAACTTAGGAAGCTTATACTCCATTTTAAGCTTGCTCCTTGTTACCCTGAAGATGATGAATGTGGATGTGATCTTGAGGAATGCCCAATTTGCTTTTTGGTTTGTTCTTTTTGTTTTTTCAGCTTGAATTGTTATCTCTTATGTTGTGACAGTTTTAATTACAATTTTATGAATTATTTCAGTATTATCCGAGCCTCAATCGGTCAAGATGTCTAATTAGTTTGAGTGAATTTGATTTATAAAGTCAAAATTGGTAAATTTACAGGTGAAGTTTGAGATTCGGAGAATAAATTATTCTTGTTTTTAAATTCTTGACATGAATTATGACACTCTGTATGTGAATTTACTATTTTAAATTCTCGAAAAGTACAAAATCTCAAGCAAATGAGCATGTATGATATATATGGGATTTAAGGTGTCAATATTCCTTGATGTTGTTTTCACTTATCACTTTATGAGATAATTATGTTGGCTAACCATTTCCCAAGTTTTATTGTGGGGGTGTTGAGAATATTCACTATTTTTACACATGATTATCATTTCTTAATGAGATTTTGCCAGCTCAAATCGGCTTCTAAGAGATACTGAAATTCATTTTGATGACTATCAATCTTATGGAAAGATTGGAGTGGCTGCTTTTGACTTGAGGTTGGCTTCACTGCATCTTTCTCAATACATCTAAACTAGTAATTCGTATCAAAATACAAAGACGTTGATTCATTTCAATGATCCCATGGTGATTATTGTTTCTCATAATAAGCCGACGTCTAATGGTATGGTTAGAGTCTAAGAATTGGTGGCCAGATTCTATTCTTCAGTTAGAAAGGTAGTATTTATCTACTCAATGGATAAGAATATATATATGTTAGCTTCGCATTGGATAATTATTTATTTTCCCCAAAAAAACCATGTTTTATTAGTGCTATTATGGGTGACACCCTTAAAATTCCACTTCATTTTTAACATTTCAATATTGGAAGGCTTCATTTTTGTTCCAGAATAGAAAAAGCTAGACGATTATGAAGAGAAATGAGTTTTTCATTCTTATTTTTTAAGGATTATTAGTTACTCCCCTAATATTCCAACAAATAAAATTAATCCTTTAAATTTATGGATTGAGGATTTAGTGAGAGACTTAGCTCCAGCTCTAGTAATTTTCCTGAATAGAGGATCTTGTATGACCTCTTAGTAATTGCCTTAATCTTCTTTGGAAGACTAACACTTGCTAATACATGTTTTTTTGTTTTCTCTCTCATTGTCCCTTTTATATTTGCTAATATTCTTGTCAAAAGCTTCAACAAAAATTTCAAGTACCTTATGCATAAGAACCATAATATTCTTGATAGGTTCAGAATCAGAGGTATACGTTCTTTCACAATATTGATGCTTGATATAGTCTAGTAGATTAGAAAATCTCAGAGACAAATTAGAATAATGCACCACCATAGCCTCTTCTACATTGATGTCACGCTGTTTGATATGGCTTCATTATTGTGCCATTTTCGAGTTGCATGCCTGTAAAATCAACTCTTCAACAACAACGATCATCATTTTCCTGTGCTCTCTGTACGAGACCATTTTTTATTCTGAAGGAATTAATTTCCCATGTTTTTGTTCCAGTTTTGAAAAGCATCTTGAGCTATACTTTCAAGTTTCCTCACTACTGCATCTTCATTTAACGGTTTGTTATGAAAAATTCTTATGTCATCATAAACTATTATTGAATTTCACTTGCTTTGGGAATGTTTTGCCATTTTTTGCGTTTACTATCATTATCAGCACCTCATTCCACCTCGCCATATTTCTAACTTCACCATATAGAGTTGACACCTACTTATATCATAACAAATGTGGGAACTTCTCTCTAGACAAAATTGCCATGCTAAAGAAAACACAATGCACCTTCATAAATAATTCTCTCTATTTTAAGGTCAATACATTTATTCGAATTTAGATTGTATAATTAGGATGAATGTAATTGTGGCTAGTTATCTTTTATCAGTTATCATTGTAAGCACCAATTTACAGTTCTACCTTAAACTCAAGATGGATTGTTAGTGACTATGGTAGAAAGAATATTAGTTTGTGGCTTGGCAACTGACTTGTGATCATTTTAGTCATGGAGAACTCTGGATGCCTCCTAAAACCTCCATGTAAGTTCTTTTCTGTTGTGGTATATTTTGTTTTTGATGAACATAGTTGTATATGTTATTTTCTTTTTGAGAAATATTCTGAAGTTACATATGTAAGTTCAAAATCCCGTGTTGGATGTATATTCCAAGGCAGTCTATACCTCTTTTGATATTGTTTCGCGCATGAAAAGCTGTAGGACATCCTCCTAAAGAGAGAAATTGAATAATGATCAGTAATAATTGGTCTTGTTGGTTCCATAACAAGTGTGCGAGACTGCGTTGAGGGTGAGTACTAAATTTGTGAGCCTTATAGTTTAGTATATAATAGCTTTTAAAATTTCATGTTAGATGATTCTTTTTACTTAGCATTTCAAGCACCTGTGATATTTCTGTCATATGATGTTGCATGTGCCTGAAGATATAACTTTTTTTTAATCTTATAGGAATGGTTGAAAACATATTTGCATAGACTTTATGGTAAAGAAGTTAATCAAGTTGACATTTTTGCATATTCTTCATCAGTGTACAATTGCATGGACAAAATTGTTGTATGTTTCTTTGAATAATTAAATTTGTTGTGATATCGGTCCTTTTAATTTTCTTCATAACCTTGGGGATATATATATATATATATATATAATGATTAAATTTTAGCAATTTTTGTCCAATAATCACAATTACTATGTTTAACGCTGATGTCTTGCACCTGGTTTTCTGCCCCCTCCCTAATTAAATCCCATATATAATGAAGACCAGTCATAGGTAAGTTTGAGATATATTCCCCAAAGCAATTGTAAATCTATCTAAGTGTCATTTTGAGTGCCTTGTATTACATTATGTGAGCTTTAGCGATGCTTTTGTGAGTGTATCTCAAATTATTTTATAAGTGAGGGTGTAATACGAAAGTTCAAATAACAGTGAGGGTGAAAGTAAAAAAATTATTCATATGTTGATCTATTTTTCCTTATGTAGATTGTATCGGAGATACGCAAAACGATGGAATCTATAGGCTTTGTTGAAATTGACACACCGGTTCTATAGGTTTGTAATTTTCTTTATGTTCATGTTCGATTGATTCATCTTGTGGTTATAGTTGTCTGATTAAAGGAGCTAGAAAGATTATAAAACATGCATGTTTAATAATACAAAATCATTTCCTTTTAGACAAATGAAATGCTAATAATTGTATTGCAAATTTGAAAATATCTAGATTAGGCTTAAAAATAAGCCGTTAAAGGGTGAAAACCCAAATCAGCCCCCAACGGCTCAATAAGAGGCATGAACACCTCGCACGAGACCAATATAACTTATAGGAATAGACCGTGTAGTCACGGGTCTCACGATTTGAGAATATGACGATAATTTAAAAATATTTAGATTATTCTTAAAAACATACCGTTTGAGGGTGAAAACTCGAACCAGTTTTTAAACGACCCCGTAAGAGGCACTAACACCTCGCATGGGGCCAATGTAACTCATAGGAACTGACCGCGTAGTCACGGGACATATGGTTTGAGAATACGATGATAATTTGAAAATATCTATACTTTGGCTTAAAAATATGCCGTAAGTGGGTGAAAACCTAAACTAGCCCCCAAATGGCCCCGTAAGAGGCACGAACACCTCGCACGGGACCAATATAACTCATAGAAATTGACCGCCTAGTCATGGGTCTCTCAGTTTGAGAATATGATGATAATTTGAAAATATTCGGATTAGGCTTAAAAACAAGTCGTTAAAGGGTGAAAACCCAAATCATCCCCCCAACGGCCCCATAAGAGGCATGAACACCTCACATGGGACCAATGTAACTTGTAGGAACAGACCAGTAGTCAGGGGTCTCTCGGTTTGAGAATATCACGATAATTTAAATGTTTTTAGATTATTCTTAAAAACATGCCGTTTGAGGGTGAAAACTCAAACCAACCCTTAAACGGCCCCATAAGAGGCACTAACACCTCGCACGGGGCCAATGTAACACGTAGGAACTGACCACGTAGTCATGGGACATATGGTTTGAGAATACGATGATAATTTAAAAATATCTATACTTTCACTTACAAACATGCCATAAGTGGGTGAAAACCTAAAGTAGCCCCCCAAATGGCCCCGTAAGAGGCTCGAACACCTCACGCGGGACCAATGTAACTCGTAGGAATTGACCGCGTAGTCACGGGTCTCTCGGTTTGAGAATATGATGATAATTTGAAAATATCTAGATTAGGCTTAAAAATAAACCGTTAAAGGGTGAAAAACCAAATCAACAACGGCTCCATAAGAGGCATGAACACCTCGCACGAGACCAATATAACTTGTAGGAACAGACCGTGTAATCACGGGTCTCTCAGTTTGAGAATATGATGATAATTTAAAAATATTTAGATTATTCTTAAAAATATACCGTTTGAGTGTGAAAACTCGAACCAGTTTTTAAACGACCCCGTAAGAGACACTAACACCTCGCATGGGGCCAATGTAACTCGTAGGAACTGATTGCGTAGTCACGGGACATATGGTTTGAGAATACGATGATGATTGAAAAATATCAATACTTTGGCTTAAAAATATGTCGTAAGTGGGTGGAAACCTAAACTAGCCCCCAAATGGCCCCGTAAGAGGCACGAACACCTCGCACGGGACCAATGTAACTCGTAGGAATAGACCGCCTAGTCACGGGTATCTTGATTTGAGAATATGGAGATAATTTGAAAATATCTATATGAGGCTTAAAAACAAGCTGTTAAAGGGTGAAAACCCAAACCAGCCACCGAATGGCCCCGTAAAAGGCATGAACACCTCGCACGGGATCAATGTAACTTGTTGGAACAGACCGTGTAACCACGGGTCTTCCGATTTGAGAATATGACAATAATTTAAAAATATTTAGATTATTTTTAAAAACATGTCGTTTGAGGGTGAAAACTCAAACTAGTCCTTAAACGGCCCCGTAAGAGGCACACTAACACCTTGCACGGGGCCAATGTAACTCGTAGGAAAATTGACCGCGTAGTCACGAGACATATGGGTTGAGAATACGATGATAATTTGAAAGTATCTAGACTTTGGCTTAAAAACATGCTTTTAGTGGGTGAAAACCTAAACTAGCCCCCAAATGGCCCTGCAAGAGGTACGAACACCTCGCACGGGACCAATGTAAATTATGACTCGTAAATGAAAATTTTCAAGTTGAATAAGATTTTTTTTTAAAATTACTTGGTTACTAATATCAACTCCTTTTTGTATCCTATTTTTTTGTAGGATAACATTTGGTCGTTAACTTTTATCCATGTGGAACAAACGAAGTCAATGGTTTAGAACAAGGGGATTATTTATTTAACTAGTTGTAAACTCGCGTGGTGCACGGGCGAGACGCAATGCACAAAATGTAAGTAATAAAAAAAGCGGATCGAAAATTTAGACCAATTATATATTTTTTTACCACTATCTTAAGATATTTATTCAAACAATACATGAATAATTTAACTCTTGGAATTTATTCCAAACTCCCCTGTTTGGCCTCAAAGAAAATTGATCGATTCATGGGTTATTTGATTTATTGTTTAGTTTAAATGCTTGTTGTAGCAAGCCAAAATTTGTACTTGGTATCATTTTCCTGGGATCTACAAACTGTGTAAAAGATTAAAATTTCAAAACTCCTCAATTTTTCTCACAGTTTTCTTAGAACCCAAACATGAGAAAGTTGATACCCAGCCAATTATATTTTATGTTTTTTCAACTAAAATAATTAGTATCCACCCAACCGGACAATGTTTTAATAGTGACCCATTTGTGTCTTATGTTACCCCTTTAACCCAGCATAATAAGTAACTGAAAATATATATTACATGAGTTATATAAATGACATTAATCAGGACCATATAACAACCCATACAAAATTAAAGCTGAACTAAATGTAGGGGAATGGGAGGAAGAAAAGTCTCCATACCTTGCAATCTCGTACATTGAGAATTTGATTTTTTTTGCCTAAATTTATTCTGCATTTTATACATAAATCTAGAAACTTCATATGGGATTGTGAATGGAAATTATACAAGTTCTCATTTCTTAGCCTAACCTACCCAAATTTGGGTTTAACCCGGAGATACCCAAACCCACATCCATTTTATTCGACCCATTTAGCCCCTTGATCCATAAACTAAATCCGGATACATTTTTAGGCAGATAAATTCGGTTCCACAATCCGAACCAAAACCCAACTCACCTTTATTACTCACAAAATAAGAACTCGCATATCCTCTACTAAACTTCATAGGGTTGTATTTATATAGAGAAAAAATAAACATCGGCGAAATAGATAACCGATCGACCTCAAACCAAAAGACGAAGAGATATGTCGTTGATACACAGATCTCTGTGTTGATAATCCCAAATGAATGGTCTGTGTTTTATGCCGAATAGACATACCTGGATTTATATTTGTTTAACATGCTTGAGTTTTTAAAATGGATATACCATTTGAGAACCCAGTGACTAACAAACCAGTTGAAACCATATTTCTATCACCCGATACACCATGGTTTCACACATACATATAAGAAATTAAACTGATCCACCATGAATGGTAAACAAAAACCGATTTACCTCATGCCGATTGATCTTAATAGACCCACATATGTACAAATTAATCCACTATTACAATCAATTAAGCATAAATGGGTAAAAGTCACCGCAAATATCAGTAGCTAAAACTGGGCATGTGTCCAGTTTTAGAATCTTTTTCTGCTTCAGATGGCGGTGACGTTGGAGGCTTCATGTGGGGAGATTGGTTATGCTTAAATATTGTGCTCGGGATTCTGTACAGTGGTCATCAGCTACATTTACTAAACCTTTATAACTCTATAGGTTATAGAATTTACCCAGGCCTGCATAATTAGCCTCGACCCTCGGAATCGGTCACTTCCACTCTTTATGTCCTTATAATTAACCTAGACTAATAAAATTGGCCTCTCTAAATCGATCGTATCCACTCTTTAGTTCTTCATAATTGACATAGGCCCACGGAATTTGTCACACCCCAAACCCAAATATATTCTAATCATTTCATTTATATTATGATTAAATCATAATCTTCCGTCCATTCGAAATATAATTCATTTATCAATATTTTTTTTCATTCATAATAAACATAATCACGTTCTTTGTACCATAACGTAATTAACATAAGAGTCATAATTAAACGAACATGTTTTACTATGATTGACTATGATTAAATATTACAATCGTCAAATCAACCCATGCCAGCTCAATATATAAGATGTGCGAGTGTAGTAAAACCTCAGTGTGACAATAACAAAATCCCCACGTCTAATCCCATGATCCTTCTAACGGTATAACTCCCAAATCACCGATCATATGATATCTTATCTAGCAATGTACAGACCTGAAAATGTTAAAATATAAACCGTAAGCATTAAGCTTAGTGAGGTACTCCTTTCCGAAAATGAAATAAAAGTTCGTTATCAGATATGTGGATATAAAATCCAAATAATCCTGCCCTCCTATGAAATAGCAATATTATAACAAATATCTAGATATAAAATCCAAACAATCCTTCCCTACAATGAAATGACAATTCTATATCAAATATGTGGATATATAATCCCAGTAATAACAATTTTGTATCAAATCAGTGGATATGAAATCCAAACAACCCTGCCCTGCTACAAAATAACAGTTTTATATCAAATCTGTGGATATGAAATCCAAACAATCCTGCCCGTTGGCAATAACAAATCCTGGAACATAAGTTCCAACAAATCCTTATCATAAGGCAAATAAAATTATTGGATCTTTGTCCAATTCCAATCCTGGATCATAAGATCCAAACAAATTCTAGATATTTTAATATCCAAATAAATCCTGAATACCGAAGTATTCAAACCAATCCTGGATCATAAGACCCAAACAAATCCTGGATATTTTAATATCCAAACAAATCCAGAATATCGAAGTATTCAAACCAATCCTGGATCATAAGACCTAAACAAATCCTGGATATTTTAATATCCAAACAAATCCTGAATACCGAAGTATTCAAATAAATCCGCTATTAGAGCTATATCCATATTTATGCATGAAACAAATCATAAGAACACTAACCTTGGAAACTTATCAGGCTTTTACTTTTATTTTGTCCAACACTTATTCAATAGGTTCTTATTCCCTTCCTATCATTCTTACACTGTTAGTATTCATAAGCATCATATGATTCTATTCAAATCATTTATTATCAGTGAAATTCCATCCAAATTCATGTTAATATATTTGACATATCCAATTCATAGACCAAACATACATTAATTTCTTCTTGTTAATTCAATCCTTATCATATTAGTATTCCAATACAAAAGATGGCACATCATTTCAAGTTTCCTAGAGCAAGATAGGCCCATTTCTTTACTACATAGCAAATTTGCTCTATAGGTTCTTTTATTGTTCATTCATCTTCCTGGAATTTTCATAATTTTTTTACAATATAAATTTCCATGATATTTCACCCAACATCAGTAAACATATTGAAAAATATAAAATTAAAGTTTCATAATTTTTAAGGTTCATTTACTATGTCAAGTAAGACATCAAACACATGTCATGCATACTTTCACCCTTGGGGAAGATTTCGTACCCGAACTTTAAACCATCACCCAAGATTCATTTCTTGGTATTTTCACATGATTTTCGGATATGTCACACATATATGAGTCTATTTTAATTTCTATTGGAATCAATCAATTCCAGTAAGTGTACAAAAAGATATGGAAGGTTCAATAAATAAGGTTACTAAACGAAGCAATTTTAAGGGTTTGTACATTCAACTTAACTTAAACTTGCATCTAACCATACATATACATAAAGGGCTGTATGTTTAGTAAACAAATGATGATTTATATAATCTAAATCAGTAATATAAGAAAAACAAAAAGATTTGGGGTTATTATTACTTTCGGGACTTTTACGTAATTTCCACGGATTTTTCTCCAAATTTTCTCCTCACTTTCTTCCTAAACTTTCCAATTCTCTCTTCCTCTCAAGCAAAACTATTTAATGACTGAGTTATGCTGAAGGAGGGGATTATTTCAAGAATTTAAAGTAGGCCAAAACCAACCTCCTTCTTTAACCAATCAAAATCCACCATTTGTTAACCTAATAAGACGAAATATCATTTAACGAATGGACAAATTTGTCCATGCTTCGTAATTCCTGTATAACTTCTCGCTCGTACCTCCATTTAACACACCGTTTGTCGTGTTACAAACCTAACTCATACATATACAACTGTATAGTTTTCTCCTCAAGTCAATTTTTATGTCATAAAGGTCAAAACTAGTTTAAAGATGAACATTCCTACCGAAAACTTCAAAATTTGGTATTTGTAACTAATTCGATATTTCATGATTTATGAAGGTAGGATTAGACTAAACATAATAACTTAACATTATAGATACTAATAACATATTATGCATATCACATAAGCTAATAATGCTTTAAATATAATTTATCATAATTATATTCGGGTTGTCACAATTCTCCCCCTGTTAGGAAATTTCGTCCCCGAAATTGACATACCTTGGTTGTCCGAATCAAACAAATACGGATAACGCATCTTCATGGTATCCTTGCTCTCCCATGTATCCTCTTCCATGGAATTCCTTATCCACACAACTTTAAGTGGGATCACTTTTGATCTCAATATGTGTTCCTTCCTATCCACGATAGCAAGTGGTTCTTCCACATAACTCAAGTCTTCCTTCAACTCAATAGGTTGTTCCACTAACACATGTGAAGGATTCGCTACATACTTTCTTAACATAAAAACATGGAAAACATCATGTAATCGAGCTAACTCTGGTGGTAACGCTAACTTGTAGGCAACCATCCCGACTTTCTCAAGAATTTCATAAGGTCCAATATAACATGGACTTAATTTACCTTTCTTTCCAAACTTCATAACTCCTTTCCATGGAGATATCCGAAGAAACTCGTAATCCCCCTTCTAAAATTCTAAATCATTCCGTCGCTTATCCGTATAACTTTTCTGTCTACTTTGAGCCGTTCTCATTCTATCTTGAATAATCTTCACTTTTTCAGTGGTGATTTCAATCAACTTTGGACCCTCTATCTTCCTTTCACCAACTTCACCCCAACATACGGATGTATGACACCGTCTATCATACAACGCTTCATATGGCGCCATACTAATAGTAGATTGAAAACTATTATTATATGAAAATTCTATCAAAGGCAGATATTCATCCCAATTTCCTTTAAAATCAATCACACAAGCTCTAAGCATATCTTCCAAAATATGTATTGTCCTTTCAGATTGCCCATCTGTTTGAGGAAACTTTAAGTTAGTACCCACAGCATACTGCAAGCTATCCCAAAATTTGGATGTAAAAGTAGGGTCCCTATCTGAAATAATAGATATCGGTGCTCCATGCAATCAAATAACCTCATTAACATATAATCTAGCATACATATCAACTGTATACGTAGTCTTAACTTCTAGAAAATGAGCGAACTTGGTCAATCTGTCCACCACTACCCAAATCGAATCTGACCCCTTTTGAGCGAGGAAGCCCAACCACAAAATCCATCGTTACATGATCCCATTTCCATTCCGGTATTGGTAATGGCTGAAGCAGACCAGTAGGTTTCTGATGCTCCACTTTCACTTGCTGACATATAAGGCACCTAGCAACAAAATCAGCTATTTCCTTCTTCATATTATTCCACCAATAATGCTCCTTTAAACCCCTATACATTTTAGTACTATCGGGATGCATAGTATAAATGGAATTATGAGCCTCATCTAAAATTTACTCTTTCAATCCACCCACATTAGGCACACATAACCGATGCTTATACAATAAAGTTCAATCATTCACTATACAAAAATCTTCAGACTTACCATCTCGGACATCTTGACGTTTATTCTCAAGAAAAGGATCTTGACTTTGCAAATCACGAATACGGGTGGCTAATAAAGGCCTCACGCTTACATGAGCAAAGAACATATCCCCGTCTTCTAGCTTCAATTCTACTCCCATCAATCTCAACTCCATGATGTGGGCAACTCTAGCACACCGAATATAAGATAACCTGCCCGAAGCCTTTTTACTCAGAGCATCTGCAACTACATTTGCCTTCCTTGGTTGGTAGTGAATTATACAATCATAATCTTTAATTAACTCCATCCACTGCCTCTGCCTCAAATTCAACTCCTTCTGAGTAAATAAATACTTAAAGCTTTGATGGTCAGTAAAAATTTCACATACCTCACCATATAGATAATGACGCCATAATTTTAAAGCAAACACAATAGCAATGAGTTCCAAATCATGTGTAGGATAATTACGTTCATGTGTACGCAACTACCTAGAAGCATAAGAAATAACTTTACCATGTTGTATAAAAACACAACCCAACCCCTGATGTGAAGCATCGGTATAAAATACAAAACCATCTCCACCATGTGGAATAGT
Source organism: Sambucus nigra (assembly GCA_949130495.1). Taxonomy (NCBI): domain Eukaryota; kingdom Viridiplantae; phylum Streptophyta; class Magnoliopsida; order Dipsacales; family Adoxaceae; genus Sambucus; species Sambucus nigra. Next base: position 452,512,214 of record OX422211.1, on the reverse strand, counting down.
AAGAATAGGTGCAGTTACCAACCTCTTTTTTAATTCATCAAAACTATTTTCGCAATCAGAATTCCATTCAAACTTAACATGTTTTTGGGTTAGTTTAGTCATTGGCAAGGCAATCGAAGAAACTCCCTTAATAAACCTTCTATAATACCCATCTAAACCCAGAAAACTCCTCACCTCAGTCGCATTATAGGGCCTCTCCCATTTTACAATAGCTTCTACCTTTTTAGGATCAACACTTATACCATCTCCAGAAATAACATGGCCTAAAAATTCAACTTATGATAGCCAAAATTCACACTTGCTAAACTTAGCATACAATTTCTTATCTTTCAACAGATTCAAAATAGTTATGATATGCTTTTCATGTTCAACCATATCACGTAAATAAATCAGAACATCATCAATAAAAACTATGACAAATGAATCAATAAAAGGATGCAGTACGCAGTTCATAAGATCCATAAATACAGCTGGAGCATTAGTCACCCCAAAAGGCATCACCAGAAATTCAAAATGACCATACCGAGTACGAAAATCAGTTTTAGAAATATCACTCTCCTGGACCCTCAACTAATGATAACCCGATCGTATGTCTATTTTTGAAAACACTTTAGCACCCTGTAACTGATCAAACAAATCATCTATATGAGGTAAAGGATATCTGTTCTTAACTGTAGCTTTATTCAGTTGCATATAATCAATACACAAACGTATAGTACCATTTTTCTTTTTCACAAATAAAATTGGTGCACCTTACGGAGATACACTAGGTTGTATAAACCCCCTATTAAGTAAATCCTACAACTGAATCTTAAGTTCTTTCAATTCAACAGGTGCCATTCTATATGGTACCATAGAAATAGGGTATGTCCCCGGTGCTAATTCAATACTGAATTCAACTTCTCTTTCTGGAGGTAACCCAAGCAACTCATGAGGAGACACTTCTAGAAAATCCCGTACAATAGGAACATCGACTAACTGTAAAGCCCCCTTCCTGGTGTCAAGAACATATGCAATAAAACCCTCACAACCCTTACTCAGTAATTTCCTCGTCTGAATAGAAGAAATGATGCAACTGGGAAAAATTTTCCTTTCCCCTACAAATTTAAATTCAGGCTCACCGGGCATATTAAAAATGACTTCCTTATAGAAACAATCCATAGATGCATGATATTTAGATAGCCAATCGATTCCCAGAATTATATCAAAATCAGAAATATCCAATGGAAGTAGATCTATAACTATATCTCTGACCCCCACAGTCAAAACACAATCACGAAAACATATTTAACTACAACCATATCCCCCATATGCATATAAATATCCAATCCCACATCTAAACGAGTACACGGTCTATTCAGGTATATAGCTAATGCATAGGACACAAAAGAATGTGTGGAACCAGTATCAATCAAAACATAAACACTTCTATCAGTAACAAAAAGTGTACATGCCACCACATCCGGGGTAATTTGAGCCTCTTTCATCGTGAAGAGTCGCCCACCTGGCCTGGAACCACAATCTTATCACATGCCCCAGGTTCCATCTATAATAACCGAGTTATAACAACCAACACAAGCAATCCATAATACTAACTTATTGGTTAGTACATAAACAATTCATAAATATCATATCAAACCAACAGCTGCCATCAAATCGCCACACACGTCCAGAATTAATAATCTAGACGCTCTGATACCACTAATTGTCACACCCCAAACCCAAATATATTCTAATCATTTCATTTATATTATGATTAAATCATAATCTTCCATCCATTCGAAATATAATTCATTTATTAATATTTTTTTTCATGTATAATAAACATAATCATATTCTTTGTACTATAACGTAATTAACATAAGAGTCATAATTAAACGAACATGTTATACTATGATTGACTATGATTAAATATTACAATCATCAAATCAACACATGCCAACTCAATATATAAGATGTGCGAGTGTAGTAAAACCTCAATGTAACAATGACAAAACCCCCACGCCTAATCCCCAGATCCTTCTAACGGTACAACTCCCAAATCACCGATCATATAATATCCTAACTGGCAACATACAGACCTGAAAATGTTAAAATATAGACCGTAAGCATTAAGCTTAGTGAGGTACTCCTTCCCTAAAGTAAAATAACAGTTCGTTATCAGATATGTGGATATAAAATCCAAATAATCCTGCCCTGCTATGAAATAGCAATATTATAACAAATATCTAGTTATAAAATCCAAACAATCCTTCCCTACAATGAAATGACAATTCTATATCAAATATGTGGATATATAATCCCAGTAATAATAATTTTGTATCAAATCAGTGGATATGAAATCCAAACAATCCTGCCCTGCTATAAAATAACAGTTTTATATCAAATCTGTGGATATGAAATCCAAACAATCCTGCCCGTTGGCAATAACAAATCCTGGAACATAATTTCCAACAAATCCTTGTCATAAGACAAATCAAATTATTGGATCTTTGTCCAATTCCAATCCTGGATCATAATATCCAAACAAATCCTGGATATTTTAATATCCAAACAAATCCTGAATACCGAAGTATTCAAACCAATCCTGGATCATAAGACCCAAACAAATCCTGGATATTTTAATATCCAATCAAATCCTGAATACTGAAGTATTCAAACCAATCCTGGATCATAAGATCCAAACAAATCCTGGATGTTTTAATATCCAAACAAATCCAGAATATCGAAGTATTCAAATAGATCCGCTCTTAGAGCTATATCCATATTTATGTATGAAACAAATCATAAGTACACTCACCTTGGCAACTTATCAGGTTTTACTTTTTTTTTGTCCGGCACTTCTTCAATAGGTTCTTATTCCCTTACTATCATTCTTACACTATTAGTATCACTATAAGAATATCAACAATCCAAGGAATATCTCAAACATAACTCAATTCATAAGCATCATATGATTCTATTCGAATAATTTATTACCAGTGAAATTCCATCCGAATTCATGTTAATATATTTGACATATCCAATTCATAGACCAAACATACATTAATTTCTTCTTGGTAATTCAATCCTTATCATATTAGGATTCCAATACAAAAGAAGGCACATCTTTTCAAGTTTCCTAGAGCAAGATAGGCCCGTTTCTTTACTACATAGCAAATTTGCCCTATAGGTTCTTTTATTGTTCATTCATCTTCCCAGAATTTTCATTATTTTTATGCAACATAACTTTCCATGTTATTTCACCCAACATCAGTAAACATATTTAACAATACAAAATTAAAGTTTCATAATTTTTAAGGTTCATTTACTATGTCAAGCAAAACCTCAAACACATGGCATGCATACTTTCACCCTTGGGGAAGATTTCATACCCAAACTTCAAACCATCACACAAGATTCATTTCTTGGTATTTTCACATGATTTTCTAAAATGTCACACATATATGAGTCTATTTTAATTTCAACTGGAATCAATCAATTCCAGTAAGTATACAAAAATATATGGAAGGCTCAATAAAGAAGGTTACTAAACGAAGCAATTTTAAGGGTTTGTACATTCAACTTAACTTAAACTTGCATCTAACCATACATATACATAAAGGGAAAAATTTTTAGTAAACAAATGATGATTTATATCATCTAAATCAGTAATATAAGAAAAAAAAACAAGATTTGGGGTTAGGATTACCTTCGGGACTTTTACGTAATTTCCACGGATTTTTCTCCAAATTTTCTCCTCACTTTCTTCCTAAATTTTCCAATTCTCTCGTCCTCTCAAGAAAAACTCTTTAATGGATGAGTTATGATGAAGGAGGGGCTTATTTCAAGACTTTAAAGTAGACCAAAACCATCCTCCTTCTTTAACCAATCAAAATCCACCATTTGTTAGCCTAATAAGACGAAATATCATTTAACAAATGGACAAATTTGTCCCTGCTTCATAATTCCAGCATAACTTCTCTCTCGGACCTCCGTTTAACACACCGTTTGTCGTGTTACAAACCTAACTCAAAAAGGTCAAAACTAGTTTTAAAGATGAACATTCCTACCGAAAACTTCAAAATATGATATTTGTAACTAATTCGATATTTCATGTTTTATGAAGGTAGGATTAGACTAAACATAATAACTTAACATTATATATACTAATAACATATTATCCATATCACATAAGCTAATCATGATTTAAATATAATTTATCATAATTATATTCGGGTTGTGACTGAATTGGCCTCGACCCTCTGAATCGGTCATTTTCATTCTATTGGTCCTCAGAATTGACCTAGGCCTGCATAATTTACCTCAACCCTCTGAATTGGTAGCTTCCATTTTTTAGGTCCGTAAAATTAACCTAGGCCCGTAGAATTGGCCTCGACCCTTTGAGTCAGTCGCTTTCGCTCTATTGGTTCTTAAAATTGACCTAAGCCCATAAAATTGGCCTTGACCCCCCGAATCGGTCATTTTCACTCTTTAAGGTTGCAGAATTGATCTAGTTCCACAAAATCTACCATGATTCGCTAAATTCACTACACCTTAATCCCAAGTAGAAGCCTCTACCCTCAAACTCTTAAACTTCGATGAGGTGTGTTTATTTTGATGACCTCCGTTTGTTCCAAGATCACCTCTCGAAGGGATTTGTAGAAACCCCATTCTAGTATCACTCAATACCTCCTTAGGCCTATAACACCCTTGGATCCCAGGTCCTACTACAAACCATAAAAGAAGTGATCGATTCAGAAGCCACTGGGCGACCTCGGACACCATTTGACCTTGGTCTACCCTTTAAATCGAGAGAATCTCATTAAAACCTCATAGGGCTCTGAATACCCTTTCCAATAGTCAATACCCGGTGCGAATAGGCTTAATGGTTCGTGCATACTCACCTTTTTACCCGAGACCCTAGTTTAGAGGCCATCGGGAGCTCCCAAACCCTATTTGTCCTCGATCATCTCTATAACTGAGTGAATATCATTGCACTTCCATACGGATCTGAATACCCTTTCCAACAGTCATACAGTGTGCGAATCGGCCTTACGATTTGTACTTACTTCTCTTTTTACTCCGACAACCCCGTTAAGAGGCCATTGGATGCCTTCGAGCCTTATTTAACTTTGGTCAACTCTCGAACACGAGAGTGTCCCATATATTCTCATAGGGCTCTAAATTCCATTTTCAACGGTCCCAGTCATGCATAATTTGGCCTTGCGATTTTTATTTTATGCCCATTTTTTTTAAATGCCCTTTTTGGATTGCTTAAAGGCACCCCAGACTCTCCGCCTATAGACAAAGGTAGGGATGTAATTGGATTGGGTCTGGATCGGGTAAGGGTATATCTATATCCGATCTTGGTATTTTTTTAACAGATCAGGTCTTACCCAATTACCCATCGGGTCTTAGTGAGTGGATCCAGACCTGGATCCATTAAGGACCCGGGGGCCCGACCAGAATACTCGGCCCGACTACATAAAATTTAGACACTAAGTATCCAACAATAAACTAACATTTTCAATAGTTAAATGATCATAATCCTTTCATTATTGACTTAGTGTGGTCATAACATTTTCCAAACAGTTATCATAACCTAGATCACAATTGGAAATTCTAGTTTTCAATAGTTATATGGTAATAATATTTTCCAAATAGTTATAATAGAATAGATTAAATAGTGAAAATAGATCAAACATTTTCCAAACAGTTATAACAACTGAAAATTCCAATTTTCAATAGTTAAATGGTCATAAAATTTTCCAAACAATTAACATTTTCCAAATCGTTTTCAATATTTTTTATTTTCTAAACAGTTAACATTTTATAAACAGTTTTCAATAGTTCAATAAATTAAATAACAAATAGTTTTCAATATTTAAATAAATCAAAATAGCAAAATAGCAGCCTAATGCTTTTCATTCCAAAGTGTCATCCAAATGCAATACTAGTAATAGAGAAAAAAATTAAATATCCATATAGAATACTAGCAATAGAGCAATAAATTGAGTATCCAAATACAATATTACATTGTTCCTAAGTCTCATAACATAAACACATGACAAACTTGAAATTTTAGTAACTATTACCAATGACAACCATGAGGACAACAACTTCATTTAGGTTGAGGAGGCGGCATCACCGTGTCATTGTCCTAATTTTTTGAAAGAAAAACAATGTTTAAGATTATCAGTAAATCAATAAATACAACAGAGTAGATTATATTTAAAACATAAATATTAGTAAGCCAGTAAATAAAATGGAACAGACTATACATACTTATCTTTTTTTTATTCAATCCAATCGGCGGTATTCACTAAAGCCTACACAATATCGGGATGCAAAGAGGCAATTGTCACATCATGAGCGAGAACGACTAGGATATCATGAGCCATCTTTGCTAAAATGGTAGCGTTGGACTATTAACTTTCCACCAATTGAAGATATCGAAATTCTTCGTCCTTGCAAATTTCGGTTCCTCCAAATATTGTTCCACTTTCGAATTTTGATATGAATGCATATTTGAAGAACGGGTGGTTTTGAAACATACCATTTATCAAAATCATCATGCACGTCCATGTAAGAAGAAGCTAAATAACTAGCACTAGAATTTCCATCATTAACACTACAAGTAAAGATCTCCAAGGAATTAGAAGAATCACCACCATATTCCTAAAACAACTTAACAATGCAACTACTAACTCGCTCTATGTAAACACTAGATGAACTCCCATAAATCTAGTCATAATAGTAACTCACATAGTCAATCTTATACCTAGGATCAAGCACAATAGAAGTTGCAAGCACCAAACAACTTTCATCCCAATATTTTTTAAACTTCTCTTTCATTGGGCAAACCATCAACCGAATACATTCATGCTCACTATTCTCATAATCCATTAAACAAAGGTAAATTTTACAAACATCACCAAAGAAAGCATTTGATGTAGGGAAGTTAGTGCCATGAAAACGCATAGTTGCATAAAAAGATAATCAAATAATTCATCACCAAACTTGAAATTCTCCACTCTTCAGCGGATGGATTATGCTCAAAGTTCCTATTAATTTCATTCAAGTGACTAAAAGCTTCTTTTAAGTCTAAGGCCGCCTCAATTATTAAATAAGTAGAATTCCACTTATTTTTGGACATCAATAGGCACTTTCTTACTAAATTAACTTGACTACACACACTATCAAACTTTTGTTTTCCATAGGGAGATTTGTTTAAATACCTCACGGTGTCTCGAATATTATTTAAAGGCCCTCCAATCTCCTTCAATCCATCTTGTGCAATAAAGTTAAGTATACGTGCACTACATCGCACATGAAATGCATCACCACCTAAAGTAAGCAAAGATTTATCACAAAGCCAATTTTTTAAGTTCTTAACCATGACACCATTTGATCCCGCATTATCCACAATTATTGACTTTTTTTATCTATGTTACACTCTAAAACCATATCAGAGATAAACTTAAATAGGGTTTCACCATCATGAGGGTATTCAAGGCATCTATAATAAAGGATCTTCTTTTTCAAATTTCAATCATCATCAATATAATGTGCAGTTATACATGCATATGCAATGACTTGATGATCACTAGTCCACAGATTAGTAGTTAATGTGATCTTATAAGAGAGTTCATCTAAAATATTAGAAATTCTATCCTTCTCCACTTAATACACATACACGATATCCTACCTAATTGTGTTTCGAGATACAAGCTTGAAATTAGGATTAAGACCCTTAACAAACACCTCAAAATACTCGTGATCAACCACTACAAAGGAATAATTTTGTTTTATGATCATAATTGTAAGATCCTTCCTACAATATTTTTAGTTTTCAAGTTTCATGTGACCATCTGCATCCCTTTTTGTAGCTCCCAAAATTTGTTGTTTTATATCCCTTTGAAATTTCAATTTAGAAATATTTGTTATATGGTTTCGCAAGTGACTTGTTTACTTAATAATAGCCCCTACTAAGTTTTTTTTGCAATGATTTTACCTAGAAAGATCTTTACCATTAGGAGATTTAATTTTGGTAAAATCATTTCATACCAAAGATGTTTTTTGCCGCTCCTATTTGAGTTGAGTCTCAACGCTGCTTACATCTTCTTTGTTTTCCTCCCCACCGACCCCAAATCCAGAATTTCCACCAACACATGAAAGATCCGTAGACATGTTTCTGTCTATGAAAAAAGGTACAAAAATTTAATTTAACCAAAAAAATGTAAATATACTTTTGATAGCAAAAAAAATCTGCATCATTACTATTTTATTTAGGAATTTTATCTTTTTCTAAAAAGATAACACCTTCAAATTTCATATTATACCAAAAAAAACCTTAAACACTCCAAAATCACTATACTGTAATAAGCTCAAAAAGTAAAGTACAAAGAAGGGTCTCGCCCTAATTAGATATGCGATCAAACTCAACAGCAAATTATTCCTAATATGCAAAACCAATTAAAGATCCGAATCCCAAAACTTTAAAGTTACTTGATTTGCAAGACCAAACTAAGCACCAAATTAGATATTTGTGAAATAGATTTGAAAATAAATAATCCAAATAGATTTGAAACCAAAGAATCCAAATAGATTTGAAGCCAAAGAACTCTAAAAACAGTTGGAACCGAGATTGTGAAGCCAAGATCTAACTGTGTGGCAGTCTTGGAGAATGAAGAAGCTGAGTTCTGACCATATAGAAGTCTTGGAGATGGAGAGATGGAAGAAACCTTATGCAGTCTTGGAGATGAGAAACAACTAAAATGATATTAAAATTAGGATGAAATGGTTTTAGGGTTAGAGACTAAACCACTGAAATGAGATTATTCTAATCGTTGGATTAAAATAGATGTAAGGTTGGGAAAAAAATGTATAACTATATATAAAGTTTTTTACATATAATTTTTTTTATATATATATTTTTATGTATATATAATATTATATATACACATTCGGATCGGGTCCTTATTGGATCAGAGTCATATATATCCAGACCCGGTCCATTAACTAATCGAGTAAACGGGTAATCCAGTAATTAGGTCTATAAATTTTGCTCAGATTCGTTTATTTTGATCAGGTTCCGTTCTAGACCCAGACCATTGATAGCCCTAGGTAGAGGTGTACTTTTCTTCGCCAGTAAGCCAGGGCTATGCTGATAGGCAAGCTAGGGCCTTTATTTATCGAAAGACCCCTAACCCTATTTTTTTTCTATTTAAGGAGGCCATGACCTCATTCCTAAGGACCCTTTTTATAATCAGAACATTCCTTGCCGTGAGATCTGTGTGCTGCCACCCTAAAAAAACCAAGTTTCTAACATTATCCCCACCTTTCCTACTTCACCTTTACCCCACCTTTTACCACTTATCCCATCCTTACTCCACTATCAATCCACCATCATAAATTCATCCTAATCCTCTTCAAAAATCCTTTTGCAAAAAACTTCTAGGAGGGCTACTCCTACTCTTTTCTATTTCATTTATTTAGTGTTATTTATTTGCTCTTTCCACTTTTGATATATTTTAATCTTACTTCATTCTCTCACATAAACTAATATCATTTTTTTATTACTAGTACTGACATAATATATTTTCATAAGATAAAAAAAAATAAAAAAGAGGGTTTCATTTATAAACCCCAAATTAAGATTTCCTCAATTTTTCCTACACTTTTACAGTTGAGCACGTTTTCTTCAAAACCAACTAAAGAAGAGTCCTAAATTTGGGTTTATGGGTTAAAACCTACCCTTCTGAAATGTCAAACTACGTAGAGTTTGATGCCTATTTTGGCTATGTAGGCATCTCGAACCATTATCGGGATTCGAGTCCTATTTTGTTCATAGTGATATTTTGTTTAAATGTCATATTTAGTAGTATTGCACGTATGTATATGCTTACACATTCCCACCCGACATGCACGTTCATTTCCTCATAGTGAATCATGATTCAGTGGTCACTAACATCGTATTTTCTTATTATTTTCTTTCGTATACTCCTTAATATGACTCCTCCATTATTCCCATGACATGAGTATGATGATTTATTTTTCTCACCTATTTACACATCACACACACTATAAACATGAGTCATATCTTAGAGGAAAAGTAGAACATTATTATATCCCACGAGAGACAGAAAGGGAGGAATGGGTGCTTAACACCTTCCTATTCCATAAATCCCCAGACCCTTGATTCATTTGGTTTCGTATGCATCAGTTTGTCTTTTGATGTCGTTCTTTAAAGGATGGATACATTCTTTCGCCTATTTTGATCAAAATAAGTTGACAACTTCATTTTTATCTCCCCCCCCCCCCCTTGACGAGAGACGATTTATATTTGAGCTAAGCCCATGAAGATCACACAGGTGGGGGGAAGAGAACATCCCTCCTCAAATCCACGTTCGTGCCGAAAGAGATCTCCTATCTTCTTTCTCTCTTCGGGACGATCCCGCACCGGTGGAATCTTGGACGCCCACAATAGCAGCAATGACTCCCGAGATCGTGGGTTGAGCCATGCTAAGTAAAGGGTTAAGGATTTGCATTAAAGCATTTTTTCTAACTAAAACTCTTTATTGATTATCTTTTTTACTATAAAATAAAGACCGACACAATTTTCAATAGACCTCAATTTTATTTTTTTTGTCGAATCTTTTGTGAGAATTAACCCCAAATATCTCCTAAGCCCACCAATTGTTATTTTGATTCCTTTTTATGATAAAGAAACACTTTCAATTAATGGAAGATCTAAATGGTGTTTTCTAAAATAAAACTTTCCTCCATATGTTATTATCAATCTGTGGAGGTTTAGCTTAGACTGCGATAAATATTTTACCCTCGATAAATTTCTAATTGAAATGAAAATTGATAATAATTAATTTTAGTTTATTTGATATAATCCATAAGAAAATCGTGTTTTTCACTACTCGTCACCTCCTTATTCTTGAATGTTTTCCTAGCCATGTCACAGTCTACGTCCTTCTCCTCTCACTACTTCCAAGATTATCTCATTACAACATGCCATTATCCATCTTGTTTTGGTCAAGCTATTCTCTGAACTCATGCTTGACATTGGCCTAGCTTATCGTCCTAAGTTTAAAGCCTATGACAATTTTGAACTTGTCAACCTTTTCCCTTATCGTCAAACACCAATAAGGAGATTGAAGTCAAGTTCATATGTCGTATCCCAAAAATTCAATGTCGTGGCCACAACAACCCTAACAGTAAAACGAGGAAAATAAATTAAGTTAAGGCACAATGTTATACTACCTTAGTTTGTGGCCTTGATGAAGGATTTATAACTCCTTTTAAACAAAACCAACAGTAAACTTGGAAAATTATTGTGTAACTAGAAAACAAAATCTACTTAGTCTTCTAAGGATCAAGAATGGAAACCAACCAGAATTTATCAAGAATGATTTAAACATACTAAGAACCACGAAACACCCTTTATCCAAATCATGCCTTAAAGTGAGATCAAAACGTCGAATCCTAATGGTTTAACTCAAAATAATCACAAGAGAAAAATTGTAAATGTCACTGGACCAAATTCCAGAGATGGTGAAAAAATTATATTAAACGTCATTAGTCTCATCTAATTCAATAAGAATGTGGAAACCACGGTTTCAATGAAAGATAATGAAGATGAGGAGGATAATTATTTATCAACTGGGCTATGTCTGAATCCTGTCTGCATAAATGGATTATATAAGTCCAAGGATTACTCTGGACACCTCGTTCTGCCCTAGTTTCGCCTCGATTCCTCCTAGGTTATGACCTCCTTATGACATCCGCTCTTTTATGATCTTAAACTCTCACTTTTTCTTCAAAAATCTATCTCAAAATGGGCATCAATTTGAGGAACTGTTCCCAACTTTTTATTTATACTAGGTGTGACCACATGCGTTTCACGTGAGACCATATCCAAATAATCAATCTAAGCATTAGAAGATTGGAACAATGCATTATAAGTAGGCATAACCATTACAAGCTAAGAAATCCGTATCAATTGTATGTGTTACTGGTAAATACATATACAAATATTGTAATAAAAATAAATTCATGTGTAGTTGAATAGAAAAACATTTTGAACATTAATTATAAAAATAGTTTTTTCTTTAAGCTTTAGGTATTTATATCTTTCTAACCTAAATTTTAAATGCTTTGGTTTTATGCCTAAAATTTCTTAACATACAAAAATATTTTTTTTTAAACTGCGAGGCCTTGAGCTCCCATATGCCCCCACCTCCCTCCGCCCCTGCATGTAATGAAATACCAACATTGTATTGTAAGAAAACTTGAAACATTATTTATACACAAAACAAAAGGCAAAACCTAAAAATGCATCCTTAAAACTTATACCCCAAAATCTTATATATTATCCCAATTCTTATGTTATTTTCTAATGTTATCATATTAACATTCCTACAATTTTGATTTTTTGAAACCCCTTGCCATTTATGTGGATAAGAAAATATCACTTTATCATTCATCTTGTATAGAAGTTGAATGTCTCTTAAAGAAGATATACCAAGAAACATTATATATTTTCCACATCATCAAAATAAGCATTCAAAATCAATATTATAAAATAGGACATTACTTTCATATTTGTATACCATATTAAATAATAAACATAACCATGAACAAATATATATTACAATGCTTCGGAGAATATGATGCACAAGTTTAATATGGATCCAATATCCATATCAAGTTCATTTCATCATTCTTAATGACTCGTGAAAATTAATTTCTCCATCCCCTAAACATCCCAAAAGCCATTACATTCATCAATTTAACAACTGAATAAGTGTGCAAAGAAAATGAGGAAAGTAATTCCAGATCCAAAAATCATACAACTATACTACTATAATTCCCAAATCAACATGATTTTCATCATTTTTTGATACCTTCAGAAACAATCCATGCCATCACGGGTAAGTGTACAAAATGTATAATATATAAATTTTCTTTCATCATCACACTATGCACACACACACACACACACACACACACATATATATATATATATATATATATATATATATATATATATATATATATATATATATATATATATTTATTATATCATTCATAGAATGAAGCATACATATCTACAATACACATAAAAACATAAAATGCTTATAGATTGATTACCTTAAAAAAGACCCTTGTTTCTTAAGCAGGAATGGATTGGACATGTCACTCCAGGGACTAAGATAACTATAAATTAGGGTTTCTAGGAAAAGAAACAAAGGATGGAAACCTGATGATTTCCCTCCATATTAAATGCTTTTCCTCAAACTCAAAACTCACCATTTCTTAGTTCCTACAATATCATATGTAGAGAATTAACCCTACTTCTATAGAAATACAACCAAAGATTATGGTATTGGATTACAACTCAAATGGGATTAATTAAATTTTGCGACTGAAAAATGATACGATAAAATTCAAATTAATAGCAACATTCAAAAGGCCTAAACTTTAGAATAGTAGAGATAAGAGGGTGGGAAACTAAGGTTACCTTAGGTAACACCGGGGTTCCTTAAATATCATCACCTAAAACCTTATAAAAGGCCTAAAATTTAGAATTTATCTTATAACATAATTTCTTGATGTCATCAATCGAGGTGGTGCACTTTTTATAATAAAATTTAACCATCCCAAATTATGTGTATCTACACAATATGTGTATGCATAAACATGGATTAATTAGTATAAATATACAAAAATATACGCATATACACGGGGTGTGTTATTTAGGTTTCTCTCCCTCTTGCGCGTGCGCTCTGCTCTTTCATCTTTTGAAACACACACACACACACACATAAGTGCTTATGCATATTTTTGTGGTTGTGATTTAATTAGAAATGCTTGGTTTTGTTTATTAGTTTTACTTCGGATTTATCATATCTAAAGGTGATGGTGGCACCTTTGTAATTTTTGACATACACATGCGCGTGCAGAAAAATATGTGTATGCATATAGACATACATAAATCACAATGCATAATTCATAAAGATGTAAACCAGTTGCTCCCTTGAGTTTATTGTTTTTTGGTTGACTTTGCATTTCTAAGATTGGTGGGTTTAAGGGAGAGTGGTGATAGCGATTGCGGATAATGAGAAAATTATGGTAGTTAAGATATGAGGCAGTGTTGTTATCTTATAATAGGTCAAATTTAATAATTATGAAATGTTGCTTTTATTAAATTACTTTATCTTTATTTTGTAAGGGTTTTTGTAGGTGGAGAAAAAAATGTAAAAATTCAATGTAAAATCATGTTGATTTAAATTTTATCGTGTTAACTGACATTGATTAATTATTGATAAATTGTAATTAAATAAATATAATATAGGTATAGTCACTAGACTAATTTAATTAGTATAGACATTAGTTTGTTTTAAAATTTGGATGTAACTCTAATGAATTGAGGTTTTTAATAAAACGTCAATTGACACGTAACTTTGTACTTATTCTTCATTTACCTGAACCCACTCAGAATTTGTGGGATTAACCGAACATCACAATTGGGTAGGACACAAATAAAAAGTGATAAATAAAAAACCTGTAAAATTTCACGAGTTATGCCCTTAGCTCATGGAGAAAGAAATAATTCCTAGTAATATATACAAAATAATGGTATTATTGAAAGAAACGGGAAAATGGACAAAATATAAGAAAGAGAACGACGAAAAAGGTATGGGTAAAGGAAAATATGAATAAAAATAAGTGTAGGTACAAATAATCACTCCCGAGATGTCGCAATTGAATGTTTCACAAAGTTCAATAATGTAGTCACGCTTTATGCAAATGACCGTGTAAAGAAAGATAGAGATTGTTGAATTATCGAAGTTGATTTAATGGGATACCTAATTAAATTACATGAGGAGAATTATCACATGTATAATTGAGCTAATTCATATCTTATTGACCAATGATATGATCTCAGGTGATTATGAGTTGTGTATTCCAGGTGGCATGAAACGTGATTCTTAGAAAATAGTAATGATTTGGTCATCCGGAGATCATGAAGTAGCTAAAGGAAAATCATTAGAGACTATAGTATAGTAAATATGATCAGATACAATTCTAGCATAACCCAACTACTTTTGAGATAAGATCAAGGATAATGTTCGGCTATCGTTAAAAAAGTACTATAAAATAATTCATTTGATTAGCACCATCGTATTTATAAATAGGCATAACCAAAATGTTAAAGGGGGCATATCATATCATTGTATCCATGGATTAGACTCTTAGGTAGCATCCTTATCACTTTTAGTCATCTTATTCCGCTTTTTTATCGTAATAAAATTTTTCTTTCCCTTCCCTATGGACATACTTAGGTTGACCTACCGAACCATATGTATCTTTGTGTTCTTTATTAATTTATATTCATATCTGTGGTTAGATTGGTATTAAGAAATAATGAAGGATTGATGTCCCCTACCGTTCGACATCGCATGTGGAAAAACCTCAAATTCCTACAATTAGTGAATATTATTACTCATTCGATATGAGTGCACACCAATATTATCGTTACCATGTTAAGAATTGCATTGAATTATAAATATGTATTAATATGAGAAAATAATTTCCTTTAATCTACCTCCTAGTGATGCAAGGTCCCGAGGATGAACCCCTCGTAGGTCTTGCCCAGCCATTGAGACATTATTCCATCTGTAGAGCCACCTCCTAGGAATATAACATCACATCTAGTCAACATTTATGAGGAATGGATAAATGAAAGAGATAAGAAGATTTATCAATTAAAGGGGCACATGAATAGTATAAAAGACTTGGGTCAAGCTTCCACAATTTGAAATTTCATAAAAGAAAGATAATTTAATCTCATGTACTTCCTGGGGTAGTCCATTATGGTTGATTCTCCAGACCCAAGAGTCCACGATCAACACGATGTAATAATATTCAATTGGATTATTCCTCTTATCATAAAACTATAAAGAATGAAGAATGCCCAGTCCGACCAACCGAGTCATGTCACAACAACAGCTTGGACAAATCTCCACCTCCAGTGAAGAGGATTAGCTGTGATGACCTGCGAAAGTTTATGTAAAGGGATTCTTGAATACTAACTTAGAACGGACCCTTAGAGGTCTTACTAAGAGAGATATGGGTCACGAATCAGTGTCTCCTTTAACTGTTAGCATAGAATCACCAAATGTCCTAAAGAAGTTATCTATCCTAAAGAACACCACTTACGATGGCAAAATTAATCCATCCCATCATATGAGACATTACATATAGTCCTTATCTTTGTGGAGCCATCATGATGCCCTTATATATCATGTTTTACCATCCACTTTAGGATAGATCAGTCTCGGGTTATTTGAGAAGCTAATCCCCAAAATCAACGACCTCTTTTCGAGAATTGGCCGAGCATTTTATAGACCGTTTTATCGCAGAAGAAAGATAGTAAAGGAAGTTGACTCTCGAATCACCCTTACGAGGAAAAATGGCAAATCTCTTTGGAATTAAGCTTAGAGGTAACGAGATCTATGTAATGAGATTCACTATTACAATAAATAATTGATGATTTCCTCCTTCAAATTCGGCCTTGCTATATTAATCTATCTCTATAAATCCCTCACTAAGAAGACGATATCATTCGTGGATGATCTCATGGCATTTGTAAATAAATATGCCAAGGTAGAAGACGAGCTTCTCAACACCAATAATCAGGCTACACAACCTTCCAAGTAACCTAATAAAATTGATGCGAAAAAGGTTTTAAAGGAGGGACCCAACAAACTTCCACTAAAAAGGGGAAAGGTTAAGAATCTTAAGGTACGCTAAAAAATTTAGCCACTGAAACCCCTACCAAGCGGTAGACACATTGTTCAAGGAACCAATTTATAAGATCCTTCCTAGGATAAATGATAAGCCATACTATAATAGGACTCATAATATGGCAAGCAATCTAAGTGATTGGGACACCAATCTGCAGTGCACTTATCATCAATACTATGCCCGTAATAAAAATAACTTCAAGATGTTCAAATGTTACCTAGAAAATATCATCCAGGGTTTTCATCTCAAGGAATATATTGATGCTAATAAGACAAAATCTTTAGCTTGTGTTAATGGTGTACATACGAATGATGATGATCACCTCCCACCATCAATAATGATCGTAGATATCGAAATTCAAATTTTATATGGATAGACAAACACACAAACTAGTTTTCAATTTTTCAAATTAAATTAACCCAATTAAACTTGGCAGAAATTAACCAAAGTGTTGTGAAAATGATTAGCCAAATGTTATACATCTTGGTGATAGTAAGAATAAAGTAAAGTCAACTAACCTCAACACGCTAATGTATGAGGAAATTTTACAACGAGAAAAACCTTGGATGACCCAGCCACATAAATTCACTATGATAAGTAATTACATAAGGACGATATATGACTTACACAACCGACTCGACTTCTTCAAGCCTTGATGCGTCTTCGTTCCTTCTACCTTATGTTCAAAATAACACATAGGATTCCACTTATACACTTCCATAGCGTGTGCTCCTCACATGCCTCGGTATCCACCGATCCATAATCAACAACCGTCAACGGATCGATTTAAACCACCACACACGCCGAGTCCATGCTATCTAAACATTAAACGAGTATAGATTCCATTGCACAAAACTTTACTCAATAAGGATGATGAGTAAACAAACTTGGTGCACCAAATAAAAATCTCAACCTAGCATATTAGTTGAAACTTCGATCTCAAACATTTTGGAGAAACTAGGGTTTGGAGGATCATGGATTTATCTTTCGAAATAATTTTTGCAAAGCCTCTCTTAAAAAACTAATGCCATCACTCCTTTAAATAGAAAACAAAAATTTTAAGTCACTGAAATTTTATTTGAACGAAATATTAGGCTTGTTTGAATGATCATACTATTCTTGTTCCAACCAAAAATCAGATCAATCGAATGAAACAACTGATCTCATTTGAACTTACTTCAAATTAGATTCAGACGAATTTCCACTGTGAGAGAAAAATATTCAATTTAACTTCGTTGGATAGTTGTTTGAACGATATTAAGGAACTCTTCTAACAAACTTAAAAACTTGTTTGAACCAACTATGAGATTTCGTTTATATAGGTCAAAACACTCGTACAAAAGAATTTGTTCAAAAATCATTTTTTCTTTAAAATTCATTGTGTGCAGAACGATCTCAAACATTACTTTAAAACAAACACCTAATGAAGTTCCCGTGATAAAAATATTAAGCATTCATACCTCATGAGATCTATGAACGTTGAAGACGAAACGTGGCACACTGATATGTATGCTCTAACTTGTCTGCTATGGTCTTCAAGCACATACATAATAGGCTTTGAAGGATAAACCAACACAAGACCTAACCCATGAATCAAATGGTTTTGTCCAAGCAAAATTAATCCTATACATGCAAATTGACTCTATTGTAAATTTTTCCTTACAAATCTCCATCTTTGGCTATTCTAGGATAAAACACAAAAATAAAAGATTCTTGTTCGTCAATCTCACTAAAGACTCAATCCCACCCCCTAAAGAAAAATGTACAAACACAAAATTGAGTAGCTTTGCTCTTGTGAAAACTCTATCGCATCATTTCAAACCTGCACACTAAAACACACCATTGAAATGCAAAGCGAATATATAATAGTATAAATTTTCATATGAAAAACCCTCCCCCTTTGTATGACAATCTTCACCTAAGGTAGGAGGCCTCTCCCTAAGGTAAAAATTTATCTCCCCAAGTTAAAGTGTTAGATACCATTTATCCCCTTTTTTGTTCAGGAATAGACAAAGAATGATGTGCACAATATAAACTTTGTCTCCCCCTAAATATAAGATGAGCAAACATAAAGGAAAAGAAATATACCATGCAATGATATGAAGTGAAATATGCAACAACAAACATCTCGGCAATACAAGCACATAAAATACAAACAATGAACAAATGATACCATCTTGGTGCATAAATTGGAGCATAAGATACCAAATGATAAAAAATCATGCTAATTTGAATAGAAGATGAAGTTATTGGCAAACATGTTTTAAATGTGAATGCAAAGACTCAAAAATAAACATACCATATATACTTAACAACCTTAACACACACACACACACACACACACACACACACACACACACACATATATATATATATATATATATATATATATATATATATATATATATATATATATATATATATATATATATATATATATATATATATATCCACATAATATGATATCATGGTTTTTGAATTTTTTTGAAAAATATCTTCACTTTTTGGATGTATGATATTTTCCTCTTTTATGTCCATGCATGAAATGTCATGTTGAAGTGTTTTTTTTTAATAAAAAGGGTTTTGTTTTTGTTTTTTTAAAAGGGAAATAATTATTTTTAAAAAGGGAAATAATTTTAAATAATTTAATTTATATATTTTTAAAAATATTTATATTTTTTAATTTATATTTTTCAAATATTTTTTTTAATTTATATTTTTAAAATATATTTTTTATTTTTTATCACGGGGGCAAATTTATCATCGTGTCGTGCCCTCGGCACGGGCATCCGCTAGTGTGTGTATATATATATCATAAAAGACACAAAAATATAAGTTTTCCACTCTCGTATAATATCGATGCGTCTGAACAAAAGTGGTACAAAGTGAAGGGGTATAAACTAGAAACAAAATAAATATGATCCAATCACTCAAAATATGTCCAAGGAGTTCTATTGAGCGCAATAACTTATCAACTTCAATTTAGCCTTAAGTGATAAATAAAGAGCTCATAATGAACAAACATATACAATGCACATTGGCCTAGAAAATATTAATGATTCTCAAATCAATAGCATCAAAAAATTAAGCTTAACTAGGAATCATTGTGCAAACTCATTGATCTTCAACTTTAACCCCTTCAAAATAAACATGTGTAAAATTTTATTTTCTTTTGAAGATATAAATTTTAAAGCATCAATTTCTAAACAATTTGGCATTGGAAACTTTTCTTTTCTTTTCTTTTAGGCTCTTCTTAATGGTGGCATTTCTCGCAAGGAAGATTTATTTCTTTGCATCCCTTTTTCCATTATACACTCAAAATTTTAAATTTAAAAAAAACTCACGGGCAACGGTTCTTACATGCATAAAACCCCCCATAGTAAAAAATATATGTAAATGACAGGATTGATAGGAGAATACCTCACTTAGCATATGCAACGCATGTAGTTATAATCCAAAAGAGCTCGTGCAAACTGTGTGTGGAGGCATATGCAAAGTGAATCCATTAAGCAAATCAATGTAGAACCACTCCATGCAAAGTGATTAAGAATATTTCGAAGCATTGGAAATAATAATAAAATGTTATAGCCATATGAAAACATGGAATGCATGAGATTCAAACACACTGATATGCCACACATAATGTGTAAAACTAAACTACACAAAAAAACCAAAAATATTTTTGAGTTTTTAATTTTTTTTCCCTTCAAAAAATGACACCAAATTAAGAAACAACCCAAAAGGCAAATAAAATTATTTTGTATTTTTCTCAATAAGACCTAATAAAGGAAACCAAACTACCAAAAAAACTCAAATTCCATACAACTAGTAATAACATATAACATGAAACACAAAAGCTAGTGTATGAAAAATATGCAAACACAATCAACCATCAGATTTATCATGAGAAGAATCATATGCCAGCATGTGAGAATTAACAAGTCTAATGTTCAAAGCCTCCAAATCGAATTTTCTAACCCACATAGATGTAACGTGATGATCTTGGATATGGGGACCCTTGGTGACTCTGGAATTGGACTTTCTAGGATTTTTTTATATCAAAGCAAAAGTGCCCATGGTGATCTTTCCTACCATAATGTTTGCAAGTATAGACACGATGAGGAATTTTACCTAAGAATTGACCTTTTTTAACATCATTCGCAATGGTTAATTCTCTCAAAATGTTGGTATTTGCTTTAGTAACATAAGCATAGGGAACATCAAAGCTAATTCCAATATTTTCATTTTTGATTTGGATGGTATCTAACATCTTATCCAACTTTTTCGACCCATATTCCAAATAAAACTTAACATAGCTCCTTAATCTCTCTTCTAACTCCTTAATCACAAACTTATGAAAATGACGAGACTCATAAAAAACTAAGGACTCCTTTTGCAAAATCCCCATTAATCCTTGAAGGTTCTCTCTCTTCCCCTCAACGAGTGCGGTATTCCCCTTAAGAGTCTTCTCACATTCCCTAATATCCTCAATCAATTTCAAATCATCATTTTGTATGAAAATTTCCTTCAACTTAGCTTCAATTTCAAGTTAGAGTTTTTTAACTTTTTTGACTCAGCGTATAACTCACAAAAGGCACCCTAAAGCTCACTCTCCTCCTTTTATTCATCTTTTTCTTCCTCATTCTCTTCACCACTCAAATGGGATTTGCACAAATTAGCCTCAAAATCTTCATGAAAAAAATTATCTTCATCGAGAGGCTTTTAATTCAGGCTCACATGACTGGTCATGAACGTAGTGTAATTTCTCTCAATGGGGGAATCAGATTCCTCTTGTGATTCACTATCGCTAAGGGTAGCATTGCATGCCTCCGTCTTCTTACCTTCCTTCCAAAGCTTTGTGGGACACTCAATTACCCTATGCCATAACCCTCACACCCCAAACATTTATTCGACTCGTCCCTTTTGAAATTTTTATTATGATTCTTAGGTAATTGTCCAGCATTATTAGACTTCTTCTTCTCAAATTTTCTTTCATAACACTTAGAGTTCTGTTTATTAAGTGTGAGAAACTTCCTAAATTTTTCTACTAACATAGCCATATAATCGGAATTGATGTCATACTTATTAGAGACACGTGTTTCCTACTTCCAGGATTTCAAAGAAATATCCTCATCTTTCTTCTTATTTTTGTAAGGAAACATGTCGAGTTTATAGGTTTGAAGATCACCCACAAGCTCTACCAGTTTCATTGAGCCCACAGTTCTTTGAAATTTTTAAAGAATGAATTTGGTGTTAAATCTTTCACATAAGGGTCTAAAGGTTTTCTTTAAAACTTTAGTGTCGGGTATTCTCTCTCTCATGAGTTAACAATATTAGACAATATCGTATAAAACTTATCAAAGGTTTAACTCTCATTCATCATAATGGTTTTGAACTAAGTGGTAAGGTTTTAGAGTTTGGAATCATTAACTACATTATCTCCTTCATGGGTAAGTTGGAGTATATACTAAACCTCTTTGGACATCTCACACACCATAATACGGTATAACTCCTGAGGTGTGACCACATAAAACAAAGCATTTTGACCTCAAGAATTTTAGTTACACAATTTATGCTCATCCTTACTCCAAATCTATATGGGTTTAGGCACATGAACTTCACCTACTTGAGTTGTGGGTGGAGTTCACCACTTTACTATAACTAACCAAACTCGTTTGTCACTGGACTTAAGTGAATATTTGATACGCATTTTCTTATACGTGTAATTGGATCCATCAAACAAAGGTGGCTTTGAAAATGACTGAATCTTCATATATAAACCTCCCAGTTTCTTGCCTAACTTATATACACCCGCTTTGATATAATTTGAAAATGCAGATTCCATATGAACAATCAAACATGAAAACCATTTTTTATTTTTCAAATTAAATTAAGACAATTAAACTTAGAACAAATTAACCAAAGTGATGTGAAATAATTAGCCAAATTTTATCTTACCTAATCATGCATCTATGTGATAGTAAGAATAAAATAAAGGCAACAAATTGCAACATGACAATGTATAAGGAAAATTTAGAACAGGAAAAACCTCGGATGATAGAACCATGAAAATTCACTAAGATATGGAATTATACAAGGATAACAAATGACTTACACAATCGACTAGACTCTTTTAAGCCTTGACACATCTTTACTCTTTCAACCTTCTCTTCACAATGACACAAAGGACTTCACCTATGCACTGCCATAACATGTGATCCTCATACGCCTCAGTATCCACTGATTCAGGATTAGAAACTATTAACAAAATGAATAGAGAGTCAACCGCTTTAAACCACCACACAAATGGAGTCCACCATGATGATGCTAATAATCACCATTCAAATGTATACACAACTCAAGTTAAGCTAAGTCAACAATGGAGATAATGATCGCTAAAATGTAAATACGTTGGAAGGAAATGAGAGAAGTAAAGAACACAAAGATGTAAG
Source organism: Sambucus nigra (assembly GCA_949130495.1). Lineage (NCBI taxonomy): Eukaryota > Viridiplantae > Streptophyta > Magnoliopsida > Dipsacales > Adoxaceae > Sambucus > Sambucus nigra. Next base: position 452,488,956 of record OX422211.1, on the reverse strand, counting down.
TGGCTCAGCCTTTTCCTACTCCACTGTGCAAGGTGAGGGTGTGTTTTGTATTTCTGAAAGGCACAAAAAGTCCATGGTTACATACATACAATATTTCTCTCTCATATTCACACTTAGGTAGTGTATGGGGGCATGAAGGTAATCTCTGAATTAGAGAGAGCTTCCCCAATTAACAGAAGAGCCTCAGGAGAAGGAAGAAGCATTAAGACAACGAGGTAGCCCAGCGAAGCAACGCATCGAGGCAGCTCAACGAGAAAACTTCCTTAGAGAGCTCCTTTTTGTCTTCTGTTCTTACTTAGTCAAATTTTATCTTTTAAATTACATTAATTATAATGCTGTAACGATTGTAATATTAAATGTGAGGTCAAACAGTACTCGCGAGAGACCTAGCCTGGCAGGGCTTGAGAGATCTCACATGATCTATCGAATGACCTCGTCGTGGAAACTTTAGAGGGACTTGGTTTGGAGGATTAAGAAGTGAGGCAGCGCTAAGACTTGTCTTGACCATTTTTGATACACTTTGTAAAACATCGAGCGATCTTTCATCGTGGAGGCTTGTATAGTAACCTTGACTTCCATCGTATAGTGAGCCTTGAGCCAAATAACCCTCTACCAAATGTTACATCTAGTTTAGGTGGCGTCACTAGCCACCTGCCCTCTGTCCAATCTGAACTTGAGTAAACCATTATGGTATTGGGGCTATCAGACGGTTTGGTGAGCTAACTCTGTTATGACTGTCCTCTGACGTATAGTGTATAAGCAAAAGTCATGTCCTAGTAGTTAATGATTATAACGTAGGGTGTGTTAATCCATCAGGCATTTAATGTTTGATACTTAAAGTGTGAAAGGGACCACTTTTGAGAAAGATAATTGTTTTTAGAGAGTTTATTGCCAGAGAAAGAAAGACAATTAAGAGAAGTTATTGAAAACCACAGAGAGTTTACTCACCCACCAATTGTCATTTATTATGAAGCTTTTAATAGCTAACCAGAGACATATAAAAGGTTATTGGTGTGTTGGTTGCCTGCCAAGGTGTATCTAGGGTGCTTTATTCTTTTTCCCTTCGAATGAGTTGTTTCTTAGTTTCCTTTATTATCATTTGAGTTATACGCGAGATATTTACGAGTTCAATCTGAGTGTTTGTTATATTGTGTGTTCATTTGTCTTTGTCAAAGAACACTTGAGTTATCATTTATTACCATACCTATATGGGTTATGCCTCTACTGGTATTACTATACTCCCAGGCTTCACGGGGACTTCCCTCGTATAGTTGGAGACTCTGATGGGGAGGCATTCTTCTAGAAGTATGGCATAAGATAACATTAACCATACCCTTAAAGTCGACGCTATTCAGAGAAATAAAGAACAAACGGCGAGGGAGCTTGAGGCTTCAAGGGATAGGGTTCCTCAGGTAGAGGTTTCCAGTTCAACTGGCAACAAGAATCCCAGTAGTCACACAGGCTTCGAATAGTGTTGTGATGGGATAGGCACAGATGGCCCTTCTCATGGGCAAATTTTTTGAGTTCTTGCAGACTCGTATAAATGCAACGATTTTTGGAAGGGGACAAGACCCTAGCTCTATCGTAACACCAATAGCGCCCCCGATAGCCCCATCGAGCTCAGCTTTAATTAGACTTTCCCCCACAAGCATTGTCCCTACACCTGTCCCAACGGTGGGTACCCTAGGTGTGGCAAGTATTCCACTTGTGATCCCTCAGCCCATTGCTCCAATGGTTGAGAAAATCCCTGCATCTGCCTTTGAAGAAATGAGGAAAGAGACGTAAAAAGAAATGCCAAAGATGATAGCATCTTCCTTGATGTTAGCTAGTAAGGTAGTATCAGTGTAAGATGATTTTCATACTCCCCATCCTGAGGACTATAACGACGAACCTTACCCAAAGGACTACATTCCTCCTATTTTTTAGAAATACACAAGAAATGGAGGAAACTCGAAGAAGCATATCAAACGGTTCATTGAGCATTTGGGGAACCATTTAAATAATAAGAAGTTGAGGTTGAGGGAGTTTTTTAAATCCCTCACTCATAAGGCGTATACCTAGTACTCTCACTTGGCACTGAAGAGTGTCTCAACGTGGGAGGATACATATGTTCTTTTTGTCCAAAAGTTCTTTCTGGCAGAAGATGAATTTATGTTGACACTGCTAGGCAGGGAGAAGCAACGGTTAGGGGAAAAGGTGGTGGCTTACGTTCAAAGATTCATAGAAAGGTCCCTTTGATGTGAGGGAGAAGGCTAAGGAGACCAAACTGCTTCAGATTTGTGCTAAAGGTTTGTCCCAGAGTACAATTGTCACCTCATTAACAAAACGTGCGAAGAAGCCTTTGAGGAATTTTTAAAATCAACAATAAACATCTCATTAGTCGTATGACCAAACTCAGTCGTAATTCCTATAATATTCAGGCAGCTAATATAACCCATTGGGGGATGTTACCAGCCCCCATGAGTGGGATACGTCGATGGAGGAGAGGGGGACAAGAAGCCAAAAATGGACAATAAAGGAAGTTTAGTTGAGATAGAGAGGATCCACTACCATTGCCTTGTACCGTTAAAGATGTCATCAGTTATTACAATGCTATGATGCAAGGAGGGACAATCCATAAGCCCAAGGATACTCCAGTAACGAAGCCAAATGTGAAACTAAGAGCTAACCCCAAATACTGCCAAATCCATCAAAAGATTGGTCATCCAACGATGACCTGTTTTACACTGAGGAAGATTATAAGTAAACATATGAAGGCAGGGACTTTGCAAATACCTTAAAAGAACGTCAACAACAACCTATTATTAGCTAATATAGCTAACTTGGTAGTTATTTATGACGAAGAAGCTGAGAGGGAGGCAAGGGAACTGGTGGTGGAGCAAGAAGAGTTTGAGGGAGCGTTAGAAGACTGGACTAGAGGAATAGCTAACATTGTGATAGCTTATGATGAAGCAAGCACAAGAGAGATGGAGGATGTGTATAACCTTAATAGCGAGGATGTAGACCAAGGGTTAAAATACCATTATATATCATAGTCACCCAAATTCTCATAGTTCTTCGATCAGGTGGGAATACCGAAGGAAAAAATACTGGAGATAACGCAAGCGATTATTGACATTGCACGAAAAATGGAGCTCCATTGCTGAGATGGAGGAGGGCCATGGCCAGACTGGTAAGGAAATTCCTGTCCGAAGTGACTGTCAGTAATGTCGATAGAGTTATAAGGTTCCCACATAATAAACCCTCATATATGACGATAAGTATTAATGGAGTGAGCTTTGCGAGGGATCTAATGAATGGGGGAGAATCCATAAACATCATGCCCATCAGCTCATTCCACGCATCCAATATTTTTTAGGCAAGATTGATACCAATGCCTTTGGTGATATCTGGTTATGACAACCATTTCTCCGAGTCAATTGAGTATGTGAATGTAAGGATTGTAATGGGGAACATCACTTCACAAATTAAGTTTCATGTGATTGAGAGTGCTACTTCCTACCATCTCTTGATAGGAAGGTTGTGGATGTACAACCATAGTTTAGTTCCTTAGACATATACCAAATGCGCTAAGGCCAATGTAAAGGGGACTGAGATCATTGTACGTGCAATAAATAAGCCTTTTATAATCGAAGAGGCTCACTTAGTTGATGCAACATCTTATACAGAGCTAAAAGAGGATGAAAGAGTCCTAACGAGGCGAATAGAATGAGCTAGATTTTCTTTTATCAAAGAAAGGATGGGGCTTGTAAATGGTCATTATAATGAAGGATAAGGTAAAAGAGGAGTATCTGAGGAAGTCAATCACATTAATCCTAAAACTCAGAATATCTCTAAATAACTGAGAGATAAAATGAGCCCTGGGATGGACCCGATGGAGTATGAGGCCCAACGACAAAGCGTGCTGAGTAGGTTTTCAGTACACTGGTTTGTAGAATCTTCAGGTTACAGGAAATGAAAAGTAGCTGTGATGGACAATAGATAATACAAAAAAGTGATAATGGAGGATGGAAAGGTGATTTATTACCTTTGAAGGTGTGAGGGGGCAATCAAAGGAGCTATTACAAAGGCTGACGAAGAGACTGACCCGGTGTATGTATGTTTTCTGTTGAACCAACAAGGGGAGTGTATGGTCATATATAACTCAAACATATAAGAATTTATGAAGGAAGTAGAAAAATAACTAGAGTACATGATGGAATACCCAAAACCACAGATGCAGGAACTGGAGTAGCTGGATCTAGTCGAAGAAGGGGAAGATCTAAGTCCCATCTTCATTTTGAAGGATATGAGCATAGAGAAAAGAAGGGCATTTATTAAGCTAATTCGAGAATATAGGGACATCTTTGCGTGGAAGTACACAAACATAAAGGGGTTAGATGAAGAAGTAAGTTGCCACAAGATGAACATTATGCCTTCAGCCATACCGGTGAACCAAGCTACAAGAACTTATAAGCCTGAGCTGGATCTAAAGATTAAGGAGGATGTTTAACTATTACTAGTAGTAAGGTTCATCAAATCGATAGAGCACCCACTTTGGTTGTCTAGAATTATCCCAGTGGGAAAGAAGGATAAGAATCAAATACGTATCTGTGTGGACTTTAGGGACTTGAATAGAGCTTGCCTAAAAGATGAGTTCCCTCTGCCCTCTATTGATATCTTGATCGATGCAAATGCTGGGCATAAAATGTATAGCTTCATGGATGGATATGTGGGATACAAACAAATCAAGATGGATCCAATAAATGCAGATAAAATAACATTCAGAATTTCGTTAGGCAATTTCATGTACAAAGTGATGCCCTTTGGGTTGAAGAATGCTGGAACAACATATCAGAGAATGATGATGTCCATTTTCCATAACTTCTTTCATAAGTTTTTAGAATTTTATGTGGATGATCTGGTCATTAAATCTAAGAAGAAAGAGTTCCATCTAAATGATTTGATGAAGGTGTTCATTCGATGCAGGAAGTACAAGCTGAAGATGAATCCATTGAAGTGTACCTTCGAAGTTATAAGAGGGAAGTTTTTGGGCTTCGTGGTGGGTCGGCAGGGGGTGCAGATGGACCAGGACAATCAACGAGCGAGCTTAGAGATGCCATGTCTAAGAATAACGAAGGAGATCAAGAGTTTCCTTGTTAAATTCTCTTACCTCAGGAGATTTATACTAGGGTTGGACGAGATAACTCATCCACTGATAGAGCTGCTGGGAAAAGGCACAAAGTTTAAATGGGAGGAATCTCACCAAGAATCTCTCACCAATCTGAATAAGCTTCTCACTTCTCCACAAATAATTATTCCTCCAAGGGCAGGGATACCGTCGGAGCTCTCTTGGCCCAGGAAGTTAATGGACAGGAATGACCAGTATACTATCTGAGCAAGATCATACATGAACCAGAGGTAAGGTATAGTAGTATAGAGAGACATTTCTTAGACTTAGTGTTTGTATAATAATTCACATTGTGACAAGATATGCGACCATTAAGTTTTTATTATTAAGAACTATTTTGATTGGAAGAGCAGCTAAGTGATTCCTCATTCTTTTAGAATATGGCTTGAAGTGTGTGGTCCCTCGTGCGATTTAGAGCCATGCATATTATTGATGTAAAAAATTAGATTATCTCTAATTATTTAATCACAAATAAAAAATAAATAAGACAAGAGATTTTTAAAGTGGTTCAGCCTTGAAAGAATGGCCTACGTCCACTGTTTGTGTTATTGCTGACTGATTTGCAGAATTCTCGATAATGGATTTACCAAGAAATTTTGAGTTCCCTGCTAATGAGGAGGTTACAATGTATTTACATCCTTGAGACGGTACAAATGAAAGAATAATACACAACTGTCCAATAGGCGTATGCGTCTGTGGGATAATAATGAGCATTAAATGCGCAGTCATCCTCTTGATTATCCGGATTTGAATGCTCTGTACGAGATGCAGCTCGGACCGCCTAAGTTTCTCGGACTGCCTAAGTAGCTCGGTATACATGAGTTGCTCGGTACAGTAGAGTTCCTCGGAGAATACTTATTGCTCGGAGCGTTCTGAGTTGGTCGGGGAGGTTGAGTTCCTCGGAGTCAAGGTGTTGTTCAAAAATATTTACGGGTGCCATGTAAGTTGACACGTGTCTCCACATAATAGGTCCACATCAGCATACTAAATTTGGTATCAACAGAAGCCCCCAATGTTTCATAGTTTGATGTTGAAGAAAAGTATGGAACATTACGCTGCCTAAACTTTATGGATTTTAGACAATCGTTCGTTGTTTATAGCCCCTTTTTGAGTGCATAGTATCAGGCTTTTTAAAGTATTTTGAATTTCAATAATCGCTTCGTGTTTCGTTCCTTTTTCTTCTTTTTAACTGCCGAATACGCGATCCTCCATCTTGGTAATCATTGCTTTTCTCCATTTTCGAGGTAAAGTATTTAAACGCTTCAGAAAACTCAATCGTCTTTTACTTTTTCAAATCTGCATCTTTAGAACTTCTTCACTTCTTCTCTGTCTTATGCGTTCGTTTCTTCCATTGTTCGTTGTCACCTGATTCATCTTTTTCCTGTAAGATCTTCTTCCTTCTCTTTTATTTCTTTTGTTCATCATGGTTTACCTTGTTGAGTGGCTTGATAAATTTCGTTCTGATTTTTCTATTCCTTCCTGGGTCATATTGGAAGAGCTTTCTGAACCTTCTGACTATTTTCGTTTGGCTGAGGGACATTGGTTCCCCAGGCTCTTTGTAGCTGAATGTGACTTTTCTTTTCCTCCAAACCCCTTGTGTTTGGAATTCTGTCAATATTTTAACGTGGTACCTGCAAAAATAGCTCCCAATACCTGGAGAATAGTTAATGGAGTCCATAGGTTAAATCTGATTCATGGAACCCGTTTAGGAATTCCAGAAATTATGTTTTGCTATAGATGGGTTGTTAGTGATAGAACTTTTTATTTAAAAACTAGGTTTTTAAATAGGGCTTTAGTTGTCAATCTCCCCGATGCCAACGGGGATTACTTCGAGCATGGGGTTGTTATGAAAAATTGGCAAAATGCTCCATTAAATGGAAATGATGTGTATCAGGGTCCTAGATGCCCTCCCTATGGCAATGGGATAGGTTTTTTTTTTTTAAATTTTGTTTTCTTTGTGTTTGATAAAATACGTCATAGACATTTTAATTTTTATTTATTTGCAGTTGATAGCAAAAAGAAATCTCCTAAAGAAACTGATGTCAATTTGAGGCACTTGAAACTTATCTGGAGTTTGCACCAAACTGTTGCTGACGAACATATCAGATCATCCTCGTACTTGTTGCAGTACAAGAGTTACACTTCATCTTTTACTGCTCGTCCAGTAATAAGTGACATAGAACCAGCACCAGCTTCTGAAGGTTCCTTTCCTGAATCAAATATTCCTTTCAGTGACAGAATGAAGAGAAGAAGAGCTCCCTCGTACTTTGACAAATCAGACTCTGCTAATGTGGAGGCAAAGAGAAATAAGCAGGATGTCCCAGAGGAAGGGACAAGAAAAGTTGATGCACCCCCTCCTGCTGCTGCTAAGAAAGTTGCTGAGAAGCCCCCTGTGGCTCCGAGCAAGGCTGTAGATGTTTCTCCTCCAAGAGAGGTCATCGTTATATCACCGACTAAGACAACATCCTTGGTTGAGAATGTTCCTGCTCCCATGAGGAAGTTAAAGAAAAGTTCCTCTGATAAACTGGTTGAACCTATCTCTCAGCCTTTAACCGCTGGAAGTGGTGTTCCCACTTTTGTTGCTCCGAGCTCTTCCATGGGCTCTGTGAAGTCTTGGATTATCCCAGAAATCCAAGGTCTTGAAGACACTCTTTCTCTGGATAGGGTTACCACCTTGGCAGCTCAACATATTGCCTTAGTAAGTATTACTAATCTAAACTTTCATTTTTCAATGTTCTATTCTTATATTGACTCAAAGTTATTTTTCTTATCAGCTGGTAACATGTTTCAATACTATTTTGAAAAAGGATGAAGCTCTTAAAGCTTCGAGCTCCTCGGGAGGTGTGGAGGAGGCTTTTGTAGGTCTGACTCAATTTTTAAAAGATTCTCGTCAGAAATATGAAAAAGATAAGGTTGCTTGGGAGAAGCAACTGAAGTCCGTCGAGCAAGAGAGAGAAAAAACTGTGGAGGCCTCTCAGGAGTTGGAGAGGAAAATGAAAGAGTTTAAGAAGAAAAATGAAGAGCTTGAAGAAAAGCTCAAGAATGCTGGAGAGCTTGAGACCAAACTTAAAACTGCTGAGGAGGAACTTGGTAGACTTCGTGAAGCTGATCGTCAAAAGTTTGAGGTAGAAGGAAAGTTGAAGGCAGCCGAGGAACTTCTTACTGAGAGGATTTCCTTGAAGAAAGTAAAGAGAAAACTTGCTGTTAAAAAGTCCTTTAGCGCTGGCTGGGACAAAGGTTGGAACAAAGGCCTAGCTGTTATGTTCTCTCAGTTGGATTTTGCTAGCCTCAAATTCTTCATGGATGGATGGATCGCTGCTCTGCAGGAGTTAAAGGTCTCAAAGAGTTTTGAACTTTTTCAGCGCCATGTTCATGGTCCTCCTCCCTCTCCTGGAGAATAAGAAGAGGATGAAGCTGCCTCTGCAGAGTCTTCAATGATGATTGGAGACCAAGTTCCTCCCGTTTCAGTTGTTCAGACTTTCTATGAGCAACTTCAACCCACCAGTATTTCAACTGAGAAACTGTCGCTATCCTCCGAGCAACCAGCCTCCTCATCTCAGCTTTCCGAGGAAGTCGCAGAACACAAGGAGAAGGTTTAAAGTTGCTCAGGCTTTAATTTTATTATTTCTTTTGAATGTAACCCTGAACCTTGGACTTGTCTTTTGATGAATAAAAATTCGAGTTTTTGTTGTTCATGTTGACTTTCTTCGTCTTGCTCTGCCTTTATCATTTATTAATCCTGTTTATGGCTTCTCTTTGCAAGTTTATGGACAGTATGGAACTCTTGTCAGCTCACGATACTGAGTTGATAAAAAAATGTAATAAATATTTCAAAGCTGGCCATACAGATTTGGATGAGTCACAAATTTTTTATATCCTGGGCTCAGATGCCTCTGAACGAGCAGTGGAAGCTTACCAATATCTGAAATGCTTACTCGATCGAGCTGTTTCCAATAATGTGGCTTATTATGAGATGATTGAATTCTCCAAGGTACCATCGAGGAACTTCAACAACAATACAAGGAATCTTCTGCCCTTTTGCATCAGGGGTATGAGAAAAAGTATCAACAACTAAATGCTGATAAAGGATATGATAAGTTAGTTGCTGCTTATGATTTTAAGGAGAGGACTTTGAAGACCGAGGTTGAAGAGCATAGGCAGATCGCGAAACTGCTGGAGCAGGAAAATAATAACTTACGAGGAGAGATATCCCAACTGAAATCTGCAGTATCTACCTCAGGAGCCTTGATCCCTGTCAATGACGAAGGTTTCTCGTTTCTGGAGGTTGAAAATGCCAATTTGAGAGGCGAATTGGAAACTTTAAAGAGAATTAGACCCTCTACATCTGCTCGCAGACGAGCAAGAGTTTCTCTGGGACGAGAAAGAGCTGCTCGGGTTACTATTGAAGAGGCAAGAACTCAAGCATCTTTGGAAAATTAAGAAGTTTAGTTGGTTGCGAAGAATAAGGCTCTGGAAGAGATGTCCAAGAAGATTCTGGACCTTAACGAGCAACTTTCCTCACAAGGATCCGCCTTGGAGAATAAAGAAATTTTTATAAAGAATCTCCACGAGCAGCTGGAAAGGTTGACTTACCAATTCCACAAACAGCCTAGAGAGTTTTGGATGGCTGGCTATAATGAAGCCCTCTACCACCTTGATGATTGAATCCAGCAAGCGAATAATGAGGGTTATAAACAAGGATGGTTGAATGCACTAGGTGTATTAAAATTGGAGCAGGGCCATTATCTACGGGATTATCATAACCCTGGATTGCTCGAGTTTCCTGTGCCACCTTTTAAACTTGACATGAGCTGGATTCCTGCTCGGGCAATTCCTCAGTGCTTAATCTCAAAATATCTCAGCGACTACAGTCTTCATTCCAACGTTGATATTTCTCGCCCTGAGCATCTTCTTGATCGGTCATCAGTGATGAATGTTCGAATGCTTCGAGATCTGAATTTCATAAATTCCTAATATGCCTTAGACGATCCTCCTGCTGGAGTAGAACATGTTTCAAAGGCAGAAGGGAAGAAACCAATATAATAGGATTTTATGTAATAAATTCTACTTTCCACAGCATATGTAATCCTTCTGGTTTTGAATGAAAAATTTTGGTAATACATTTCTCACGTCATTTGTAATTTTACTTAGTATGAATGAAAATTTGTCGTTTGTCATTTCATTTTCTTCTAAATAATTTGTAGAATGTTTTTTCTTGTTGGTTGCTTATTTCATTGCAGTGATTTATCAATCTTTGATCTTTATGTGATAAAACATCCTTTATCTCATGATCCTGTTTAATTTAAATAACTGGAGATGATTGTAATTGGCTTACCGACCGACTAGAGTTTATTAAGATATTTGTTTTCGACCAACCGGAGTTATTGAACTTTTATTCCCCGACCAACCATAGTTAGGGGATTTTATTTATCGACCAACCATAGTTGGTAGACCGACCAACAGTAGTTGGTGGGATTTTATTTATCGACCAACCATAGTTGGTAGACCGACCACCCTTATTACGCTATTTACTCTTCATGACTTCCCCAGCTTTGAGTGAAGTTTCGTTATTTGATCTTGTCTCCTAGTGATCTCTTGGAGATTCCTTTATTGGTTCAACCAGTAAAGGGAAATGTTAAGCCAGAAGGACCCGCTTCCATTCGTGGTACCAGTAACAGAGATCTCGGTATCGGATTCAGGATGGAATTGGGATGGACGTCCGCCTATCAATACCCATCTTTCTCTCCCTCCGGTCGATCAATGGAATCGAGCTACCAACAGGTTAAGCATCAAGTTGGTACCGAAAAATTGACTCAATCAAGGGGATCAGATTCACCTTTGACTCTTTCAGCCAATTCACTTCGGATAGCCAATTCACTTCGGATATGTATGGAGTATGATCATTTTTTTAGCGAGAGGAGCATTAGTTGGTAGACCAACCATAGTTGGTAGACCGACCAATCGTAGTTGGTGGGATTTTATTTATCGACCAACCGTAGTTGGTAGACCGACCAACCGTAGTTGGTGGGAATTCATTTATCGACCAACTCGTAGTTGGTAGATCGACCAACCGTAGTTGGTAGGTTTTTATTTATCGACCAACCCTAATTGGTAGACCGACCAACCGTAGTTGGTGGGATTTTATTTATCGACCAACCTTAGTTGGTAGACCGACCAACCGTAGTTGGTAGGGTTTTATTTTTCGACCAACCTTAGTTGGTAGACCGACCAACCGTAGTTGGTGGACCGACCAACCGTAGTTGGGGGGATTTTATTTTGAACTTGATGCATAGTGTGTAGCACTAATACTCTGAAAAAATTTCAACAAAAGGAGAGAATTGGGTAAAACATCCAAAGCTTTATTCATATCGAAGAAAACTGAATTACATAAGGATTGAACTACTAATAATATTTGCTCAGATGCTCTGCGTTCCATGCATTCTTAAACTCCTCTCCTTCTAAGGTTTCAATCCTATAAGTTCCTGGGCGAACAACTTCTGTTACTCTGTAAGGTCCATGCCAGTTAGCTTCCAATTTATTATGCTTTTGAATTACTTTCTTTAGCACGTAGTCTCCTCCCTTCAAATCACACTTTTTTACCCTCTTGTTGTAGAACAGAGCTATTCGTTGTTGGTATGCATCATTCCTGATTGCTGCTTCTTCTCTAACTTCCTCGATCATATCCAAGTCTAATTTTCTCATCAAGTCACTGATAGGAGAATTGAAATTCAACACTCTGTGTGTGGGGAGGCCCATCTCGGCAAGTATAACAGCTTCACTTCCAAATGCCAACATATATGGAGATTCTCCTGTTGCTGCTCGTGGTGTAGTACGATAAGCCCACAATACAGAATGTAGCTCATTGATCCAATTTGCCTTCGCATCATCCAGTATTTTCTTCAAACCATTCAGCAGCGTTCTGTTCGTCACCTCAGTTTGTCCATTGCTCTGGGGATGGCCTGGTGCCAAGTGGATTTTCAATATGTTTGACTGGTGACAATATGCAGCGAACTCCTCATTATCAAATTGAGTTCCATGGTCTTTGATGAATGTATGAGGAAGACCATATCTACAAATGATGTTCTTCCATATAAATTGATACACTTTTTCGTAGGTCATATCAATGAGGGGCTCGGGTTCCACCCACTTAGTAAAATAATCCACCGCGACTACGAGATATTTAAATCTTCCCCCAGTCGTTGGAAGTGGCCCGACCAAATCAATTCCCCACATGGCAAATGGTCAAGGGGAAGTAATCGGTGTTAACAATGCTTGGGGAGTTCTTCGAATAGAGGAGAAGCGTTGACATTTATCACATTTTTTAGCATAGGCTATACAATCAACCCTCATTATTGGTTAATAGTATCCTTGCATCATTACTCTTTGCAAAAGCGTCCGACCTGCTACATGAGCTCCACAGGACCCTTCATGGACCTCTTCAATCAAGTCTTTCACCTCGGAAGGGTGCACACATCTTTGCAAATATGCTATAATTCCTCGTTTATATAAAATACCATTAGTCAATACATAACGAGCAGCTTTAAACTTTAGTTTCTTGGCTGCGAGTTTGTCGGTTGGCAATTTCCCTTCCTCAATATATGCCCTGATGGGATCCATCCAAGATGGTCCTAAATCAAGGGTAATAAAGTTCATCATCAGATCTTCGTCTATGCTTCGACTAGCCAAGACTTCTATTGGGATTATTCTTTGTAGCTCGGTGCGTGTGGCTGAAGCTAACCGAGTTAAGGCATCCGCTCTTGCATTATCCAATCTTTGTATTCTAATTATCTGTACTGCGATCAGGCTTGATAAAATCTCCATAGCTTTTGCATGATACCTGATCATTAATTCTCCTTTGGCTGCATATACTCCCAGCATTTGATTTACGATCAATTGCGAGTCACTGAATACGATAACCTGCTCCTCCCCCATGGTTTTTTCCAGGCCAAGTCCTACAATCATAGCTTCATATTCAGCCTCATTATTAGAAGCCTTGAATTGGAAGCGCAAAGCATACTCCACATCGACCTCATCCAGGCTGTTTAAAATAATCCCTGCCCCACAGCCTGTAATGCAAGATGAACCACCCACATATAGATTCCATATAGGTACCTCATCCTCAAATTTTTTATCGGATAAAGTTCCTCGATAGAATATTTATTGCTTCCTTTTATCCTCCTCTAGTGCTTCTTGCTGCTCGTCGACCATCTCCCCCTGATCGTCAACTGACTTAAGTTGATCGGGGTTTAAATTTGATGATCCTGTAACATCCACAGGTTGGTCGGTATTCAGCTTTTTCTCCTCGGAGGTGTCTGGATAAGTGAATTCTGCGATAAAATCTGCTACCGCTTGCCCTTTAAGTGACGACCTAGGCTCATAAATTATATCATATTCACCAAGTTCTACTGCCCAGTACATAAATATCCCTGATTTTTCTAGTTTATGAAGAGCTTGCCTCAGTGGCATATCGGTATACACTACTATGGTATGAGCTTGGAAGTACGACCTCATTCTTATACTTGCTTCGATCAACGCTAGTGCAAACTTTTGTAGTCTTGGATATCTGATCTCTGCTCCTAAGAAGGCCTTGCTAGTGTAATAAATTGGTTTTTGCACTCCATCCTCCATTCTTATAAATGCCGAGCTAACTGTATTTTTTGAAACTTCCAGATACAAGTATAATTTTTCTCCCATCACTGGCCTGGACAATAGTGGGGGTGCTCCCAAGTATTTCTTTAACTCTTGAAAGGCCTTCTCGCATTCATCATTCCATTCAAACGTTTTTCGAAGTGTTTTGAAAAATGGGAGGCATCTATCAATTGCTCGTGATACAAATCTATTAAGTGCTGCAACTCGCCCTGTGAGACTTTGTACTTGCTTCTTCGTCATTGGAGATCGTAGACCCAATAGAGCCTTGATCTTTTTTGGATTTGCTTCAATACCTCGTTGGTTGACAATATACTCGAGGAACATACCTTCTCGTACTTCGAATATGCACTTGGTAGGGTTCAACTTCATTTGATATTTATCTAATTGATCAAAGGTTTGACCTAGATCAATTAGATGGTCAGCACCTTTCTTGCTCTTCATCAGCATATCATCAACATAAACCTCCATATTGTGACTGATTTGCTCTGCAAACACCTTGTTCATCAGTCGCTAATATGTTGCACCTGCATTTTTCAAACCAAAAGGCATAACATTATAACAGTAAGTTTCCCTAGGGGTAATAAAAAATGTACTCTCCCTGTCTTCAGGTTTCATTTTAATCTGGTTGTAACCAGAATAAGCATCCATGAAGCATAACAACTCGTGTCTCGAGGTAGCATCCACTAATTGATCAATTCGGGGTAAAGGAAAATGATCCTTTGGGCATGCCTTGTTGAGGTCGGTGAAGTCTACACACATCCTCCACTTGTTGTTCTTCTTATTCACCATCACCACATTAGTTAACCAATCTGGATATTTGACATCTTCAATAAAGCAAGCTTTTTAGAGCTTCTCGACCTCCTCTTGTATAGCTTGGTTCTTCTCGAGGCTGAACACTCTTCTTCGCTGCTTCACAGGCTTGATTTCCTTGTTCACATTAAGTTCATGACACAAGAAATTGGGGTCTATTCATGGCATATCTTCGTGGCTCCATGCGAAAGTTTGTTTTCTGCTTTTTAGGAAGGCTATCAATTCCCGTTTTAGTGGGGTGTCCAATGATGAACCGATTTGAGTTATTCATTCCGGGTGTTCGTCGTCTAGAATGACATTTTCAGTAGCTTCCACCACCTGACCTTTTACGAGTTGCGACTCGTCTCTAGGATCTAACGTTTCAATTTATGCACCTTCATCCACTTGATAGGTGGTAGTCTTTTTCCTAGATTCTTCCAGTTCTTCTTGCTCGGCAGATGAATTATAGCATTCCCAAGCTACTTTTTGGTCACCCTTCACAATTCCTACTCCAAAGTTGGTTGGAAATTTTAGGCATTGATGTACAGTAGATGGTACTGCTTCGAACTTCTTCAATCCTACCCTTCCTATGATGATATTATAAGCTGATTGAACATTCTTATCCATCACAAAAAGCGCACTCTTTCTGTTCGACAAGCAGGCCATGTACCGATGAACATATCCAACTTGATCGTCCCAAGTGGAAAAACTTTCTCGCCAGTAAAACCGAGGAGGGGTCGATGATATGGCTCCAACTGGGATAGCTTTAGGTTCAAACTATCAAAACATGGGTAGAACATAATATCTGCCGAGCTGCCATTATCCACCAAGACTCGCGAAATCACTACTTCCTTCATCCTCATTTTGATCACCAATGGGTCATCATGAGGGTATAGCACACCTACGAGGTCATTCTTAGAGAAACCGATGACCAGTTTATTTTTTTTATCTTCCTCGGGCGATCATCCTCAACTAGATTTATCCTTTGAATATATGAACAAGCTTGAGCCTCATTGAGGTAAGCTTTCCTTTCTGCAGTAAGGTCTGTACCTCCTATATCTCCACCAGTAATAACATTGCAATCAAATGATCCAAAATGGATAGAAAATACCTCACGTTCTGGATGTTTTGGTCTTTTAGGGAGATCGGGGTCGTCTTGATCTTCATCCAGGTCTTCTTCATGATTTCTCTTCTTATCTTCTTTTGTTCGTCGAGGAGATCTAGACCTCTGCCTTGCTCAGTCGTTGCTTTTTACACCATTTCGGCGATCCACATACTTGTTTAATTTTCCTCGCCTGATGAGCTCTTCAATTTCATTCTGGAAAGCTATACAGTTTTTGTTCATATGACCATGATCCTTATGGAACTCGCAATATTTGGATTTATCCCTTTTGTCAGGATTTGTCTTCATTTTTTCAGGCCAGTTTAACTCCTCGCTGTTCTTGATCTCTTCCAAAACGTGGTTTATATCTACCTTCAAAGGAGTATAGTTTCCAAATTTCTTCAACTGTTCTAATTCTTACTTTGCTTTTTACTGCTTGTTACCACCATTATTCTTCTGATCCTTCTTCCCAATCTTCTCGGCCTCAACTTTGGTCTCCTTAGTGTCCATGCTCTTCTTTGCAGCCATAGCTTCCTCGGCATTCATGATTTTGGCTGCTTTTGCCATTAATTCTGACATGGTCCTAGGTGGATCTTTGGCCAAAGTATAGTATAATTTATTTGGCAACAATCCACTCATCAGAGCAGTGATTGTTGTCTTTTCCTCGTAATCAATAACTTCGAGCTTCTCATTATTGAAACGAGTAATATAATCCCTGGTGCTCTCACCTGCTTTTTATCTAACGCTTAGCAAGTGTGCTACTCGCTTAGCTGGTTTTGCTCCAAAATAGAAGTTTCCAATAAAGAGAGAGGCCAGTTGAAAGAAAGTTGCAATCTTCCGTCGAGGAAGATTGTTGTACCATATTTGAGCAGATCCAGTGAGAGTTCCTGAAAACGCCCTACATCGCATCTCGTTTGGAACAACATAGATATCAGCAGCTGCCTGATATTATTCTATATGTAGAACATGATCAGTTTTTCCATCATATTTTGGTGTTACCGCTGGGGCTTTGAACTTTGATGGTGTGGGAAAATCCACAATTGCTTGGATAAAAGGTGTCCCTTGGACAAAAGTTCTTTGTAGAGGATTTTTGACCTTAGCCATTTCCCCTAGTCTATCCTCCAACCTCTGAATAGAGCCTTTCCATTCGTTATTTTCCTCCTCAGGCCTGTTGGTCCGAGCAACTGATCGTGTTGAGTTTGCCTCTTGGGATTTTTCACGACGAGCAGCTAGTCGGGATTGGGCAGAACCTTCCTTTAAATCAGAGAATCATTGAGAGTTCCTCGACACCATCCTAGGGGGACTTTTATTCCTCCTAGGACCCAAACGATCAAAGGTAGAGACTCTACTCAATCTTTCAAGAGCACTGGTCCTTTCTGGAGATAGAGTGACGTTTTGTTCAGTATCTGTGGCTCGTACTGATGAAGTTCAGCCAGGTTAATAAGAAAAATCATTAGATCTATCAGTGCGATATGAATCGACATGTCTAGTTCGAGATTCCTCTGGGAGTAATGTTCGTCTAGTTCGTGAGGAAGGCAATTGGGTATTTCTCTGAATGCTTCGTTGTCCTGACTAGGTAGGTGCTTCACCCTGGATAGTTTGCATGAGTTGTCGCATGGTTTCTTACATGGCAGTCTGGACTTGAGCTAAATTAGCCATTATTCTAGTCAGATCTTGGACACTTGGAGGAATGGATGGATTTGGGGGGTTTCCAGCGTTTCGATTACTGGATTCAGGATTATCAGCCATTGGGGATGAATTGTTTTGGTGAAAAATAATAGTTTCAGTCGTTTCCCACAGATGACGCCAATCTGTTGATGTAAAAAATTAGATTATCTCTAATTATTTAATCACAGATAAAAAATAAATAAGACAAGAGATTTTTAAAGTGGTTCAGCCTTGAAAGAATGGCCTACATCCACTGTTTGTGTTATTGCTGACTGATTTGCAGAATTCTCGATAATGGGTTTACCAATAAATTTCGAGTCCCCTGCTAATGAGGAGGTTACAATGTATTTATAGCCTTGAGACGGTACAAATGAAAGAATAATACACAGCGGTCCAATAGGCGTATGCGTTTGTGTGATAATAATGAGCATTAAATGCGCAGTCATCCTCTTCATTATTCGGATTTGAATGCTCTGTACGAGATGCAGCTCAGACCGCCTAAGCTGCTCGGACTGCCTAAGTAGCTCGGTATAAATGAGTTTCTCGGTACAGCAGAGTTCCTCGAAGAACACTTGTTGCTCGGAGCATTCTGAGTTGGTCGGGGAGGTTGAGTTCCTCGGAGTCAAGATGTTGTTCAAAAATGTTTGCGGGTGCCATGTAAGTTGACACGTGTCTCCACATAATCGGTCCACATCAACATACTAAATTTGGTATCAACACATATGCAGATTAATCAGCAATCTTTCTGTCTAGAATATTTGAGCCACCCCGTGAGATCATTCCTCGAGACGATTTGTAGGCCAACTTTTTGGACGCAAACCATAAAGAATGGATTATGTAGTTTGATGGTTCTTCGGCAGAAAATAAGGGGAGGCAGGGGTTATTCTTTCAAAAGGAAGGAAAATATTTTCCTTTTCTACAAGTTAGAATTCCCTTGCTCCAATAACAAAGCAGAGTATGAGGAGTTAGTGTTGGGATTGATAGAGGCCCTTCGAAGGGGCAATCGTTCACTATGCATCAAAGGTTATTCGAACTTGGTGGTCCAGGAAGTAAATGGGGAATATGTGTTGAAGCTCCTCAGCCTAGCGCCCTACAAAGCAATCATCCAATGGCTGATCAACCAGTTCCATCAGGTCAAGATAAGGAGGCATACTAGAACGATGAATAACCATGCTGATGCTTATGCCACTATTGCTCAGAAAGTGGCCATGAAGAGCAACACATATACGATTATGATACAACGAAGAACAACTCCCTTGGTAGTACAAACGATCTTGTCGATGGAAGACGATTTGAATTGAAGAGGTGAGATTAGGAAACAGTTAGAGTTTAGGGAAGGCAAGATGGAACTCAAAGAGCTAGTGTAGTATTTTACAATCTAAGCAAGTCTTTACTTTAGGAACGTGGGAGGATGGTTATCAAGATGCATTGGTCTAGAGAAAGCCGTGAGAAAGTTGAAGAAGACGCATAAGCAGGAGGCAACAAAGTTATAACAAAGGTGCGATAAATATCAACTTTTTTCCAGACAGTTGAATGCCACTTTATTGAAACTCAGGCAGATTGGAGGCAGCCTTACATTGATTTTATCAAGGATGGAGTTATTCTCATGGAAAAAAATGACACAATGGGACTTAAGTTAAGGGCCCCATGATTGTACGTCCAATAGGAGCAGATCTATCAGAGGATCCTCTAATAGGCCGTTAAGATGCATCACAAAGGAGGAAGCAACAAAAGTCTTAAAGTAGGCTCACGAACCAGCTCACATCGGAGGGGCAAAGTTATATGACCAATTAATGACCATGGGTTATTATTGGCCAACCATGGATAAATATTCTGCTGAGTTTATTTGAAAGTGCAAGGCATATTATCTGCGTGGAAATACGATCCATGTTTGAATAGCTGTTGAGTTTGTTTGAATGTGTACTTACAATCCTTGGCCACTCCTTACCCATTCAACACTTAGGTGTTTGACCTGGTAGGGGTAATACATCCATCTTCAAGAGGAAAGATCTGGATATTAGTGGAAACGGATTTACAAAGTGGGCTGAGGTAATACCACTAAAGACAACAACAATAGGTGTGGTGTACAACTTCATTATAGAGTATATAATTTGTTAATTTGGGATTCTAAACGTTATCCTCTCCGATAACACGACCCAATTTGTCAAAAAAAAGTAACGATGCTCACAAACAAGTACTCCATCATCCATTACACCTCAACAGTGGCATATCCCAAAGGCAACGGTCAAGCGAAAGCCACTAACAAGACCTTAGTTAATATTATGGTCAAGACGATGGAAGATTTCCTAGGTTCTTGGGATGATAAGATTACAGTAGTTCTCTGGGCCTATCGAACAACAAAGAGGAAAACCACAGGGTATACACCACTCTCTCTTATATTTGGAGCTGAAGCAATTTTGCCAGTGGAGCTTGAAGTTCCCTTTGACCGATATGCCTTGTGAAGCAGCATACTTCCTCAGAGTAGACACGTACATTTGGAAGAACTGGATGAACACAGGGATAATGCAATGCAACACTTCTAAATGTACACGAAAAAGCTCTCTATGGAATATGAAAACTTGGTGAGGCTAATAAAGGTCGTAGAAGGAGATATGGTTTTGAATGAAACTGTGAAGCATATTCGAGGGATCCCATTGACTAAATGAGAATTGGGAAGGACCTTTCATTGTGAAGGAGGCTCATAATTCAGGTTACTGCTTAATCTTTCAGATGGAAAAGGATAAACTTTCAAGATTAATAACAAGTGGTTAAATGTCTATCATGTTTGAGTAAATAACCTAAGTTAGAGATTTATTTTGTGTTAAATTATTGAAGTTATGTTACAATTCATTATGAGTTATTTCTTTTATTGTGATTCTTCTCATAAATTAAGAAGAAAGAGTTTGCTTGTAAATTCTAATAGTTTAATCTTTGCAATGAATGAATAGAAGAGAGTTGTAACAAATGACAAAGCATGGCATAGTAATAAGGAATTTATATTTCTTTCATATAATCAAAAGGGTTAAAAAATTGGGAACTATTGCCTAAGATTAGATATGAGAAAACGAAAAATTACATCATAAAGAAGAACCTTAACCTAAAAGGAACCATAAGTTAGGAGAGGAGAAAAACTCCTGAGGAAAGCCTGAAGAGGCCTCCAAGCACGTTCTCTGTGCAGTAATACAACATTTAAGTCTGGTATAGACTTAGGCCCATTCAAAAACTAAGGCTTTATATTTTTTTCTTGGCTTTCAGCAGAGCTTTTTCGGCAACCTTAATGACACACCCCAACCCAGTTACTTATAACTAAATTTGAAAGTTAAAGTGAGTCAAATCATAATTACCTTAAGAAAACCATAAACACGAGTATCCTTTTCCAGTTATTAACATGAATCAATAAAACTAAAACTTTTGACAACTTTAAGGTAATTATGCTTATTCAAACTTACTGAAAAGATAAGTGGGATTAAATTACCCCATTTACGTTTGACCAAAATCATGATTTTATGCATCCATTGCTAACCCCACCGACCTCCCAGATTTGGCAGTGATATCACAATACCTGAAAAACATAAACATAGGAACCATGAGAAAAATAGTTCAGCAAATGCATCACTACTACACTATTGCATAAAACTAACTAAAATAAATCATATCCCCATGATGATTTATGCATACTTATCTGGCCCATTCATAAGAATTACCAATTATATACTTATCTGTCTCATTCATAAAGAATTATCAATTATATACTTATCCAGCTCATTCATAAAGAATGACCAAATATATACTTATTCGGCTCTTTCATAAGGAATTACCAATTATGTACTTATCTGGCTCATTCATAAAGAATGACCAATTATATACTTATTCGGCTCATTCATAAAGAATGACCAATCATATACTTATCCGGCTCATTCATAAATAATGACCAACTTATCCTAATCATGATTCACATATCCTGTCTGCAATAGACATTCTCCCTCATTCCTGGCCGAGGAGTAATCCCATGTCTTTAATAGACAAATCTCCCCCATTTCGGGTCGGGGATTAACCTCCCATTTCGGTAAACCGAAATGAACAAATTCATATTCAATATTATTCTGGTTATATTCGTAACCATGTATAATACATCTTACCAATAAGTGATATTCAGATCATATCCATACCCATGTATAATACATCTTACCAGTGAGTGATATTCAGATCGTATACATAACCATGTTTAATACATCTTACCCATGAAAGATATTCAAAACATCTCCATAACCATGTATAATACATCTTTTTTCCAGTGAGTACACTCATCTTGGCCACTTCATGTGTTTTTCCCGTGCCTTTGTATGGAACTTGTTTAACCGGTTCTACTTCCATTTCACATATAAATTCTTAAAATATTAGTATCATCATAAGAATATTAACAATCCAAAGAATAACTTAAACTTAACCCAATTCATAAGCATCATATAATCCCATTCAAATCATATATCATAAATTAAGTCCAATTTAACTTCATGGTAAGATATTTACCATACCCAAATCATAGGCCAAATATATTTTAATTTATCATTAGTAGTTTCATCCTTAAAATATTGGGTTACCAATACAAAATACGACATGTCATTTCAAGTTTCCTAAAGTAAGATATGCCCATTTCTTTGCTACATAGCAAATCTGCCCTATAGGTTCCTTTATCGTTCAGTCAACTTCCAAGAATTTTCATAATTTTTTTGTATTATAACTTTCTATGATATTTAACCCAACATCAATAAACATATCTAAAAATACAAATTTAAAGTTTCATATTTTTTAAGGTTCATTTGCTACGTCAAGCAAAACATCGAACACGTGGTGTGCATACTTACTCTTTTGGGGCAGATTTTATACCTGAACTTCAAACTATCACCAAAGATTCATTTCTTGGTATTTTCACATAATATTCGGATATTTTATACATATATGAGTCTATTTTCATTTCCAACTATAATTATTCAATTCTAATAAATATACAAAAAAGTTATAGAAGTTTGAATACACAAGGTTTCCAATTGAAGCAATATACATGATTTACATGTTCAACTTTGCTTAAACTTGAATCTATTCGTACATATACACCAAGGCATGAAATTTCAATAAAAATTAATTATTTATATCATTTCAATCAATAATACCAAAATAATAACAAGATTTATGCGTAGAATTCCCTTAGGGACTTTTTCATAATTTCCTACGAATTTTTCTTAATTTTTCTCCTCACTTTCTACTTCCCAAGCTTCCCGATTCTCTCTACTCAATCCAAACTCCCTCGTTCATTATTTTAGATGCAGGAGGAGGTCATTTCATGGTTTTAAAGTCGTCATAAGTTACCTCCCCTTGGTCCAATCAAAATATGACATGTGTCGCCATATAAGACAAAATATCCTTTAAAGCTAAATGACCACTTTACCCCTATTTGTAATTTCAACATAACTCCTTCCTCGAACCTTTGTTTTACACACCGTTTGTTGTGTTACAAACTTAACTCATATATCTACAACTATCTAGTTTTCACCTCAAGTTGATTATCATATTATAGTGGCCAAAACTAGTCCCGAACTTGAACATTCCTACCGAAGACTTCACAAATTTGTGTTTGTGACTAATTCAATATTTCATAAGTTATGAAGGTAGGATTAGACTAAACACAATAACTTAACATTATATATTCTAAAAACACATTATCCCCCATCCTATACAATAAGCATGATTTAAACAGGGTTTATCATAATCATATTCGGGTCGTCACGCTTAACCTCCCGATCAGCTGCTTCCAATAGAGGGTTCAACTCCACCGACCTAGCCTCCTAAGCCCATTGGTCCTTTATATATTTCTGATAGAGAACCCTCTGTCTCTCCAACAGAGTGATCTTTAAAATCTTAAAGTGTCTAATCAACCAGTTCATTTGGAAGCCATCCTTGCCCGTCTCCCTCAAGTTGCCCAGGTATCGATTGTTGATGCGTTTAGTAAGACTTGAAGTTGGAGTGTTGATAAACTCAACAATAACGGTTGCTAGGCCCTGGATCCTATATCTCATCACCACCATGTTTGAAAGGAGATAGTCATCAGTCAAGGTTTGAGGGTGATGAATGGAAATTTATTCAATGATAGAACGATTACACGCAGAGACTTGGGGAGACTGATGAAGGACCATGAGACATAATTCATGAGGAGCCATGTTAGGTGGAGGAATCTCATAACTAGACTCACTATCAAATGATAGATCTATAGTTAAACCATGATCATTGTGACTTATTTCCTCCAAATAGACTGGTCCTCGATGAGTAGAGGCAACAAGTGAGGGACCACACTAAGTTGGCTCTTTGGCATGAGCAGGTTCCCTCATAACCTAAAACGCGATAAAAAAATGAGTTTGCAAAAAATCTTAACAAGTGTGTTTTCATTGTTAAGTCACCGTTATAAGTGGAGTTTGAGAAAAAACCTTGACAAGTGTATTTTCATTATCAAGTCACCGTTATAGGCGGAGTTTACGAAAAATCTTAACAAGTGTATTTTCATTATTAAGTCACCAAGGTGCAAATTTGTGAAGAAACTTAACAAGTGATTTTCATTGTTAAGGAAGCTATAATTTGTTTCACTCTTAGTTTTAACAAGCATAATGATAGTATTTATGCTAAAAAGGGAGAAGACAGTAGTTACCTCAGTAGCAACTGTAGAAGTCACAATTGCAGGAGTAACTTCAATATCTTTTCGCATTTCAGCTGAACTTCAGATAGAGGGACCTCCACCCGAGGTAAGGCACCTTCCTTGTGAAAAGGCACAAGTACTAAGATTGGGGAAGGTTCCAACGAAGTCATTTGAACTCCAGCTGTATCAACTACCACAGGGACCGAAGGAACCCCTGGGCGAGATGAACCAATGGTATCCAGAGGAATCTGTGGAATCCTAGAATGGGAGGGAGGAGTGAGACCTGGAGAAAGATGCAAATAATATCAAAGTGTTAGACATAAGAAACACCAGATAAGAGAGGTAAAATGCACAAAAAGTGAGCTTACCTCAGTAAGGGTAGAAAAAGGGGTAAACCTAGCGACATACCTCATCAGAGGGAAGTAAATAAGTGATCCAACGAGAGATATGACTAGTTTAGAAGTAGCTACAACCTTAAATGAAAACAAAATACTAAGAACACAAGTCAACCAAGTGGAAAATATAGCTATAATAGGAAAATCATTACCTCTGAAGGACTAGAAGAGACTGGAACAACGTCCATAGGAACCACCGATAAGGCCAATGCCCCAAAAGAAGCCAAGGTAGTCTCCTCTTGTTGATGGGAGGCTCAAACGGTTTCCACGGATGCAATAGATTTTCTGGTAGCATCCACTGCACGTTGAGAGGCATATTGAAGAGAATAGGTCAGCCCAATCATAGGAAAGCGAGGAGGAGATGCAATGGTCTCAGTAACACCAAAATGTCCTCCCACGAAAGAGCTCATAGGTAGAGAAGAAGATCTATCAACTTCACCCTCTTACAGAAAAAAAGAAATTTACACAAGTGTTAGAGAATAAACCTCACTAAGCTATAAACTGGTACGTGTTGGAGAACATACCCCTTGATCTGGAGAAGAGTGGGATGAAATAACCATAGGAGATGAAGGTATTTCAAAAGCGCCTTTAGTGGGACCACGCTCAACTTTAGGACTATCAATAAGAGTAATGTCCTTAAGGGGAGATTAAGGAGGATAGATCCTGGGAACAAGGACAGCAAGTGGTGGTTGCACTTCATATGTACATTTTTTTTGGATTTTTGTACCCAAAGTCTTCTTCCTTGTACTAGAACCACCAATAGTAGAAGAGACTCTATAATTTCTTCTTCTTGATATTTCCCCATCAATTAGATCTACCTGTATTATGGGAAATTTCGCAGGAGGAGGAATGAGAGGGGTGTGTCATTGAAACTCATGTTGTACCCATTCAAGCTCTACTTGACATTGCCCCCATATCTCCTCACTTAGATTTACAGATATTGGAGGGGAACGGAGGCAATTGGAAAGGCATCAACGAGGATTTGGGATTTGGACTTGGATTTTGAGGAAGTCCCACGTTTTTAAGTCCTTTATTTCATGGAAGGGGGTTGAAAGTCCCCACGCTAGAAGCACTTGTCGCAACGGTACCTTATTTAGAGGATCCTTTGGCAGGGGCAGTTATTTTCTACGCTGAAGATTTTTTGGGCCTAGGGCCAGCTGTAACGACTAGAGGGCACTAAGGAGGTAACTTAGTGGGAGGATCCTCTGGGGTTTGACTTAGAGGAAACTCAACCCTAAATACTGAGTTACCTTTGAGACTTAGCGCAAGAGGTGGAAATCTAAGGACATGAGGGTAAGCAGGTGGGGTTTCGATAAACTCACAAATCTTTCCCAACTGCATCAACCAATATTTTGTTACAAAAAGAGAAGTCACATTGCCCTTCCTTGTTATATTAGGGATGGTGATTCGACCAACAATCATCGAAAAAATAGAGAAGGTATCCGATGTGGTATAAAAAAAGCAGGCCTCAGAGAAAGTAGCCCTAGCATGGGATTCCTGAAACAGGGCGAGGAACCCCTTGATTGAATCCAAATTGACCAGAATAACGATTCGGGTTATAGTGATCTGAGGTGTATCCCCACTCGGTGTAAGAAGGAAGATAATCTAGGGTTAACAAAAGCACAATGACAAAGGAAGGATCTTCATTGATGAGATATTCTGGGGTGGCTTGAACCGTTCTGTCTCCCTGGGTAAAAAAGGACCAAGTCTAGGCAAAATCATCTTCTCCATAGGGACACATGATGAAGCAACTGGGTTTGTAAAAAATTAGAAGGATATCCTATCAACTTTATTTTTTATGAAAGTGAAATAATCGATAGGACTTGAGAACTTTGTGAACTGGGTAGGGTTTTTCCATGGGAGCTACCTCTGGGTAACAGCTGTAGAGGAAATCGGTCAAAATTATGGTATTAGTGAATTTTGCCAAGCTGTAGAGGCCAATGGATAGTTCCTTGTCTAAATAAGTCATGTTTAACCAAGTTTAGAGGGACCCCAGATCCATTGCCTCCAGAGGGATATTGAAGCCCCTGGCTACTTGAATGTAAATATTAATCAAATTCCAACGGGGCTGGTCATTGGGTTTTCCAGGCAAGACAAAACAAGATGGGATAACAAGAATGTAAGATGACATCTCTAAGGGTGTACCTTTGCCTTTGTTAAATCCAGAAAACCACCTTTTTCAGAGGGGGCTTGGAAGAAATAGCTGATAGGGGGTGAAAGTATCCTTATTTGAAGTCCTTATGCACCTTCGTCATATATGATCCAACTCTTCACGGGCAACAGTCTCTTCAGCGTCTCAAGCCTCATCGGAGTAAGATGAGGTACCTATGGGCTCAAGCACGAGCAATTCACAGACATCTTATAACGTCACGATGAACTCTCCCCACGCATACAAAAAGGTGTGGGTTGTAATGTTCCAATGAGATACAAGTACTTACAGTGCATCATTGTGTTTGGACAGAGTGAATTCACCAAACCAGGTCACCCAATGAAGCCCAACCTTGGTAAGAACATCTGCATAAGTGGACTGAATATAACTATTCCAATCAGCAAAATGGGCTGGGGAGCCTCCAGGATCTTTGAAGCCTATCTGGCAGCAGGGGAAGTCACCTCGATCAAGGTGAAAACACAAAGTCCCCTCCTGGGGGGAAGAAACCCCAAATGGTAGTATCATCATCATCATCACCCAGGGTAAAGGATTCATACTTGGCATTTAAAATGACGGTCTTCAATGCATCTAAGAATTCATCGCCCTTGCCAAAAATAGGTGAACGAGGGTAAAAATACAATTATTCCTCACGTGCCACCATTATAGCGGTGGCGTCCAAGGATGCAGCAGGAGTAGCAGTGACGGTGGACACAATGACGATGGATGGGGTGACTGGAGCAACAGTGGCATCAAATGGAGAAGCCATTAGAGTTTGAGGCGAAGTAATGGTGGTAAGAAGAAAGAGTAGACTGTAAATAATGGAGTAACAGTGGGTAAAGATGGCGAAGAGACTAAAGGGACCCTGGGGCTTTTTTAGGCTGAGCTGGCACCCCGAAAGGGTATTTTGGTCTTTTGGTTTTTTAGAGTAAAGGGACCAACGAATTTAATATGGTTATATCTACATGTAGGTTGAGGGTTCTAGGGTTACAAGTTAGAAAAAGTGAGAGAGGCCATTAAAGGACGAAGGTGAAATTTTCTAACGCTCCCCACACCACTTTTGCACCACCACTACCATCACCGAAGTTTAGATCGGAATGAGAGGAAGATAACTCCATCACTTTTCTGCACAAATCAGACCTAAAAACTCCAGGCAAGTGTCTATCTTGCAAAATTTGAGTATACTTACTACCCATGTTAGTATATGATTTAATATTTTCATGAATAAATGATTATTGGTGTTAGATTGGAGATTAAATTTATGTTCTTGGGTATAAATCATGAAAAATATAATTCACTCATGTATGTAACACGAATTTGATAATTTAGTAATGTGAGAATGTGGAGAAATCTCGGTTTGTTGATGTTCTTGGACAGAGAAAGAATAATTTAGGGTTTTGGGATTAAAGTCTAGAATTTATCCGATTTAATCCCCTTGATGATTTAATGATTTAGTTACGTTAGAAATCCTTTATATACGCTATTATAGGGTCTGGTATACTCGGTGGGAAGTTTGGGACTGTATTATGAAGGTTTAGAGGGTTAAAAATGGTAAAAATCGTAAAAGATAAACAAAGAAGATGACCTGTAGCATTTTGAATCGATTCGGCTCAGAAGGCAAATCGATTTGGTAAAAGAATAGATTTAGCCTCTTCATCGAATCGATTCGGCTGACCAGATTTGACCAATTTTGTTATTTTATGCCCTAAATCCACATATAAATTACGTGGAGATTTTTGGGACATTATTTAACGTTAATGAGGGAGATAGTAATTTCAGTAAGCATACAATAGGGTTGAGGTTTCCCCAATTGATCATACGATAGGAATTAATGGGCATATTTTGATATTTAATGAATTCACGAGAATTAGAACAGGTCACGAAGAGCATGAGTGAACCTAAGACCAGTCTACTTGTAAAAATGGGTTATGACTACTGAAATTATTTAAGGGGTAAGTAAGACCCTTCAAGTAATGGTAAATACTCGGAAATATATGAAGAGAAGTATAATGGTAAATTGACTATACATAAGATATTCGACAGTTATTTACTGCGTAAGGGATATATTATAGGTTGTGTGTATATATATATATATATATAGGTTGTGTGAATACCTATTGTGTTAATTCTTTTGTGTGTGAACATACCTACACTACCTGCTATCACGGGAGGTTTCGCGTCATAGATAGTCTTATCCTGATGAGCCATTTGGAGGGATTTTAGACTTGTGCCTCAAAACAAAGAACTTAGGGTTGAGCACTACTTGTGAATATGATAGTGTGACTGTTCGTTTGGGTGCGTTAGGTGTATGTGTAGCCCAAAGTCTTAGAACTATGTTCACCTCCAAATTGTGTGAATCATAAATTTATGGTTCGAGTGTGATTCCGAACCAGAAGTCCTTTACTTAGTACGTGATATACTAGGACTCGATCGCAGAGTACGCACACATTGCGAGTCTCCACCCAGGGATGTCATATTCGTATTCTAGACACCATATTCTAGGACCCCCTAAGTCTCTCCTTAGGGCCCTAGTAGCTCCCCATTTCACTACAAACCCTAGGTCTACTCCGAGTACCGATCTAGAGGCCAACGGGATCTCCCGGGCCCCATTTGACTCTGATCTACTCTATCGTATGAGAGAAATCTCAATGAATCTTTGAAAATATCTGAATCCCTTTTCCAATGGCCCGCCCTGTGCGTGAATCAACACAACGATTTGGACGAACGCACCATTGCACCACCAAAAATCGATCTAGAGGCCATCAGGCGCTCCCGGGCCCTGTTTGACGCTGGTCAACTCAATTGTTAAAGAAAAAGCTCAATGAATCTTCGAAGGGCTCTGAATACCCTTTTCCAATGGTCTACCCCGTGCACGAATCGGCATAACGGTTCGGATGAACAAACCATTTTACCATCGAAAATCGATCTGGAGGCCACCGGCGCTCCCGGGCCTCGATTTCACACCAATCAACCTCACCTCATAAAAAAATATCTTTGAATCATCTAAGGGAATTGAAACCCCTTTCCAACTGTCCACCCCGTACGCGAAAGACATAACCGTTCAGACGAACGATCCGTTTTCCCCAAAAATTAATCCGGAGGCCACCGGGCGCTCCCGGGCTCCGTTTGACCAAGATCAACTCTTCACCTTGAACTAGACTGAATTAATCAATGAGGTCGCTCAATACTTTTTCCAATGGTACGCCCCGTGAACGAATCAACCTTACAGGTGCGACGAATGACCCATTTTTTTAAAAGTCATCGAGCACTTTCGGGCCCCGGTTGACCAAAGTCAACTTTTCAAACCGAGGGAATCTATTTTGATTGTAGAAATACCTCGCATAACATTTCCAACAGTCTGCCTCTGTGCGATTCCCACTTACCGTTCGGACGAACGATTCGTTTTCGTTCGACAATCTCGCGTCCAAAGGATCGATGAGCGCTTTCGAGCCACGTTTGACCCAAAGTAAACTCGCAGACCCGGGAGAAGTCCAAACGACTCTTAAAGGTCTCTGAATTACTTTTCTAACGGTATTCCCCGTGCGCGATTTGGATCAACGGATCGCGTTCTAGACCATTTTTCTAGAAAAATCTACACGAGACTACCGATTGGCAGGTCCATTTCCCTACGTATTTGCAGTGTACCTTGGGTTACTTGCCAACTGTTGGGACTAGGTATGTACCGATCGGCACCCCCTTACCCTATAAATAGAGTAAGGGGGGAATGACCTCACTCCCAAAGCACCCCTCAGATCCATCAGCATCAGTGATCTCAGCAACATTCTCTTACAATCAGCGGAGTTTCCTCATGTAAAATTCCTTTCCATCTTACATTCCCATCCTTTTTATACCCAATTTGAAAAAATCTCATTCTCTCACATCCAACATTCATCTCAACATTCAAGGGAGCTCATCCAAGTTCAAGCTTCAATTCTTAAAAAAGGTCCGAAATCCTTCTCCCTCTCTTTAAATTTCTTATTTTCACATTAATTACATTAAATTCATAATTTAGTTTTTACTTTAGTTCATACACATTAACATCTCTCCTTTTTATTAGATATATTGCACATGCTTTATTTTCTATAAAAAAACAAAACAAATAAAAAGTGGGTTACACCTATAAATTCCAACGGGCTTATCCGTCACAATTTCTCAAAACTAAAACACATTTTCTACACACACACACACATAATAAGATCTCGTTTGAATCTATGGGATAAACCCCACCCTTATTCCACATGCGAACTACGTGGACTTTTATGCCTTTATAGGCTGCGTAGATGTTTTGAGTTAAAACTCGAGACTCGAGTCCAAGTTTCCAATTTTCTAATTTTCTGATTTTCCAAATTTTTAATTTTCCCAAAATTCCCCATCTTCTCATTTTCATCATTTTCATCCATACATTATTTTAATACATATTACTTTTGTGATCCTTATTAGCATTTTATCCAACATAGATTATCGTTCCATTATAACGATCAATATTTCGATAAACGTATAAATCGTATTTTTTCTAAATATTAGTTTAGGAACATTCTTATGGATGACCTCACCCTATCTCTTCCATGGTATGAGTTGGGCAATTTCGATCTCCATTTACATATATACATGAACACACGCTTCACGAAAAAATAGAGGAATACAGTAACACAAGCCTATGAGAGACTGAAAGGGCGGGATGGGTGCCTAACACCTTTCCATTTCGTAACTTAGCCTCGAACCTTCTAACTATTAGTTTCGTAAGCATCAGTTTGTCTTTGATGTCACTCTCTCGAAGCGGCAATATGTTCTTTTGCCTGTTTTGTGCAAAATAGGCTAATGACTCCATCTCTTTACATTCACCCCACACCGACGATGGCCAAAGCGTTCCTAGAGTAGAGAGGGCGCGAGACCTTCATCCCCTTCTCCCTGGGGGGAAAGAGGATATTGGGATGACTATAGTGGCGACTCCTCTGGGGAATATTTTCATAAGATGGCTAGACTCTATTTTTATAGGTGTTATTGTTTTCTGCTTGTGTGCGTATGAACCTACCTGTATGTTCCTTTTTTCTGCTCTATTATTTCTTGCACATATATATACCTCATCCTTGTATCACTACTCACTCATACACTTGTAGATACTCTCCATGTACACTTCACACTACGTGCACCTAGGATCACTTATATCCATATGTTGCACAAACCACTTAGCATATCCATGTTTAGGTGTCACCAACACACACCTCCACTTATCACACTTGTATATATCCATGCTCACTCACACTTGTCAAACACCACTTATCACACTTGTATATATCCATGCTCTATCAGGTTTTTGAGTCTAATCGCTTCCCCTCCTAGCAGGGGATGATTTCAAAGATCCTTATGGTAATGTCAATGTGATCCATATGTTTAAGAAATTTCAGTTCATGCCCGGACGGGGGCGGGGAAGATGACAACAGGGGATACTTGAACCCATTGTATTGAAGAAATTCTGTCCTCCTTGTGGTTTAGGTTATCGACCATCAGTAGAGGAACTCAGAATGCTCCGCCAACCTCGG
Organism: Sambucus nigra; assembly: GCA_949130495.1. NCBI lineage: Eukaryota > Viridiplantae > Streptophyta > Magnoliopsida > Dipsacales > Adoxaceae > Sambucus > Sambucus nigra. The sequence continues at coordinate 452,456,812 of OX422211.1, read as the reverse complement.
TTGAAGAGAAGGCTAGAAAGCGCCAAGACTGTCTCAATAGATTTCTTCAATAGAAGATTCGTCAGAGAGGGTGAAGATTTCCTATTCTGTGTATTTCCCGAATCGTGGTTAGATCATGAAAATAAGATGATGAAACCAGGAATGGAGATCTTTTTCTAAGATAAATACCCATGGGTCGAAAGTTCCCAGCATCACGTGCCACGACTCATTGAGAACATTGTAGCTGATACTAAAGATTCCAAGGGAAGTGAATCTGAGGATTCATTCAACGTACAGACACTGGGACTGGCACTCTACATGATCCATTCAAGTGCTACATCATCGGATCCATTATGCCTGATCAAAGCTGCTGATACACCTCTCCTCAATTTGCATGTTGTACCAATTCCACCTTCTAAATTACAACCCAACTCTTATGATTATCCCATTTCCTCTTATTTTGTTGTTCCTCCTCATTATGATACAATCGAGACCTCCTCCGATAAGGTTCTCGATGTAGTTTTTCCCAACAATGAAATAAACAAAGATTTTGAGTATCTTGTTGTGCCTTACATTAATTGTCATGATTCTAATTAAACTCTTGATGATGTTGATTTTAAAAATGACAAATTCTTAAATGATCTTAATAAGGTTAATAACAAACAATATAACCGCGTTCAAGTTAATGAAGATGAAACTGTTGTTATTAATCTCGGTTCTAGTAGCCAACTGCACGAGATTGGGATAAGGTCCACCCTTGACGAGTATGAGCGCGCGCAACTCGAAGAATTATTGAAGGAATTTATGGATGTATTTGTATGGTCTTATGATGACATGCTCAGTATTGATACCGAGATAGCTCAACATGAGATTTCAACTCTCCCAGAATGTAAACTGATCAAACATAAATTACAAAAGATCCGCACCAAATAGATGATCAAGGTTAAGGAAGAAGAGGTCAAACAGTTAAACGTGGATTTAATTCGTGTGACTGAATATCCCACATGGCTAGCTAATATCGTACCTATAGCAAAATCCAGAGGAAAGGTTTGCATATGCATTGAATACTGAGACTTGAACAAGGCCTCTCCGAAGGATGATTACCCATTGCCCAATATCGACATGATTGTGGACAACATGACCAGTCACACTCTTAAGTCATTTATTTATGGGTCCTTCAGATATAATCAGATCAAGATGCACCCAGATCATCAAGAGAAAATTGCATTCATCACCACATGGGGAACCTTTTGCTGCACCATTATGCCATTTGGTCTAAAAAAATACAGGGGTTACCTACCAGAGGGCTGCCATAACCATTTTTTATGATCAGATACACAAATAAGTCGAGGTCTACATGGATGATATGATTATAAAGTCTAAGCCTAGGGAAGGTCATGTTCCCACTCTCCAAAAGTTCTTCGAGCGACTACGACAGTACCAGATGCGACTTAACCCATAGAAATATATTTTTAGAGTTTCCAAAGGAAAACTCTTGGGATTCATGGTTAGAAAAAAGGGGATTGAAGCTAATCCTACCAAACTGAAAGCCATACTCGAAATGCCACCACCCTGAAAGGAGAAAGAAGCTCGGGGATTTCTTGGAAAATTACAGTGTATCAGCCAGTTGACTTCTATCTGTGAACCCATCTTCAAACTCCACCAAAAGGATTCCACTAAGGTTTGGAGCGAATCTTTCCAAGAATCCTTTGATCGAATCAAGCAATATCTAACTCAACCTCCGGTACTCACGTCGCCACAGCCTGGTCTTCCCCTACTCCTATACCTGATCATAACTAATACTGTAGCTGGGGCTCTACTAGCTCAATGGCTTGAAGAGTCCTGCAAAGAGAGAGCCATATACTATGCTAGTCGTAAGTTAGCCGGGTACAAAATTAATTACACTGCCATGGGAAAAGCATGTGTCGCCCTTATCTGGGTCACCTAAAACCTACGACACTACATGCTCGCATTTCCTATCATATTGGTATCCTGAATGGATCCCATCAAGTACATGCTCGAGAAACTTACCCTGTCTAGCCAAATGGCCCAATGGTTGATGCAGCTAGTCAAATTTGATATTATGTATGTCAAGCAGAAAGCCATGAAAGGAAGAGTCATCTCTGACTACCTCGTTGACTACCCTATGGATAAACTCAATGTTTTGATTTCTGAGTTCTCGAATAAGAATATCCTTTGTACCCCCCAAGAAGACCTTCGATGGTAAATGTTCTTTGATAATGCCGCCAACAAGAAAAGATATGGCATTAGGATATTCCTAATTTCCCCTGATGACTCTCACACTCCCATTGCTATCAAATTAGATTTTCCCTGCACCAATAACTTGATTGAATACGAGACATGAATGGTAGGCCTCAAAGTTGCTCGTAAGAAAGGAATTCGATATCTGGATGTCTATGGGGATTCAACCCTCATCATTGATCAAATACCCAGAAGATGGAAAGTCAAGGATGAGAAACTCTTACCCTCCCATGCCCACCTAAAAGAGTCGGCCTCCCAATTCTAAGATATCACTTTCCACTAGATTCCCAGAGAAAAGAACAACATAACCGATGTCTGAAGCCCTTATACTTTTGACTCAATTGTGTCTATATTGTATAAGTGCTCATCTAGTTTGGAAATTGTGACAAAATTATGTCCTCCCTAGTATCCAAAGAACCTCAGAAGTTGGTTTGCTACTTCATCTCTCTATCTTGTTTTGATCAAGATCAAATTGCCAACACTCACACACAGTAGAATTTATTTCTTGCATATCATACTGCATAATAATGTGTGAACATATGTTGAGTGTGTTTAAATCCCTAAGTTGGAAATTTAATAATTTTTTGGGATTTTTTAAACATTTTTTAAATAAGGTTTTATTAATTAAAACTTGATTTAAAAGTTTTGTGGTCAATTTGTAAATATTATTTGTTGGGTATTTTGGCCTAATGTTACCTTGGGTAGAATCTAAAAGCGGAGTAAACTTTGGGGTGTGGTTTTAATTAGTTTTAGACGCGCGTTTTATATCCTATTATCATCCAACACCTGTCTTCATTTGATTGGCTGTAACTGTGTTTGTTTACTGAGTTAAAAAATGCGTATGTTTTTAGCCCTTCGATCTCTAGTTATCGACGATCTTCATGTTGTCTTGGTGAATCCCAATACAACTTTCTAAACCAATCAGGATTTGTTTAAGCACCGCCTTATTAGAACCCTTCGATCAAAGTCAATTTGACTTGCCTTAATCCTGGCCCTTGGTTTTGATCAAATCTCTCGAACCTTCTCTTCACCCTATAAAAGGGACCCTACTCTTAGACTTCGAAGACTTTTTCCATTTTCATTTACTCTGAGAAATTGAGAGAGTGGAGAGAGAAGAGAGAAAACAGAGAGAAGGGAGAGAGTTAGAAACCCTAACCTTGTTTCGTCAAAGCCTCTTCCATCCAAACTCAAACATTTCTTCAAAACTCCATATCCAAAACACTACCCTGAGTGTTCTTGAGTGATTGAGAGTTTGAGTTGAGTTTGTTATTGCTGCTGTAACCTCTTGTTCGTTAGATCTTATGTTCAACTTAAACGTTTACTCAGATCTACTTTCTGATTTCATAGAAATTTCAGATCTGAGTTATTCATGTTACATTACACTTAGTTTCATTCTTTATTTCTCATCTTGAGAAATATATTGTTGATTATTTTCTATAAAACGTTTGCTTACTTTGAAATCAACAATAAATGCTTTCTGTTTCTAGTTCTTGTAAAACTAAACCTTTGACCTAGTTGGAATCACACTTGGAGGTTTTCAATCTCGAAAAACTTTTCTAAATTCTGAGATTGATTAAGACCTTGTCTGTCTTCCTAGCAAGGTATCCGTGGATTCTGGGAATGATTTAAAGGTCAAATAAGGCGCAAAGTTTTGTAAGAAGAAAGAAAAAGAAAAGATCACAGCATATAGTGTTACTGTAATTTGTTAGGACTGTTTGTACTTAATAAGTGTGTGTGTGTGTGCATGCATGTGTTAGAGATCACCTCCACAAACACTTTCACCCTACAACACGAAAAGTGTTGGTAATAAGATCTTGTGAACAAAGAGTCGACGTAAAGTGCTGGAACAGATCAGAAGTTAAAAAAACTGGGAGAACTACATCTACAATCAGAACTGCAGAGAAGTTTTAAGGACACCAGAGGGTACATTACTAAACTTATATAGGTCTGAGTTGTTTGCATGTTAGTTATATAGTTTGTAACTCACATATTTGTTTTAGTGGATTTTTTTTCATTTTACTCCGTAGAGGGAGTCGTGGATGTTTCCTCAATTGGTGAGGTTTTACCACGTAAAAACCATCGTGAACATAATCTTTCTACATCTCCTCATCTCATTCTTGGTTGTGCTGAGTTTAAGTTTTTTAAACTACTTTATAAACCTGTTATTCAATTCTTGAATAGATCTCGTACATACTGATTTGTTAAACACATCTTGTGTTCACATAGTTTGGTTTTTACGAAAAGAGTTTCTTAAAAAAACAGATCGGAGTTACTTAAATAGTTTATTTTTAAAAAACGGCTTTAGTAACATTTTTCAATTGGTATCAGAGCTTGGTAAACTGCTTTCAAAAGAGATCCTGTGTTTCTGAAATTGTTTTCTGAAAATCAAATATGGACGAGAAAAATGAAAGATTTGGTAACTTGACCAGACTTCCAATCTTTGATGGAACCAATTTTGCTTACTGGAAAGTAAGGATGATTGCCTTCATTCAAGGAACTCTGGGAGATGATGTCTGGGACATAGTTGAAAATAGTTATATTTTTCCTACTAAACCAGCCAACGAAGGAAGTAATGAGAGGGTTAAGAAGCTCTAAGTGAGTTCACTCAAGAAGAGAAGCAAGTTTCTCGAAATAATAATAAAGGAAAGAATTCCATATTTATGTCCATAAATGAACATGAGTTCAAAATAATCTCATCCTGTACCACTTCTAAGGAAGCTTGGGACACCTTGGTTACTGCTCATGAAGGAGACACTAGAGTTAAGGCTGCTAAAACCCAAATGCTTATTCAGCAGTATAACTCCTTAATTATGTTTAAGACTGAGTCATTTGATGACTTCTATATGAACTTGACTGATATTGTGACCAAACTGCATGCTAATGGGGTGACTTATGATAGACATGAAATTATATCTAAAATTTTAAGATCATTACCACAGAAATTTGATAACAAAAGATATGCTATTGAGGAAATGTGTGATCAAAATCTCACTCCTGAATTACTCAATAGTAAACTAAGAACTGTGGAAATGGAACTAGAATTTAAGAAACAATTGACTCAAACCCATAGGAAACAGACTAGTTCCAATCTGAGCTTCTCTTCTAAGTTAACGAAGCCTGAACTTATATTCCCCACTTATGATTCTGATGAGGAATGCAACATAGAGAGTTTGGACAATCAGATTGCCTTAATTACTAAACAGTTTAAGAAAATTATTAAGTTTATAAATAAAGTGGCAAATAAACAAGGCAATTCAAATTATCCAACTTCCTCTAATCACAGGCCTCATGATAAAAACCATGACAAAAATCACAAGGACTCTCACATCAGACCTAATAGAGACCTTAAGAAGACTGAATAATATAGATGTGGTAAATTGGGGCACATTGCACAAGACTGTAGAGTTAACTTGAACACTCAAAACAAACACACTAGAGCTAACATTTGCAAAACATGGGATGATTCAAGTGATTCTGAAAAGGAGGAACCTGAGTCATTTGATTTTTTTGATCCTTGCATGTCCTTCTTTGCCAAGATTATATATAATGATGATGTGCTTATGCCTGTGTATGAGAATGCTTATAGTAACTCTACTCCTGCTATTGAGAGTCATGTTTATACTGGTTTATATGCTTTGATTACTGAGAATGTTGCATGTTCTACCTCGGGGTGTGTGAGTCAAAGGGATAGCAATAATGATGATGTCAATGGGTGTGTGAGTTTAACAAATGAATCTTTAGGGGTCATTGTTAGAATTGGAGCAAACTAAAGAAAAGACAGCAACTGTTTTCAAAAAAATTACAAAATTTGAAAATAATTCAAAATGTTTTGATGAATTTGTTGCTGAATCAAAAACCAATTCTGATGATCGAACTGGAATAGGGTTTTGCCCTAATTTGAAAACACAAACAAAATCTTTTGAACCTATCAAGTTTGTGTCAGGAGGCAAAAGACCTATTGAAATATGCCCAGACTTTCATTCTCTAAAAACTGAGTTTGATTCAAAAAATCAAAATTTTAACATTGGGGAATCAAGTTTCTCTAAACATGAAAGTTCACCTAAGGCTAAATACGTCTGCCCTTCTATTAGGAAGAGTGAGTTTGTATTCAATACTGTCACACATAGGAATAGAATTCAGCCTCAAAACTCTTCAAGACCTTTGTTTAGAGACTTTCCTAAAGAGACCTCAATTCTGAGCAATCTTTATTGCTCCTACTGCGACATATATGGTCACTCTTTTGATAGTTGCTATGCTAGGAGACTAGTTAAACCTGTCTATAATCCTCATATCTATCAGAACTTTAACTATTCTAGGAGGAACCGAAACAATTATATACTTCCTAGACAGCCAGATAGAAACTCTAATTATAGAAAGAGAAAGACCAAACCTAAAAGAACATTTCCTAGAAGGAATTCTAAGCACTTTCCTAAACCAAATGCTAAAGTCTTTCACAAAATTCAAAATCATGTGCAAAACATTTTTCAGCAAAAAGCCAAAGCTCGCAAATTTTATCAATTGAGAGCTAATAAGTGCAAGATGAAAACTAAGACAATTTGGGTTAGAAAAGATGATCTATTACCTCAGATGAAGTGTAATGTTGTTTTTACTTCTTTAAAAGCTGAACACACATCATCTGGTTGGTATTTAGACTCTGGATGTTCTAAGCATATGACTGGTGATGAAACTAAACTTTTAAACAAAGCTAACTTTGCTGGTGGTAAAGTCATTTTTGGTGATGGAGTTTCATCTCAAATCATAGGCAAAGGAACTCTCCAAGAAGATGGGCTTCCTATTCTTCAAGATGTTCTTCTAGTTAAAGGTCTTAAGAAAAATCTACTTAGCATATCGTAATTTTGTGACTCAGATCATATTGTTACCTTTTCAAAGAACAATTGCAAAATTTTAAATGAAAAAGGTGAATGCATAATTACTGGATTCAGAACTCCTGACAATTGCTACACTGTCATGAACAATTCTGAAATCTGTAATGTTGCCAGAATGGATGACAATGAGATATGGCATAACAGAATGGGTCATATAAATTATGATAACCTTAGTAGACTGATCTCTCAGGAAATAGTTAGAGGATTTCCTAAAATCAAACTTATACCCAATTTTATCTGTGGTTCCTGTCAAGAAGGTAAAATTGTTAAGGCACCTCATAAGAAAGTCAAAGATATTCTTACCTCTAATCCCTTAGAACTCATACATATGGAGCTAATGGGTCCCTCCCAAACTGTTAGTCTCTGTGGACACAGTTACATCCTAGTTATGATTGATGACTTCACTAGATTTACCTGGGTAGCCTTCTTAAAACAAAAGTCTGAAACATTCCAAACCTTCCTAAAAATTCTTCTTAGGATTGAAAATGAGAAGGATACTCAAGTGAATAGAATTCGTAGTGATAGAGGTGGTGAATTCAAAGACACTGGTATTGTAGAATACTATGACTATAATGGTTATAAACATGAGTTCAGTGCTCCTAAGACCCCTCAACATAATGGTATTGCGGAGAGAAAGAATCGTACCCTTCAGGAGATGGCACGTGTTATGTTACATGCCAAGAATTTACCTAAATATTTTTGGGTAGAGTCCATTCGTACTGCTTGTCACATTATAAATAGGTTCTATCTTAGAAAGAATTCCAAACAAACCCCTTACGAACTTTGGTGCAATAAAAAGCCTAATCTCAAATACCTTAGAACCTTTGGCAGTACTTGTTATGTATGCAAAGATAGGTAACACTTGTCCAAATTTGAGATCCGGGGAGATAAAGCCATATTTCTAGGATATTCGCCTAACAGTAGAGCTTATCGAGTGTATAATCTTCGAACTAAAACCTTGATGGAATCCATAAATGTAACTGTTAGTGACACTACTGTAGAAAGAAAGACCGGTGAATTTACTATTGAGGAAGAGTCTACAAATATTTTAGAAAATTACTCCTCTGCAATGGATAATTCATTACCTATTGAGACACCTGAAGTACCTAACTGGGTTTCTAAAGATCATCCCATAAATAACGTAGTTGGTAACCCTAGTGAGCTAGTGCGTACAAGATCCCAACTCAGAAACTATGCACATTATGCATGTTTTGTTTCCCTTGTGGAACCAAAGAATGTAAATGAGGCATTGAATGACTCTCACTGGATTTCTGCTATGCAGGAAGAACTTTTACAATTTGTCATTCATGATGTTTGGTATCTTGTTCCACGTCCTGATCACAAAAAGGTTGTTGGCACACGTTGGATTTTCAAAAATAAGACTGATGAAAATGGGATAATAATTAGAAATAAAGCTAGATTAGTTACTCAAGGATACTCTCAAATAGAAGGAATAGATTTTAACGAGACTTTTTCTCCTGCTACTCGTTTAGAATCTGTTCGTCTGCTTTTTGCTATAGCTTGCCACATGCATTTTACACTGTACCAAATGGATGTCAAATTTGCGTTCCTTAATGGAATATTGGCTGAAGAAACCTATGTAGAACAACCTAAAGGGTTCATTGACCCTAAACATCCAAATCATGTATTTCGTCTGAAAAAGGCTTTGTATGGCCTTAAATAAGCTCCTAGAGCTTGGCATGAGCGTCTTTCCAGTTTTCTTTTAGATAAAGGTTTTAAAAGAGGCGGAAATGACCAAACTCTTTTTGTCAAACATTTTGACAAACACATCACTATTGCTCAAGTTTATGTTGACGATATTATATTTGGATCAACTTCTCCCTCGGAAGTCAAATCCTTCTCTGAAACTATGCATAAGGAATTTCAAATGTCCCTTATGGGGGAGCTACAATTCTTCTTAGGCATTCAAGTCAAATAAAATTCAGAAGGATTATTTGTATCACAATCCAAGTACGCTTTAGAGATAGTAAAGAAATTTGGCCTCGAGAGTGCTAAAGATGCTAAAACGCCCATGAGTACTACGCTAAAACTTTTCAAAGATGAAAACGGAAAATCTGTAGATCCTACTCAGTATCGTAGTATGATAGGCACCTTACTATATCTTACTGCCTCGCGCCCTGATATTATGTATGCTGTGTGTGTATGTGCTCGATATCAAAGTAATCCTAAAGAGAGCCACTTGAATGCTGTTAAACGTATCATTAAATATCTAAAAGGCACTCTAAATCTAGGACTTTGGTACACTAATGACACACCAAGCACTATAATTGGGTACACTGATGCTGACTGGGTTGGGTGTACCGATGATAGTAAAAGTACATCGAGAGCATGTTATTATATAGGTAATAACTTGGTAGGATGGAGTAGTAAAAAACAAAACTGCACATCACTCTCAACAGCTGAATCTAAATACATAGCCGCTGGTAGCTGTTGTGCTCAATTAATGTGGCTTAAACAAATGCTAAGTGATTATGGTATTCAAGAAAGCCAATTGCATCTCTATTGTGATAATCAAAGTGCGATTAATATTTCTAAAAACCCTGTTCAACACTCGCGAATAAAGCATATTAAAATAAGACATCATTTCATACGCGAATTGGTTAAATCTAAGGAATTAGAAATCAATTATCTTCCTACTGATCTACAACTCGCAGATATGTTTACCAAACCTCTAGATTATAATAGATTCATTTCATTACGTAAATCTATTGGTATGGTTTATGCTGACTAATAACTTTCTGTTTATCCAAGTTTTTCCCTTTGTCCATTTGAGACAAAATGGGGGAGAAATTTGAGTCTATTCAATTCTTTCATATGCTAAACAGCTTGACCTTAGTGATTTATTGCAGGTTCTTAGTGTACAGTTACTCTCAACAGTTGTAATAGGGTATTCAAATGTACTTAGTTGAGTTATCTACTTTTTGATTTCTAGGTATTGGGTAGATAGAATTTTGATAGGAATAAGTTTTTCTTATTTTCTTGTTGCCCTACGAGTCCTATATGACTCAAAGGAGATTTTGTCTCATATTTCCAAAGGGGGAGATTGAAGCCCTTATACTTTTGACTCAATTGTGTCTATATTGTATAAGTGCTCATCTAGTTTGGAAATTGTGAAAAAATTATGTCCTCCCTATTATCCAAAGAACCTCAGAAGTTGGTTTGCTACTTCATCTCTCGATCTTGTTTTGATCAAGATCAAGTTGCCAACACTCACACACAGTAGAATTTATTTCTTGCATATCATACTGCATAATAATGTGTGAACATATGTTGAGTGTGTTTAAATCCCTAAGTTGGAATTTTAATAATTTTTTGGGATTTTTTAAACATTTTTTAAATAAGGTTTTATTAATTAAAACTTGATTTAAAAGTTTTGTGGTCAATTTGTAAATATTATTTGTTGGGTATTTTGGCCTAATGTTACCTTGGGTAGAATTCGAAAGCGGAGTAAACTTTGGGGTGTGGTTTTAATTAGTTTTAGACGCGCGTTTTATATCATGTTATCATCCAACACCTGTCTTCATCTGATTGGTTGTAACCGTGTTTGCTTACTGAGTTAAAAACGCGTATATTTTTAGCCCTTAAATCTCTAGCTATCAACGATCTGCATGTTGTCTTGGTGAATCCCAGTACAACTTTCTAAACCAATCAGGATTCGTTTAAGCACCGCCTTATTAGAACCCTTCGATCAAAGTCAATTTGACTTGACTTAATCCTGGCCCTTGGTTTTGATCGAATCTCTCAAACCTTCTCCTCACCCTATAAAAGGGACCCTACTCTCAGACTTCAAAGACTTTTTCCATTTTCATTTCCTCTGAGAAATTGAGAGAGTAGAGAGAGAAGAGAGAAAACAGAGAGACGAGAGAGAGTTAGAAACCCTAACCCTGTTTCGTCAAAGCCTCTTCCATCCAAACTCAAACATTTCTTCAAAACTCCATATCCAAAACACTACCCTGAGTGTTCTTGAGTGATTAAGAGTTTGAGTTGAGTTTGTTATTGCTGCTGTAACCTCTTGTTCGTTAGATCTTGTGGTCAACTTAAACGTTTACTCAGATCTACTTTCTGATTTCATAGAAATTTCAGATCTGAGTTATTCATGTTACATTTCACTTAGTTTCATTCTTTATTTCTCATCTTGATAAATATATTGTTGATTATTTTCTATAAAACGTTTGCTTACATTGAAATCAACAATAAATGCTTTCTGTTTCTAGTTCTTATAAAACTAAACCTTTGAACCTTTGACCTAGTTGGAATCACACTTGGAGGTTTTCAATCTCGAAAAACTTTTCTAAATTCTGAGATTGATTAAGACATTGTCTGTCTTCCTAGCAAGGTATCCGTGGATTCTAAAAATGATTTAAAGGTCAAATAAGGCGCAAAGTTTTGTAAGAAGAAAGAAAAAGAAAAGATCACAGCATATAGTGTTACTGTAATTTGTTAGGACTGTTTGTACTTAATAAGTGTGTGTGTGTGTGTGTGTGTGTGCATGCATGTGTTAGAGAGCACCTCCACAAACACTTTCACCCTACAACATGAAAAGAGTTGGTAATAAGATCTTGTGAACAAAGAGTCGTCATAAAGTGCTGAAACAAATCAGAAGTTAACAAACTGGGAGAACTACATCTACAATCAGAACTGCAGAGAAGTTTTAAGGACACCAGAGGGTACATTCCAAAACTTATATAGGTCTGAGTTGTTTGCATGTTAGTTATATAGTTTGTAACTCACATATTTGTTTTAGTGGATTTTTTTTCATTTTACTCCGTAGAGGGAGTCGTGGATGTTTCCTCAATTGGTGAGGTTTTACCACGTAAAAAACATCGTGAACATAATCTTTCTACATCTCCTCATCTCATTCTTGGTTGTGCTGAGTTTAAGTTTTTTAAACTACTTTATAAACCTATTATTCAATTCTTGAATAGATCTCGTACATACTGATTTATTAAACACATCTTGTGTTCACATAGTTTGGTTTTTACGAAAAGAGTTTCTTAAAAAAACAGATCGGAGTTACTTAAATAATTATTTTAAATAAACGGCTTTAGTAACATTTTTCAATGTCCTGACTACCTTAGCCTCCACGGTTGACATGCCCTAAGGAATAACCATGGCCCCCTTCCTGATGCAAAAGAAAGCTAAACCTACCCGTTGTTACCATATTGAGCTCATCACAGAAGAAGATCCTGATATAGCTGATTGTTGGTACTATGATATTTAGCGCCTCCTCAAGCATGGTAGGTATCCCTAAGATTCTAAAAGGAAACACCAAGCAACCCTTCTCATACTGTCTACCCAATATATTGCCTGTGATGAAGCACTATTCAAGAGAAACTTCGATGGAACCCATTTACACTGTATCGCGAGGACTAAAATTGAAAAGATAATGCAAAAAATCCATAGCGGAGAGTGCAGACGCCATATGGATGGCCATATGCTCACCAAGAAAATCATTTGACAGGGTTACTATTAGACTACCATGGTTCAAGATTGCACCGCTTTTGTTCAAAGATGTCTTAAATGCCAGTAATTTTCTAATCTCCAACACTTACCACCACGGGAATTGTACAACATGACTTCTCCCTGGCCATTCTCTACAAGGGGCATCGATATCATAGGAAAAGTTACACCTAAGACCTCCAACGAACATGAATTCATCTTGGTTGCCATTTATTACTTCACCAAATGGGTCGAAGCCGAGCCCTACGCAGTGCTGAATGCTTAAAAGGTGGCCAAGTTCATCCGAAAAAATATCATCTGCCGATATGGGGTCCCACATGAGCTTATATCAAACAACGGGTTACATTTTGAGGAAAAAGTCACAGAATTGGTCGACAAATATAGGATCTAGAGGCACAAATCTTCTCCCTACCGGCCTCAAACCAACGGTGCAGTCGAAGCCGCTAATAAAAACCTCAAATCAATCATCAATAAGATGACTGAAAGTTATCGAGATTGGGCCGATCGAATCCCTTATTCCCTCTGGGGCTATCGCATTAATTCGAGCATCTATTGGGGAGACCCCTTACTCTCTGGTATATGGCATGGAAGTAGTCCCACCTTTGGAGTTGGAAATTCCTTCACTACGTGTCATGCTTAAAAGCAAAGTCAGCAAGGAAGATTTCCATCAAAGCCGTCTTCACGAGTTGTCATTATTAGACAAAAGGAGACTGAAGGTTATGTATCATATACAAGGATACCATCGCAGAATAACGCGATCATTTAACAATAGATTCAAGGACCGTGGTGTCCGAGAAGGGGAGTTAGCCCTTAAAGAAATAGTAGATCCCATTTGGTACCTTAGGGGAAATTCAAGCCCAATTGGAGTGGCCCCTACATTGTAAAGAAGATCATAGCTGGCAGTACCGCTATGCTCACCAACCTCGAGGGAGAAGAGGTGGCGCGTCTAGCCAACCTAGACCGTCTTAATAAATTCTACACCTAGTCCGAAATCTCGATGCACTACAACTCTTCTCATCTCCCTTCTATTCTCAAAAAAATTCTTCATTTCCCTGTACTCAGAACTACGTGGGGCCTAATCCTCTAAAAATATTTTTACTTTCAAAAATGAAACTCAAATTTTTTTTAAAACCTCCAGAGGTACGTAGGCAACTCATACGCTTTACATGAGCATGACCCCCTTCATTTTCACAAAATGTTATTATTTTCTTATCCGTGAGAATGACAATTCATTTTTATCATTTACATAAACAAAAGGATTATGTATGCCTTAGCGATTCGTATAGATAAGTCAAATGCAAAACTCATTAAGAGGCATAATAATATAATTAAAATTTTCTTTATTTCATTGACGAAAAATTCCATTACAATTACATCGGCATAGGGAGTCAAATAACTTCCCTTACCTACCTAACCCTAAATTCCTAAAACAAAACAAAAACAAGCCAAACTACTTCTAAACAAATTTATTCCCATACATGACCAAACACCATACAACAACTTCATAAATAAACTCCCCAGGGATCTTACCCGCAGCTACCAGAAGAACCGATCCTATCATTATCTACATCCTGGAGTCCCCAAACCTCCCCTGCCTAAATAGAATGCCACAGACGCTCCATAGAACGGTAAGCTTGGACCAACCTAGGGAAAGAAACGACACCTCCCTCCATGGTGTCAAATATGGAGAACCACCTTTGCCCAGTCTCCATAGCCAGTAATTTGGCAACTACTCTCCTCCATAACCACTTCATGTAGTCCCCAAAAACATGCTAGACTCTACCAATAGATTGGGAAGGACAGGTCGACGGTCGACGATTCTCCCACAGAGAGCCCATCCACATGGGTAAACGCTCCGTCAAATCCTCCATAAGAAAAAAGTCTAGTGTCTGAGGTGGCACACTCTGCTCCTAGCCAAATTGGCGCAAGAACCGCCAGGGAAGTAGTATAAAGAAGTCAATCGAAGGCCGACCAACCGGACATACTGGTATTCCCCCTATTCTATAATGGGTAATAATTCTCCCCACCAAGGCACTGACCAGCGCAAACCTCGAGCCCTGTGCTCGATAAACCAGCTATCCCAGCACTCGATATCCTAGCCCACACTGATAAAATAGAGAGAAAATAACTTTGGCACGACTACTAAGGGATATTCAGGAGGGACAACCACTCGAAATCTATCTGACAACCACATGAACAACATAATAAGGCTACCCCTCAGAAAGTCAAAACAACCTTCCCGCTAGGCCTCCAGACCGTTCAACGTCTCTGCCGGTATCACCGCTATAGGATTTTATGATACGACATCCATGAAGTGATGGCTGTGAGTTGTGGTTACATCAACGGTAATTTCAAAATTAAGCCAAGAATAACGGTTGTGGCATAGATCGCATCACCAACATCCTTTAAAAGCACAGAATGTAGCACGGCCGGGAGAGAAATCACTCCTCCCATAAGCAACGATCGAGCCATCAAAGGAGATATATGGAGAAGTCCTGCTAATAGCTCCCGAGGAGAGCGGGAAAATTCAGGCATAGTTGTCGCAACACTGGGATTTATCCCCAACATGGCAGAGAACTCTTTATAAGTCGGACATACATCATCTAACCCAAAGCGAATGATATGGTCTTCAGGGTACCGAAATTCTACCGCCGCCATCAGTATGTTCCATTCAATAGGCTGGTTGCGCCATAATGAAACTCGACACATGGTTGAAATCATCGCAGTTGACATTATATGAGCACATCGTCTCTAAGTTTTCAAGGCAAAAGATGAATTCAACACTTCTGAGGAGAGCCATATTTCAAAGTGATGGGACAAGAAGCAAGAAGAATGCAAAAGAGAGGAAATGTGTATGGGGGAAGAAAATACTCCACCATTTGGAAAAACTATCCAAGGACAAAAATTCTGCAAATTCCGAAGGAAAACCTGCCCACCAAGGACCAAGTAATTGAAGAAAGGCCAATTAAAGCCTTGAGTTGATTAGACTGGACTGACCTGTCGATCGGCAGGACAAGGGGCATGCCGATCGGCAACCCCCTATTTTTGGAAAGTTCCATTTTTCCTTTTTTGTCAAAATAAAAAAACTCAATAAATATAATTTTTATTCTAAGGGATTCAAAATTTCCTTCTCCCTATATTTTTACTTATCCTATTTTAAAATAAATTTTCTCTCAAACTATTTTAAATTCTTTTTACGGTCTCAGCAGTAAAGTAAAAAGTGCATATGCAATAAGTCGTTAAAGCAAAAAATTAACAAAATCCCATTTCATTGCCTATATATTGCTTTATTACATTTATCTTGCAGGAAAACACAAAAACAAGGGGACTCAGCCCGAACCCCCAAACTCTCTTTCTCTCTCTCATCTTCACCTACATTCTCTCTCTCTAACCTTCACCTACTTTATCTCTCTTCTCTTTCTTTCTCTCTCTAAGACACTATGTCCCTGCGGCATATGTGTTTCCCCCGACGATGAGATGACGAGCCTCCGCTCCCTGAACTAGACCCCTCCCCAGATGAGGCATATGACACCAAGCAATATGGAACCAGGATCGACTCCCGAATGTGAGCAGTCGCAGAAGCCACCCAATCCCGAATATCTCTCAGCCAAGTGGTCGACACTTGAATGTGCTGTAAGAAAAATAAAAAAGAGCAAATCAGTTAGTCTGGGGCAAAGAAAGAAATAAAAAAATCAATCAAAGGTATACTGCCAACAGAAGGACGTCCTTTGTCAGTCCTAGCTCCTTCAGGTCCATAACATTTAGGCAATGCATCATACACACCGACCCTCCATCAAACCATCGAATATTATAAGGAGGAGCCAACCGCACAAACGGAACCTCTGATGTCGTTGCCACTACCGATGTCGATGCACCACCCGCACTGTGGACAGACCCTACTAGCCGACTCGTGGCTCTACCAGAGCCCGCAGGAGGAAGAGGCATGATGATAAAAGAATTGGTTCCACCAGGTCAAAGTGATAATGAGCTCACACAAGTACAACAATGGCAGAAAATAAGCAATATAACCGTAGAGATAATGGGATGAGGCAAAGAGGAGACCAACACCAAAATTAAGTGCTTCAGCCTATTGAAGGCCTACATCCACTGTACAGTGTGTAATCCACTAAAAGAGGCTCTAATGGCCTGTGAATACAACACTTGAGCTTTTCTCTCTCTTACAGTGAGTTTGATAGAGTTTTAGTAGGGCTTACAATAGTCGATCCTTTACAATGTAGAAGATGAAGTGTATTTATAGTGACTTGGAGGTGTAATGTACCCCGAAGTATGTAATCATCACGTGCATATGAAGGTTACCAATAATTAGTTGACACATGTCCTTCACACATGTAACTAATTAGGGTACAATATTCCCTCACGTGAGGGGGAGATGTTGTTATAACGGTTTTGGTCCATGTGGGATCTATAGCCCTCACACTCACTCTCACACGTCTTCTAATGCATGCGCCCTGCCAGCTGTCAGACCTCGGCTGACCATCATGGTCGAGGTCTGTAAGGACATATTTTCATAGGTCCGTTATTAATTTATTATGTCATATACCGCTACACCGTCGAAGAGCATTCAAGAGACATCTACATCAAAGAAGGATCCTAATTACTCAATTTCTTCATCATTCAAGACTCCGTAAAGTTTACTTTGGTAAGGTTATGTTTTTAATACCTTAACTTTTCACTTAGAGCTTTTGGGATATTTTTACAAAATATTTTCTAAGTGTTGGAGCGTACTTTCTCGTCAAAATTTAAAAATGAGTATTTTTTTCTAAGTGTTGAAGGGGACATTAAAATAATAATATTTTCTCAACACTCGTTCGAGCGACATAGCATGTCGTTCGCGCGTGATGGCATGTCGCGCGATCTCGTTCGAACGACAGTTGTCCTTCGTTCGAGCGACATGTTGATCTCGTTCGAACGAGCTCTATTTTTGAGGCGGCGTGTTTTTCCTATAAATACTCATTATTTGGTAACGTTTTCATGAAGAAGTCCCAGCATTTTACAGAACAGAAAAACTGCGAAAGCAGAATTATTTAGGCTTCTTCCTTTTGGGGTTTAATTCCCTTTTTGATTTTCAATTCACAAAACTCCCATTTGCTTTAGTGAATTATTTTTTAGTGTTTCAAGAACACAATTTTGCCTTTGGTAAACCTTTGTAGAGAAGGGATATCCATATTTGATCGATGGATACCGAGCGTAGTCATTCTGCGTATGGACGAGCCAAAGACGACGAACCGACGCCTGGAGGGTATTTCGCTGTCTCTCGTATCTTTGAAGATTTGTTGAAGGCACCGTGCATTACACACTTGTGGGAGATTATCAGGTTGTATGTAAGTCAAAGGTCTTGTGAATTCTTCAAAGTGTTTATAAAAGGTTTTACTCGAAAGGTTTTTTTTCCTGAATCGGTCGTCTTTATTTTTCATGCATGGGTTGAATTACTTATGATGTTTAGATGCATGTATAGGGGCTGGATTAAGTTTGTTTAAAAACAAAATCTAATTAAATAAGTGTGCCAATTTAGAAATTTGCGAATTTAATCAATTATCACACAGTCACATTTTTTAAACTAGTATCAGAGCAGGTTACGCTAATTTATTGCGTATTCCTATTTTTCGCAAAATTATGTGATATTGATTTTTTTGAAAAATCAGTTTTTTTTTTAAAATATCGCAATCTTTCCTATGGGGCACTTATATAATCGGATGCCTATTTTTGACGGGTCTAATTATGCCTATTGGAAAGCTCGCATGAGATCTAGTTTAAAAGCCATTGACGAGCGTGTTTGGTACCTTTGCGAAAATGGGTGGACTCCTCCCACAGTCACCGTTGATAATATTTTCTCTTTAAAACCCGTGTCAGCCTGAACTGAAGATGATCATAAAATGTCTAAACTTAATTCACGTGGTTTGAGTGCTATTTCTGGAGCTATCATTCCTGATGAGTTTCTCCGTATTATGACGTGCACCACGTCTAACAAGGCTTGGGATGTTTTGAAATTGACACATGAGGGCACGAACGCAGTTAAAGAATCTAAGTTACAAGATTTGGCCACCCAATTTGAGACTATCACCATGTCTGAGTCTGAATGCTTTGATGATTTTTATGCACATTTTTCGGACATTATTAACACCAGTTTTAGTCTGGGTGAGGTGATTGATAACACGCGTGTCGTTAAAAAGATTTTGAGATCTCTTCCAAAACATTTTATTCCTAAAGTCACTATTTTGAACTCTTTGGGAAATTTGAAGTCACTTAAGTTAGAAGAACTTGTAGGAGATCTTCAAACCTATGAGATTGACATGTTTCCCAAAACCATTAAGGCTAAGGATAATGGCATTGCTTTAAAGACTCATTTTAAGAAATAGAAAGAAAAAGTTTATGATTCTGATTCTGAGGAAGATTTTGATATGGCCTTATTTGCGAAATTTTTTAAAAAGTTTCTCAAAATGAATAAAGAAAATTCTTACAACAAAAAAGATCTTTTGAGTCAAATAAATAGAAAGTGGAGGCCAAAGATAGTGACAAGGAGGATGAGATCGGGTGCTTTGAGTGTGAGGGCAAAGGGCACATAGCTAAAGAGTGTCCTGCTAAGATAAGGAGAAATGGCAAAGAGACTGCTATGCCCGCCACTCTTAGTGATAGTGAAGGAGATGAGTCCGATAAAGGTTTAGCACATGGGATGGTTGTTGCTTTTTCTAGTCGTGTGAGCACACCCACTTTGTCTCATGATAGTGCACACTAGAGCGATGATAGTGATTTGTGTTCTTCGAGTGAGGGAGATAGCGAGAGTGAGAGTGGAGATGAAAGTGATCTACAAAAAGCTTTTAGAGATTTGTACACCGAGACCTTGAAAACAAAGAAGTATAATAGAGATTTAGGTCGTTGGGTTTTAGATTTGGAAAGAGAGAAGGGGGTTTTAAGAAAGGAGAAGTGTGATTTTACCAACACGTTGTCTAGTCTGACGACACGTGTATCCCAACTCGAGAGTGGTCTCGAATGTGCTAGGGAGGTCAATGTCAATTTTGAGAACGCACCTATGAAGGTTGAAAAGGTGTTTCTTAAGGGTAAAGGTGAGAAGTTAGGAATAAGTCATGACGGTGCTTCTACTTCCCAATTAGCACCCGAGTCAGTTCCCATTTCAGTGTTAGATTCACGTGAGTCTCACCCTCACCCACCTAGGCGTCCCATTCCTATTAGGAGAGTGCGTCCTAGAGTTTTTTAGAAAGGTGTTCCTAGGCCTATTTATGTTTGTTCCCATTGTAAGAAGAGAGGACACCTTAGGGAATTTTGTTTCAAGTTGGGTTATGTGTCACGATTTTCTTCTACACGTGTTTCTGACACACATGCACCCACACATGATACTTTACATGCTCCTAGAGACTACATGAGAGAGTTTGCACATTTAGGTGAGCAAGTTAAGTTTTTGGTCCAAACTTCACAAGATTTTATGGAGGTTTTTCATAAGTTGGCACCACCTTTGGAAAACCCCTACGCACCTAATGATTGAAGTTTGACTGGTTTACTAGCATAGGATGATTTTCATGATGTCATTATTTGCCTATTGCTAGTATGTATCATTTTTGTATAGATTTTTTCTTTTAGAAAATTTTTGAAAAATACGAAAAGATTTTATTTTGATAAAATTTTTGAAAAATCCAAAAAGATTTTTGTATTTTGTTTGCACCATTTATGGATGGACACTTAGGATGACCAAGTCACAACATCATTCCATTTTCTTCATGTAACTATTTGATAGTGTTTTGAGACAATAGATCAATAGATCCACGTGCTTTATAATATTTGGAGCCATTAAGATGTAATTAAGTGTTACTTCCTACATGTTTGACTCATGATTTCCATTATTGCACACATGCACGGGTTTGTTTGATTATTGTGCTTGTCTTATCACATGTTGGTTGGGTGTTTTTACTTCAATCCTGTCCTTAAAACGAACCAAGCGCAATAAAACTTGATAAGAAAGTTGTGCATGTAAGAGCCTTTTGTGAGTTTGTGTGCTTTGTTTGAAAACGGTGAAGGGCTACGAAATATTTTCACTTATCCTTTGCGATTAAGCTGCAGTTTAAATTGGACCTAAAAAATTGAGTAATTTTATTATCCGAGGTCCAAAGAAGTTTAAAAGAGACCGAAAAAATTTATAGTCAATAAAAAGAAATTCATGCCAATTATGGGCCATTTAGGTTTTTGCACCAATTCTCCAAAGTTTGAGAATTTAGTACACCTCTAAAAGAAAATATATATATGAGGGTGTTTGGTTGGAGATTTTAAAATGGATTTGCACGTCCTTGAGAATCTTGAAAAAATGCTAAATAGTTGTGGACGTTATTGGTGTTGAAATCATTTGACTTTGATTTATTGATTTTCATAAGACGATGTCATCTAAATTCAACAATTTTTACACCTAAGGATACTTTTGATGCTCATTCGTTAGGAGTACACATATGCATCGTGCACATATAATTGATTGAGTTTATTTACCTATCGAATGTGTTCACACCCATACATTCCATTTCCATGACTTGGTTGTTTGAGTTTAAATCCATGGTGTGATTTTTAGTATCTTATTTTTGTATAAAAAATTAAAAAATCAAAAATAGTTTATGAAATTTTTTAGACATATCTTTGCATGCGCGTAGCTTGATCTTTGTTTGCTATTGTGGCCATCCCCGATCCTCCCCCGCGGGGGGCGCGCGGAGGAAAATGATCCTCGGGTCCCGCGCATCCCTCTCAGGAGCTCTTCGCCCGGCGTCATTTGAGATGAAGTGTAAAAATGTAGAGAGATTCAGAGTCGCCAGTCTATTTTACTCAAAACAGACAAAAGAAAAAGGGGAATCCATCCCGAAGGATGGCATCCAAAGACATACTAGTGCATGCGAAACCAAAATGATTCGAGAAGGGTTTGGAGGCTTAGTTACGAAATGGGAAGGTGTTAGGCACCCATTCCGCCCTTTCGATCTCTCATGGATATTTGCTATTTTCCTTTATTTTTCCCCGTGATATGTGTGCGTGTGTATATATATATAATGGTGATAGGAATCCTCGACTTGTATCATGGACGAGATAAAGAGAGTTATCCGTAGGAAGATATAAGAATAATATTAGAAAGTAAAATTTACGCGATTACCCTTACGTTGATCGTTATAGTGGAAGGATAACGCATATGGGGTAATACGTCACTAAGAGCAAGTATATAGATTATAAGGAGATTGGATTTAGAGAAAATAGAAGATAAGAGAAAAAGTGAGAAAGGGACTCGAGTCTCGGGTTTTACCCCGAGACGCCTACGTAGCCTATAAAGGCATCAAAGTCCACGTAGTTCGCATACAAAATGAGGGGTGAGGTTTATCCCATAAATCCAAATGGGGGATCTCTTATTTGTGAGTGTGTGTGTGCGTAGAAAAAAAGTGTTTTAGTTGTGAGAAAAGTGTAAGAAAAGTAAGAGAATCCCTATTTGGAATTTATGAGCAAACCCTCTTTTTCTTGTTTTTTGGGTTTTATTTATATGAAAATAAGAGATGTGCAATAATACTAAATAAAGAAGTATATTAGGATTTGTGACATGGGATAATAAAAGTGTTAAATAATAAAACAAGTTATTGCAAATTTAAGAGAATTTGAAGAGAAAGTTGAGAAAAATGGACCTTCTTGGAGACCTTAAGCTTGATCTTGAATGTTGAGAGCAGCCCTCGCACTTGGATGATGATGGTGAGTGGCTAATTCACCAAGTTTGATAAAAAGGATGATGAAAAGTGGAAGTAAAAAAGGGATTCGGAGGTTGAAATCACGCTGCCTTCGAGATAGGTTTCTGGGATTCGTTGAGAGTGAATTTTATCAGATTTGGGCTCCCCTTGAAAATGAGGTGAAGGCCTCCTTTTATAGGCTCAAATCACTGCCGATCGGTATAAACCTGATCCTGCCTATCGGCACCTGGTGATAGGCAGGGTCTGGAGCCTGCCATTTGGTAGTGTGTTTCAGGCCTTTTCGGAAAATCGGCTGCCGAGGGAAAACCCTTGGTCAGAATCGCATACGGGGCAGACCGTTGGAAAGGTAATTCAGAGACCTTTGAAAGTCCTTTCGACCACTCCCAGTTTCAGGAGTTTACTTTGGGTCAAATATGGCTCAGAAGTGTTTGTCAGTCCATTGGATGGGGAATCGTTCGGACGCAAACGGATCGTTCGTCCGCATGGTAAGTCCAAATCGTGCACGGGGTTGATTGTTTGAAAGGTTAGGAGATGTAATTCAACATTTCAAAGAGTTTGACCCGGTTTGGAGAGTTGACTTTGGCCAACCGATCCCTGGAAGCGTTCGGTGACCTCTTGGAGTCAAACGGATCGTTCGTCCGCATGGTAAGTCGGAATCGCGCACGGGATGGACCGTTGGAAAGGTTATTCAGTGCCCTTCTAAGATTCATTCAGCCTCAGTTGAGCTGAAGAGTTGACTTAGGTCAAACAAAGCCCGGGAGTGCCCGGTGGCCTCTAGGTCAAGTTTCGGACGCAAACGGATCATTCGTCCGCATGGTAAGTCAGAATCACGCACGGGATAGACCGTTGGAAAGGGTATTCAGTGACCTTAGAAGATTCATTCAGTCTCAGTCGAGATGAAGAGTTTGATTTTTTTGGTCAAACTGAGCCGGGGAGTTCCCGATGGCTTTTAGGTCAGTACTCGGGGTATGACCTGGGTTGGTAGTGATGAAGGAAGGTACTAGGGACCTTAGGAGAGTTAGGGGTAATGGAATGGGGTGTCTATAGAGCCCCTCGACGGGTGAGTTTGGAACAAATGATAACCGTCGAATAGACACCACATGATGCTTTTGAGGGAGTACGACCGATTCAGAGGGTCGAGGCCGATTCTGACGACCTGAGGTGTGTGCTGGGGATGGAATGACAATCAAAGGTCGATTCTGAGAACCTGAAGTGGTGCTGGGGGATGACCAATTATGTGGGTCAAAGCCAAATTTGCAGTCTTAGGGCGAAGATCTAATAACCGAGGTCAATTCTGACCTAAGAGTGATGACGATCGAGGACCGAGGTCATTTCTGACCTAACTCAGGTGACAATCCAAGACCGAGGTCAATTCTGACCTAAAGAGTGGTGACGACCGAGGATCGGGGTCAATTCTGACCCAACTCAGGTGACGATCCAAGACCGAGGTCAATTATAACCTAAGAGTGGTGATGATCGAGGACCGAGGTTAATTCTGACCTAACTCAGGTGACGATCCAAGGCTGAGGTCAATTCTGACCTAAGAGTGGCGACGGCCGAGGATCGGGGTCAATTCTGACCCAACTCAGGTGACGATCCAAAAACGAGGTCTATTCTGACCTAAAGAGTGGTGACGACCGAGGACCGGGATCAATTCTGACCCAACTCAGGTGACGATCCAAGATCGAGGTCAATTCTGACCTAAGAGTGGTGACGACCAAGGACCGGGGTCAATTCTGACCCAACTCAGGTGATGATCCATGATCGAGGTCAATTCTGACCTAAAGAGTGGTGACGACTGAGGACCGGGGTCAATTCTGACTCAACTCAGATGACGATCCAAGACCGAGGTCAATTCTGACCTAAGAGTGGTGACGACCGAGGATTGGGGTCAATTTTGACCCAACTCAAGTTACTATCCAAGACCGAGGTCAATTTTGACCTAAAAGTGGTGACGACCGAGGATCGAGGTCAATTCTGACCCAACTCAGGTGACGATCCAAGACCGAGGTCAAATAAGAGTGGTAACGACCGAGGATCGGGGTCAATTATGACCCAACTAAGGTGACAATCCATTACTGAGGTCAAATCTGACCTAAGAGTGGATAAATATTGGAATTTGATTTCGCTGGAGAAAGTGCCTTATGATTTTGATTTGAGCTGGGGAGCTGATAGCTGGGGAAGCTTTTATTTCTTTAGGAGGCCTCGCAGGGGGGAACAACCAATTTAGATACTGAAAGAACACCGCTGGGGAAGTGATCAGATGATCCTTAGAGGTCCTCCGGGGGTTTGCCGGGAGGAGATTTACTTGGTTTTTTAGGATTTCGCTGGGAAAGAGGGGTTACACTTGAGGTAATGCGAAAGTTTCTTGGTGAAAATGTTCTAAATCCTTCTTGGGATTTTTCGAGGATTTTTCTAGACTTTCTGGTATTTTCTGGGAATTTCTGTACGAAATTTAAGGGGGGTGCCGGTCGGCATGGTATGAAGAGTGCCATTCGGCAGTGGAACAGACTTTTGGGCTACCTCGAGAAGGTAAGGAGTCAGTGTCGATCGGTATGGTGCAGGGAGGTGCCGATCGGCATGGCGCTTGGCATCCTATATAAAGGGGGCGAATCCCTTCAATTTCTCATAGCTTCTTTGCTTTCTCTCTTTCTGCAATTTCTCTGCAAATCGTTCTAGCATTTCGATCTTCAATAAATGGCCACTTTTGTGAGCACTGGAGTCCACCGAGAGTGGTTGACCGTTGATGACTGGGCGATTGTGGAGTGGAGGGCCAGGGCGCCTCTTGCTTTGGGGAGTGAGAACTCCTTTGATCCGTTTGAGCCTGTTGCGAATGAGCAGACTTTGCTGCGGGAGCCATCGCATCATCGCTATTCGAGAGTGATCCCCGACGGTTATGTAAGTAACCTGACTTTTGGCATTCCTTTCTTTTTGGTGATTTTTCTTTATTTCTTGACTTTTGATGAGACTTTTCCTTTTTGCCAGTCTCATATTTCTTTGAAGAACATGCGCGCCCGTGGGACGATGGGGCTCAGGGATGTCTGGGATCATCTCCCACCTGTGGTGTATTGGGTGGTATCATCAGCGGGTTTGGGGAGGTTGGCATCAGTGCTGAATGAGACGCCTCATTCGACAGCGGTCCTATGCGCTTTGGGAGAGAGGTGGTGGGATACTACCCACACCTTCCATTTAGACTTCGGGGAGATGACTATGACTCCCATAGACGTGTAGCAGCTGTTGGGGCTAGATTGTGATGGAGAGCAGATAGAGGTGGATCGCTCTTTGCGGGTGAGACCGGAGGCACTGCGTGCGGCACTTGCTGATGTAGGGAGGATAGTTTATGGGGATTCTATCCGGTTGTCCCTACTGAAGGATGTCCTGCTGAGCAGGGTGATGGATGTGAAGGACAGGCTGCAAGTGAGGTAGATGGCCCAGTTATTCATTTTGCTGGTGTTGGGAAGTTTCATGGTGGCGTCGAGTGGCGACGTCGTTCATTTATGGTTCTTGTCGTACCTGAGGATATTTTCGAACATCCCTTTCTATGATTGGGGGAGTTTGACTTTGGTGACCCTTTATTCTTCTCTGGATATATTCAGTCGGTGCAGCCAGTAGACCTTTACATGATCCACGTACCTTCTTGAGGTATTCTTTGGTTTGCGCATTCCTTTTCATGCATTCGCATTTTCCTTATGCGTCTCTTTTTATTTTATGAATTCAGACGTGGTTCAATGAGGTGATTGGGTGCAATACCCCGCTGATCGCTTTGAAGGACGACGCTGTTGGGGACTTCTGTCGATTGTATCGATGGCGTAAGGCCAATCGGCAGTCAAAGGGATCTCTCTCTCTCTGAAGGTGGTGCGTCGGGTCTTGAATGACCTGACCAGTGGTAGGGTAAGACTCTTTCCATTTCAGTCTTAGTTTTGCACCTTCTGATCTTGTATTGATTTATGTTTGCTTGAAGATTTTCAGGTGACCTTTTATCCCTGGGGGATAGCCATTCAGGATACGGGGGTGACCGGGGTGAACGCGCGAATTAGGCGTCTGCTGCGCATGAGTTCGGCCATTCTTAGTATCTCAGGGAGAGGGTGATTCGTCAGATTACTGAGGACGAGGTGGTGATGCCACCTGCGCAGCCTCCTACGTCTATGAGGTGGGAGCGATTTCTGTTAGAGGATGAGAGGATCGAGGCGATGATCGATGAGTCCTACTTGTTGCACACTGATACGGCTGTGTCGTATGACTATATGGACTTTGTGACGAGCTGGTTGATGGCGCCCAGCATATATGATGCCCTGCCTTTCCCTCCTGCGAGTTTGAGTCAGGCAGTGGGATCTTCCCACAGCGGCGGTGGTCTGACGGCATCTGCGACGGCAATAACTTCAGAGGTTCTTTTTGCGCGGTTGCATACCCCCTCGTACAACATTCGACGGGATGATGGAGGGATGGTGCCTATGTTACACCGTCCTCATGCGATGGATCTGGAGGAGTTAGGTTTGACAGAGGAGGTTCTCCAACCTACGATATACCTTTTCGTTCCTCTCTTTCTTTCTTTTCTGTTTTGGTCATCTCTGTTTTGATACTGATTTTGCCTTTCCTTGCAGCAAGTCCAGGTGTCGACCACTTGGCTAAGTGACATCAGGGGCTGGATATCTTCGACGACTCCCCATATTCGGGATGCGTTTACTGTTTCTTCTTGCTTGGTACCGTCTGCTTCGTCTGGAGAGGACTCTGGCTCAGGTAGTGGTGGCGCATCGTCTCGCCGTAGGGGAAAGAGAGCACATCGTAGGGGTGGAAGCTCTTAATGAGAGAGAGAGAGAGAGAGAGAGAGAGAGAGAGTGGGTTCGGGCTAAGTCCCGTTGTTTTTGCCTTTTTTCTTTTTATTTCCTGCAAAGATGATGTAACACAGAACACAAATAGATGTAATGCAATGGAGTTTTTATTATCTTTTATTAATGATGAATGAATGCATGCACATGCGCTTTTTACTTTGCTGCTGAGACCGTAAAAAGGAGTATTTTTGGAATATTTTGAAGGAAAGTTTTTATTTAAACAGGGGAATTATATAAGGAGAAAAGGGATTTTGAAATTCTACTGAGAATATCAATTTATTTTTATTCAGTTTTCTGATTTGATAAAAAAGGAAAAAGGGAAATTTCTAAAAATGGGGGATTGCCAATCGGCAAGAACCCTGACCTGCCTATCGGCAATTCAGTCCAGTGCCATCAATTCAAAGCTTTGAATGGTACCCTCTTCAGCCTTTTGTACTTTGTGGGGTAGGATTCCCTCCGATTTCTGCAAGAATTATGTCTCTTGTGAGGGTTCTCAAGTATAAAAAGGGGTAAGGGTGGAGTGTTTTCATCACACCTTTGTATTCTTACATACTTGCCCATTATCTCTTAGCTTTGCAAGATGTCTCTCCCTGGTAGCATTGAATTTGCTAACTACCTCGAAGCCTTGGAAGTTATGTGCTCTTATAATGTCGACTATGATTCTTTCAACATGCGTCGAGTCTCCCTGTGGCGCAATCGGCCTCTTGAGTGGAACGTGCTGATATCGGCGGTACAATTATATTACCCCGAAGACCACGTATTTTGCTTTAGGTTGGATGAAGTTTATCCTACATACGAAGAATTTTTTGCCATGCTAGGTGTAAATCCCAGTGTTGTTGCGGCTTTGCCCGAATTTTCTCGTTCTCCCAGGGATTTGTTAGCCGGGATTCTTCATATTTCACCTTCGACAGCCAGATCATTGGTTGTTGGAGGAATGATCTCCCTCCCAGAGGTGCTGCAATCCGTACATTTGCCGGAAGTAGGTGATGTTGGCTATGCCGGAGCCGTTGTTCTGGGTCTGGTTTCAAAATTATTACTGGTGACTAGAGAATTACAGGTGGACCGGCAACTTGAATCCATTACTTCATGGATGTCATACCATCGCAATCCTACAGCGGTGATACTGGCAGAGACCCTGAATGGCCTGGATGCCTGGAGAGAAGGTCGTTCTGACTTTTTGAGAGGTAGCCCCGTGATGTTGTTCATGTGGTTGTCTGAAAGATTCCGCTTGGCGACTCCTCCAGAATATCCCTTGTCGACTGTACCCAACTTCTTTTCGCGTTACTTCATCAGCGTCGGCCTGTATGTTGAGAACTGGGAGCATTGGCTTATGGAGCATGGCGCTCGTGGTCTGTATTGGTCAGTTCCTTGGTGGGGCAGTTGCAGCCTGTTCTGGAGCTAGGAGAGTATTCATATGTGCGGCTGGTTGGTCTCAGACAGACCTCTTTTTACTTCCTTTGGCAGCTTCTGCGCCAATTTGGCTGGGCACAGTCGTGCCACCTCGGACCTCAAATTTCTTTCCGGTAGAAGATTTGACTGAGTGCCTGCGTCTATTGCTTGGATCTCTGTGGGAAAATCGGCGTCCGTCGACCCGTCACTCCCAGTCTGTCGGGAAAGTTTGGCATGTGCCTAAAGATTATATGAAGTGGTTGTGGAGGAAAGTAGTCAACAACATGTTGGCAGTGGAGACTGGACAAAGATGGTTTATTTTATCTAACACCATGGAAGGGGGTGTTGTGGTCTTTCGAAGATGGTTCGGGCTCATCGGTCCATGAAGTTTTTACGGCACTCTATTCAGGCAGGGGAAACTTGGGGACCTCAGGATGTAGATGATGAGGGTGCAGGCTCCTCTAGTAGCTGTGGGTAGGACTCTTGGAGAGTTTATTTGTGTAATAGAGGCGGGATTTAATTTGGATTTTTATGGTAGTAGGGGAAGGGAGTTATCCGTTCCTTTTCTTATGTAATCCGTATTGTAATTTCTTATTAACGAAATAAACAAGTTTTTGATCATCCAGCTGTGCCTTTTAATGAATTTTGTATTTTGAATTATCTATACTGATCGCTAAGGCATGCATAATCCTTTTGTTCAATTATTTTTAGAATGAACTGCCATTCTCCGAGGTGAGAAAAGAATAGTATTTTGTGAAAAAGAAAGGGTCGCACTCATGTGAGGTGTATGAGCTGCCTACGTACCTCTGGGGTTTTTAAAAAGTTTTTTTTTATCTGTTTGAAAATAGTTTTTGCAGAGGATCAGGCCCACGTAGTTTTGGGTAGAGGGAAATGAAGAGAGTTTTTTTTTAGAATAGAAGGAGGATGAGAAGAGTCGTAGCGCGCCGAGATTTCGGACTAGGGGTAGAATTTCTTGAGACGGTCCAGGTTGACCGGACGAGCCATCTCTTCCCCATCTAGGTCAGTGAGCATGGCAGCACCACTGGATAAGATTTTCTTCACAATGTAGGGGCTGCTTCAATTGGGCTTAAATTTCCCTCTGGGGTCCCAAATGGGTTCTATTATCTCTTTGAGGGCTAAATCTCCCTCCCGGACACTGCGGTCCTTGACTCTTTTGTTGAATGATAGCGCTATTCGGTGATGGTACCCCTGTATGTGGTAAAGAGCTTTTAATCTTCTTTCATCTAGGAGGGCTAGCTCATCAAGATGGCTTTAGCACCAGTCTTCTTCGCTAACTTTGCTTTCGAGCATGACGCGTAGCGAGGGTATTTCCAGCTCCACAAGTAGGACTACTTCCATGTCGTAGACCAGAGAGTAAGGGGTATCCCCGGTAAAGGTTCGTATTGAGGTTCGATAGCCCTAGAGGGCGAACGGGATACGGTCGGCCTAATCCCTACAACTTTCGGTCATCTTGCTGATGATAGCTTTGAGGTTTTTGTTGGCGGCTTCAACTGCACCATTGGTCTGAGGTCAACAGGGAGAAGATTTGTGTCTCTGAATCCCGTACTCGTTGACTACTTCTGTGACTTCTTCTTTGAAATGCAACCCGTTATCTGACACTAGATCGTGCGGGACCCTATATCGACAGATGATATTCTTCTTGAGGAATTTGGCCACTTCTTTGGCGTTCAACACTGCGTATGACTCAGCTTCGACCCATTTGGTGAAGTAATCAATGGCAACTAGGATGAATTCATGTCCGTTTGAAGCCTTTGGCGTAATCTTCCCTATGATGTCGATACCCCAGGTGGAGAACGGCCAGGGAGAGGTCATGTTGTATAATTCTCGCGGAGGTAGGTGTTGAAGATTGGAGAACTATTGGCATTTGAGGCATCTCCGGACATAGGCGATGCAGTCTTGGGTCATGGTGGTCCAGTAGTAGCCTTATCGGATGATCTTCTTGGCAAGCATGTGACCGTTTATGTGGGGCCCGCATTCCCCGATGTGGATTTTCTGCATTATTTTCTCAATCTCAGCCCCTGCGATACAGTGTAGATGAGTTACATCGAAGTTCCTCTTGAGTAGAGCTTTATGACAGATGATGTACTGGGCGGCTAGTCTTCAGAGGATCATTTGATCTTTCTTGTTGGAACCCTCGGGATACCTACCATGTTTAAGGAGGCACCAGATATCATAGTACCAGCAATCGGCTAGTTCGTGATCTTTGGTGGAGACAAGCTCAATATGGTAGCCGTGGGTTGGTTTATCTTGCCTTTGAACTAGGAAGGGGGTCATTGTTATTCCTTCGGTCATGTCGACTATGGAGGCCAAGGTAGCGAGAGCATCGGCTAGGTTATTCTTTGTTCGAGGTAGGTAATGGAAGGTGATATCTCAGAATCAGGAGGCTAACTCTTCTAGTTGGGCATGAAAGGGTTGGAGTTTTTTATCCTTGACTTTCCACTTTTTGAGCACTTGACCGATGATGAGGGAAGAATCCCCGTAGACATCAAGGTATTGAATACCTTTCTTGAGATCAACTTTGAGGCCTACTGTGCATGCCTCGTATTCCGTCATGTTATTGGTGCAAGGGAATTCCAATTTAATGGCGATGGGAGTGTGGGAGTCATATGGGGCGATCAGAAGTATCCCAATGCCATATCCCTTTTTATTGGCAGTGCCGTCAAAGAACATTTTCCATCGAAGGCGGTCTTGAGCGGTGCATAGGATATTTTCATCCGGGAATTCGGAGATCCAGACATCTGCTTCTTCTATAGGGTAATCGGTGAGGTAGTCAGAGATGGATCTTCCTTTAACAGCTTTTTATGTGACGTACACGATATCGAACTCGGTTAGGAGAATTAACCATCGGTCCATTCGACTGGATAAGGCGGGTTTCTCAAGCAGGTATTTGATGGGGTCCATTCGGGATACAAGTTTGATGAGGAAGGCGAGCATGTAGTGTCACAACTTTTGGGAGACCCAGATAAGTGAGATACACGTCTTTTCCAAAGCAGTGTAGTTGACCTCGTACCTGGACAATTTGCAACTGGCGTAATAGATGGCTCTTTCTTTGCGGGAGTCCTCAAGGTATTGAGCTAACAAAGCCCCAGCTGCAGTGTCGGTTATGGTTAGGTATAGGAGCAAAGGGAGACCAGACGGTGGTGGCATGAGCACTGGAGGTTGGGTCAGATATTGTTTGATTCGATCAAAAGCTTCTTGGTAGTCCTCATTCCAAACCTTGGTTGAATCTTTCGAAGGAGCTTGAAGATCGGTTCGCAAATGGAGGTTAGTTGGCTGATAAACCGACTGATATATTGCAATTTCCTAAGGAAACCTCGGACTTCTTTCTCTATTTGGGGTGATGGAATCTCAGTATGGCCTTCAGCTTTGCTGGATCTGCTTATATCCCCCTCTTGATGACCATGAATCCCAAGAGTTTTCCCTTTGTAACGCCGAAGACACATTTATGTGGAATGAGTCTCATCTGATACTGTCGCAATCGTTCAAAGAACTTCCGAAGAGCAGGAACATGACCTTCTCTAGTTTTGGACTTGATAATCATATCATCCACATAAACCTTGACTTCTTTATGAATCAGATCGTTCAGGATGGTTGTGACAGCCCTTTGGTAGGTAGCCCCAGCATTCCTGAGACCAAATGGCATAACGATGTAGCAAAAGGTTCCCCATGGGGTGATGAATGCATTTTTTCTTGGTGGTCTGGATGCATCTTGATTTGGTCATATTCGGCAAACCCGTCGACGAATGACTTGAGAGCATGACTGGATGTGATTTCCACGATCATATTGAAATTGGGTAGCGGATAATCATCCTTTGGAGAAGCTTTGTTTAAATCACTATAGTCTACACACATTCGAACCTTCCCTCCTGATTTCGGCACAGGTACTATGTTGGCTAGCCATGTGGGATATTCGATCACCCGAATGAAGCCCACACTTAACTGTTTGACCACCTCTTCTTTGACCTTGAGCGACCATTCGATGCGAAGTTTTCTCAATTTTTATTTAATCAGCTTGTAATCTGGGAGAGTGGGGATCTCGTGCTGAGCTATTTCAGGATCAATGCCGGGCATATCATCATAGGACCGTGCAAAGACATCCACGAACTCCTTCAGCAATTCTTCGAGTTGTGCGCGCTCATGCTTGTCAAGGGTGGCCCCTATCCTAATCTCGCGCAGTTGACTACTAAAACCGAGATTAATAACAACAGCCTCTTCTTCATTAACTTGAACACGGTTATGTTGTTTATTATTAACCTTATTTAGATCAGTTGAGAATTGTTCATTTGCAAAATCA
The DNA here is from genome assembly GCA_949130495.1 of Sambucus nigra. Lineage (NCBI taxonomy): Eukaryota > Viridiplantae > Streptophyta > Magnoliopsida > Dipsacales > Adoxaceae > Sambucus > Sambucus nigra. The sequence goes on along the minus strand of OX422211.1, from coordinate 452,423,940 downwards.
TCATCATCAAAAGTTTTATTAGAATCCAAACAGTTAATGTAAGGCACATCAAGATACTCAAAATCTTCGTTTATTTCATTGATAGGAAAAATAGCATTGAGAACCTTATTAAAAGAGGCCTCGATTACATTTGAACAAGGATAAACAGTAGAAGAAGAAATAGGGTAAACATTGGGGTTAGGGGGGATTTCAAGAGGTAGAGTTGGCACAGCATGCCAGTTGAGGAGGGGTGTATCAACAGCTTTAATCAGATGAGATGGATCCATTAATGTAGTGCCTGAACGAACCATGTAGAGTGCCAGCCCCAGTGTCTATAAGTTGAAGGAATCTTCAGAATTACTTTCCTCAGCCTCTTTGGTATCTTTGATGAGCAGTTGTACGCGGTGTTGGAAACTTTTGGCCCATGGGTAGCTATCTTGGAAAAAGATCTCCATTCCAGGCTTTATCTTCTTGTTTGTGTGGTCATACCATGGTTCTGGAAAATCACAAAAGGGGAAGTCTTCGCCTTCTTTGATGAATCATCCATTCAAGGAGTCTCCTGGGACAGTTCGGGTGCAGTCTAATCTTCTCTTTGGTCAAGACTGGTGGATCATTCTAAGTTCTTGTTCTGATGGTTGATATCCCAAGCCACAAGGAGGAAAAGCTTTCTTCAGTTTTATGGGCTCAAGTATCCCTTGTTGCCTTTGCCCTAGTCCTAGTTCAGACATGAAGTGCTTATTTCTGAACATCTAAATCACATTGACATTGTCATGAGGGTCATATTCTGGACAAACCCTTTCTTTGAAACCATCCCCTGCCGGGAGTAGGAGTGGCTCAACTCGAAAACCTGATAGGAGCATATCATTTGACCCATGCTGTATCTCAAGGATTGGACTGTTGGTGCCTGCACCCTCGACATTTTTGTCATCTCCCAAAATGGTGATGACTCGCCCGTTGGCGAAGGACTTTAATTTTTTATGGAGTGAGGAAGACACACCCTTGATATTGTGGATCTAGGGTCGTCCGAGCAACAGGTTGAAACAAGCTGGGATGTCTATGACTTGGAATTCAACGACAGGGTTTATAGGGCCAACCCCTATTATAAGTTTTATGGATCCCATCAACTCATGATGGGTATTATCGTAGGCATGTACAGTGGCGGAGGTTGGAGCGAGGTCGATTTCTTTCAGGCCTAAACACTTGAAGGTTCTCAGAGGGCAAACATTTAAGGCGGATCCGTTATCGACAAGGGAGAGTGACACGGCCTTCCCTATAACTTCGACGGAGATGTTGAGTGCATGATTATGATTTGGCCCAATTCTGGGGATTTCTTCTTCAGAAAATGACAGCATTGTGTAGAGATCAAGGATCCGACCAGATTTATCGCTTCTTTTGGTGTGGTAAAGGGAGGAATTATGGGTCCAGTGAGCAGTTTGATTAAAGCATTTATGTGTAGCTGGGAAGACATGAAAAGTCCTAATAGAATGATGTTAGCTTGAGTTTTCTTCAGTTGATAGAGGATCTTGCTCTCCTCAATGGTCATCTCTGGGATAGGAAGGTTTTCAACGCCCTTCCCTTTGTCTTTTGCTGGTAGTGAGCTTGGAACCTGGTAATGTCTCCCTGATCTGGTCATGTGATTTACTGAAGAAGGAAAGAACATGAATCCCGTTTCCTCATCAATCTCAGGTTGTTCTGTCACCCTGTTTATTTCTTCGAGTTCTTCAAATGATATCATCCCATATATGTCGGCTACTGGGCCAGCTCTTCCTGAAGCTTGTTCTTCATTTGAATCTTCGAATTCTTCCATCCATCCGGTGGCAAAAATTATGTCCTTCCTTGTAAATTCAATGCATTCCACAACTTCAACGAATTCTTCATACAAGTCCTCCAATTCTATGGGGATATGTGTGATTGATAGCTTCAAAGTGTCAAGTAACCCGGTGATACTACAAATGCTGTTGGTTTGCCCGAATAATTTTTCCATAATCTGGACAACATCATCTAGGTTGACTTCGTCGGTTGGTACCACCCACTTGTCTCAATCTCGAGCCCATTTTCATGCTTCTAAGAACAGTGTGTTGAACCTCTGGCAATCGATGACCATCTGTGAGGGCAATTTCAGCCCGAACTCTAGGAGTTGGTTCAACACTTTTAACAATTCCATACTTCCATTTTCAGAACGGGTACGGACAGCGATGCATGCTCTGGTAAGGAGTGACAGTGCCTGATCAGTGAGGCTAGTAGGGTGTAGGAGGAAATATGGGCAAATTTGAAGATCTTTAGGAGAGTATATTGGTGTGATTTGGGTTGATGGATCGAAATCTGGGCTTTCTTCTAAGAAGAGGGCATTGGCATGATTTGGAAGTGGATTGTGAGTAGTGTTTGGCTTAGGATTGGTTGGTGGGGCGATGGTACCCCGGTCAATGAGATCTTGGGTTATGTTTCAAAGGTGAAAGCATTGGTCGGTGGTATGGCCAACAGTTTGGTGAAAGGCGCAATGAGCATCGGCCTTGAAGTTTCTTGGGAGTGGATTTGGCAATGGATGTGGATCCAAAGGTTTGATGAGGTTTCGACTTAAGAGGGCTTGGTAAACTTTGGAGAGGGGAGCATGGAGCTCAGTGTATTCCCTTCAGATGGGGGCAGGGCGGCTTTCTAGTGCCCATGATGTGGTTGGTTGAGAGATGTTATTGATGGTTGAGACTGTAGCACTGGCAGGCTTATCATACTTTCTAGGGCTGAACTGTCCGGACACCTTCTTCGGTTCAACCTCTGTTTTAACAAGGCTTTCCTCAATTTCTACTCCATACTCTCTGAGAGCTCAGAAGTGGGGATAGTATTGTCCTCCCATCGTCGCTCGAACATAGGGCAAGAAGTTCTTCTTCACTATGTTGACATGTTCTTCCTCGGATGGCCGATTGGTCATGGTAGCTGCTTGTTCCCTCCACCGGGTTATGAAGTTACTGACTGATTCCCCTGGATTCTATTTGAGCATCTATAAATCACGACGGGTGACCTCAAGCTCTTCGTTGTATTTATACTGTGACATGACTTCTCGGGCTACATCCTCCCAGCTATGGACTCTGGATTCCTCAAGAGATAAAAACCATAGGAGAGCACTATCCTTCAAAGTTTGCTTAAACAATTGGGCCATCACTTCTTCAGAAGCCCCTAGTAGTGTCATGGAATGATGATAACTGCAAAGATGAACAATCGGGGGTCCACTCCCTCCAAACTTCTCGATGTTTGGCATCTTAAACTTATCGGGTAACCTCGCTTTAGGATAAGGATACATGTGGGTGTAGTCCATGTGATTCCATGAGATTATGACTTGGTCGAACTTCTTGGTGAGCATATTGAGATCCTTTTTAACCTTATTCAACTCCTCCTCCTTTGGACCAACGACCACAGGCAGGTTAGCCATAGGCTGGGCAATGTTTGGCATCGGAAGTTGGGCAGGCGGCGGCCCATTGACAGGAGGGGCATGTGAAGCATGTTGATATTTTTAGGGAACCCAGATAGGCCCGTGTGGACCCATAGCACGAGGGAATAGGGCCTAAGGATCTTGAGGAATGGGAACTTGGTTTCGTTGCATCTCTCGAACCTCGATTTAGAGGTTGTCAATCTTGCACACGATCTAAGCTAGGATTGCTATCAGATCTGGATGTATGACTGGTACTTGATCTGTATTCTCCATGGGAAGTGGATGCATTCCGAACTCGAAAGAAGTAGCAGAGGAACGGATGAAACTCCGGGGTGATTTGACTGAAGACCGAATCCAATAGGGAGCCAGGCCAAGGGCTTGTGATCGACCTGAGAAGGCGTAGGATGATATTTATTTTTGAAAAAAAGGGAAGAAACTATATTTTTTTGATTTTTTGATAAAAGAAGGAGAAATTTTTTTTGGATTTTTGATAAAGAAGGGAGAAATGTTTTTGGATTTTTGATAAAGAAAGGAGAAATGTTTTTGGAGACGGAACTCAGCATGATTATTATGATTATTATGTTCTCACTTGTATTTAATTCTCCTAAATGCAATGTCGGACGGGACTCAAGCCTGGAAAAGTGGGGGGGGTTTAATATATGCGAAGCTGCGGATGGACTTGTAACCAAGCTCACTGACAGGGTCCCATTTTAAAAATGCGCACAAATTTGGGCGACAGATCGACCCAAAATTTCGACATAGTTTGGGGTCAAAACCGGCAATCTAAAGTGCATGTCCTAGGTTTGACACCTATATGCGGGTATGCAGTTTGGTTGCGTGAATTGGAATGGGTTCCCCCCTTTGGTGTGACTTCCACGAGATACGTCGTGCTCTTGCGGGCAATCGGTACGTGTAGACAAGCCATTTGATATACCTGAGTGTACGTGAATTGCCTCACCATATACCTCATGGGTACGGTACGTGTGAGAGAAAATTCGATATACTCGTCATACGTGAACGAATTCCCTGCGATATACCTCCCGTCATGACTTCGGTCAAGCAGTACAATGCGGGGGAACCGTTCGATATACGTTGAAGGTACTTGGCCAATGGAAGGTGAGAGTCATATCGCTTAGGCTAACTGTGACCTGTCGGACCAACGCCCATCACGAAGTGACCCTGCGGTTACTGGGTAAAATTTGGTCAATAACAATGCTCTTTGGTGATGTCGTGTGAATCATGCATGATTCTCTTATTAGTATCTTATGATGAGAATGCCTTTCTTGATTATGCCAAACAGGGAGCAAAGTACAAGTACCAAAGGTACACCAAGTATGCATGGGTGATGCGTGCAACATGCGAGTATATGTGATCTTAGGTGCACGTGGTACGGAGTGTACATGGAGAATTTTCTACAAGTGTGTGAACATAAGAATAAGCATGGGATACACATGAAAAAAAGGGGGAACATGCAAATATAGGGGGAAACATAAACAAATATAGCATCCATGCAAATAGAGTCAAGCCCTCAAAATATAAAAAATATCCCCAACAGAGTCGCCATTGTGGCCATCCCCGATCCTCGCCCGCGGGCGGGCGGGGGGAGGAAAAGGATCCTCGGGTCCCGCGCATCCCTCTTGGGAGCGCTTCGGCCGGCGTCATTTGAGATGAGGTGTAAAAATGTAGAGAGATTCAGAGTCGCCAGTCTATTTTACTCAAAATAGACAAAAGAAAAAGGGGAAGCCATCCCAAAGGATGGCATCCAAAGACATACTGGTGCATGCGAAACCAAAATGATTCGAGAAGGGTTCGAAGGCTTTACGAAATAGGAAGGTGTTAGGCACCCATTCCTCCCTTTCTATCTCTCAAGGATATTTTCTATTTTCCTTTATCTTTTCCCGTGATATCTGTGCATGTGTATATATATAATGGAGATAGGAATCCTCGACTTGTATCATGGAAGAGATAAAGCGACTTATCCGTAGGAAGATATAAGAATAATATTAGAAAGTAAAATTTACGCGATTACCCTTACGTTGATCGATATAGTGGAACGATAACGCATATGGGGTAATACGTCACTAAGAGAAAGTATATAGATTATAAGGAGATTGGATTTAGAGAAAATAGAAGATAAGAGAAAAATTGAGAAAGGGACTCGAGTCTCGGGTTTTACCCCGAGACGCCTACATAGCCTATAAAGGCATCAAAATCCACGTAGTTCGCATACAAAACGACGGGTGGGGTCTATCCCGTAAATCCAAATGGGGGATCTATTATTTGTGAGAGTGTGTGTGTGTGTAGAAAAAAAGTGTTTTAGTTGTGAGAAAAGTGTAAGAAAAGTATGAGAATCCCTATTTGGAATTTATGAGCAAACCCTCTTTTTCTTTTTTTTTTTGGGTTTTATTTATATGAAAATAAGAGATGTGCAATAATACTAAATAAACAAGTATATTAGGATGTGTGAAATGGGATAATAAAAGTGTTAAATAATAAAACAAGTTATTGCAAATTTAAGAGAATTTGAAGAGAAAGTTGAGAAAGATGGACCTTCTTGGAGACCTTAAGCTTGATCTTGAATGTTGGAGAGCAGACCTTGCACTTGGATGATGATGGAGAGTGGCTAATTCACCAAGTTTGATGAAAAGGATGATGAAAAGTGGAAGTAAAAAAGGGATTTGGAGGTTGAAATCACGCTGCCTTCGAGAGAGGTTTTGGGGATTCGTTGAGAGTGAATTTTATCAAATCTGGGATCCCCTTGAAAATGAGGTGAAGGAATCCTTTTATAGTCTCAGGTCACTGCCGATCGGCATAGACCTGATCCAGCCTATCGGCACCTGCCGATAGGCAGGGTCTGGAACCTGCCATTTGGCAGTGTGTTTCAGGCCTTTTTCAAAAATTGGTTGCCGAGGGAAAATCGTTGGTCAGAATTATGCACGGGGTAGACCATTAGAAAGATAATTCAGAGACCTTTGAAAGTCCTTTTGATCACTCCCAGTTTCGGGAGTTTAATTTGGTTCAAATATGGCTCGGAAGTGTTTGTCAGTCCATTGGATGAGGAATCGTTCGGACGCAAACGGATCGTTCGTCCGCATGGTAAGTCCAAATCGTGCACGGGGCCGATCATTAGAACGGTTAGGAGATGAACTTCGACATTGCAAAGAGTTTTACCCGGTTTGGGGAGTTGACTTTGGTCAACCGGTCCCTGAAAGTGTTTGTGACCTCTTAGAGTCAAACGGATCGTTTGTCACATGGTAAGCCGGAATCGCGCACGGGATGGACCGTTGGAAAGGGTATGCAGTGCCCTTCAAAGATTCATTCATCCTCAATTGAGCTGAAGAATTAACTTAGGTCAAATAGAGCCCGGGAGCATCCGGTGGCCTCTAGGTTAAGTTTCGGACGCAAATGTATCGTTCGTCCGCATGGTAAGTCAGAATCGCACACGGGACGGACCATTGGAAAGGGTATTCAGTTCCCTTAGAAGATTCATTCAGTCTCAGTCTAGATGAACAGTTTGAATTTTTGGTCGAACTGAGCCGAGGAGTGCCCGATGGCTTCTAGGTCAGTACTCGGGGTATGACCTGGGTTTGTAGTTATGAAGGGAGGTACTAGGGACCTAAGGAGAGTTAAGGGTAATGGAATGGGGTTTCTACAGCTATGCATTTTGTCGTGACACTCCATGTGTTGATTGTTTCTTCTTATCTGTCTATTTGGGGACATCATAAAAAGGGGGAGAAATAATTATCATGTAATGGAGGAGTTTTTGCATTATGGGGGAGATTTGATTATTAATGCTTTATTCTTATATCATTTCAAACTCGATGCATCACGAAGGTATTTTGCTTTTTATCATGTGTGTAGGTACAAAGATTGAAGATCATGATGTTGCATACCCTGATGAGAAAAGCTTTGAGATTTGACGAAGATGATTGAAGAACAGTTTTGAGGTCTTGAAAATTTATTCATGGGAGGGTAGATTTGTATAGGCATTTTGGTTTTTGATAATTCGGATTTTTTATGTATGTACCGGCATAGACATAGAGGGAGATTTGTAAGGACATATTTTCATAGGTCCGTTATCAATTTATTATGTCATATACCGCTACACCGTTGAAGAGCATTCAAGAGACATCTACATCAAAGATGGATCCGAATTACTCAAGTTCTTCATCATTCGAGACTCCGCAAAGTTTACTTTGGTAAGGTTATGTATTTAATACCTTAACTTTTCACTTAGAGCTTTTGGGATATTTTTACAAAATATTTTCAACGTGTTGGAGCGGACTTTTTCGTCAAAATTTAAGAATGAGTATTTTTTTTCTAAGTGTTGAAGCGGACATTAAAATAATATTTTTTTTCGCAACATCCATTCGAGCGACATAGCATGTCGTTCGCACGAGATGGCATGTCGCGCGATCTCGCTCGAACAACAGTTGTCCTTCGTTCGAGCTACATGCTGATCTCGTTCGAACGGGCTCTGTTTTTTAGGCAACGTGTTTTTCCCATAAATACTCATTATTTGGTAACTTTTTTATGAAGAAGTCCCAACGTTTTACAGAACATAAAAACTGGGAAAGCAGAATTCTTTAGGCTTATTCCTTTTTGGGTTTAATTCCCTTTTGGGTTTTTAATTCACAAAACTCCCATTTGCTTTAGTGAATTGTTTTTTGGTGTTTCAAGAACATAATTTTGCCTTTGTTAAACCTTTGTGGAGAAGGGATCTCCATATTTGATCGGTGGATACCGAGGGTAGTCATTCTGCGTGTGGACGAGCCGAAGACGACGAACCGACGCATGGAGGGTATTTCACTATTTCTCGTATCTTTGAAGATTTGCTGAAGGCACCGTGCATTACACACTTGTGGGAGATTATTAGGTTATGAATTCTTCAAAGTGTTTATAAAAGGTTTTACCCGAAAGGGTTTTTTTCCTGAATCGGTCATCTTTATTTTTCATGCATGGATTAAATTACTTATGATGTTTAGATGCATGTGTAGGGGCTGGATTAAGTTTGTTTAAAAATAGAATCTAATTAAATAAGTGTGTCAATTTAGAAATTTGCGAATTTAATTAATTATCACACAGTCACATTTTTTCAAGGTCAGATTGATCCTACATAGACCACTGAGGAGTTGACACCTATCATGCTGAGTAGTCTCGGTCTATTTTCGTTAGACTGATGGGAGCCGAGGATGAGGGTCATTAGTCCCTATAATTAATGCTCCAAGACATATAAATTAGTCAAATAAGGTCGAGTCTGATTTGGCCGAGTCATAATTCACCGCTTCTGGACGTTTGGTAGTGGTCGGCCATGGCCAAGGAGTCTTGACCTTTGGGCAAGCCTATACTTAGCATATCAATCACCCCTAGCCCTTAGACTTCAGTGAGAAAGGGAAATCTGAGGGATAAGGGATAAATTATCCTCTGAGTTCAAGTCTCATAAACTCCTTTTCAGATGTCAGATCTGCTGAGATACCTCACAATGACTAGGCAAAAACTTGGTAGTATTATCCAGTAGCATAGTGTGTTGCCTAAGAATGACGGTTGTAAATGGCGCTTTGTTCTTTGTACCCTAATTATGAATCTCTTGGAAGTTATGCACAATGATATGAAGTATTTAAACCTTTTTTAAAATCATTTATATTTCCCACTTCTCTTTCTTCGAGCCCCAGATTTCTCTCTCTATAACCAACCATTTTCATCACTGTTCAAGCGCTCCCAAGAGAATTTTAGGGATTTTCGTGATTCCCTGTTCTTCAATCTCTTCCAGGTAACCTCCTTCTGCCACTTTTTCTAAGATTTTACTCGTTTCACATTGAATTCTATATTTTTGAGTTTTTTTACAATTTGTGGGTTTTTTGGTCAATGTGTTTGGTGATAAGTAGGTGGTTTTAGGGTTAAAAAGTGTGTCAATTTGATCGAGAGAGTGGTTTGGGATCTTTTTGGTAGATTTTAGGTGTTTGTCCTTCCTGTTACACCACCTTTTAGTTAATCCATCGATTTACCGATCATCTTCTCCGGTGAGATCTCAACTGTTCTTGAGTATTTTTGCTAACAAAAACGATTCACTTCTTTCTTTTAATCTTAAGGTCAAAGTTGGTCAAATAGTTTAAGTGTTTGTCCCTTTCCAAACTGTTAAGTCTTGTCTTGGCTCTTAGCTATTACAAATGTTTTATAAATTAGCCGAATGATTCCCTACACTTAGGGAGAAGTGTTTCCAAGAGATTCGTAGGATAAAAGAAGATAAAGAGGCTAGACGTAGAGCCGACCCCCACAAGGTACGACCTATTTTTCCCATTGCCAGATAATACGCCCTTATTCTTTTGAAGTTGGCAAGGACGGGATGACAGGATCATACTCTGCAGCAGCCGATATGAGGGATTCTTTTGAAGAGGCCATGATGATGCCTTATTCTCCTCGTGCAAACCCTGAGGCACATCATCCAGAGAGGCTGAGTCTTCAAGACGAGGTGACTCTTCCATCCAAATTTTGGATGAGTTGGCTTCTAGTGACTCCTCGGTCCAAGTCATCTCTGATTCGACTGCAGAGACGGTAAACGTTGTTATTCCTCCAGTTGCCATTCCCCTTAGTGCAATGATCGACAACTAATTTCGTGAGCGGTTCCTAGAGGGGTTTCCTGCTATTGGGATTGAGGGTGAGGAATAAAACCTTGTCGATAGAGAAAGTAAGGCCGAGGATGTGGATGATAATGATGACGAGGATGAGGTGCCCGTTGATTATATTTTTGCCGATCAATTCCAATCTACCCTCAAAGAGTCGGATCTTCTTCTTTGGAGACATATTTACGGTGTCCCGTATGATATCATCATGCGTTTCCCAACCGATGATGAGAGAGAATTCAGTGTTCGAGAGGGGGAAATTACAGTCTACAAACAAATGTTGAAGCTTGGATTTAGATTTCCTTTTCATTCGTCTATCTGAGCCATCTTGGCCAGCTTAGGGCTTGCTCTTACTCAGATGGCACCAAAATCTTAGTGAATTATCCTCGGCTATATCACGCTATGGATGAACAAATACATAGACGACCTTCAGTTGAAATTTTCAAGGTTTGTTACAACATGTCGTCTTCCAAAAATCATTCGAGTTACTACCACCTGGGGGCTAGGAAGCCCGATAAGAAAATAATCCAGGTTACTTAGACCTCCAACCATTTTTAGAAGCTGAGGTACTTTTCTATTTATGGGGCTTGGGAGTTCCCGAATGACTCTGACCCCTCTGAAGATGAGCCGATGGTGCCTCGTCACTGGTCCAACCCTTATATGTGGGCGAAACGAGATCCCGGCCTCAGTGTTGCTGGCCGAGAGAAGGTCGAGTATCTGAAGCGGTATGGGAGGGAAGGTCATCTCCTAAAATTTGAAGACATAATGACCCCATCCTTCCAGGATAAAGCTGGCTTAGGGTTGGTCCTTTGGGCGAGTTGTCTGAGTATCACTTTGTCTTATCTCACAAGTCTTTTGTCGGCTCTGAGTTTAGTGATTAATTAACTTTGTTCCTTTTTGCAAGCCATCCCCCAAACATTTATGACAAGCTTTGGAATATGACTGCTCCAAGATTGAAGAACGTTCTGAAGAAGGCAGGAAAGAAACCTGTGAAGGAATTTGCAACTGATGGGTCAGTCCACACTAAGGACGGCCACAAGAGGAAATCACCCCCACCCCCTACTGACGATCGACGAGACTCCCAAGTGAGGCTGAAGACGATCCCAACTTCCGACGTGCCTCAAACGACTCCGACCCCCTCTGAGCTTGGTTTTTCGTCTGGGCAGTCTTTTGACCACTACTGGTCGGCCAATGTTGCCCAGCTGAGGACTTGGTTTGGCTCGATCTTGCCATCATCTTCGACGGCCATGCTCCACGTCCCTACAAAAGACAATTATGATTTTCTGTTTAAAGTCACTCTCCCATAAGTTTTTTACTTCAGCCTTCATTCTCTGGCTCAAGTACTTGCCTTATTGTAATCGTCTTTCTCCTTTCTCATGACACTTGCCTTTTAACATATGCTCGTCTTTTTGCAGTCTGTCTATGGCATTTCCTCGACTACCAAATGGATGGTCGAGAACTATTTGAAATTTATTGAGGTCGAAAGGGCCTTGAAATATGAAGAAGAGTTAAAGGAAAAACTTAAGGATTTCCAATCAAAATACTCGAAGGCCCTTGACACCTTAAAGGAGAAGGACGAAGCCATAAAGACGAATAATGAGCTCTTGAAAAGCAAGGATGAGATCTTGGGAAAAAGATGAGGATCTCATTGCTCTGGCCGCCCAACATGTCAAGGACCTTGATTCTGCTATCATTAAAGCCAAGGACGAAGCTCTGTCATCTGAGGCACTTCAAAAGATCAAGGACTAGGATATAAAGGCATACAAGGCATCCGATGAATTCAGAGGCTTTGGGATGGAGTACTTTGAAAGGGGCCTCAAGACGGCTTCAGGTGGATCCAAATAAAATTCTCAACAGTGGTTTCTTCCATTAGCTCCGAGATAGAGTCTCCTAATATGGAAGATTCTTTTATGGTCGATGCCTTGGAATATGTGGAATCTTTGCCAATGGTCGAGGAAGATGAGCCAATACCCGAGGTCCCACTACAAGTTGATATCAATGCTCCTATCTTCCCTCCTCGGGCCGAGGGTGATGTTGTTGGATCGTCCATGCTGGTGGAGCAAGTTTCGATCGATGGAGGAGTTGGGGGGTCTACCACAAATATGGGGCCTACTGCATAGGGTGATCATATGTGACCCATACCCTCATATTTGTAACAACTTTTTTACATTCCTTTTTTGATAAACTTATTCAAGCATTTCTGAACACAATTCTTACTTGAGATGATGGGGTTATATTTTTGTCTCGTACTTGTAAATTATCTTTGCTTGTTTTACGTGTATGCCATCGTCCGATTAACCACCAAGAATAAATGAATAATGGTGCATAGTTTCGACCTTAGACGAGATGGCACATGCTAAATTTTAAATTCACCAAGTTAATGATGTTTAGAATAAACCACAATGAATATGAATCCACCAAATTATGATTTTATATCATAAGTTTCTCTCATCATTTTGAGAGTGTATGGATGAGAATCGTCTCATCCATGCATTTTCGTCTCGACCGAGAGAGAATTTCCACCAAGATAATGATGTGTAATAAATGAACCACAACCAAGTGGTTTTTAAAATTGAATTCACTAAATTATGGTGTTATATCACAAGTCCCCTATCATCATTTCGAGAGTGTATAGATGGGAATCGTCTCAACCATGCACTATCTTCTCGGTCGGGAGATAATTTCCACCAAGCCAATGATGTTTAATAAATGAACCATAACTAAGTGATTTTTAAAATTAAATTCACCAAGTTATTATTTTATATCACAAGTCCCCTCTCATCATTTACGACTCTTGATGGTGGTCCTACTAATTTAATCCCCCAGATCGTAAATGTCCAAGGAGAAGTGATGGAAGTACGATGTTGATGAGGCTGATGGGTATGGTGGAAAACCTCTGACACTTATCACATTTTTTAATATACGCAGCTACATCTTTGGCAAATGTCTGCCACCAGTAACCCTGAGTAATGACCCTTTTAGCCAATGACCTCCCTCCAATATGATTGGAGCATGACCTTTTATGTACTTCCTTTAGAATATACTCTACCTCAGATGGATGGACACATCTGAGTAGAGGAAACAGGTTCTTGTATAAGATGTCTCTTATGAGGGAAAACTTGGTAGCTTTGTACCTTAACTTTTTTCTCTCGGCTTTGGACTCAGGTACCCCCCTATTTGACGTAACGAATGATAGGATCCATCCTGGAGGATCCCGCACTCACATTGAAGTAAAATTCCATAGTATTCTCTTATCCTTCAATCGTCAATCGATGAAGAATCTCTACCAGAATCGTTCTTCTGATCTTAATTTTGGTGGCAGAAGTTAACCTTGCCAGAGCATCGGTTCGGCCGTTGTCTAGTCGGGGTACCCACTTTAGCTTCACTTTGCTAAGATGCTTCAATATTGTCTTAACCTTTCCCATGTACTTGGCCATTTCGTCATCCATAGCCTCATATACCCCCAAAATTTGGTTGACAACCAACCTGGAATCACTACGGATAAGGATTTGACCAACATTTAGTGTACAGGCAAGGGAGACACATGCTATGAGGGCCTCATACTCTGATTCGTTATTGGAGGCTTTAAAGCTGAACCTAAGCGCATACTCAATATCGGTCACGTATGGTGCCGGCACTATTAATCTTGCCCCACTTCCATTCTCACATAAAAATCCATCAAAAAGAGGTTCCACACAGTACCATTTGGCGAGAAATTATCATCTTCTAGGGTTCCATTCTTAAAAATGTATCTCTCATCTTCATTCTCATACACCTTGCTTCTTACTGAACTCATCTTGGCCTCATCCAGGTAGGACATATTCTGATCTCATGCTCATAAGTTATTGCTTCAACATCTTCTGTATTGGCCTCGTCCCAGGTGAACTCGACTACAAAGTCTATTATGGCCTACCCCTTAATGACCGTTCTTAGCTGGTATATAATGTCGAACTCTCCCAATTCGATTGCCCAAGCCATCAGCCTTCCTGACTTTTAAGCCTTGCAAATGACCTGTCTGAGTGGGGAATCTGTGAGGACTACCATCGTATGTGCCTAGAAGTACGGCTTCATCTTTCTTGAGGCATGGATCAGAGCATAGGCCAGCTTCTCCATTTTGGGGTATCTTTGCTCGCCCCCTAGAGGGCCTTGATTTTGAAGTATACTGGCTTTTGAATTCCATCATCTTCCTTGATAATAGCGACATTAATGGCCTACTCCAAAATCTTTAGATAAAGATACAACTTCTCTCCTTGGACTGGTCTAGATAATAGGAGTGGAGATCCGAGATATGACTTCAAATATTTAAACTCTATCACACTCATCGTCCCATTCAAAAGATCTTCTCAATATTTTATAAAAAGAAAGGCATTTATTGGTGGCTCTAGACACAAACATGTTTAATGAACCCACTCGTCCAGTTAACCTATGCACATCCTTTATAATTGTAGGATTATTTATCTCTGATAAATCCATGACCTTCTCAGGATTGGCTTCGATTCCCCTTTTATTTGATATGAAGCCTAAGAACTTGTTTGCTTCCATGCCAAAGACACACTTAGCAGGGTTGATTTTCATCATGTACTTATCCATCATGTCCAAAGTGCGTTCAAGGTCGGCCACGTGAGTGTCGTTCCTGAGGCACTTCGTCAACATATCGTCGACATACACTTCCATTATCTTCCCAATATGGTCCTCAAACATTTTATTGACTAGCCTTTGGTATGTGGCCCATTTATTCTTCAATCCAAAAGGCATGACCATGCAGCAATAAGTCCCCTTATCAGTTATAAAGGTTATCTTCTCTGCATCGGTCGGATCCATGAATATTTTATTATAGCCTAAGTAGGCATCCATAAAGTTCATTAACTCATGGTCGGCCGTAACGTCTAACATATGATCAATCCTCGACAATGGGAAGTTGTATTTAGGGCAGGATTTATTCAAATCTGTAAAATCAACACACATCCTCCACTAACCATTAGCCTTGGGGACAATGACAGCATTGTCCAACCACTCCGGGTAAATGACCATTCTGATAAAGTCTGCATTCTTTAACTTCTTAACCTCTTCTCAAATGACATCATACTTTTTACGAGAGTAGACTCTCCTTCTCTATCATATCAGATTTTCAACGTCGTCTACATTCAATTTATGACAGAGAACCTTTGGATTAATGTCGGTCATATCCTCGTGGCTCCAAGCGAAGATACTTTGCATTTTCCTTAACAACTTAATCAACTCTTCTTTGACCTATTTAATTAGGGCTTTACCGATTTGGATGGTTTTTTTAGCTTGTCCTTATTGAGGACAATGGATTCTATCTCCTCGGCGGCCTCTCCCTTCTTTAGCTTCTTTTCATCTCTTGAATCCAAGGTATCAATGTTGTAGGTCGTAGTGGCCCTTTTATATATTTCTCTCTCCTTGGCCGAGTTGAAGTAGCATTCACGTGCCATAACTTGATCCCCCTGAACATCCCCTACCCTATATGGGGTTGGGAATTTAATCATTTGGTGGACTGTTGAGGTCATGGCCTCAAATTTCTTGAGGGTTACTCTTCCTATAATTATACTATAGGCCGAGTATACATTTTCATCCATGATGAAGAAGTTGATCTGCGTTGTTAGACATATCGATCAGCTACTTCCCATTCTTACTTCCATCTCATATATACCCAGGGGCTGTACTCTCAAACCACTAAAGCCAATGAATTGCTGGTGATATGGGACCAACCACTTTTTCCTCAGTCCTAAACCTTTATAACAGTCTCAAAACATAACATCAATCGAACTGCCATCGTCTACAAGGATTTTTGGGACCTCATACCCATGCACCAAAGTAGTGATGAATAAAGGATCATCATTTTGAGCAAAAATTCCTTTGAAATCTATTGGAACGATAGGCCCCCGATTTTAAATCTTAAAATTCTTTTTACTTCACACAGTAATAATTTCCTTTTATAGATGCGGAAGTGTAAAGGTGCTGGTTCAATAAAAATAAATAAATAAATTTTAATTTCCTTTTCAAAATTAAAATTAAACACAAGTGAAATATGATGGAATACACACACAATTTAGATTTCACTTAAACCAAGTTAATTAACCCAAGTCCTAGAAAATGTGCCTAAGTCATACTTTCTCAATTTAATCAAGTTAGGTCAAACCAATTTTATCAATTAAATTAAATGACTTGAATTAAATTAACATAAACATTGCCCAATATTAATTTGCACCAAATTAAACATGTCATGATTAAATTAAACCAATTTTATCTTTTTACCTAAGCATGCGTTCTAGGTGATTTTGCAAAAGATAAAATAAACAATTAGTCCACTATGCCGCGATATACGAGAAAAAACCCACAACGGGAAAAAATCTCGGACGGCCCTAGCCTCAAATCCACTAAGTACGAAATTTACAAATACAAGCAAGACGACTTACAACACTCGACTCGATCCCTCTCAAGCCCCGATGCGTCTTCTTGTATCAACCTCTGCCTAGCGAATAATTACGAAGCTCCACCGCGGTCTCGGAATCAACCGATCGGACTTTATATGGTCACTGTCACCCGAACAAGGAGCCTTTCTCCGAGTGGGTAAATCGACGCAAACATCTTCTTCTTTGTGGGATGTAGAAGCAAATCCAAACTTCTCTTTGAATGGAAGAGATGAACCCGATGCCAAAACTCCAAGCAAGATGTATATATATATATGGAACTTTGGATTAAACAAACAATTGGGTGTAAACTAGAGTGTTAAATGATTTTTACTTTGAAAGATGAACACTCAAAACCATGAACTTTTCTTGGAAGAATTTTCTCTCAAAAACTCTCTCTAGGAGTTAAAATAGAATGAAAAGTTAAGTTAGAAAAGTTCATTTCCGCACTTATTAAATATGCCAAAAAGTTAGTGGGAAAAACAAGTGGGAAGGTGGGTCAAAACTGCTTAAAAATGCCATTTAACTGTTCCCGCCAAATCTCGTTCGGACGACATTTTCGTTCAAATGAAGACGAGGCTTCTAACGAAGTTCCAGTGTCAACTCGTTAGAAATCTCGTTGAAAATCTCGTTCAAACAGCATCTCGTTCGAACAACATTTCGAACGAAGTTCCAGTGTCCATATGGGGAACTCGTTGGCAAACTCGTTCGAACGACAATGTGGTTCGAACGACAATCTCGTTCGAACGATACTTCGAACGAACTTCCAGAAAGTTCGAGAAATTCAATTTTTAGGCGAGAAACTTTATAAACTTGATTTTAAAGTTTTAATAAAATATTTCTGAAATTAAACAACAGTTTCAAATAAACGTACACCCAATATAAAATGTTCCAATCTCCTATATATATATTAAAATACATCCATACCTTAGGATCAATGGAACCATGTTGATGACGTAGAAACGAGGCACAAACAAACTCGGCATTGTGATGAAGCTTTATAAACTTGGTCGCTGCATCTTCAATAAACACATCATAGGCTTGAAGGATGATCAATATACTCTATCCTATGACTTAAACGTTTTTGTTCGGAATTGAGCCAAAACTACAAAGGACTCAATTGGAAATTTGTGTCCTTACAAATCCAATCTTAAAAAATCAACAACTAAGGTATTGATATCAACTTTAGCTCTTTGACCTTTCACAGGATCAACTGCAGCTGAGTTAATAGTCTTTGGTTTTGGCGGAAGAGCTTTGGCCTCAGTCACATGCGCTTTTCTATCCGCAATCTCCTTTCCTCCTCCAGAAAGTCCTTTGTAAATCATCTTGATCTCGTGTGAGATCGTATGTAGCCGAGCTTTTGGATCATCAAACTTAGGAAGGAGGTTAGGGTTGTCTTCATCACAGTCACTTGACTCATCATTATCTCAGTCAGTTGAAGCATCTGGCTTACACTTGTCGCTTCTCTTTTTCTTCTGGGTGTCATCTTAGATACCCTTAGAGTTGTGATTGTCTACATACTTTCTCAGCTTGTCGGCCTTCAGCATTTTCTCATGTCATCTCTCGGCCTCTTCTTGTTGTATTTGTTCATTTTTTGGAACTTTCCCCCGCTGCTAGTACCCTTCTCATCTTCATTCTTTGCTGCCATAGCTTCTTCATCGTTCATGACCTTGTCGGCCATTTCCAGTAGCTCAGCCATGGACTTTGGGGTGTCTTTAGTGACTTTTCATAGTAGCTTTCCCTCCTGCAGACCTCCGATCAGTGCTGTAATCGTAATGCTTTCCATATAATCTTCAATTTATAACTTCTCTTTATTGAACCTCATGGACTCCCTTAGACTATCATTCTTTCCCTGCTTACCATACAACAGGTGAGTGGTCTTCTTTTGGGGTCTCACCCCAAAACATAAGTTATGTATGGACCTCTCCGTAAGTTATTTAAAGTTATTGATCGAGTTTTTAGAGAGTGGGGTAAACCACATATGGGTCGCCCCTATCAATGTACTTGATAAGGCCCGACACTTCATTTTATCTGACACTGAGTAAATGTCAATTATAGATTGGTACATTTCCACGTAGTGGACTGGGTTCGTACCCCCATCATACTTAGGTGTGACCATTGACGGCTTAAATTTGGCTGGGGTTGAATAGCTGACAATCTTAGCAATGAAAGGTGAGATTCCAGAGTAACCCCTCTGTAGGGGATCCCGACTCCTTAGTATGTCTCCTATTTTGCTTTCCAACCTTTGGATTGAGTCATTCCAAGGTCGCTCGGCTGCTACTGTAGCATCAACCTAGATGATGTTTTCCCCTGACCTCTTGACTGACCAAATATAAGGTTCTCTTGACACAAACCTCTGTCGGCCATTGACTTCTTCGATTCCCTCATCTCGGCTATATTAAAGGCGACAGTCTGCTCCTTCTCTCCTGCAGCCTACAATACTCCTTGATCTAGATAGTCTGTCTATGAGATCACCTATCGGGCTGAGCCTTTCAAAGGCCGACTCACTACTTAGCCGATCAAAGTCTGAGCCCCTTAGTTAAGCATCTTGACACATCCTCCTACTATACCCTCGGCTAACTTGAACGGGGCATACAGTATTACCAGATTTCCCATTTGGTTCCCAGCACTCAGTCTGGGCATCCTCATCCTTGTAGTAATTTTTATTCAAATGAGTTCACCACCTCAAAATTTGTGTTATCTCTGTTTAAGGCATATTGGACTCAGCTTTTAAAAGAACTTTTGGCGAAATTTAATTCCCTACTTGTTTACAAAAACATTAAAACCCTAGATTCACCCATTGAGTTTAAAGATCTAAGTTTACATGTTCATATGCTTTGAGATCTTTCATTTTGGCACTAAAGTTTATTTTCTCTTTATCTTGAGAGAACATGTTTCATGAGGTGGACTCTGTACTTGTGGTTTTCTATGTTTCAGTGAAGAAATGGTGTTATGTATTCTGATTCTATAGATAGTTATTGAGTCTCATCGGTGGATACCGAGGCCTGCGTGGATTCGTGTGTCGTGTAAGATTGCGTGGGTTCACTCCTATGTTGAACTTTTGAGGAGAGGTTGAAGATAAAAGAGTGTCAAGGCTTGCGAGGAAGACGAGTCGTTGAGTAAGTATACTGTCTATTCTTTGTAAAACCTTATCATAGTGATCTGTTTGGTTGGACCGTCCGACATTTTTCCTTTGTGGTTTTCCTCGTACATCGACGCGTTGTGGTTGATCTATTTATTTTATCTGCTTATCATTTAGATGCATGTTTTAGGTTAAAAGATAAAATTGGGTAAATCGATTTTTCATAACAAAGGTTTAAAATTGGTACATACGTTTTTTTTGGGTTAATTTGTTTAAAATTTTGATCTTTATAATTGAAAAATATAAAAATAGACTTTTTATCTGGGACCATCATTGCCTAAGCACAAATAGGGCGTTTTCAAATTGGTATCAAAGTTGGAACACTAATGTGTCGTGTTTTGATCTCGTGTTGTTAGGAATGAATTTTGGTTGATTTGATAGTATTAGAACCCCAACGTTTGATGGCTCAAACTATGGATATTGAAAAATGCATATGAGGTTAGAACTTAAGGAAATTAACGAGAGGGTATGGCAAGCGATTTTAAATGGTTGATCCCCATCTACAACCCTGGTTGGAGAGAATATGATGACCAAACCTGTATAATCATGGAATGAGGCTGAGCATAGGTTAGTAATTTATAATTCTTGAGGTTTAAATGCTCTGTTTTTTACTATCACTCCAAAGGAGTTCCACCATATTATCACTTGTGAGACACCAAAAGAAGCTTGAAACATAATCCAACTCACCCATAAAGTAACTAGTGTTGTTAAGGCTTCCATGCACCAAAATATCACCACTCAATTAGAAACCATTAAGATGTTAGAGAGTGAAACCTTTGATGAGTTTTATGTTAGATTGTCTGATATAGTTAACTCGTCTTTGAACTTCGAAGAAAAAATACCCGACACTCGAGTAATCAACAAAATCTTAAGGTCGTTGCCTGAAGATTTAATTCAGAAGTGATGTTTTCAATTCTTTGGGTACTTTAGACTCTAAGAAACTTGAATACCTACAAGCTTACGAGATTGACATGTATTCCTCCAAAACTGATTGCATTGCTTTGAAAGCTCAAAAGGAAGAAACACCTATTTCGGATGATGAGTCTGACATCGAGTCCAAGGATATGGCCATGTTAGCAAACAAATTCAAGAAATTTCTCAAGTTTAAAAAGCAATCGAAAGATGGAAAAAAAATTTAGAAAAATATGTATAACAAGGCCAATGACTTCCCTAAAAATTGTAATCATAACTTTAAGAGGAATGAGTCAAAAGTATGTTTTGGTTGTGAGGGTTATGGCCATAGGGTAGTTGAGTGCCCCACTAAACTAAGGAAGGAGGGAAAGAAACTGAAAGTGCATAATTCCACCCTTAGTGATAATGATCCGAAAGAGGGACTCGATTCCTCCATTGAGCACAATAACACTGCAGTCATGGCTAGTCATGTGAGCTTTGATGAAAAATCTTCTCATGAAGATATTTCTAAGCATGACACTTTCAAGGCCATAGTTTGTGACTCCCGAGTGAGTGATGATGATGAGAGTGGAGAAGAGAGAGAGCATTAACAAGAACATGAAGATAGTAAACTCTAAGTTTCCATGAGTTGTATATGGAAACGTTGAGAGTAAACAAGGCTAACTTCAAGTTGGAAGCTAGGTTGAAGGAACGTACCGTAAGAAATGATGATAGTGTTTTGATTTATGATCTTAGTGCATATGAGAGGACTCTTCGAGAAAAAATAGAGTACATTAAGGGTAAGAGAGATAGCCTTTGTGGTTTGATGGAGGCTATGAAAAAAGAGCTTCTTTATTTTAAGGAGTATAGGATTTTACTCGAATCAAGGATAACTGACCTTGAAGAGAAATTGAGAGACTTGAGTCGAGTCAAATTTGATTTGGAGTCTGAAAAGATGGATAAGATGTTAGGAACCGTCCAAATCAAATATGACAAGCATGGAATTGTCTTCGATGGTTAAAATTCTTTCGCTACCCAAGCCAAGACGATGAATTTGAAAGAGTCAATCGTCTCTCAAAATGCCGGTAAAGGTCAACCGTTAGGTAACACCCCTCGTCGTGTTTACACTTGCACTCATTGTGATAGGAAAGGTCATCCTATGCATTTTTCTATGATCTTGAAAATGTTCCTATAAAGTCTAAGAATAGAGTCACCATCATTGCCAAAACTCGAGAGCATCATGTTACACCTATGTGGGTTAGAAAATCGAATTTGCAAGATTTATATATTAGACTTGTTGATTCTCATTTTCTTGCACATGATATTTCCCATGTTATATCTAATGGTTAATTGTATTCACATGTTTGCATACACTAGCTTTTGTGCTTCATTATATATATGTCTACTAGTTGTATGTTTTTTGAGTATTTTATATTTTGATTTTTCATTTATTGAGTCGTATTAAAAAAATACAAAAATATTTTGTTTGTCTTTTGAGTACAAATTTTTAAATTGGTATTTTTCTTTTGAAAACTTTTAAAAACTCAAAGATATTTTTGGTTTTTGTATATTTTAGTTTTACATATTCGGTGTGACATATTGGTGTGTTTGAGTCCAATTCATTTCGGGCTTTCCATGTGACTAGGATATTTGGTTATGATTTTCAATGCTTAGATTGTTCTTGGTCATTCTTGCATGGAGTTGTTTCGACTTTGATTCGATTAATATATGCCTTCGCATGCACATGCACGAGCTCTTTGAACGTTAACTTCGCATGTTGTATTTTAGCTATGTGAGATGTTCTTCCATCAATCTTATCATATACATATTTTGTGACTATGGGGGATTTGTACATGTAAGAATCGTTGCCCATGAGAATGCTTAGTTTTATTGAAAAAATATTAGGGTGCATGGGAAAGGCCTACTAAATAAGTAAATCTCCTTTGCAGGAAGCCACCATTGGCAAGAGCGTAATGAAAATTAAAGGCAATAAAAATAGAAAAATTGCCGAGGACAACATGTTTTGTTTGTTTGATTTTCAAAAGTGATAGCTTTAAAAGAATTGAGTGAAAAGAAAATATGATATGTGTTTAGCTTTTTAGGGTGTTATAGTTAAAGATCAACGGATTTGCACAATAAATCCTAGTTATGCTTATTTTATCATGACGCTATTGATTTGTAGAATCATCAATATTCTAGGCTTGTGTGCATTGTCCTTGTTTGTTCATAGAGTTCACTTTATCTTGTCACTTGAGGCTAAATCTTAGTTTAATAAAGTTTTGTGGTCAAATAGAATTCCTTGAACATATTTGAGTGATTGTGTCACAATTCATTTGTATCTATTCCACACCCATTAATTCCATTCCACATGTTTAGACACATCGATACTATGCTAATGTGTAAAGCTTATGATTTGTGTCGAGTTTTATGCTTGTTTATACCTATATATGAGTCAGAATTTTATTGGTATGTTTTTCATATGTTATATATGGTACCATTTTTGTTTTGAGACTTTGCATTTGTATATAATCCATGTTTGTTATATTTTTCCTTTGAATTTTATTTGGCATGTTGTATGATCATATTGGTATTTCTCATTAGTTGCATTGAAATTTCATATATCATTTGGTAATTTCAAATAGGTATCATACTTTATCTATTATTCATATTGGTATTTTTTTTGCATCGATATTGATATAATTTGATCATGGTTTGGATTATTTGTACTTGTATTGCCATGTTGCGTTTTTGTTTCACATTACAACGTTGCATGGATTTATTCCTTCCTCCCTATTGCTCTTGGTATCATATGTTCATACATTTAGTTTGAGATTTGGTTTCTACGAGAGAAATAGTTTTATGTTTTTTACTTTGTATATTCCTAAACAAAAAAGTGGATAAATGTTATCTTTCCTTTCATGATTAGGATATCTTTATCTTAGGGGGAGACGTCTTACCTAGGTTGACATTATTAGACAGAGTTTGAATTTTATCCTTATGTTGATTTTATACTTATTATATTCTCTTTGAATTTGAAGGTGTGTTTAAGTGTTCAGTTTTACAACATACAACAAAGTTTTCAAGCGAGCAAAGCTACTCATTGTTTTGTATCTGTCGAGCATTTGCACTCTTTTTTTTCTTTTGGGGTGGGGATTGATTCTTTTTAAAATTAAGTCAATTTTTTGTAATTTTCTTAATTCCAGAAAAAATATTTAAGTCATAGGTTAGGCTTTGTATTGTCAATCTCGTAAGCCAGTGACACGTTTGATGAAGATGTAGCTTCCAAGATTCAAATTTAGATACATATCGTGTCATTATTTTATCCCAAGCTTTGTCTTAACGTTTCTCGAAGATCTCGTAAGCTATGGATGCATTCTGAATATGGTCCTTGGATATATTTTAAGGTGTTTGAATTTAAACAAAAAAGTTTGGAATTTTTTTAAAATTATTTTTGAAAATAATGTTTTAGTTTGAAGCTCGTTAGGTACTTCGTTGGAACGAAGTCTGGATCTCGTTAAAATGAGAAATAGAACTCGCCAAAACGAAGGTAATATCTCGTTTGAATGAACTCCAATACCTCATTAGAATGAACATAAAATGGGCACTTTTTGTCAAACAGGAGGGCACTCGTTGGAAGTCCTTTTGAACAAAAAAGCCTTCTCATTCGAACGAACCTAATTCTCGTTATCATGAAAATGGCTTCTCATTGAAACAAACTATGCATTTTCCATTGAACAAGTTTGTCACCTCAAAATTCATGTTTTCTCTATTCAAGTCATGTTAGATTCAATTTTTTTTAAGAACTTTTGGCAAAAATCAATTCCTTACATGTTTACAAAAGTCCAAAACCATAGATTCACCCATTGAGTTTAAACATCCAAGTTTCCATATTCATATGATTTGAGATCTTTTGTTTGGAACCAAAGTTTGTTTTCTTTTCATCTTGAGAGAACGTGTTTCGTGCGGTGGACTCTGTATGTTTGGCTTTCTGTGTTGAGGTGAAGAAGCGGTGTTCCATGTTTCAATTCCTTAGACGGTTACTGAGCCATATCGATGGATACCGAGACGTGCATGGTTCTTGAGATGTTTTAGCTTATGGGGGTAGACTTCTATATTGCATTATAGAGGAGAGGTTGAGATAGAAGAGCGTCAAGGTTTGTGAGGGAGACGAGTCGTTGAGTATGTCTATTGTCTTGTCTTTATAAAACCTTATCATAGTGATTTGTTTGGCTGGGTCGTCCAAGATTTTTCCCTTTGTAACTTTCTCTTACATCAGTGTGTTGTGGATGGTTTATTTATTTTATTTGCTTACCACCTAGATACATGTTTTAGGTTAAAAAGATAAAATTGGGTAAATCGATTTTTCACAAGAAAGGTTTAAAATTGGTGCACAAGTTTTTATTGGGTTAATTTGTTTAAAGCTTTGATCTTAAAAGTTGAAATATATACAAATAGACTTTTTGTTTATGACCATCCTTTCCTAAGAACAAATAGGACATTTTCAGAACCATAATTTGTTCCTACCATACTTCCCTTATTACATATTTGGACACCTGCTAACTACATAGTTATACTTTATGCGATTACATTTATATTCATGAACTACCTTGGGATCTCTCCCTCATATCTCCCCTCACTATCTCATGGAATTCCTTGTCATTTCCCCCACTCCCTCTATCAAAAGATACTTCCGGTTATACTATCTTAAATATAATTCTCAATCTCATCATGCTCCTCACCTAAAATTTTAGAACTTGCTCGTTCCTTAACCTTTTACAATATAAATACGTTCACTATTCATTGTCATGATGCGTAGGCAAGCATATCTTATAAAAACCAATCATTGGATCACTCAACCCAATTAATAAAAACATGTTTCCTTTTATTTTTTCTTTCCACCTTCGTATGTGTAGTTACAAACCAATTAAGAAATCTCCCGCTCATACTCCGCAACAATACGATGACCTTGTTTCAAGGTAAAAAGTTATCTAATCTTTGTTACAAGTGTTTCCCATTATCTAAACTTTTCTTATATATATGTAACATAAATCCATCCTCCCATCGGAATTAACCATTACCATTACCATTCTCATCACCCTTAACCTCCTTAGACGTAGCAATACATTGCTTCCCTTCTTTTGTGCACTAAGTCATATGAAGGTATCCCACTAACCTCAATTGTCATTGCAACACCATTACAACATACATAGATCCCAAAAGTTAAATAAATTCTTTTTAAAATTCTAACTCTTTTATGTCTCGAAGTCTGGATTACGTGAGACATGTGTACTATTTGTTATTGTGGAAATCTTTGAATTGTGGCTCTTGATCCAATCATAGCAGCTTACGTATTCCTCTTTATGGTTGTGCCGAACACCCTTACCCAACCACATGTTCCATCCTCGACCACTTACTCATAATGATCTTCATCATCTTGACCCATCTATGCTCCGCTACTCCTTGAGTCTCACTACCTCCTAAGTGAAAATGAACAATGTCTACACATGAGTCATCATGACATAAGAATACAAAACTCGATAACAAGATCTAAATGTATTGAAAACTCAATGTAAAACGAAATGGAACAACATAGACCCTATAGATCTATACCATAATCTGATACCAATTGTAACACCCCTTATTTCCAATGTATTAGGTGGTCAAACCTCAACACCAAACACAAGGGACATCAAATAATTTATATCATTTTAAGCATTAATGAATAACTGAAGAAAACTAAAACCATACACAATAGTATATGAAATATGTGAACAAAATAATATAACATATATAAATATCAAACAACTAAATCAATCAAATCAAATAAGTCCCCATAATACAAATGTCTCAACTAATTCGAGAAACCAAAATGTAACCAACTTTGGAACCCACCACGACACATGAATATATCTGAATAATAAACTCAAACTACGAAATGAATATGATAAGCTATAAATATCCATTCACCATGACAATAAATTGAATGTTGAATAAATGTAATAACCAAAATAAACAAATCACATTCGGTGAAAATCCCAATACAATAATCCATCTAAACTAAAATGAAATAAATTCTAAATAAAATAAACATTGTCTCATAATGGGCGACATGCCCGAATCCACAAGTGAACTGAAAAACTATTTAGAAATAAAAGATAAATGCGTGTAGGTAATCCCTGCAAGCATCCACAGCTGCTGCAGCACCGTCTGCTCGGAAGTAATTATCACACTTGACGTCCCTATGGTCGGGCACCTACAACGTTTTGAAAAAAGATGTTGATACGGGTCAGAGCCCAAAACCCATTTGAAAATATTTTGCCAGTGTTTAATATACAATAATGAATATGCAATGTAATTGTTCATATTTAAACCAGTGTCGCACTTCCATGAGATAATCCTCGCCCCTCATCTATAGTGCGCACCTAACGTATGTATTTTAGACACCTTAGTTATGCTACCATGCATAACTAGTACCAACACTCATCTTAGTCCCATACGCTACACTTCTAGCAAAACTGTGTCACATGTATTTATTCTTTGCTTTAATTCTCATTTAGCTAAGACATATTCTAAATCATTATAATTCTCATCATTGATAAATTCATAAAATTTCATACTAGTTATTAATTCAATGTTCGCACATACAGCGAGACAGTATGCCCAGCTCTTTATAGCCTAGATAGTGAGGTTACATGGGGTACCAATTAATATTATATTAAACCAGGACAAGATCTTCATGTCCCATATTTTTGCAGAGTTTCCAGGAGGCGATGGGGACAGAGATGTGGTTGAGTATGGCTTACCATCCGCAAACTGATGGGCAGATTGGGATGGTTAATCATATGTTGAAGGATATGCTTAGGATGTGTATATTGCATTTTAGGGGAGGATAGGATCAGTGCCTTCCATTGGTAGAGTTCGTGTATAATAATTCTTCCCAGCTCACTTTTGGCATACCGCCTATTAAGGCATTGTATGGAAGATCTTTTCATTCTCCCACTTGTTTAGAGGTGGGGGACAACAAGTTTCTTGGACCTG